>VMRM01000025.1:5950402-7150402 GCA_010277075.1 Poeciliopsis retropinna
AAACCAAATCCAAGAAAGTCTAGTGCAATGACTCGATGGAAGCGCTGTGCGAGCGGATCCCAGATCTGCAAGGGAGGAAAAACGGTTCAGGATTTGTACACATTTTTCTACGTCAAAATTGCTTATTTTAACAGACATATAGCTGCTATTATATAGCTGTTATAGCGCCTGCCCCTCATTGTAAAATCCTTCAACTCCCCGAGTTACACAAATTAAAACATACAAGACAAATAAACACATCATCGCACTAATAGTCACCCCTCACATGTCTACCACTTCATAGAAGGGAATAGGAGGGAGGTGGGGGGCTTTGGAAAGGTGGTTCACCCAGGGCACCAAACATTCTAAGACCACCTTTGTCCATATGCATCTCTGTTTTGTAAATATTTGCTCAATATGAATTTATGGCATATATTCAGGGACAGCTGGTATAAGTGGGCCAGAAGGGCTAAGCTCTCCCTGACATTTACAATAAAGTTGTTTATATTGTTTATATATGTATTTATACAATATATAAATTAGCCCACCCTTCAAATATCACCACCAGCCGCCACTGCATATATTTATACAGGTTCTTGGGTTTCAACCTGCAAGAATCATTGACTACCAGAGATGGTCTGGATTAATAATATAGCAAAAGATGAAAATTAACCTCCTGCCTTCTGCCTCCATGGCAACCCTGGTGTTAACACAGGCTATGCTAAGCTTCCGCTGGACAGACTGCATACCTTGTTCCAGTCATAGCTGGAGGTGGGGAAGCCGTGGAGCAGAAAGACCACATCTGAGCTTCCTAAAGCGCCGTAGGAGTCTGGGAAGAACATCTCGATGTGAGACAGGAAACAGGTGGATATTTGGAGGTTAATCTTCCCCCTCCTGCGCTGAGAGTTGCTACCTCTATAGAAGATCTTCTTCCCTCTGAAGTGGAAGAAGTCCCCGGCGCTGTGCCACTTCTGTAGGGTGGCGGAGAGGTGAGGGGCCGGGATGTGGAGGTACACGGCCACCAGCGGGACGCAAATTAGACCCACATGGATCCACCACTCTCTCATGTTGAATTCAGCGGTGAGGAGGTCTCATTCCTGCCACCGACACACTGAGCCACAAACGCAACAAGCCGTGCAAGCTCACTTGTTGTCAAAGGAGCAGGTAGCACTGAAATGGCTTATTAAAGACAGAGGGCGGCACTTACCGCAAAGTTTCTGCTTGTTATCAGCAGACCTTCAACCTGTTTCGGACCTGCAGAGGATATTCCTGTGGAGTCAAGAAGTAAACATAGCACAGAAAAGTAAGAGCTCTCACTCAGCTCACGTTTTCGTAAGAGAAAGACACAAACTTTTTGGATGGCTGCGGTGCAACCAATTTATAAAGCGCAACTCATCTTGTCAATAGAAGATCTTTGAATAATCACCAAACAAGAAAGGAGGCGTTTACTGCCATCTCCCTGTCTGGACGTGTAGTAGCACAAAATGCAGCTGAATTCTTGGAAAATAAAATGATGTAATACTACTACTGCTACTACTACTAACAAACGCAATAAAAATAAAATAAAAATCTAAACCTCGTTGTAAATCAACAAATATTTTCATGTCCATAAGCTTATTCATTTTGTGAGAAAACATTTACAATTTGAAATCATATTTTTCTTATTTTTATTGTGGTTTTGATTTTCATTTTTAATCACTTCTAGAAACATCAAGGACAAAACAGTTCACGTGCATGTATTTAATGACATTGTGTCTTAAAAAATGAGAAAAATAAGAACACAATGGCCATTTTTTTCCCACATGCATGCATTCAAAATAAATTGTAAAAATTAATTTCTTAAACCAATAGGGAAATAAAATATATCCTAAATCATACATGTGTGGTAAGCTGTGCCTGTTTGATGTCTGGTTTTACATTAAATAGACAGATACAAACTGCTATTAAAACATCATTTTAATATGAAAAAAAGAAAATGTAAACATATTACATTTTTAAAAATTGCTGCTCTATTTTTATCCAACATTACCAACATGATCATGCTTGATGTGTTCTTGACTTCTTCAAAATAATCTATTATGGCAATTGCAACATTTGAAGAAAGAAATTACATTTTCTGTTATGTTGGGTGTATTATTGAGTGTCCAATGCTTGAATTAACAGAGCTAACATTCAAGGCCTTGACAATGCAATTGAAACCATAGTACATCAAAGAAACCCTTAACTGCAACATTACAAGATAAAATGGCCTCATTGCTTGTGAACAGTTATTTTTACATTTCTTTCACAAATAAAACTAGCGACTTAAGTGTGCTGATTAAGTTTGTTGACATAGATTGGTATTTGAGTAACTGGTGCAGAGACAGTAATTAAATTGAATGAGTTTCCTTAGATAAAAATGGCTTTTGCTTTGTGAAATGCCTGAGGAAAGTATTTTTTGTGTTTTCAGTGCTGTACATAAACAATTAAGTTGGGCTATCTTGTTCCTTTTCTTTTAGATTGGAGATCTCTCAATGTGCTCCATTTGTAACAAGAGGAATAAGAAAACTGGACAACCTTTGTTTTGAACACAGCTTTTTTGTTCCATTGTTTTTTGTTCTCCACTAAAACTTCTAAGGTTAATCTAGGACATGCTGACGTAACACTGGATTTTCAAGATTGTTATCTGCTCAGGAATGGGTGTGCAGAAGATCCTGAGTTAGAATCTTAGAGGCATTGATTAATGCAGAAAACCTTTCACTTGGGGCAGAATGTGACTTGCTGTGTTCTGGTCAGACTGAGATTTCAAGATGAAGTCAATTTGTACAAACACCTTCTGGAGTGGGGTTATTTGAAAGTGCAGCACTAAACTAGATGTGCAATTTGTTAGCTTGAAGATGAGAAAATGATAAAACAGCAGCAGAATTATCTATTCGTAAGTGAAGACAGATGGGGGTGACGGGGACCTACCTTTGACCACCTACCTTTCCAAGTGATACAGATGGCATCTAAATAATGTCACGATATGTATAGAAAATGTGGAATCAAAACTCACTTAAAAGAAGCAGAACTCCTGGATATCAGCAAACTGGTGCACATACTAAACAAAATAAAGTAAGACCATCGTCCAGTGACAACTTTTATTGAAAACTATAAACACAGTACAGCATGTATAAAGTACCCTGTGCAGATAGATACCAGTGTATGCCTAGTATTTCTTCTTGAAAAATGCACATGTCCAATCTTTAGCGTTTCCAGTACATCAGGTTTCAAAACTATTTTACAAACAAACCAAATGCAGAAACATTTAATATGAGTGAAATGAGTCTTATGGACAGGCTTAAGAAGAAAACACGAACAGAATTTATTTTTAAAAAAGCAGAAAAAGTACTTAAATTTTCTGTAGAGTATAATCTTAAAGTGGATGAACTGATATTTTTCTTTTGCCCGACAACATTTTGCTCCCTAAATACACAACGATTTTTATGGATTTCTTTTTTTTATGCCTGAGTAAATGTATGTCAGTATTGCACATTGGCAGGGCGCTAATGGTTTGCTTAAAAAAATAATAATAAAAAAAAATTAAATGAAATGAAATGACCAGGATCCATATTTATCAAGCATCCAAAGGGAGGAGATTTTTTCTATCCCAACCAAAACATTTGAAATGAAGGTGTAGGTTTTTGTTTTGGTCCTTCTTTTAGCTGTAGAAACAAGAGTGAGTTTCCTGAAGGTGGTGAATGATGGGATCAGGATCTTTTAAATCACTGTTGTAGCCAAGGCACATTCATATTTAGTCGGAATGACCGTATCACTGAAAAACTGTCTCAGCAGCGGAGCGCCTAAGTTGAACTAAAGTGATTACAAAGTTGGGGGATATTTTTAAGCGTTAAATTAAACTATGATTTAACTGCTTCGCTAAAGGATGCAACGGTGACTACAAAGATTTAAACTTCATAGCTCCACAGGTCTAAAAAGAGAACCTCTAGAAGCTGAAAGCGGACACAGGAGGTCTGAGTTTGTGTTCCTCCCAACTCCCAGCTGGATTCTGAGTGAGATGCTTGTTAAGTATAGGCCCAGACGGCTTCAAAAATCCCTTTTAAAAGTCATGAACACGTGGAAATTCTCAAACACACCGAAATGAATGGAAAAGAGAATCCAGAACGTTTTGTGCACATGAAAACTATCAAAGAAATGGAAGGATATTTATAGTGATGTTAGTGGAGAGAGGCCGTCATCGTCTTCCCAGCTGAGTCTCCTGTGAAAACACCCTTTACCCCTTGGACCTCTTTTTCTATACAAGCCTTTATGTTCATCAGTTTGGCTAGAAGGTTCTATATCGACAAATATATAACAAAACTTGCAGGCAAAAATAGTTAAGTTTCAATAGAAACACCCTTTTTTTCCTGAAAATACAGCAGTATCTGAAATAATCCTCTTAATAATGTTTTTACTGTCCCAGTTTTCTCAATTATACATCAGGAAGCTCTTGTGCCTACAAACAGAAAAAAAAAAACAAACAAACAAAAAAAAACTATCTACAAACTTTGTAAACAGACCTGTTTTTTTTTCCAAAAACATAAATAACTCAATATTAACAGCCAATAAAGCAGAAATAGGTTTTGAATGAGAAGGGCCAAAGAAATAAATATACAACACCCTTCAGATAAAAGAGAAGTCAACAGTTCTTTCAGAATCTTACAAGCCCTGATCCTCACGGCCAGAGGACCTCACCTTCTCAATTCAAATAACAGCAATAATATTAGAGTAATAAAAACAGGTCACTTTCAATCTGAGTTTATTTATCCCCCCCCCGCTTGCAACTCAGAGGGAGGGGGTTCGGGGAATAAAAATAAAAAAATTTACCAAGGAGGGTGGAACGAAGACCAAGTTCCTGGTGTTGCAGCAGGGTATTAACAAGAACCAACAGAGAAAAACTAAAGAAAAAAAAAAAGAGAAATCAAAGAATCCACACCAAGCCATACATTCCGACGAATGTTTGCTGTTCTTTCAGTTCAGCCCAAGCCAAGCTCACACAAGACTCCACTCTCTGTCCAGACCTCTGTTCTCTCCTCTGCCAGTGTTCGGCCGTTTGAGCGGAGCTTTTTGGTGGCGGGGTGAGAAAACAGGTGCAGCCGTGTGGAGCCGGGTCAGATCAAAGGGAGGTCTCAAGGCTGTGTAGCGGGCTCCCTGGGGCTGACGGGGTTCCTGATTTGGGGCCCTCTGGGAAGAGGTGGTTGCCGCTTTCAACGGCGTTATTGTTCTGGTTTTGAGTGGAGGCGTCGGGCGGGTTGGTATCGTCAGGCAAGGGGGAGGGCGGAGGTGGAGAGGCATTAGGCAGGCTGGCAGAGTTGCGCTTGGTGGGGGCGTCGTCCTCCGCGTCCGTGTCGTCGATGAGGGGGATGTGGGGCTCCGAGTCCTCTATCCGGAACTCGGGGTGGGTCATAAAGTTGTGGATTGACGTCCGCGCCTCGGGTTTCTCCAGCCCCTCATAGAGGGAGATGGAGTTGCGGAATGCCTTCACCACTCGGATCTGGAGGAAGGGACAGGAAGAGGCACGTTTTTAGTCGCACTGCGCACCGACACAGACTCAAGTCAACTCCTGGATCAACGCTCCGAGTTAAAACAAACTTTGAACAGAAGGTTTTAATGTCTCGGTACTAAGGTGAGTTTTAGGGGCTTTGAAAACCAAATCTGTGAAAGGGGAGTATCTCAGACACGTGCAAGTTAAATTTGAAAGACTGATTGTTCTCACTCAATGTTAGGGAAAGAACTGCTGAATGTTAGTTCATTTAAATTAAGATGAGATTTGATGAAAACTTTATGTCCATCTGTTTTACGATTATTTCTTTAAGGCCAGTATACAGCAGACACCTTTATTTTTTCATAATTACTTTCTGTTCTTTTAAATAGATTTATTAGCTGGTAATTTGAAGTGTCTCAATTTTTACCTTGACGAGTCAATGGTAAAAATGAAAACTCCAATCATTTCTCCAAACAGTAAACGGACCAAATGCGAGTGCTAACTTGTGCCGACAGCCTTCTGTGCGGAAGTTGTTACTAAAAGTAAAAACTACTGATTCTACTTGTTGTGAAACCTGATCCATTTGGGAAGTTTGGCTGCTTTCTAGAAATCTCTGAAACAAGATACATTCTCCAAGGAATACTTACAATTCACTGCTGGTGTTGCCATTGGCGGTAATATCCAAGGGATGCTAAAGGTGGCAGCCTCTCAATGATGGTCAAACTTATTGAGCTGAAGTACAATGCCAAATTTTCTCAATGTAATGTGCCCTCACTGGCAATCTAAATGTATTGACTAAAAGGCTTCTCTAAAGCCACAGATATAAAATATATCTAAGCTTTGAGACATGCTAAAACTACATTTTTTAGTAGCCAAAGAGAGAAGCTGAAATATTCTCTAACTGTATTAGTGGCATTTCTTCTAAAAAAAAAAATCTAACTAAACAGATAGAGATAGCCGAGATTTGAGAAAACCTGTTTCATTTTACCATCCATAAGGATTCCATGTCAAATGCAGTTTAACTTTTACTAATGCAATAGAAATAATCTTTGTGACTTTTTAAAAGAAATCTTAATCTGCTCAAATCGGACACATTCTCTTCGAGAAGTCATCGATGGTCAATGGTCAATGCAGTAACAGGTCAGAATGTAATCCATCTTCTTGCACAAAGACAACAACCTAGGTGTTTTTAGATGTAGGTTAAAGAACTCTGCAGCCTGGTGTTGTGAGAAATCCTCAACTATGTCGTGATATTTTACAGCCCTGCAAAATATTTTTCTAGAGCAAGACATGAATTTAACATATATAATTCACCCTCTGAAGATACTTTTTTCTAAATTTACTCTAGTATTATTTTCAGAAATCTCTTGCTTGGAGGTTTGTTTCATTTGACCAGGAAAGGAGAGGACTGTTCATCGTTGTTGGACATGCTTGTTAAAGAGCAAAGAGTCAGACAGGAAGAGAACTAAAGGACATAGAGAGATAGATAGATGAAGAGTAGAGAGAAAGACAGAAGAGGAAAAACAAGTGGTGGTCAGTCGTAGCTTATGTTTGTGGAGGGAAAACAAAGAAGCTGCAGCAGCCAAGCATGTCTACAAGCTCGTGTACAAGTCGAGAACAGCACAAAGAGGAGAAAACTCACAAACGAGACCAGAGACTTTGAACCCATGCAGAGCGCGGCACTACCTTTATTTCAATGGCAGTAAACCTTTGAGTATAGCCCATGACACATTTCACAGTATCTAAGGAAGAATACGCGGGAAGTCAGTGGCGTTCAAAGATCACTTTGGCCAAGTTTTGCCATACTGGACACATTTCATCACAAAAGTATTCACATAAAGACAAGAGAATATCTGTAAAGAAGAATTTGGGAATAAAGACGCTGTTGATCTGATGGAGTTTCCCCTAAAACAATGGGGTGGGAGGAAACTGTTAATGTTGAGGGTTATTGTTTTACATTCAACTGTGCCTTAATTCCCTGAGGATGACATGTATAAGATATTTAAACTCCACAGATGGTGAGAAGGACTTCCTGGTTAGATCTGAAAGAGAAAAGTCTAGGAGTTAGTGAGAGCAAAAGCCTTGCAAGGGCCTTTGGAAGTGGCGCCATCAAACAACAAAGATCCACTTTCAACATAAAGAGGCTGAAAGTCTATTCAAGTACATTGCTGTAAAAAAGTGCATCCCCTTTACAAATTGTTTTTATTTATTTATTGATTTTTTTTTTTGGGACAAATTTTACATTTATAATAAAAAAAAAAAATCTTGACCTTCATCGGGTTGTTCAGGCTCAAAAACGGAATGTTGCCTAACTGAAGCAATTCTCAAGGTAATAAAGACTCATTGCCAGTTAATGCTGCCAAGGGTGGTACAAACACTTATTAGGTTTAGAAGAAAATTTGATTTCCAGATACCTTAGATAGTTTTTTCCCCTCTCAGGAAAACAGCAAAACAATTTCAAAAACAAATTCTCCATGTATGCTGTTTGACAAAAAAAAAAAAAAAAAGAGAGGGGCGGGGGGCAAATACGAATGCATCCCAAACAACAACAACAACAACAAACTTTCTCCCAGTAGCTCCATTTGACTGCAGGGTGGAAATGAACATTCATCTGACTTCAATGTTTTCCACAGCCTTACCAGTTGGAAAGAAAGGGATCATTATTTAACCACTGACTGATGAGAAATCCACTGGAACTTGATCAGATTTCCAGAGTTTCCGTGTCATGGGTGTTTGTCTGTTGTTTATCTCGTGATCATGGGCATATACTCAAAACATTTACCCAAACAGGGACTAGAGAGCTGCGACAAAGACCCATGAGTGCTACGAAGGCACAGAGCAGACTGAGGCAGCCGCAGACAAACCTGCTGAATTTTGGACATAATTTTTATAATAAAAAATAAAAATACACACAATCCCCTTATCCCACAGGATAACAGTGAAAGATTTCCATTTCTCAGACTCAAGCAGAAGCAGAACAGGAAACAGGATGACACAGATAAAAACACCTTGACGCTTGAAGCGACCTGGTTACAGAGGACATTTATATACGGCAGTTATCAAAGCAGTATGGAGGATGTAGATTGGTGTCATTTGGATTAAACATAGGGGAATATTAGGGGGGAGTATGAGAGTGTAAAAGTTGAACATTAGGTCAGAAAAAGAGAGGAAGGGAAAGATGTTAGAAGAAGAAAACAAAACAAAAAGAAGAAAAGTCTCATGCACTAAAGGAGAACACGCACTCACACCCCACAGTGGCAGAAGCGGAGTTGGCAGCAGTGGCAGTAGTAGAAAAGGCTACATGTGTAGGGCTAGAAACATTGGTTACATCGTGCTGTTGTTGGCTGGAGTTGGAGGCCTGCCGCCTTAGAGCCCCCTGAAAGGAAGTTCCACTCTGGAACGCACTCACAACATCCATCTGCAAAGAATCAGACAGCATGACAGGAGAAAGCCCAGAGGGAAATAAAACAACACCGCCAGAGGAGAGGGAGAAGAGAGAGATAAAAAAAAAATAAAGAAAAGGCAGCAGAAACCAGAGAATATATGTCACTTTGAAATTGGACTTGGGTATAGCGAGTAAAGGAAGTGATCAGGTTTGAAGGCACTGATCGGAGGAAACCCGTGATGCAAAACTCTGATCAAAATTTCACTCTTTTTCTCTGCAGGAACCTTCCATCCGTTCCAATGCACACTGCTCCACTGTGATTTCCGTCCAAACTGATCAGAACCTCCACAGTAGCCGAGCTTACAGCAAATGGACTAGGTTTCAGTCCGAAATAGGCGCAACAAAACTCGCTTAAGCTCAAAAAGCAGAAAAGAATTAAAAAGGAGAGATTTTTACTTTCTTTAAGAATACAGAGAGAAGGAACACTACGCAGATTTTAGCTGGAAGAGCAACACAGTTAAATGGTTTATGGCTTATGATTCCCAAGGTGTGGGGTGTGTGTAACATGTAGGCAGATGTAACAACAATTACCTGAGTTTGGATCCGATTGAGGCCTCGAAACCAGAGGATCTGGCCTCGGCGCAGCTCCCGCTCGGCGTGGTCGATCTCATCCACGTCGTCCAACTCCTCCAGCTCGTATTCAGGGATTTCGTCCTTCTGGGTGCCATGGCCTGCCGTTTTTAGGAATTTTAAGCGACTAGTGGGTATTGAGGAGATGATCTGGAAAAAAGAAAGGGGGGAAAAAAACAGAACAGTTGGGAGTTGGTTTTATTCTTGAGAAGATGGCTCTTTCGTACATGTAAAACATGGTGTAAAAAATAAAACGAAAAAAATAAAATGCTGCTGATAACACGGAGCAAAGTCAAACATCGCATGAAAAGTAGACGTGGAAAGACTTTTTTCCAAAGAAAGCTTCTGCATAATGCAGGTGAAAGGCATCAGTCCGTGAAGAGGGATAAATAATTCACACGAAACATATCTGTAGCATGGAAAAAGCTCTTCAGCTGTTTCCAGACTCACTGTTCAGACGGCCAGTTTCATGTTTATTCAATTTTTATATTGTTAAAGAGAAAATCAAGCAAGAAAATAAATTATGCTTGTGGTTGGAACATAAAAAATTAAAAATTTAGAAGCATTTTTGCCCTTTGATCATTTTTCACAATGACTGCAAAGATAATTGTTTTGACAGATGTTCTGAAACAGCTAACACATCTGATGCTCCCCAATGTATCTTTACCATGTAACATATTTAATTGGACTGTAAAAACCATTCATCATGCAGCAGGCTCAACACTAGGGGGCAGTGTAAGAGCACATATGCTGCTAGAACGAAGGTGAAAGACGGCTATTGTCCTACCTGTCCCCAGATCAAGGAGCCAAAGCCCAAGAATGTGCACCACAGCCATTGGTCCAAGGAGAGAGCCACACAGCTGAATGGTTTCCCTCCAATCTGCACTATAAGTATCTAGAAGAGCAGAATGAAGACAGAATTATTTTGCAAATGGAGTTTCTTGTATGGAGGAAACATCATTTGTTTCTTCCATAGTCTACCGCCTGGTTTTACCTGAATGATAAATGTGCCGAGGACTATACTGCAGAAGATGAGGTTGTTAAAAACGCCCTCAAACACGTTCCGCTCCCCATGGATTTTGCGGGCGTTGATTTCATTGAAAAGCTGCATCAAGACAAAGGTGTTGAAAACTATAGTGTAGTGTTCGGAGGGCGGGGCGTTGAGAGGGGCGTTTCTGCCACTGTCGATGTCAAACAACTTCTCTCCTGCAAGACGGAAAAAAAGGTTTTTAAAAGGGACAAAGGTATCTTATAAATTCAGAATGAAAAGAGCTTCTTACCGACAAAAAGCAGCGTAAAGATAGTGGCTAGCTGGTACACGGCGTGACCCAGAATGTTCTTCATCATGGTGCGGGATATTAGAGGCTTGTTGCGGCCGTACGGCTTCCTCAGCAGCAAGGCTTCTGTTGGCGGCTCAGTGGCCAACGCCAACGACGCAAATGTGTCCATAATCAGGTTCACCCACAACATCTGGACTGCTTTCAGGGGAGAATCCTAGCAGAAGAGGAAACAGGATGCCATCCTTATAGTTCATAACATGCAGTGCATTTGGGAAGTATTCACTGTACTTGAATTTTTTTTCCCCACATTTTATGACAAAGCCTTATTCCAGATTGCATTATGTTCATCTCTTTCCTGAAAATTCTATACACATCCCCCATCATGACAACATGCAAAAAAAATTGCTAAAATGTTTTTAAAATAAGAAAAATAAAAATAAAAAAAGATTCTCATAAGTATTTACTGCCTTTAGTTAATACTTGTTGAAGCTCAAAATTGAGCTATTTCCACTGCTCATTCTTGAGATGTTTCTACAGTGGAATGGAATATGTCTGTGGTGAATTCAGTTGATTGGCACTGATTTGGAAAGACACACACCTGTGTATGTAAGGACCTACAAAGCTTCCACAGTAGCAGCATTTCCATTAACCATAGATATGTGAAAATTGAAAATAGCTAAAATACATTTTCTTAACGAAAACACAGCATTTTTGAAAAAATACACGGTTTTCCATAAAAAGTTTCTGTGCTGGGTGAGGTGGTTTTTCAGTCATACTGAAATACGTGTATTTTGCAAAACTGCATTGGAAACATTTTTCACATCAGTCAAGTCATGTGATCAACAGCAGGCTGCTACTACTGGCAAAAACGACAAAGAAGGTAACAGGAAGTAGTAGAAAACAACCAGTGGAGGTTGTTTTTTTTCTAATCTCCACTGCGAAGGAAGAAGTGCCACGCCAAATGAGATGGCTCTTGGTCAAAGTCAATATTTGGAATCAAAGTGAATGGGAGAAAGCCCAGACTATGCTTTAAGTGACTATGCTTCCGCTCTGAATTGAGCGGAATAGCACAGAAAAACAATGGCCAGGCTGGTCTCATTAGCAAAATGGTTTACCTGTGTGATGCAGGCTCCTGTAAACGCTACGATGACGGCCACGACGTTGACGGTCAGCTGGAACTGAAGGAACTTGGAGATGCTGTCGTAGACATTTCGTCCCCACATGACGGCTTTAACGATGCTGGAAAAGTTGTCGTCAGTCAGAATGATGTCAGACGCTTCCTTCGCAACGTCTGTCCCGGCGATTCCCTGAAAACAGCAGGGGAAAGATTTGTGATTTTTATGTATTTACAGCTTGTTTATAAGGATAACATGAAAGTGTTTAAAACAAAGAAGTGCTCACCATTGCAAAGCCAACATCAGCTTTCTTCAAGGCGGGACCATCATTCGTACCATCACCTGTCACTGCAACTACCTGCCTCTGCTCTGCTATTGTGCTGTCAATTATCCCTAAAGGAAAGAAATAAAAACTATTCAAAAACAAACAAGCCATAAAATATAAAACCGTTATAGATGCACTTATACATTTAAAGCGCCACTACCTTTAACTAAGGTGTGTTTATCTGTGGGAGACGACCGAGCCAGAACTCTGAGTTTGGGCCAGATTTTGTCAATACGCTCTTGTTCAATCTGAGAAGGTGAAGAATAAAGTTTCAATACAATTTCTCAGCAGCTACTGGTGGAATTTCTGAAGCCAGAGTCATTTATCATGGCCCCACCTCTCCTCTTTCGTTGCGTATTCTGCGGTTGAACTCTTTTCCATCCAGGCAGAGGAAATCATCTCCCGGCTGTAGGATCCCACACTTACAGGCGATGGCGCGTGCTGTGTTGATGTTGTCCCCAGTCACCATTCGCACCGTGATGCCAGCATGCTGGCATTTCTTGATCGCGTCCGGGACCTGAAGGAGGCACACACACACACAAAAAAAAATTGAGCCGTTCAGTCGGGGGTTTTAAAATTCCGACGATAAAACTGATATTGAATCCATCTTGGTCTAAACATCCTGCATCATTTCCAACAAGAACACCTGACGAGCAATAATATACAGAAAGCCAAGCACTTAAAGAGACATTACAAAGTCCACATTAGTCTCTTTGCCTCACTCAGGGGAAACCGTTTAAAAAGCACTGACCCTTGTTTCCTTTTCTTAGAAAGCCTGAGAGGCCGGCAGAGGAAAGCCCACTGAGCTGCCGGTTTGATTCCAACCAAGTCTTTGTCACATGGTCAAGTTGCAAAGCAGATCCTCTCTCCCATCATCACCTTTCCAAGACTATTTAGGCTGCAGACGAGGGATTGGGAAATATGCCAACATTTCAGCAGCATCAACACTTCCCTTTGCGATGGGCCAGATATGTTCATAGTCTTATAGAAGTTTTCACACCCGTGAACTCTTTCAGATTTTATTTTGTGTATGACTGAAAATATAATTGTGAAGAAAAATTATGTTTTCTAAACATAATTGTACTAGCAGAAATTGGATGGAGATTACTCTCAACAGCAGCAGGGTTGACACCAATAACTAATTAATAATAAATAATTATCAATTTTAATAATTGATTAATCGTTTAATGCAGCATATAGTGAAAAAAAGGCCTGAAACATCAACACACTCAGCAGTAATTAAGCCAAAATATTTTGAAAAAATATATACATTTTGCTTTTAAGATAAAAATAATCAATAGATTAGCCCTTCACTGTCTTGATGTTATACACAAATGGCTGATCTTTTCATGTTGTTGCTAGAAACATTTTCTAGCTGCAATAAATGATCATGCGTGCTCTAAGGTATACTATGTTGATGCATCTTAGGCAATAAAATGACAATTTTCTTATTTAAAAATAAATGGTTTATTTACATATTTTGATGTAATTATATATTGCATAAAATGGATTATATGAAAACTGCATAATGTGCCAATTTTTATATCCGATTAATCGTCAGAGAAATCAATAGATCAATGAATAACTGAAATCTTTAGTTGCAGCCCAAGTTGTCGCTTTTCTGTTGTGCAAAAGAATCTCAGGAGGCTTTGACTCCGGATTTTAACGAGGCCATTACGACATTTTGCTTTGATCTCTATGATTCTACTGTAGTGCCAGAATGTGTCATTACCTCTGGTCTCACAGGGTCCTCAATGCCCACCACGCAGATGCAGGTCAATCCAGTGAGAATGTCAGTTTCATTTTCCCAGTCAGGTTGACCTTCGGAGATGGGAAAGTCTCTGTACGCCAGGCAGATGGTCCTGAGACCTTCCGAAGCCATCGGCTCAATGACTTTCTTCACCATGTCGTCCCTGTCCCGCGGGCGGAAGACCTTCGCCTCGCCACTCGCTGTCACAATTTTATAGCACCTGGGAAAAATTAAATAAAAACGGGAAATGAAACCATAAATGTAAAGAAAGTACGACGAGATGGGAACGTTAGGAGTTCAGATGTAAAAGAAGTGATCCAGATTGTATGAAGATTAGAGGAAGCAGAAAAGGCGACATTTCAGTAGTGTGCTGTGGTAATTCAGTGGAACACTAAGCCTTCTGTGGGTTAAAAAGGAGCCTGCTTAATTAAGAGGCTTACGGAACTGTTACCGGCTCCTTTTCTCACTGCTTAGTTTAAGTAAAGGGTTTGGGTGTTATACACTTGAGCTTTTTGGCTGTTTAAGCTATTACACATAATTTAGTAAAAAGTCTGGCCAACCACGGCACTGAAACAACTTTCACATCAACAGAAAAACCTACAGGCAACATGGCTGACGCCAGAAAAGAAAAAAGGTTTTACTTTTTAAGGAGAATTTCCGAGGCTCCTTTGCTGAACATCCGAAAGCTGCCGTCTGGCATTGTCAGCACAGTGCTCATGGATTTCCGCACCGAGTTGAAGGTGTAAACCTTGTAGAATTTTTCTTCGGGGATTTCAGCGCGGATGGCCCGATAATCCTGCCTCAAGTCATTAGTGAAACCAAGCAAGGCACACTCTGTTTTGTTGCCCACCTGACGAGGCAGACCCCCTTCTTTTTCTGGAGGCTGGGGAAAAGAAATACAAGAAAGAGACTCCAAATTATGTTTCTAGATCTAGTTTCTCACACTATAATTCACAAGTAGGGTACTTTTTATTTCTTTTATTATTTTAAACATGCCTACCAAGATATTAGTAGTGTAGGCGGAATTAACTGCTATGCCCATAATCAGCATGTCTAGAACTGAGGTGGGGATGTTTTCCGGCGGAGGGATCTTCTTGAAGTGTTTTTCAGCAATGTAGACCTGGACCACGGTCATTCTGTTCATGGTGAGAGTTCCAGTTTTGTCCGAGCAAATGGCTGTAGCGTTACCCATAGTCTCGCAAGCATCCAAATGTCTCACGAGGTTGTTGTCTGCCATCATTTTCTGTAAAAAGAAGGAGGAAAATCTTACGAACTCTGTTGGGAAACAAAGGCGATCACAGCATGGCTTAAAGGTATCAGTTAGCCGTGTCTCGACAGTCTGGCCTGCTTGCTTTAATAAGGGTGTGTGTAAGCTGGTCAAACATTGACTAAAGGTCACTTGGCAGAATTTACCTTGACGGAGTATGCCAGGGAGATAGTTACAGCAAGTGGCAGGCCTTCTGGAACAGCCACCACCAGAACGGTCACACCAATGATAAAGAATTTCACAAAAAACTGAATGTAAATGGGTGTGCAGTCCTTGACCCAAGGCAGCCCCTGGTACCAGAACGTGTCCACCACAAATAGCACCACCAGGATGATGACTGTAATGGCCGACATAAGCAGCCCTGCGGAGAAATCAAAGCCCAATCACATGCAGATCTATAGTTGAACATAGTCAGATTTTTTTTTTTTTTTTATACTCACCTCCTTTTCCTATTTGCACAGCTAGCTTGGTCAATTTTCCTTGAAGAACAGACTTTTCTTTCTTTGGCACGCTGGCTTTTTTCTTCTCCTCTGCATCAGCTCCTTCATCGCTGTTGAGAGGCTGCATTTCCATAGCAGCACCATCCTGTGCTTTTGCTGCAGCAAAGCGTACAAAGCAAACAGATTAAAGCAGACCTGTAATGGACCGAATTGTGCCATCATAAACACAGAGCAAGCAGCAGAATTTGGTATGTATATAGAAAAACTCTGTTGACATCAAATATTCAAAGTTTAATGTGGAATAATCACATTTTTTTCGTCTTCTCTGAACTTTGCAATAAAAGTCTTTCCGATTTGCTGCCTAAACTATTACAGCTTAAAACCACAGAGAAAAACACAACAACTACCAGCAACAAAATGTTGAATGCTAGAATATTTATTAATCTCATACCCAAAACACATCATAATTTGTGTATTTAAACCAATTTGTTTTATTTAAAAGCTGGACCAAAAAAAAACAACATAGTAAATGTAAAGAAAGCACAGGCAAGCTGTGATATCTAATATTTCAACTCTTATGTCATCTTTAAATCATAAAATGAAGAAAGAAAAACCATAAAATGTCCCGCTCATTAATTATTGGTAATTTGAAATAAGTAATGCAATTTACTGAATTTATGAAGATGCTTGATTATAAATTCTAAGAAACAGATTAAACACAATTATCAAAATAGTGCATTTGCTTCATTACCTGTTTTGAAAATAGTCATAGGATTTATCAATTAAATTCAAAGTGGCACAGCGCTTGAAAAGAAAAGGAAAATAAAAATGCTGTGAAAAGCCAGAATGTTTTCTCCTAAAGTTAATACTGGCAAAAAGTAAACAACTAGTGTTGTGGCTGCATTCCTTGGAAGAAGAAGCTGTTTTTAAAAATATGTTACTACTACACGCAGCAGAGTCAAAATGGAAGAATGGCAAAGTTTCATATTTAAACTTAAAACACATTTTTTTTAAATTATTGTGCCCTGTTGAGAAGTCTTTTACAGCTGATCGAGTCGTTTCCAGAAGCACAAAGCACACCTATGTAATTCACCAAAGGCTCTTTTTAATGTATCCCACCAGAGACAGTAACCTGGCACTGGATTTGACTGTATGCATTAGAAGCACAGCAGTGGTGCAGCTGCTGTGCACTCTGGCTTCCTCTGCACTCACACGGTGGCTGTAATCTCAGTCTAAAGGATTACTGTTGGTTCCTGGCAGGGAGAGGGAATCTGTGCACCGCGGAGCAGTGCCAGGGTTCTGGTCACAGACCGATCATAAAGTCCCAGCAGGGCTAGAAGGCTGGGTCACTATCTGAATTAGCAGAAAACAGCCTAGATATCATTGCTTTAAATCTACAACTGCATCAGTGGAGCTTTTAGAATTTGCCCCCTGAAGAGTTTAGCTAAAAAAAAAAAAAAAACAACAAAAGAAAATAAAAATCCTGAGGGACAACTTGAAGAGAGAGACATGGGTGGGAAAGCAGATGTTCTGGCCCCAAAATTGTTGCAAGGCTTTAATCTCTTCATCACTAATCGCTATAACTGGATTCAATAGCACCTGCTGCTCAAAGCACAATGTGCCAGGGAAGGGCGAGGGAAGGGAGAGGGGAGGGCCAGACGCTACACCGGACAGCCCGGAACAGTCCGTACTAACTTAACCCTGACTCAGTGTCCCGCAAAAAAGATAAAATAAAACTGCATAAAAATAGTTGGAGCCAAATTAACAGCATAGCTTTGTTAATATGGAGCAATCAATCAGCATTTGTGAGTATGAAGCATACCTTTTTTTCGATTTTCCACTGATCCATCTTGTTTCTTGTCTAAAGGGGGTAAAGGGTAATTGGATGAAAGTGGGATGGGCAAGGAATGAATAGGGTGGAATGGGGCGGGAGGGGATAAAAAGATCATTAACGAATAAAAAACAATCAGAGCATTTATATCACTTCTGAGTCAGGTTTTTAACATTATATTGTATCCTGAATGCCATTCATATTAGAGGTGAAAGTGCAGTACTTATAAAGTCCTGCATGTTTGATATTATTGAGAAGTCATATCGTGTAGAGAAGAAAAAAAAACTGAATGTTGATCTGTTAATACGGCTGCTGTAACTCAGACTTTATGATATGCATTTCTCTAGCTCCATCTAGATATCCTGTAACTGTATTACTGATGATTCACATTTGACTAAATACGTTTTCGTCCGATAAATAAAATTTAAGTTTTTAAGTAGAGTGTATTGATGATGTTTAGCTTCATCAGCCAGAAGGGATTTTGAAAATTCCATCAGTCTGATGAACTGGACTGGCAGTAAATCAGAAAATGATCATCATAAATAACATTTAGAGCAATTATTTTTAACTTATATTAAAAGAATTAAGGAATAAAAAAATATTGAATAACATAATACAAAAATTGTGATGAAAAAAAAGTGAAAATAAAATAAAATAAAAATTGTGGGATTAATTTATTTTTGGATCTTTGCCCCACTTTCCCCCATCTTCCCAGTATCCCTCGGAGGGAAGAGGGTAAGCATTCTCTGGTAGCTCCCAATTTGAAAAACACTGGGTTAAAAAACTAAAACTAAAAAGGTGACGTAGTCAAGAATGCCACAAACTTTTTTTCTGCTTTTTCTTCTCCTCCTTTTCCTTTTTCTCCTCATCATCGTCGTCGTCATCTTCACCAGCCCCAAGTAAAGTGAAGATAATCCCAGTTTGTGAGTTCACACCGACAGCAGTGACCAACATTTTCCCTGAGCCTTCCATTACATGAGTGCCTTTAAACAGAAAACAAAGTATCAGTAAAAGCAACAAAGGGAAAAGCAGTAGACCATTAGCAACTGTTTTTGTTGTGCCTCTGGCTGATTTTGTTCTTGTTTAAATACACTTTTTATAGCATCATCGTTTGACTTCGCTTTTTCCTTTAATTTGGGTACAAATGTTAAGCTGAAGTCTTATTTAGAAACTGTGTTTGCCGGGCTTTTATGTGACACATTAAGCTGCACATGAAAAAAAAAAAATAAATAAATAAATGAAGATTTTAAAAGGGGGCTAATAAATACAAATAATGATCCATAAAGAAACTGCTGCTAATGCATAAACCCGGCAAACCTTTAATCAAAGTCATTTTAATCAAACAGCCATTTTCATTTGTGCCGATTGAAACGGAGAACTAAAACGCTGCAACTGTGTAGCAGCTCCAAATTCTTCTGGAGATTTTCCTTCATGTATTCAAGAATACATGACCTACATCATATGATGTATTCCGAACATTTCAAAGTGCATTATGTTCATTTTCAAGGTCGCGCATAATTAAAGTGGAAGAAAAAAATAGATTTTGCAGAAATATATTCAATGCATATATAATCAATCTGCTGTGGTTAGATTGAAACACATTGAAAGTTGTGACTCTAATTAGACAAAATGTGAGTAGGCTCAAGCTAGGGCTGGACAATAAATCAATAATATATATCATAATAGGCATGTGATCAATACCAACACACAGCTGATATAATATTCAATAATTTCACTGAACTCTGATCTGGATCAGCACAGCAATCTGGGGAATGCAGGCAGAGGAAAGACTTTAGCTGCTCAACCACTCAACTAGATTACTCACTCTTTGGTTACCTAGCAACAATCAGTTGAGTAACTTGCACAGTAGCTGCTTAAGGTAACGCCATCAGTTTGGGAGTTTTTCAGATATTTAAAACAAAGACTGATTCAATTTAACTAGAACAGAAACAAATCTAATTATCTATACTGATAATTAAATTTAAAAAAATAATCAAGTGATATGAAATGCTTAAATTGTAGTAAGTTTTTAGGCCATATTGTCCAAGAGGCATGAATACTTTACAAGACAGTAATGCTAAACTAAAACTAGAAATTACCTGATAACAGCATAGGATCTTTTTCTAGAGTTTTCTTCACCTGGTCCGACTCCCCTGTGAGTGAGCTCTCATCAATTTTAAGATCATTGCCTTGTATAAGGACTCCATCAGCAGGTAAGAGGTCACCTGGAACACAGAAAGGATAAATCTCAACTTGTCTTATGCTTACTTTAACTTGGAAAAAAAAAAGAAAAAAAGAAATTGCGACCAGTCTCCTCTTACCATATTTTACTTGTGCAATATCGCCCACAACAATCTCAGCCACAGGAATTTGAATAATTTGTCCTCCTCGGACAACAGAAAATCTTTGCTCCTGTTCAATGCGACTTTGGAGGCCCCTGAACTGCTTGTCTTTACTCCAGTCGTTGAACGCTGTTACCAACACAACACAGATGACTGACAGAAGAATGGCGGCTCCCTCTATCCAGCCTGCTTCCGCCTCACTTTCATCATGTCCACCACCAGCAGCTTTCCCACAATCTGCAGAGAGACACAGCGATCAAATCTTCCCTACACTTAGTAATACAGTGCTGTGAAAAACAAAAGGTTTGCCCCCTACAGATTTCTTCTGTTTTTTAATTTATTTTTTGACAACCTTGTCACTGTCACTTATTGTTAAGTGACAGGTCAAATATGACATCTACGGGAGAGCCTTAAAGTGAAAACCACAGACTTGTATTTGCTTAAAAATAAATTTTAAAAATCCTGATGAACCCTTTGCAAAAATATTGTGTGGACTGTCCCGTCGTGTGTAAAACTAACAGCACTTCAGAAACAGAACATCAAACAAGATGATTGTTGCGTTATGGTCTGGGCCTGCTTTTCTGCTTCAGTCGGAATTGATGGAGCCATAAATGTTGTTCTCTGGCAGAGAGGCACAATGCTCTCAAACACAACAGCAAGTCCACCTTTGAAAAGCTCAAAATATATAAAAAATCTTTTGGTAAAACCAGCCAAAACCAAATCTGGATTTAAATTAAACTGAAATGCGGTAGCTTAAAATGGGTCATTTGTGTAAAAAGAAAAACAAACAAAAGAAATCAGACAGATTCCAGCACAGTGATGTAATAAATTGTTTGGTAGTTCTATCAAATGTGCTATGAAGCTGGTTGTCATAGAAAAGACAAACATTTATCCAGGTAAGGGGATAATTAATATCGGGCCAGGTCGGTTTAAGCAGCTTTTTATTAAAAAAAAAAAAAAAAAAGCATTCAAAGGCTGCATTTTGTACAAATTATGTCTTTTTTTTTTTTTTTTTTTTTACTAATCCATATCGAATAGTAAATACTGAAATACACTGAAAATAACTATTTTCATAATATGAAAGAAAAAAAAAACAGCATAACTACAGTTACAAATATGACAACACAAGGTATCTTTAATATGAGCAAATCAATAACATTTTACTTACGTTGTCTTTCAGTATCTGGTGGTCTATAAAAAGAAAGGCCTAGTGAAATTACGGCTGCCACTTCAAGAATAATTAATGTTACGTCCTGTAGCGCCTCCCACACTAATTGTAAGAAAGTTTTGGGTTTTTTGGGTGGGATTAAGTTTTGTCCAAACACATCTCTTCGCTTCTCAATGTCCGCTGGCTGTCCGCTAAGACCTGCGAGAGACAAAAAGAGAAAAAAAATCTCAAATAAATGTTTTTTTTCTTGCGATTTCACAAGTAAAATAAAATACAAGCATGAATGATCTGAAATCAGGTCAGATGGCAGCGAGCGAGTTACTAAAGAGTCATGTTCATTTACGAGGAGACAATGCCCTCCAACAGTGACACACATTCAGTGGATACGTCAAACACTTTCACCTCTTTCGGGCATTCCTGACAATGTGAGAGCTGAGGTCAGGTCTAACCCCACGAACTGACTTTCTAATGAAATGAGCAACTGACTCAGAGCTGAATCAGATTTAGACTCTGGTGCCCGTGAAGACCGCGGTCCCCCTGACACATTGTCTGCTTGGCTGAAGAACCACTGAGCCATGTGTGCAGGGAACGTTCTGCGGAAACCCATTCAAAATGCCTCCATATTCGAAGCACAATTATATAGTCAGAAGAGACTCCGCACTTTTGATGATGCATGACAGTTTTTTAGTCCTATTCATGCTGGCTGTGCGTGGGCGACTGACTGTACAGACTAGATGGAGGTCTAGTATGTGTGTGTGTGGGTGTGTGTGTGTGTGTGAGAGAGAGCGTGGAGCAGAGGAGGTGGGGTGAAGTCAGGATCATAAGTAGTGACTGAAAGTCCAATTGACAGGCAGATGGGGGTGGACTGAGGTTGAGGTTCTTGACAAAAATACATTATTGAATGCCGGAACTGGAAAAGCAGCTCAAGATTCTTATGTAACCCAAGAGGAATCCTGTATAAAGATGCAGGAGATTACAACTTTAAAGACTCTGCTGCTTTTTGTTGTCATACGCACATATGCAAAAAAGGTTGCTATACCAAGCTCTGTCACGACCAGCTGCATACTTTTACAGTAAACAGAATTCATAGATAGATGTGGCCAAGAAGAGAACAGATGCAAGTCAGCTCGAGCGTCATTAGTGGCTAATAAAGGCTAGCCAGTTTTATTTTTACTACTGTTAAAAATATATATATAATCATTTGGATATCATCTGTTACTCTGACACTTTTTCATTTTTCATTTTAAACCAGATACTAAAAATGCTCCCATATTTAAATTTTGTTCTGTGGTTTTGTGATGTAATAAACAAAACAGTTTTTATTGACTGGCTTAGAAACAAAAAGGGTAAACTACTTCCTTCCTTACTTTAAAATAATAGCATCAAGCTCAAAGCACACACCTTCATAAACTTAAGCGACTGAACAAACCACTTACTGAGAGTAGCTTTATAGGTAAGGTAGGTAAGGTAATTTTATTTATATTGCACATTTTCAGCAACAAGGCAATACAAAGTGCTTTACAGGCCTTAAAAGGAAATACAAACAAAATAACAAACCAAAGGAAAGAGAAAATAAGAAAAATAATCTAATGTTAATCTAAAGTATGTAAAAAGCACTTTGTGAGACAATTTAGTAGAGTATTAATGCATTTTTGTTATTAACCTCAAGCAGAATCTTCTTACATTTTTCAGTATTAATGTATGACTATTGAGAATTTTTTTAAACTGGTGGTAGTGTGCTATGGTAACCACAGAGGGAATAAATTCATTATATTGTCAGACAAAACAGCCACTCAACTGCAAAGCTAGCAAATAGCAGTTACATGCTGTTGCTATGGTAAGGAGTTGGGGGACAAAACATTTTTATATATATATATATACATATATATATATAGCACATTAAGGCATTTAGCTCTCATAGCAGCTTTTTCTCATTCCTCTAACTTTGCCAGGGAATCCTGAGAAACAACCATGTTTATTAATTAGAGAAGTTACTAATAGGACATTTAAAACAGTACACGAGTTAGAGCTTTGGATCAAACTCATTAAACCAAGCATAGTCATTAAAGTCATTTCATTTAAGTGGTGTTGTGACTTTACATCTGCAACATTTAGTGTAGTTGTTCCTAACACACACATCACCCTCCAGTATGAGTGCTGGAATATGGAATATAAATCAGAATGACAAACTTATTACATATATATATATATATATATATATATATATATAATATATATATATATATATATATATATATATGTGTGTGTGTGTGTACCCAGTGATGTTATAGCAATGTGTACATGTAGGAATGTTGTTTGCAGCTCTCACTAGGTGAGGAAGTAACATAATTTTCAGTTTTTCAAACGCAAGTGCTGTGATTTATGATGCATTCACTTGCAAGTGAACGTCTGATATTTACACCTTTTTTGCTTTGACACTTTCTTACAGGGATAAATGCATAAAAAGAAACCATGTTAACAAACATGTTTACTTTTCAAAAAGCAAATTATAATCATGAATATTTCTAAAAGTAACCAACTACATATTTTCCTCAGTAGCTAACAAATGACGGCTACCTTTATCTTAAAATAAGATTATGTAACGCTTTTATGAAATTGGCTCATCTATAACTTGTTAACAGGTTATAAATGAGCCCAGTCTGAGGAAACCACAACAAACCAGAAAGGTCATGCATTGCAATCACTGTATTTAAGCAAGTTTCAGAGTTGCTGCGCAGGTTTCCACTTCACTTCCTACACAGTCTGAAGTATACCAGGAAGAGGTCACCTGCAATAACTCAGTGTACACACCCAGTTATTGGATATATCCAACATCACAGAACTTCTGTGTCGTTCTGGGGACGTTATGAACCTCAACTTCCTATCCGCAAATGTACCGCCAGGGCTTCAACCGGACAGTTTAGGAAACATATCCCACATCTGAGTCTGCAGAGTGGCAAACTGCTTTCACAATCTCTTTTCAGTCATCTGGATGAGATTTGCACATAAGTATTCAGATCTATACCGGCAATGTGTGAGGCAATGTAAGGTTGCTTTTCACTTCCAGACCTAAAGAGACATTAGCATGCCACTGCCTCTTTTTTTTTTTTTAATCCTGCTTATTATTCTGCTTCCTTCAATCATGTCTCTAAAACTAAAATTAATTCTGCATTATTGGTTACATGTTTCATTTGAAATTATAGGCAATTACTAACACTTTTCTAAAGGAGGTTAGAGAGTGATGACTCACCAGCAAGGAAAAAAAAAAGAACAAAGCAGCTGAGTTTTATCCAGCTTAGCTGCATGTTGCTGCTCCCTGGCTGTCTCTCACCATCATCTTTAATTCTGTTTGCCTCTAATGAAAACATGCTGACAGCTAATACCCAGTTTAATTTTACACCCCGTTTTCCTTTTGTATTACAGCAATAAATACAAGTGACAGGACGAGCAAGGTGTTATCTCTCCATTGGATACACAAAACAAAAAAAATAATAAAATAAAAACCATGTCTGGCCTTGGACCCTCATTGTAGTCGTCACGGATCATTATCCACTTAAATCACACAGTCTCATCCAACCCAGCAGAGGAAGGTGATTTTAGTCAAGAGTGAGAAATTATTCACCTGAAAAATTCCATCTAAACAGAGACTCAAAATTTATCTATCCATCAATTTTCTATACTTAGTGTAACAAGAATCCCCTCGACACACACAAGGCAAACAAATATGTACTCCTTCACACCCAAGGGCTCTATGGAGTGGACAGTTATGACCATATGCATAATTTTGCAAAGAGGCCACTGTATGCAAAGAACCAGCATAACCAAAAAGGCGGTCAATCCATAGTCAGTTACAGGATGTAAAACTGTTATGTAGCCTTTTCTGGACTTAAATACTCTAACTTTAACAGCAGCTTTCATAGAAAACAAGAGGTAAAAAGAAGGAGAAGCAGCACAAACTAGAATATCAAACACACAGAAAAACAGCCTCTTAACAGCAAAGGACAAACACGAAAGATGCAGCTCTCACTAGATACCGGAAAGGATCTGATCAATGGAGATAAAATTTAATGCTTAATCTTCTCTGTTGTGTGCTCTATTCACGATTCATAAACTGGATAGAATCTTTAGCTCTAATGTCTGCAGCACTTCATAGGAGGACGAGGCTGTCTGAACTGAAACCCAGAAGGAAAAAGTTAAAAGTGGACATTGATAAGAAAAAAACTTTGATGATAGAAGTGCTGGGTGATACAGAGAGAGAGATTAGCCAGATATGTGTGTCATTATTTGAGGTCTTGAGGATTATTCTAAGTGCATCTTTAAACATTAATTTGCAAACACACATTGAGAGAATTATTTTATAACACATAACAATAGGATTAATATCAAGGTTTGCTTAGTCAACAGGTCTCTGAACTTCAGGTGTTAGTATTTTTTCCAGACATGGAGCAACTTCAAACTGCTGAGGTTTTACCCTTTAGAGACAAAATGATAGAACTAATAGACAAAAAAAGACATTCTTCCATTCAGGTCAAATCCTTTTAGTTGCACTGTCATAAAGTCTATCATTTAAAAAGATAAGTGAGGTCTGTACAGATCTATAACATTTAATTTGCATTTTTGGAAATCTGAGCACAGCATGTCCTCAACATGGGGTGACTTTGCTGAGACTTCAATACTTGGGAGAACTGGAACGCTGTGTCTAAATTGATTTCCACTATGATGCCATCCCAAAACCATGTAGTATTTCTCTAATTTAAGAACCGCAGCATTGCTTCACCAAGATGGTTGCTGATATCCTCCTTTTCTGACTTTGTTTTATTCCAAACTTGTAACCTTCTTCTAAAAAGTTTACTTTTCTGTGCAATGAAAAGCACTCATTCGACTGGAACTTTCCCTTTTAAAACCAATGGACACAGCACAAGTCTACTTATTTTAACCCATGACAATCATTCAAACATTTTCCAATCACTTCATTCAATTTCACACAACAACCAGACATAGGTTATGGATAATCACTGTCAAAAGTTATACATAGCATTTTGAAGTCAGACTTGATGACAAGCTCCATGAACCTGAACTGAGGAAACTACCATTTAGCAGCCCTTTACAATTGAATTGGTAGGGGGGGAGGTGTATATGGAATATTGGATACAAGGAACCTGTTTTTATCACATGCTGTCCATCACAGAAGCAGATTGACTGATTTCACCACAAAAAGTCAAATTAATTAATGTGAAGGGGAAAATTAAGGAAGCAAAAGCAATTGCTACAAAAAGTTTAACTATAGGTATATTTGATGAGCATGTCAAATACGGAACGTGCCTTTTTTTTTTGTTTGTTTGTTTGTTTTTTTGGACAACTCAGGTCACACAGAAGAACTTCCACAAATGCCACAGAAAACTTTTGAGTTCCACGTGTTAAACGCTACGTAAAGTCTGATTTTTAATAGCAAACATGCAAGTTCCCCTTTAAATTCTTAATTCCCACTTGTGTAACAATGGGTTTGTAGAGGTCCAACTGACAACTGACTTATATAACAAGACCTTTTAGAAGCAAGAGGAAGTCAACTAGTTAAGTTGGGTCTTATGTTGCAGGACTACATGTATTGACAGGCTCCACCTTTTTATTAACACCGACACTGTGACGCTCCTGTCAACTGGGGTAGATTTTAAGAGTCGACATCTCAATAAGTTGCTTTTGACACTGAAAATGTTGATTTTCTTGTGGGAACATTTCATGTTCTAAACAGGAAAATGGACAAGTATTGAAAAGGATTTTTCGAACAGTCATGTGGTCAGGTGGTTGCAGGATGTTCGTTTTAAGCAGACAAGACAAACCAAACTCCAGCGAAAGCCCTCCCACTGCACTATATGACAAAGTGTTTTGTCTTGATTGTAGTTTACTACAGTGCAGTAAAAAGAGAGGAATGTCTACAAATTCATCGGAGGACCATATAATGACTGACGAGCTTTAACGTCTCATTTATTTTTGCTTGCTATTGGAAAAGAAAAAGAACAGAAGGCATCAGTAAGACGTTTGCCTGCTTCATCGAACCAAAACCGAACAGGTGTTTGTGTTTTGGTCCAACAGTACCTGCTACCTCACAGCCTGGGATAATTACTACTCAAAACTATCCATTCTGCTCTCTGGCTGGAAAACTGCTTTCTGGATGGTGAATAGTTGGAGCCGTTTTCCGCATAAAGACAGCCATGAAATTTTGACCAATCGTACAATAGTTTCACATGCCCTGGGGCGAGCAAAATGTTGGCTGGAGAGGTTGTGACAAGAAGGCAGAGAACAAAATGACAAGATTTTCGTCACCGACTGCGATGATTTTGGCACATCGGCTTGACAATGCTTAGCCTTAACAAAGCACTGTCCCGCCACCATCTGGAAATACGACGACATCAATGTATTTTTGCTCATGTTATTCATACACTTAAAATCTCATACCAGCCCATGTCTAGTGAGAATGATTTCCTTAGAGCACCACTATGTTAATTACCAAATTAAGGGCAATTAAAGTTAAATTTACTCTTAAGTTTCAGCTTTTTTGGAGGGAAAGAATTACATTTAGTCCCACAGAAAGCCATGAACTTTAAAATGTCAAAAGTTAGAATTTCAGTTCACTGATTAACAACCACAGCAGCTCAATCAGACACTGAATGAAAAAAAAGAGAGAGCGCTTGGAAATGTTAAGGATTAGCAAAGGATTGGCTTAAGAGCTTTGAGAAATGACTGACCAACTAATTATAAATCCCTTTTCAATTGTCAAGCCTTTATAATCTTACATGATGCCTTAATTTCCCAAGCCAATAATGACTGAATGGACTGAAACTGATTCAAATTACAACAAAAGAGTTGGTCAGGTTTGGAATTAGAAAGCAGCTGGGGACTCGAAGTATTTTAAAAGAAATCAACAGTTGCTAGTCAAATTTCTCTAAATAATCCTTCACAAACCTGAGGATTTAGAAAAAAAATTGAGGATGCAGTGAATATTGAAACAGACAATCCTAAAAATTGGCAAAATTTGATTAATTTCCAATTAATTAACAGCTATATTCCAAAAGTGAATTACACACATTTTAAACATTTAACATGGTTTATTTAGATGATTAAGTCATACAGCTAATATTAGATGTATGATTAAGTTATACAGCTAATAAAAACCCAAAATATAGTCTCAGAAAATGCCAATAATACATAACAGTGATATTATTAAGGTCTACACATACTGGGAAAGACTGCCGACTTGGCAGTTATCCTGCCAACCTTTTGATACAAGGTTGACAGGTTTTTTTTACACTTCGAGATCAACTAAAACATTTCAACACCGAGTTGAGAGTTGAAACTGAGCCACCAATATTACGCCCTTAATCCACGGTGGGAGGTCGTACTAAACCCGTTACCTCTATGAACAGTGAGGGGTAACGAGGAATTACCGAAAGACTGATTTGGTGCAAATTACAGACAGAATCAGAAGCAGAGAGCCCACAAAACAGATATAACATGATGTGGTGCAGATAATTTGACATGGATGGTGCTCTGCTCTGCTCAGATCTAAAGCAGTGAATGCATTTGGACAGCGTGCATAAGAACTGTGACAAAGGTCCCCTCTCGGAAACCCCCATAGGTTACGTTGACTGTTAAAAGCCACACCCTTTTACTTCTGTAATTGCAGATATGAGAGTTGAAAGCACACAGGACCCATCGACTTGCACGTGAAAGGAAAAAGTGCCGTGTAATGAGTGGGCGAGTGTTGAGGGTGGTGGCTACTGTTGGACCGTTATGCCAATGCCCTCAAAGACGATGAGCCGCAAAACGCAAGCGATAAAGAAGCTGCTCTGTTCACAGGGTTCTGTATCCAAGAACAAACACAGAAAGTTAAGAGAAAGGAAATTGTGGGAGAAACAGGTGAACTAGCAACGCATATTGTGATGCAAAATTCATTCAACAATTTAGCAAGAGGCTAATCGGAGCTTCAAGAGATGGAACATAGACACGGGCTACAACTGTGGCAACTTCTGAACAAGAGGCAACATCAAAGCCACCTGACTGGGGGTGAGGCAAAAAGGGAGTAAACTGTAGCACTGTGCTCCAAAGTTCTCTTTTCAGATAAAAATAAAGGTTGCATTTCATCTAAAATGAAGATCCAAGAATGTGGAGGGGCACTGGAACCAGGTTGCTTGTGGCCCAAAAGTCAGCACATCACCAATTTATGCTTCACCCCTGTTGACAAGCTTAATGGAGATGATTTTATTTTCAGGACACACCACCTCCTCACAATGCCAAAGGTACCAGTTCCTGCTTTAATGGCCACAGGGTCACTGTGCTGACTGGCATTCCCCTGACCAAAACCCCATAGATAACCCGTGGAGTATTTTCAAGAGGGAGACAACAGATCCAACAGCACAGACAAGAGGACAGCTTCTATCAAAGCAACCTGGGCTTTCATTACATCTCAGCAGAGCAACAGGCTGATTGCCTCCATGTCATGTCACACTGATGTTGTAAATTCATAAAAAAGGAGAACATTTTAAGTATTGAGTGCATATACTCTATTGAAATTCATTTTATTGGTTTTCTAAGAAACTAAATTTAGTTGGGGTTTTTTTTCATTCACTGTAAGAGTCAAAATTTCCAGAAATAAATCCTTGAATAACAATAAGTGAGTTATTTTTTTATGCAACTAGTGAAAAGAACTAAGATCTGAGACATTCTAATTCATTAAGATATACCAGTACACAGAGCGGTGAGCAGATGAGGACAAATAGATTTACAAAACAAGCAATGTCACTTATAGTATATGACAGCACCAAACAATCAGCAACACGACACAGCGACATGCATGTTTAGACAACTCACACTCTCAACCACTAAATTCCTTTCCTGCAGTTTCTTTTTTTTTCCCCATACCTCACACAGCTCAGAGACTTCTAGGCTGATAAAAAGGCTGAAACGTAAACAGGGCGGACCACTTCCACCATCAATAAATGAAAGGTCACGATTCACAAAGTAAGCTAATGACTGTAGCTGCGATGAGAAATGTTTTCCGCTGCAGTAAAGCGCAGTGTTTATCACATTATCGTCCAATTGAAGGAGGCCAGGAAGATTTTTCCTTGCTCTGAGGCACTGCATGCAGCTGACTGTTGCCGTTACAGTGAATATGCGGTGCCGTTTTAATCTGGGATCAAACTGAAAATCCCCTCCCATAAGAGTTCAGTCAAGGTCATTCTGACGATTAGGCCGACCGTCTACGGAGAGACAAATTCATAAAGAGGTAGGAGGATAGGGAGTGGGCCAGTGACAAGCACACCCCAGTTGGATATTCTGCGAGCTTAATATTTTTAGAAACAGTATAAACTGTTTTATGGTGCTATAAAATAACTTGAACAAAAAGATAACACCCAGAAAGCTTCATTGTTTGGTTCGCCGCACGTGGGAGTGTGACCTGCCTGAAGACTGGTGCTGTGCCCAGGGAAACAGCTGGTCTGTCTGAAGCCTACACACAGACGCATGCACATACAGACTGAGGGGTGAAAGGAGGGTGTGAGGGACAGAACCAGCGGCCTTGAAATAGACCGGGATAGGCCCAGGGTCAGAGCTGGCCCGTCCGGCCACCTGTCTGGCAGGCGACTTGTTGCCTCTCTGGCAAAATACTTTTGCACGCCATCACCACCTAAATAGCTGTCACTACTAGAAATTTTATTTTTTTTAAATACAGGAAAAAAAAGCAATACTGTACCATCTATAGCTGATGTTTTTAAACGGTTGCAGAGTCCTTGAGTATCTCCATAAGTTTCACTGATTTTGGTTATCGCCTCAGCGCCTCTGAGCTCCATCAAGGAGCGCAGTTCTTTGAGTGTGCAGCCAAATTCCCCATCATGGTTGGCCTCCATCAGGGAGTTCTTCACCCCACTGTACGAGTTGTTCGCCATTGCCTTGCTTCCTGCTGCCAACTCAGTCTTTTGCAAAGCGCTGCTGCTTTGACCCGACAGTGGGGCTAAAACAGAAAAGTGTTGTCCCTTTTTAAAGAGAGAAAAAAAAAAAAAAAAAAAAAAAAAAATTAAATCCTCAAGAGTGCAAATACACTGATGGTTCCCATAAACAGCTGACAGGCCCTTTACAGGCAGCTGGAGTCACATGTCAGGTGGTGGTGTAGGGATATTACAAAACAAGCCATTATATCCCTTGGAGAGCAGAGTTCCTAATCGTTCATGGTGACTGAAGAACGCCCGCAGAGCCGGAGATCACCTTGCAAGCAGATCTGAAAGACAAGAGCAAACTATCAGAGAAGGAACAGTAACACTGTTAAGTTTAATTTTAGAAGCAGAAGGTAGTGATATTTTCACAGAATACTTCTTACAACTATAAATACATTTTATCTACATAGCCCATACAATACACAATGTTCAAAATAGCAAAAGCATCTAGTTGTGGTATGAAGCATGGCTGATTGGAGAATCTTTAAAACATATTCCCAGCCTAAATAGAGCATCTTTTGGGGCCAGTGTTTTTTTTTTGTTTTCATACTAAAACTTGCTTCAAGTCAGGACAAAGAAAAGGGTCAAACAGCAACCTTGATAGTTGTCGCTGATCTTTGCACTCTTGAGGATTTAAGTGAATTTATGTTGTTTTGTCCAATAAGCACTCCACACAACCAACTTCTTATTTCCACAAATAGCATCATAAACATTATAAGGATTTCACATGTTGAACTCATAATCAAGTAAGGTCCAAAGTTATAAAATACCTTCAAATAGTCCTGTACTGTAAAAGCTCTATTGGCATTTGTCACAAACTACACCAGCTTCTCCACTGATTCGACTTTAAACAAAGCAAATACTCATTCTGGTTGAAAGTAACTTTGGCATTCTGCTGACCTATTAACTTTCTTTCAGTGTGAAATAGCTGTCAAACCACCAGGTTGCATTGTCATTTTGTAGACTGGTTATGTTTACTGCTACAATGCTTTGTTTTGCACAGATCTGGATGCAGCATGGCTTGTGCGAGTATGTTTTGTTGTTTGTGTTAACAAGTTTTGGTTTGGTTTAAAATAAAAAAAAAAAGACACATTTATTGAATTTGTTCTATGTCAATAAGTCCTTTCAGAACCTATAATAAAAAGTGAAGGAAAGCTTAGATTCTTTTGGGAAAAAACAGAGCAGTGACTGAATTTAGTCAAGCACATAGGATTGCCATGGTGTGGATAACTGGGAATCTACAAGACGTAAACAAAGTGTTTGATACTATGGTAATAATTTTGTTTTGAAGAGACTGGAATATTAATTAGAGACACAAGAACTGCAACAGGCTTAATAATGTAACAAGTTCAGGTAAACATATAGAAAACAGTAAAATAACAATTACAGCTCCCAAACAATGTTTTACAACTGTAAAACTAATATATAATCTAACTAATCCTTTAAACAATAAGGTAATTAAAATAACCAGCACACTGCAAATTTACCAATCAAAAGCATACAGATTGCTATATCTTATTTAAATTAGCATAAAATAACAGTGTACTAAATGGAGGAAGCGACTAAAAAAACTAATGTACCAAGAAGATGTGCAAATCTGAAGTTCATCCATCAATAATCCATTTAATTTAGAAACCTTTCATAAACTCGTGATCGCACAAAGCTGAATGAATGTGGCAATTAAAAATAAGTGAGAAACATGGTCAGTATGGCTCCATCAACTAAACCGCGCAAACACTGATGAGCCTTTATGTATGCAACCACACAATCAGCTGCAAAATTGAATTCATCATTCACAGCTATTATGACCATAGCGGTGAAATGCTGATAGAATGGGGCTTTTTCATGTTAAAGAGATTCTTGCAAAATACAAAACCAAGTTTTGATGGTTTCTGTAGAAGCACCAATATTTCAGTCTGGTTCCCTCAGGCAATACTGTCAGGAGACTGAGCAATAATTTCCACTGTTTTGCTGATCATACCCCAGCTATATTAGTCTGTGAACATGAAAGATGAAAAACAAGTTAATCACAAGAATAATTCACATATTTAAAGCGTCAGTAATATTTTAAATTTGAATGTATGCGCCACAAAATTGTGGAGAATATCTTTTTTTGAAGATATGTCTTACAACTCATTTATAACCACCTTTTATGGTTATAAAAAGATGAACCCAAGTTGAACTTATACTGACCATGCTTCTTGTTTCCGTTAAATATCTTTGTTATTCATAAATCTTATGGTCTAAGTTTACAGGCTAACGTTTGTCTCCTTGTTCTTCCAAAGCCCAAATGGAAGCGACATTTGAAGAACTCAAATAAAGTGAACTTTAACTGATTTTGAAAACATCCTCATTTTATATGACAGTTTCAAAAGTGAGCCAAACATGACAATGAAATTAAAGCTGTTCACTAGTTTAGATTAACAAAGATGTTTGCCAGATATTACCAGTCCAAAATATTATTCCGACCAACCATATTGATGGACAGGTTTTCAGGTTGACCAAGTGGGGGAAAACAAAATCAAAACGAGGGTAAAGCTCAACTGAGCTTTAATCTTGCATTTAATCAGTCTGCAAACAGTACACACTAGAAATGATTCGTATGAAGCTCATCCAATATTGACTGAGGGGAACTAGAAAAGAATAAACCTTCATGACAACTAAGGATTTTTTTGTTTTATTTTATTTTTTTAAGAAATCACACTTCAAACTTCAGGCCAAAAAGACAACAGACCATCTGGTTTATTGTAAAAGGTCAAGGTGTGTGATGGTCACTTGTTTAATTTATGCACATATTCTTGGTAATATGTGCTGATGCATCGAAAGCCGCATGTTGCGTACAGGTTCTGGAGCAACAGTTGCTACCATCCAGATGGCTTTTCGGTTTGAGAGAAGACTTTGCTTATTTTATGAATTCAATGCCGAGCCACACTGGAGTGAATGCTAAACTGGCCTGCCCGTCTGTGTAGAAATGCTCTCTATTCAAACATTCTCTCGCACTCTGAAACGGAAAGACATGCAACAAAGGAGGCCCCAAACTGTCAACCACCTCAAAACCTTCAGTAAGCAGGAATCACGAGCCATCTGCTTTTCGAACAGCAGAAATTCTCGCTTTTGGAAATTCCCAGAGTAATTCTAAAAGCACCACATGCGTAATAACCCTTTCGGTTTGTAATTGGCAGAACAAGTCAATAACATTTTTAATTTGATCAGTTAGAAATCCATAATGATTTTAAAATACCTTTAATGAACATAATGTGCCTGCAAGTAATTTGTTCTCTTCTCAAATTAAGAGTAGACTTTCGCCCCCCCTCCAACTTATCTGTTAAAATATTTACCTGTAATTCTAAACAGATGATCAAAGATTTTTCTCATTAACTAAAGTGCTATACTCTTCTATTTATAGATAAACCTGTGTGCATGCATATCTGGCTAATATTTAGCTGTTATTCAAAATATAAAAATGTATTTGCAGTCTCTTTAGTAAACCAAGAAACATTTAGAATCTGCCTAAAAGGAAGAGAAACTCGAGATTAAACCACAGGACTGCTGAGACATCTTGCAAAGGAGATGATAAAACTTTTTTTTTTCTGTTCAACTACAATTAAATTACATCTTTACAACATTTTTGACTGTTAAATTTTTCTAATATAATGTTTTCTCTGTTAAATCAAAGTACATGAGGATAACATAGCACACTAATAGCTTTTGGTTATAATTGATCTTAATTGGTTAACGGGCATTTTTCAACAAAAGTGCACTAACTCTCCTTTTAATCTGTGCTTTTTTAAAAGGCTGAAAAACTGTCTTAGTGGACACTTATAATCTTTAAAGTTTGGAAGGAAAATCTAATTTATATAATTCTACCCATAAACCCTCTAAGGGTGTAACAAGTATTGGCGCCTAAAATATTGATGTTTAAAATCATATTCCAGGAAGGAACACACAAATGAAAAACAGAACGGTGAAGTCAAATCACAGGTTGATGACCTCAGACCATCAGTGTGTTTTTACTTCAACTTTGCTGACATTAAAGATTTTTGCTGTGGAATTTGGCATTTGCTAAACACATGCCTATCAGAGTCAAAAGCTTTGAATCTGAATACAATAGTACTCTTACATATTACAGTGTTTACAATTTTTTTTTTTTTATGTAATGAGTTTAGATATGGCCTGATAAACCTATAATTAAAATGTATAGAATTATTTAGTTTTACATGTGGAGTAAAAAGGTGGGAAATTGTAAGCCTGAGAACAACTGTGACTAACACTTTGAACAAAATGGGTTTTCCAAATACATCTCCAAATTAAAAATCAAATCAAAAGGAAAATGTGTCTAATTTGATCTCAATGAGGGAATAAAAGGCTCTTTGCCATTTTACAATATGCTCTCTCTTGTATCCAGACAAGTGAAACTACAAATTACAGTAACTAATGTTCTGTTAAAATTGTTCACATTTGTTAATGCACTTGCAAGCACAGCCACAACATTTATTAGATGACAGAAAAGCAGGGTTACAAAATTCAGTGTGTTCACCAATAACCCAACAAAGTCCAACCAATAGACACCAGATAAGGAGAAACTTCACTGTCGGCACGAGATACTAAAGTTTAACCAAGAGAATTTGGTTCTACACCCATGTGACATGGCTGTAGAGTTCATACTGTGATGTGATTGACAAAAGAAATGTGTCTGTGGAAACATTGAATACCATAGACACCAAAAACAATCTGAATAAAGATGAGAATGTCCCACCTACACAGCTCCCTCTGACCAATATAATTCTGAGGAGTCACTAATCATCACAAGCAAGAAAGGTTTATAAAAAAGAAAGAAAGAAAAAAAAAATCAACCTAAAAAAAGAAGAAGAAAAAAACAGTCCTATTTTGAAATAGGTGTTTAATTGTTTTTAGTTACCCAGCAGCAGGACCAGAGTGCAACAATGGTGTTTGTAGTAGAGCTGCACAATGTATCAGATTTCAGAAACGCCAAGGACTGTTGTATGCAACATTTGGAGGGATATTATATTTCAAGTGCTGGGCATTTACACTCTGCATAGGAGTAATATTTTTGACTGTCTGAATGGATGCTAACTTCTCTTACTGTCCAAAAGATGTATTTATTTTAGCAGTAGAGATGCTGAAGTCTAGTTAAGCGGTTATGTTTCAGAATCCATTGTACAATTTACATATTTCTCCAAGCTCTGCTCTTATCTGGGATATGTTTTTCCTACTATACAATCTATCATACTTCCGGTGAATTCAGAATTAGATTTTACATTTCAAAGTGTTTTTTTTTTTTTTTGACCTTTTCATCCTCCTACCAAACAGGATGTTCACTTTTATCACTGAAACAACGGAAATAAAGTAATCCTAGACGATATCTAGACAAGTTAATTTAAAACATTATAGGTTATAGGCTTGTCGCTGTAACAATAAATAATGCAGCACTACAGAACCAGAAAATCCTAAAGACTTTCTGCAGTGTAATTACCTCAGGAAAAGTCGTCTGTTACGTCACGACTTCCTGATTAAACAGACTTTACTCTAACACTACTAAGCTACAGCCCACCACTTAATTAGCCACACACAATGAGGCTGGTGCATGAGAACGAAGGACATCAGAATTGTTTTCATAAAGTTCAGACAAATATGCATCACTGTACAGTAACTAGAGAGACTTCCCTGAACATTTCTATCATGGTCTGAAGAGAAAATACGAAAGAATTACATATTTAATTTCTTATTGTATATAAATTCTTTATGAAAATGGCTCTTCCAGGTACAGAGTTATGCTGGAATTTAATCAAGGCTGAACAGAAATGAAGACAGGATGAAATTAAGCTTTTTATGAAAAATAATACAGGCGGTTTAGATGATTTCGCATTATTGTTGAATTTCTTCACCCAGGGATCAAACATAAACACACACAAAAACCATCCATACTGAATTTGAAGAGCCTCATAAAACAGGATCACAGGGACGATCCAATCAGGCATGCAGAGATCAAAGATGGTCACTTTTTCTTTGATCTTTTCTGATAAGTGATCAGCAGGTCAAATACTTTCTAATCATTAAATGCATCAGAGCCAAGAACTTCAACTTTTCAGTTTCATAATTCAGATAAGACGCTTCAAAGGCTTAATCTTGTAATTTCTTCATTTTCTGTTAGACTCAAACTACTACCTCCATCAAAGCACTTTTTTTCTTTTATGTTTTACAGTCTCAGAAAACTGAAAATTAGAAAAGCTTTCTTATCATTGCTTAGCATAAAAATGTGTTTCAACTCATTAAAAAATGAGTTGAAACAATATGTACCAAGCAGGTATTTGCTAGAAATACAGAAGAAATGTTCATTTTGGTGCATTTAATTAACAGGGAAGAAAACATGACATTATTTGATCTGCCAATCACAGTACACACAAAACTAGAAAAAAAAATTTCACGGAGATAAGGGGCTTAAGTAAATACCTGCAGAATTTTCTTAAATCAATTTAAAAGTTGAGGACCACAGTTAAGATTTTACTGAAACCAACATGAAGTCCAGGTAACTTGGCTAAACTGTCAAGATATCTTTTTTTAAATTCTTCAACCTTGCGCTGGCAGAGAGACTACGTTTCACATGTAGTTCACACAGCCCTGCTTAAAACAGAATATAAATAAACTCATACAGATAGGGGTGTTCCAAAACGAGGGCGACGCTCCTGCCCTCACAAGTGCACTCCGTTGTGTACGGAGTGCACTACCTAACGCACGTCAAAAACAATTAATTTAAAAATATGCTAATTCAACGGCAGAATAAAATTCAGATTCAGATCATTTCTGATGGTTCATCCATGAGGTTTAGATTGTCAACATGTGTGTTCACATTAGTTTAGTAGAGCCAAGATGCAATATGTCCAGTTGGGCAAATAGCATTAGAAGTGAAAGAGAAGACGCATCTGAAACTCAATTGGACCGAGCATAAAAAGCCCTTCCCATCTGAAAATCTAATGAAAATACAATGCAGCTTTTATACAAGGTTCTTGGTCAAAGGGTTCAGCTAAACAGATTGAAGTAATAGCAATTAGCTGGTATGGAACAAATGTGGTTCTTTAAATAAAACCCATCAGACTGTAAAAATATGTCAGTGGTAACAACTGGAATCTATGCAAATCTTCAACACATTTCTGCAGCTGAACAGGGTCAAGTGTTTACAACAACTTAAAAAAAACCTTGTTCTGCCTGTACATTGAGAGTTGTTCATGTGTGGTTTGCCTAATTTGCTTAAACTGATAAAAAAAAATTAAAAATAAATTGCTGCAGCTCCCCAGTGAAAAACTAGTGTGAACCATTAGTAGAGTCAAGCTTACAGATTTCTGCTTTTCTTTTTGTCAGATTTAAATGTTTCAGATAATAAAACAAATGTCAATATTGGATAATCCGAGCAAATATATAAAAAAACAAGACTGAATTGCACCTGACCCCACTGTCAGGTGCAATTCACTCCTGGTCAGCTGGCTGAAAGAAAGCTGCTACATTTATCCATTGTGTGGACATCCACAATTATTTCCAGTAGCAAAAACGCACAGCCATGGAGAACAAACTAAAGGATCACCACATATAATTAAATATGTAGGTGTTTACACTACAAAAATAACTAACACTTATCTATTGAATTTTAAATCTATACAGATATCATCAAGACAGTAGTATCCTAGGAATAATTATTCATTTTCTGCTGTAAACAAACAGGATTCTATCACATCATACATGCTTTATATTTTATGCAAATTCAGTGAAACTCATCGCTCCTGCAACTGCTGTTTTGCTCCACACTGAAAAATAAGGCAGTGTTTTTCTTGGCCTTGTGGTCGTTCCAGGCCATGTCCAGAAAACGGCCTTGAACTTGTTGCCTAGACTGACCCATTACTTCTTACGGTGGTTTCTCCTTTTACCACATAAAAAAAGGTGTTGAATATTTCTGGCTTGTGCTTTGTTGAGGGTGCCTTAATATTGTGGCGAAGGTTGCTATTTTTGTGATGTTCATCTTACAGTTCATTCATCCAGCATCATTTTACAAAATAGATTTCATGTTTTCATAGTTTCCACTGCTTTATAAAACGGGATATCCCACAAAGCTTCCATGTAGCACAAATTCCAATACAAACGGTCAAGATCTCAGCTCTTCTGGTAAAGATAAATGCAATCTTAATTGTTTTATTGACCTAAGTAAATAGGTCAATAAAAACTAAATCAAAAATCCATTTGATTTATCTTACTTTATCAGCCTTCTTTTACATGATCACACTTCACAAGAGTCAACAATGCCAAGATGAAGTCATGCCAACACTTGCTGTGCTGCTTCAGTTTAGGGTTGCAGAGCGGGTCACATGACACAACAGTGGAAAATCATTGTGATTGGATCTCCAAGCCAACAGCTGGCGTGGTATGGTTGAATGACAGTGGCTGGAGTTAACCCCTTCCCTGCCTTGGCCTCGCGTGTCTGTCGGATGACTTGCCTTGAGGCGCAAAGAGTTGTGACTCTCGAGCGTTATCTGTCATCAGACATTCACTAAGACCTCCTCCACCCAGAGGCTGCGAGGGAGAAAGCCGGCCAGCTGACGGGACAGCAGTGGTCTTCCTCATCCATGCTAAGGAAAACCCTCTGGCAGTTTGAACATTTCCACGTGCCAACAACTCGGCGAAAGTCGAGGACAGCAGTTCTAGGGATCCCTCTGCCGAGGAGCTGCCTAATGCGAGATGTGGTATTTTTAGCTTCACCCAGACCGCCCCCTCCCCCCGCGAGTCGTAGCTGAACTGGGTCACGCCATGTAAATGTGGAGGGCGCAGGCAGAGACACCCAGGTCTCCTTGCGCCGCCCTGCTTACAGCCGGGAGTGCTGCTTCACCCCAAAGACTGGAACTTCTCCACAGGTCTGAAAAAGCTGTCAGGCACCCAGTCGATGAGAGCGCAGTGAGAGGTGTCATCAGCAACACATTCGCCGCTCTCCAGCATTTCTTTCATCTGGGGTAACAGGCAATTGTTTCCTGAAGTGACAGAAAAATCTATTGTCGTCAAACTACTTAGCCTGAATTAACAAATGAGTAAACCATTTCCTGAACCGTTAAAATATCTTGTAAATAATCAATGTAGTTAAGAACGGGATATCAAAAAAGGAAAAAAAGAAATGAGAAGCTGTCAAAACTATTTAGTTATTAGCTAAAAAGTCATTTTCAAAGAAGCTGAGAGCGCCATCTCCAAGTCAAGCTTTAAATCCCTAAAATAAATTTATTCAGATTATTTCAATATTCCCTGTCAAAGTCGACTGCCAAAGAGAGCATAGACAATAAGACATATAGAACAAGGTTATTTCCCCCCCAAATAAATCTAAAATTGAACTATTTAGACACCACAACAGAAGACATGTTTAGCATAAACCAAATACAACATTCCAGTAAAAGAATATCAGAACTGATATTCAGAACTTGAATCGTCATAGTTTCAGGGACATTTTACTCAACTTCTCCCATAATCCACTGTGAATTGTTCCGTGTGTTAGTGTGTGCGTGGGGACTGGACCCTGCTAAGTGGTGGGTGGTTGACACAAGCATCACTTCATTACAGTCCAACAGGGCGACCATGACACCATACTTCTATGATGCCGGCGTCATCTTTACACAATGTGTCCAGTCTGTGTAACTGTGACGACCAGTTATACAAACCGTTTTCTGAAATATCTGCAGAGTCTCAAAGTCACACGACTGGAAGTTTCTCATACGTTACAACTAACATTTGAAACAATTAAAACAACAACATTGTGCTTGTTATATTCCTTAATGCATTAGGTTTTACTAATTTCTAAAAAACAACAAAAAACAACAACACTGGTGATAGAAAATGACAGCGAGCAGCACTCAGTGCTATGACATAACAGATTTCATGAGAGTACTTTACAAATAAATTCCTGTTCAAGTGGACAACACCTTGACTCCACACAAAAGGATTTAATACATCCACCTGCACTCAGTGTTTCGCTGAATGAAACTAATCCAATGCCGTGATGGCCGCTCCACCTGACAGCTCACGCAGAAAATGTTTTCTACACACTTTTTTGTGACCTGACACACATTATGAATATTTGAGGACTCAAGACGCTTGGATTTTAAGCGTTTTCACTTTAAAAGAGCTTTAATTCTGTTCAATTGTGATGCTGTAACAAAAACATGTTAAATATGTAAATACTCTGGGGGGGAAAAAACTATTAAATCAAAATACATCTTTGACTAAATCATTGGAGTTGTATTCATTGTTCCTTTTCCTTCAAATATAGACCTTTTACTCCAAAAACAATAGAAACCAACCCACCAGACATGCCTACAACCATACGTTAAGAAAGATTTGAATGAATGAGTAGTAATGGGTAACTCGAAAGACATGTAACATAATACCACTGCTAGGAATAACCTTGGCCCTACAGTCTCCACCAATGGATAAGCAAAACTCCCAACACGAGTACATGGGATCCTCAATACATTCTGTCTCATGGTACCATACATTCTGTCATGACAACAACAACACACCATGTTTAGTTTCCAGTGCTGCTTTACATGACTCAATGTCCCCTTACTCATAAGATGACCAGGATTTTTTAAAACAATACCCTTTACTCGGCACTTAGAAATGAAGATTTATGTTTTTTCTTTTTTTAACGATATAAATTTGAGACGTGACACTAAAACATGAGCGTTGTTCGAAAAGTGAGAACTGTCTGACCTGAATTAGTTGAAGTATCTACCAATAAGGATTCAAAAACTACATATATGGTGCTTATTTTCTATCTTTGCTATAACTATATCAAGAATAATAAAAAGAAAGTCATTTACATGTTTTAAGTGGTCATACAATATAAAAATAATCTGTTACACATTTTGCTTTAAATTTCTGTCTTAATAGAAGGCAACTGCTGCACTTCTACTCAAGGTTATCACCATGACACTCAAACAGCCTGATTCCAGACACAACACCCCTACTACTTAAAAACAATTGTTCTGTAAAATCCCCAAATTCACTTTGCTCTGATGAGTAACTTCCAAAACAAAGCCTCGCATTAGCAGCAATCAGGCGTTTTAAAGAAAAACAGCAGCAAATGGAGCGACTGCTGTCTTTTTACTCTGTCAAGGTGAGCGGAGCCCTCCATCCTAAGTCACAACAAAGACAATGTACTGCAACAAATAAGAAAAGTGATCGTTTTGGCTTCGTTGAGTGACAAGATAGCGACAGTATGAAGTCAAAGAGTTCAGAGGATCTGTCTGAATCAATAAGCAACTTTTACATTTCTACATGCTGAGAAAGACAATAAAATTCATCTAAAAGCTATTCCTAGAGCACTGCAAAGTCTAATTCAGACCTTCCTGTTCTGGACTGGCACTAAATCTAAGTAGTTTATCATTTCTATAATAAAACCTCAAGACATTCTGGCTTGGCTGTCATTACAAATTATGTAACAAGTCCAGAGATAATTGCTGTACTCTAGGATGACTAAAAGACCTTAGATAACGGAAACGCAGGGTAACATTTTAACCGTAAAATAAACACACAAAAAAACATGCATTTTCGGGTGATTGCAAAGAGGCTTGCTCCGCAGCACAGGGGGACACCGCTGGCGCTGGAGCAAGCCCGGGTGCTTTTTAATTGGATGAGGAGTGATCCCTTCAACTGCACACCAAAAGGTGCCCGGTGGCTGCAGTCCACTTCAATTTCGACAGACAATCTATAACGATACTATTGCTTCCATTAAGTCGCAAAAGTTTTAAGGGTGGCTGTCTCAAGGTCCGCTGTTCCCTAAATGTTATTTTGCAGCGCTGACCGTAACTCGACCGTTAAATAACGGTTGACTGCCAGGAGCAGAACAAATATCGGTAGGGGTGAAGTTAACCTGAACGGAAAGCAGTAAAGGGGGTGACAGCTCGAGAAGGGACTCGGTATGCTGTTTATCAGTGAAAGTATATCTAAAATAAATAATAATAATAATGCTGATTATTCCTCTATAAAAACAAGTTTACTACTAAGCTGCATTGGGGTGACAGACAGCTGCGAGGACTGCCCTGCACGCGGAATCCACATAACACCGTCCCCCGAATTTACAACAAGATAGCAACGGCAACACTACATATCTAACATAAATTGCCTCCGTGTATATACGTTAACTGACTCAGACAACGTTACACGGAGTAACCTGGTGTTAATTTGTTTAACCCATTAAATTTCAACACATTTTTGACGGGAAATGTTCAGCTTAAAGCGCAGTTAGAGAGTGTACGGTACACGAACCGTTAAAGGAAGCAAGTAATCGTCGTGAGTTCAACGTTAACGTTTAACACACGTTAAAAAGCCGTTCCTGGCTGACGTTCAACATTCGACTGTTAGCCGACTAGCTCACATGCCTTAGCCTATACTGGTTGTAATGAGGGAAATACACACAAAAAATGTGCTTCTTATTGATTGACAAGTCCAAAAACTTACATTCGAAATGAGTAGGAGTCAGGTAAAATTAAGCACAAGCAAATGGAAGATGGCAGCATCCTCGCCGACTACTACTAGCCACCTGGGGTTGGCAAATGAAACGCCCAATGTCAGTATCGAACCAAGATATAACGATAGCTAACGGTGTTAGCTTCGGTACAGTAGGCAGTTACCCTTTCAGACTCTGGCCCTCGCTGATCACTGCACACTCAAAATGAAGATTTTTTTTTTTTTTTTTTTTTTTTTTTTTTAATACAGCACCTGGTTTTGAACGCAGCTTCCGAACACCTGGAAGCCTCTCCTAGCACGTGGCCATTCTGCCACCCTGTTAAGGAAATATACCAGAAAAATATACTTACTCCCGTTTTCTGGAGCGCAATCCCTGTCCGTTTCTCTCTTCACTCCCCCTCAGTCTCACCAAAGACTAGACTCTCTGCCCCGATCTGAGGTAAGGCCCCGCCCACTGCGTTGTCACAGCCACAACCAAAGACTTCTAATGGGTCAAGAGAGTTCCCCTTCGACCGCCGTTCGTCACTCGTCAGATAACCATTTGGTGCAGTAATGAAAACGGATGGCGCTACAATTGAGCTAAAAGTGAACAAAGTGTTTGAGTGCGCTTGTTTTAATTCTATTAAAATAGTTAAAATGTCTACCATCGAAAGCTAATCGAATTTTTTTTCTACTTAGCAGAGGCAAATTGGTGCATAACTCTCTTTACCACACTGTAAATCAATAAATGTCTAAAATTAACTTGTAAAATAAAATAATAAACAGAAATATAAATAAAAATAATTGTCTTTTAGATTAAAAAAAAAAAACACAACGCTTCGCTATACTGTAAGCCCCTATTTTTTCCATTTTGAGTTTGTTTATGCGCTGCACTCCATTCACCTCTGAGAATAAATTATATATATATATATATATATATATATATATATATATATATATATATATATATATATCAACCTAATTTATTGATTTTATTGTCCAGACTAGATTTACAATGTAAGGGAGCCTTTACGAGCGAAAACATTTCTCAAACGTGGATTTAAACGAAGCCGGAAGTACAATGTGAGGAATCAACTTGCTTTGCCCACTTCCCTGCTGTCACAACACCGCCAGGGACATGTGATGCACGTCAAAAGGAGGATGGGTACGGACCAATGGTGTGGATTCCCATTGGTCGAGCCAGCATATCAGTCGCCTATGGAAACGGTTACGTCATGATCCCCTCGTATTCCCTCTTCGCTCCCGTGTCGCTTTATAATAACAGGATTATTGAGCAGTTCCCTCCATCATTTAAGGCAGCCAGTAAAAAGCGCACACAGAAAGATCACTGTGTTGTCTCTGCAGTCCTGCTGTCTGCAACACAAGGCTCTTCCCTCAACGCTTAATCAAACCTGACGTCACTGTTTCCATGATGTAGCGCCGGGGTTTTTTTTTTTCTTTCTTTCTTTTTTTTCCCCTGCTCCCTATTGAATGCCTGCATTATTCGCGATTACCCAGAACTCATGAGAAGTAGCATTTTCTGCAAACATAACCCTGATCGGGTCACTGCAGCACGAAGAGCAGCGCCAAGTAACAATCTGAGCTGCCGTCAATCTCTTCAGCTACCAGTCAAACACTAACTGGGCAAGCGTGTTCCACACTTAAGAAACATTACAGGTGCATGCGCCTTAAAAAATCAGAATATGATTATTTTATATCAGTTGTTCAATTTGAAAAAATACAAAATAAAAAAAATCATGTAGATGTATTATACCCTGTCGTATGACTGTAGTAGTGTTTATTTCTGCAAATTGTGATTATTATGGCTTATAATAAGCCATTACTGAATGGATACAGTCAGAGAATAAAAAAGAAAAATTGCTACCCAGTTAAGAATTAATCTATTTTCCAATTAATCAAACATTTGATCAATCTAAACATTTGATCCTCTATTTAAGGTAAGTCGGTGTTTCAGCAGGTTTGCAGTTTAGGGTTAGTTGAATGCTGCTACTCCATGTTTGATTCTGACTGTGGAGATGCAGAGAAGACTAGAACAAGAAGACCTCGGCAGTCTGAAGACCAATAACAGGTCTTTAAAATCCTTTTGTCTGTTTATAAAATGGCTTGGCATCAAAATATGTTAAAGTATATTCTCTTAGATGCAGAGAACCTGTGTAGGAACTTTAGATGTTCCATTTTCATAGTTTTAGAGAGGACGTGATGAGAACAGATGTATTTGTGTGGAAGGTCTTAAATGACTCATGCAAACACCTTTAATGCAGCAATCATTCCTGTTTGTACATGATTTTCTACCACAAGTTCCTCTTCCACTTAATTTTCCACGAATATGCCTGAAAAAAAAACAGTATTTTTATATTGTTTTTAAACAATTTGTAGATTAGCCTCGAGGGAAGGGATCTTCTGTCAAGGCTAACTGTGGGGTTCCCCATTTTGTGGAAAGCCGACACAGTATTTCTGTATTAAACAAATGATTGGTCTTATACAACATTCAGTTAAGTTTTAAAGAAAACAAATTGGGTTTCCATCATCAATGTGACCTACAATCACAATGCTAACAGAAGTAAATGCATGAAAAATACCACTGTTTGTAATGAATCTGTATTAAAATTTTACTTTCTGAATTGATTTACTGAAATAAATTAACTCTTATAATCTCACTTGCTTCCTTTACCCATCAATTGAGGGTGCATTTGTAAGCGTTTTAAAGTCCAAAACAGTTGAAGAATCAAAGTTTTTTAAATAAAAGTTAAAATTCAAGTTTAAAATGTGCAAAAGAAAAGTAATTCACAAAAAAAAAAATCAAGCTTGAGGAATAATCTTTGGCTAAGTGAGCCAATTTTAGGTTCTCTTAGATCCTGAAATGGATGGAAAACAAACTTTAGCGAAGGTCAATCTGCTGTGTATTACACTAGTCATTTTGACATAACAGGATTTATCATTAATACAATAGCCCTGAGCCTACAGAACCAGATGTGTCAACATCTGAAAAGGTCAATGAGTTTGTGCTTGTGTACGTACAACTTGACACTGGAAAATTTCACTTCAGAATTTCTGTGTCAGATAGATGTCAAAGGGGAACAGAAGAAGAATAGGGAAAAAGATTTTTTTTTTTTTCCCACTGGGGAGTCTTGCGCAATAACTGTGTGATTCGACTTCTATGGCTCAGCGAAAAGAAAAATGAGGAACTACCAGTCTAGTTGCGCAGATAAGCAAAAAAGATGTAATAAACTTTTGGACAAACTGTGAAATGCTGGAGCCAGTCATGCCTGAGTGCGTTAGGTACCCCCCGTGTGCCTTTTGAACTGTCAATATCCTGCTCTAAAACTTCAGCAAAGTCCATCTCATGTGCTGATGTTTCCCTTTTCAAAAGCAGCAGCAGTGATGTAAGCCTCAGCTGATCTGCAAGGCTTTATTTGCAAGGTTTTTAAAGTGGTGGTATAAAAGATAAAGCATAAATCTATTTTTATGTCCGCTACTATTTTTTTCAATGTAGCTCACCCTCAGCGGTTCAGTTGGCTTCCAAAGTGCCAGTCTGTACAGTTTTATGTCGGCTAACCCTGAGCAGATGCCTCCAACCAAAACAGTGAAGCTGCCCGTTTTCTGTCTTTCTCCCCATAAGTCTGTCGGTTCCTGCATTATCCCTCCCGTTTTATCCCACGCTCAAATACTGCAGAACTCATGGAAGTAACTAAAAGCAAGAAGACGGATGCAGACTTTAAGCGGGGCGTTTTTAATTCATGTGTGGGAGACGAGCTGCTTTTTAGCCACAAAACACTTGATTGTATATTGACTTTTTTTCACTGGCAGAAACATAATCGCTTAAAAATCCCAGATTAACGAAATTAACTTGTGATCTTCAGACTTAGATAAACTAGCAGCAGCCTGTTCCCAGTACTTGGGAAACTTAAGACAATAAGCTGTTTGACAACTATGGGCCTGATCTCCTAATCTCATAACTGACCACAAAGTCAATAAGTGCATGAGTGGAATTTAATTTGAAGATGCAAAAAAAAAAAAAACAGGCAGAAAGCAATAATGTAAGTGATTGTCAGATGTCAGAGGCCATTAAAATCTAAATGTCAACAGAGCTCCTCATGCAGAACTTGTAATGGTTTTCCGTAACACTTTCCTTATTGCCAAGCACCAATGTTTTTGGTTTCAGTTTTAAAAATAGATTCATTTAGTTGGATTTGGCCTTGGGCTGCTACTGCTCGCTTGTTCAGTTTAGCTCCAAGATTCTTGTTCTGTCGTACTTGGATTGCATTTTGTGTTTGGCTGAACAATTTACAAAGTACACAAAGCTTATAAACTTTGATGCAGAGGCAATAAGCCACCCCCATAAAAATGCTTTTCACCCAAAAACGAGATGCGCTTGAATTAGAAAACTACCCTAAACACAATGTATGGAGGAAAACATTTCAACAAATGTATAGCTAAACTGAAACAGACAACAGTGAATCAAGAAAAAGTGCTTATGGTTATTATTTACATGTGAAATTCAAATATGGGATCTGGGAATAACATCAAACCAAATCTAATCGTTTTCGTGGTTGCAAGCTGTAAATTTGAGGAGATGCGCCCAGCTGCCATCATTTGTGATTGCTGCCTTATCTTGCAGAATATTCTGCAAGATAAGGGAAATCATTATTCCAATAAAATATAGCAAGGAGTTCAGAACCTTTGTTCTCCTTTCTGAAAAACAATTAGCTCTTAGTATTTGTTGATCTGATCCTTGTTAGCACTGGCTTAGCCTCTTCAAGCTCAATTTTAATCCATGTAAACAGCTTTAACTCATAGAATTAATGTAGAAAATGAGCCCCCTTAAATATTTGAAGTTTGCCTTTTAAGATTTACAAAATCCAGATAAAAATATTTTCAACTGACACGTAACACTTCCATGAGAGCCATGTTGCTTTTAAATTGGTCGAGACTGATTATTTCCCCCCACAGCTGTTGCCATTGAACCTTGCTGTTGACTCAGTTTCTCTGTGGAAATTTGCCAGATGCTCTGGAGCGTCTCGTGAACTACAGTAAATGTCAAGTGTCACCGTCCTTTGTGCATGCAAATGTGTTGTTCACGCAGTCTGAGTAAGCATTCGTGATGAGGCATGCCAAAACTTTAGGGGGTTGGTGGACGCATTCAGTGTAAATCACAGACACGCTCAAAACAAACTTATATTTTTTGTTGATAAAGAATCACGTGGTTTTTTTAGAAAATGGTGGAGAACTGAAAAGTTTAGAAAATTTTTTTTGTAGGCACTAAGATTGCTTTTGTGGTGAGTATGTATGTTTTTTTTGTCGCTCCTAACATAGAACTTTAATTGCTGGGGTAGAGCTCTACACACCATGAGACGAGATAGCTTGACAAATAATTGCAGGTTCAGTTGGAAAGTGTCTCGCAACTGACACAGCATGAATGCGTCTGCTATTCTAACCGAGAATGACTTTGCTGCAACATCCTACTTGCATTTCAGCTTTGAATTGATGAAGATCTTTGCACAAAGCACAATGGAAAAGGCAAAAAGAATGGAAAAACGAAGCCTCAAAATCTGTCATTTCCAAACAGTTAACTATAAATTCTACTGTGTTGGAAATGTCCATGGAAATCATGTGCCTCGAGGCAAGTGGAAAATGGGAACAAGAAGATGCCTCATTATTTGGATTACATAAGCCGGTCCCTATCAGTGAAGACGTGCTGCATGAACATTTCATCCTTTGGTCAGCCAATCTTTCTTCACCACTTTGTTTCTTGAGCGGACATCAGATTTTCCACTGGCTCAGCAATGTGGAACAGAGTTTGACGTGGAGGCTGCGAGAGGGGCAGCTTCCTCCTTTGAAAAGTAAAAGTAAAAATAGTATTACATATTTCCAAGAATCAGTACTGATAAAGCTTTGGGAATCAGAAGATCTTCACTGACACTGCCTTGAAAAAGTATTCTTTTCTCTAAACCTTGAGTTAAAACTTTACAGAATTTTACTTAAATCCTTGACTAAGATATTCTTATTTTTTTTACTGAAATATTAACAGTTGTTAAGAATTATCATGGAAGATGTAAACGACCAAATGTTGCGGACCCCTGCTGGATGGACCATTAAAATAAAATCTTCCTTTAAACTTCCAAAACCTCATCCCTGACCTGTTGTGTGTCCCTTGTTCATTGTCTTTTAAGGAAACTGTGTGTTATCAATGGAGATAAAAAGGGCTAAAAACAACTGTATGCCACACTTTGAGTCATTGTTAAAGATTAAACAAAATGCATTTTTGTTCCCACTTCACAAATATGTGCTGCTTTGTATTGATCTGTCCAACAAAACAACTAAGGTTTGTGATTGCAAAGGACAAAATGTGAATAAAGTTTACATCAGATGAATCCTTTTGCACACTGCTGTACTCTGAACTTCTTAGTTTGTATGCAATGTCATCTTGCTGACATGAGTCTTAAAGGACTTCACCCTAAACTGTTCAGTCACATTCAGCCACAGCAGTGGCTATATCAGTCAGACAAAGTTTATATTAAGGATGGGTCATCATCATTTTAATAATAAACCCTCTTCAACCAACATGTCATTAGTCTGCCACAATCACTGTAATCACATTTTTCTTTTGGTTCAAACATTGGTTTATGTCTGCTGAAGGAGACCCCAATTATATGATTATCATTCACACCATGCTGACTAGCAAAGCAACCAGACACACAAACACGCGAATTATACGTATGATGCATGTGGAATGAGATCTCGAGAAAATCCCTCAGAATCAGTTCCACAAAGACTCTTTGTATGAATGAATGTCTGGAGAAACAGGAGCCGTGGGGGGTGATGAAGGGTCCCTTCTGATTGAACTGCTCACCCCTTGGTTTGTGCATGTTTGTGTTTCCTACCAGCGCAGGAATTTACTGCTCGGCACTGGCAGGAACAGCCGTGGAGAGGTGAATGGCCTTCAAGGATAAAGACCAGAGTTGTTGGGAAGTTTGGAGGGAAACCGAGACAGAGGAGGAGGAGAAGCAGAAGCAGGAAAAGAAAGATGAAGTGCAAACACAAGGAGTTATTGTATAAAAAAAAAAAAAAAAAAAAAAAAAAAAAGGTAAAGAGTCAGCAAATAAGCGTGACCTGGAAGTAGAGATGACAAAACAAAAGCTGTGTGCATAGGGTGTGCGTTGCAGGCGAGGAGACAGTGGTTTCACTCTGCCCTGAGCCAGCAGCAGGAAGATTATCTGGCCAAGTTTCCACTTACAAACAATAATTCACCACAAGTGCCTATTGAGGTCAGACTTTGCAAGGGCGGTGACCCGCCCAGCGCAATATAAGGTTGTATGAGTTGAAGAGCCTGTATATGGTTATAGGATTCCATTGCCACAAAAATTTGCATGTGCGAAAACCAGCCATAGAAGGGCGCGTTGTGGGGTTCCTTCACCTTTTTTCCCTTCGCTTTGTTTTCATCAATATCTCCTGTATTTACATTCACACTGGCTGCTGGTGAGGGATGGAAAGAGTATTTCAGGCAGTGAAAATTTGACATGTCATATAATACGAGGCATATAAATAGTCTTGATTCTGTTCACGCCAAGGCAGGAAACCACCTGAGATTCCACATTTAGATGTAGCGCAGTGTTTGTGGAAAACGCTGCCATTAGAAACCGGCTACAGTGAAAACGGCAAACAAGCAAGACTCAAACACCTGCTGCGGTTAAATCTCAAAAACGAGTTACCAGAAGTTATGCAAAGTTAATACCTCACGGTTTTGATCGGATTACAGCATTTATAGAAACATCTGATCTGTTAAGGGCTAGTTAGCTTCCTGTCAGAGATGACTTTTGGGTAATTTAGAGGCAACAGGCAGTAATTAAGTATCGCTTTCACTGTGCTTAGTTGTTCAGTAAGGCGTAGAGACCATCAGCCCCATTAATCTGCCTTTTCCTTCCCCCTAAGTCTGAGCGGTGCCACTGGGGACAAGGCAAAACAATTAATGGCAGCTTAATTACAGTGCCACATCAGATTTTTTTTTTTTTTTTGCTTAACCCACAGAATGTACAGAGAAGGGAGCATTAAAAGTACATGCATCCTCAAGCCAGCATACAGCTTTTGGAGCAGCTGAATCACAGTGGCATGGACTGGGCACAGATGGGGCACGGAGGAGGAGATCCAGTGGGAACTTGGTGCCCTTTACACCCCATTTCTTCTTTCACATAGGGGCTTTCCCCTGGGAAAGAAAAAAGGTTTGGTGAGGCAGGGTTACAGACTGGGATCTAAGGCCAATGATGCACAGGAACCCCTGTGTATGTGTGAGCAGATGTAACATGATGTAAGATTTCAAAAACTACAAATGATGGTTTTATATGTGAGATAAACAAACTGAAAACATTTCTAAGTCAGCAAGCTTAAGGAAAAAAAAAAAAAAAGAGTATAAAACTTCCCAATGCCAATAAATTGAGAAGCAAGGAGCAATTTTCAATGACAAAATGGACAAGAATTAACTGTAAATAAACAAACCTATTTTGGGTGCTGACATTAGTAATCTCTTCAGTGCATGCAATACAGATTATACATGTAACTGTTATGGATTTTCCTAAAACAATGCTGCTGGAGAGCAGATTTAAAGCGTACACTAATCGCATCAAGTTGTCCAGGTTATGAAGTAGCACAGAAACCTCAGATCATCATACTATCAGCACTGTGTTTGACTGTTGGTATAATTTCTTTCTGCAATGCTTTGTTGAGAGAAATTTAACAGTTGTCAAATTTTAAACATCGACATTAAATGGTGTAAGTGAGGCTTGTAGGTCTTCAAATGTTATTCTGGGTTTGTTTTCTTTTTTGTGGCCATCTGCATGAGTCATCAATGCACTCTTGGAGTAGTATTTTTAGCCCAACTTCTACTGGGAAGGTTCACCACTGCTTCACTTTTTCCTCATGTTTTCTCCACTGGTAATGGTTGTTCTCATTTTGGTTTCTTTTTGAACCAAAGCCTTAGACATGGCTTTGCAACCCAATTCACACTGACTAACATCAGCTAATTTCTTTCATTTCTTTATATTGGGTTATGATCACTTGCTTTTTGACATTCTTCAGGCTACTTCATGTTGTCAGGCTCTAAATAAGTGAATTTTTGATTCTACAAGCCTCAGTGTTGATAGACAGCTAAAACAAAAATGTTGTACTTAATCAGGTAATAAATAAATTAGGTTTATAATCCAGATTGACTGTTGAAGTAAAGATCTTCAAAGAACTATGAAAAACAATGTTGTCCTTATAGAAACCAAGGTTCAATAAATCCATGGAAAAGGAGGTAAAAAACTGAAGTGAAAATAACTCTGGTTCACGTAAATAAACTGCAAGTGGCATGTTGCTCCAGTAAATATGAAAACGGGTGTAAAATAATACCCCTGGTTTATTTCCTCTTTGACGAACCCTGTGATTATTACAATGACACATCTTCATCAGTGTTACCGCTGGCATACCCCTTACCCATATTTAGGGAGTCGGAGGTAGATCCAGCCTGATCCTGCCGGAGCAGATGGATATGTCAGATATGCCCGCTTGGGCTTATGGAGATGCTTAGTGGTAAATGTAATGACCTGTGTGGGTTCTTATGGAAATGTGTGTGTGCATGTGTGTGTTTGCCTTCCATTCTATCATTCACCACTGTTCCAATTACCCTGGATCTGCCTGGGGAAAGCTCACTTCGCTACAACAAAAAGGTACTGTAATGCCAAAGTAAATCATAATTTGTTTTTAAAGTTCAGATTTAAATCAGAATGAGGGAACTTTGCAAAGTTCTGGATAAAAATGAGTTAAGTTGTCTAGATTTGTTGGTTAAAATCACAAAGAAAGTACATTTGACAACTTTCTGACAAAAATTTTAATCGTCAATCAAATTCAGCCATCTCTCGGAGTGTTATCAGCTACGTGACAAACACAGTATGTGTGAAATCTGACTGCTGCAGCTATGTGGTTTGTTTAACCGCAACTACAGAGAAACAAAGTAACAACAAAAAAACCCTCAGCCCCATGATGTTGCTGACCTGGTTCACTGCAATTCAGGAAGTGCATGAGGTCTGGTCAAGTTTAAAGAAAACAGTGCACACTGGAAATAAATTAGTCAGCTCACAGACAGTTTTAAAAAGAATGTGTTGAACTTTCTCTAACCATTATTCACATTTTGCAGAGTTTTTGCTGGTCAGATTGTTTTTCTCAGCAGGTGGATTTTTTTTAAATTTTATTTTATTTTATTTTTATAAACAGTTGTGACCTTTTCCATGAGTTGCTGATGTCAGTTTTATTTATATAAATCATTTCAAGGCATATTTACATCTAGATTTCCAAAATCCTTTTACACAATGAGTCATTTTTATAAAATATTTCCATTTCTCTTCCCTCTTTTTTCTTAAGCATCCATTTAGTCGCTAACTGAGGATAAAGTCTGATTGTATTGTATGGACAACTTTTGTAGCATTAGCTTGAAGTGATGTTTAGGACAAAATGTACTGTTGAAAACTGCAGATAGAGTGAGAGGTATGACAACTATGTAGTGTCCTCAGAACCTTTGATGTCTTGTCGAGTCATTCTAAATGACACACAAACTGATTGTGTTCATGAAAGTGAAACTCACTTCTGGTCTCTGTAGTTGTTGGGAGGAATGTAGCTATGCATGCCGTTGCACATCAGTACAGCAATTGCAGTCAGAAATCACTTATCAGAATACTGTAAAAATGTTTAAGCATTAATCTTCAGTTTACCAATAATTTAAAAAGGGGCGACATACATCAATAAACTAAGTAAAGCTGCATTAGCCAAAACACTAGTTTTGCTTAAAAGTCCCTTTACCTGCTGTGAATAGACATTCAGAAAGCATCGAATTCAATTTGAATTACTGTTTTTGTTACAAGTCATTTGCCGTAGGGAGACTTGGTTCATGAAAAGTGCTTTTACATTCCTCCACAGAGTCCCAGTTTGCTAAGTCTCCGAGCCACTGCACTAAAGCATTTCTCCTAACTTTCTCTATACTTCCTTTATAAATCACTGTTAAGATTCACTTTTACTGGAGCTCAAACACAAACCTGGGACAATCCTATCACTTGTGTTATCTAAGGTGGACCTTACATCAAGCTAGAGTTTGGTATTCTCAGTGTATCATCACTCTTAAGCTCAGAACTCATAACATTTTTGGCATTCACGTGCCTCTTTTAAACCCCGTCCCCCCATTTATTCTGTATTTTATTTGCCGTAATTCTTGATTGTGTCCATCGGAATGAATGCAACTATTGTGAACTACAAGGCTGAACACAGATGAACAGAAAAAGTTGTAAAAGTGTTGATATATGTCTTTTAAGTTCGCTGGCCAGTAGTTAAAGGAAAGTTTGATTTAGCGTGTCATGTGAAGGGCACAGCAGGAGTTTACCACAGTTATGCCTCTAGAAAAACATCCATCACTGCTGTGATACATCATTAGCTCGGAGAAAAGAGGGCATATTTGTTAAAGTCGTTTAGGTGGACTTTTTATTTTTGACCTACAGAAGGGCATAGCTTTGTGAGTGGGTTCGGATTTGGGGACCTTTGAAGCATCTCAGCGCATTTTTTGGAGCCGCGTGTTATTAATGAGTTGCACAATGGCACATGTTATTTAGGCCCTGTAAGCTGCTTCAGAGCTCGGCCGTTAAACTCTCCATCATCATCATACTTCCATCTTGGTATTCATTAAATGCACTGGGCTCAGTCTATCCATTAGCCTTGACTATGTAAAATTTTACTCAGATCTCCAGTATGTGAGAAACCATAGAAACAGGCTGGCCTTTGTTTCTTGTACTCGGGAAAGTGTCCTGTGAGCTGAACTGAGTAATACTGCTGTGGCAGATGACTGGCCCACTCACACACATTCAGTGTTGGAGGAAAAAATGGGTGAAGAATAACATTCATAAAAGGTGTGACATTTTGATTTTTTTTTCCATCCACTCATTGTTTTTGACAGATTGCTTCCTCAGATGAAGAATTATCCAGAAGCAATGTTGCAAAAAATGAAAAACTTCCATGTTTTGCTATTTGCACAGGGAATACAAATAATACAATAATATGTTGTTAGTTTAAACAAATAGAGCTAATTTGATATTTTTGATAGTCTCATTTTCAGTTTTATGTTCATGAATTAAATTAGATATGAGCAAGATATGCTATAAGCTTTATCATGTTCTACATGTCAGCTTGAAATTGCTACATTTTTCAGGCTGGGAGATAAATCATGTGACATGAATACATTTTATGTTACTTATACAAACCAAAGGAAAACAGTAATCAGCTTTAATTCAGGTTCCAAATCATATTTATGTCTTCAGCGGCAGAACTCAGGCTGCTAATATTTCTACTCCAAGGTTACTGTTTAGTTCCTTCCTTTCTCTATTCTATAGTGGTAAACATGAACCTAAAGCATTGCAACACAATTTAACTTTATTAAAGTATTTCTTATGAATTAAGTTCTGAATATCCATGAACTCATTTAAATCTTTTGATAATTACACATTAGACTTTGTCAATTGACAACAGGATGAAAGTAGCTTGTAATGCTTTGAAGTTGACCAAGGCCAAACATACTTTTCTACTTTCAGCTTTTTTTAGTTAGTTGACAAAAGAAAATTAAATGACTAAGGGATTTGACTCACCTTTACATCCATGTTTTTTTTTTTTTTTTTTTTTAAATCTAACTGAGCATATGTTGCAGGAGTGACCATTTTCAGGAAAGACACTCCAAATCATTCAGAGTGATTCAAGGCTTCTAGGAAAATTCCAGCCCATGATTTGGAGCAAATTTAAAGCAAAGTTAAAGATGTGGTCCATACTGCAACAGTAGAGAATAAAACACACAACTAAAGAGAACAGATATGAGGATATGTCAAAATGTTCTAAATGTTAGATCTCTAAACGTTTCAAGGATATCTTGACTAAAACTGATTAATGAACTTCAACTAGTTGAAGGAGATGTGACTTTTGAGTGGCGCACCAAGAACATGAATTATTCAGTTTGAATCAATGTGAACTGAACACGAAAGTAGTTCATGTGAGATGCGGTGTAGGTTGACATATTTCAAGTCAAAGTCAGTGATGCACTGAGGATTTAGACAAAATGTTTGCAGCCATACTCAAAAATGTTTATTTGTAAAATCTTTATGTAAACTTCAATCACAAATGTTTATCTAATGGAAAGCTTCGCTAAAAAAAAATGACCAGGCGTTAGGGGGGTCTTTGAAGTAGACTGCTACCATACCCCAGTTAATATGCTATCCTACTTTCCAGCTCCAATAGCCCAGTTAGAAAAAGACCCACAAGAGTCACACTCTCCATGAGTGCACAATCCAAGTAAGTAATGGCAACTGTGAGCTAATGCAAGAGCTTTACCCACACCCTAAAATAAAAAGGGAAGATTGTGCAGAGCTATCCAGAAGGAGCTAAGGCTGGGATGAGATATTTCTGCATGAATATTTCAGACACTTATCTAACAAGGTTCTCCTTTGTAACTTATAGGATTCTGCTCAAGGACACCTTGGCAGGACATATTGTAATAAGCACTGAATGCAGTTGGAGAAATAAAACCTGCCAAGGAAAAATTATAGGACATTGCTGCAAAGGAAGATATTGTGTCGGTTTGACGTTACACAAATCCTTCAGGAATTGAAAATCACAACTCCACTGACCTCAAACATCTTCTCAAATCTTTGGTTAACTCAAATCTGCTCCTTGAACATACTGCTAATTTTTCTGTTTTTTCCAGCTTATCATTAATAAATCCAAACAAACAAACCTTAAAATTAAAACATAAATAACCTGAGCAGAATAGAAAAATCTGTTTTCAGTGAATCTTTTTTTTTTCTTTAATCAATTTTGTTTGGTAGTCATTTTTGAAAAGTTGCATTTTCACTCACCACAAATAGGTCTGATGACTGTTCATTTTTGCTTTCAAAGAACAACATGATGGGACGCTGGAATAACTATTGTTGTGCACAATAAGGAGTTTGCCTATCATGGAAGCAATTGTAAATATGTTGCAGCCAGCACAGATGTCCCCTATTGTCTGTGTTCACAGTCCACATTTAAAAAGTAGTACTTTTTCAAAGAAGCTCCATGAATTATCAGAGGTTTCTGAAACACTTGATAGGTGAACAACCTGAATAATAGATTAAAAACACATGCATGCATTCATTATGAGGTTCTATTATTTAATAATTTGGCAGCAAAAAATGTGGTTTGAAAGATAAATGTTTTTTTCTTGCTGTTGATACGTATGAGTTTTGATTAAAGTGCAATTCAACTTAAATTAATTAGACCCTGTAATTAACTTGATTAAGGCATTTAATTGAGTCCCACTACTAATCCTCAGGTTTTCCATCAGACCCCCTTTTCACAGATGTTAACATTTTTTATTGATCACCAGTCACCAGAAAAAAAAGTCAGAAATCTGTGAAATGGCAAACAAATTTTTAACAGGATTATGATTGAACAAACCAATGAACTTGTAGTGAGAATGTCCAGATTCCCTGCAATATATGTGGGTATTTTTGGCTGCTAACCCCAACAGTCTATATTGTTCACTTCAGAGTTGAACAAGCAAACAACAGGACACTGATGTGTTTCAGGCTGTAACAAAACATGGGTTCCTTACAGTTTATTTCCCAATGTCAAACATATGCTTCTTGGCTGTCGAACGCAGGGGAGCAGTGACTAAATACATTCCCCAGAGCAGCAGCAACAGCATCGAGGATCTCCTTGCTATAAATGGTAAAAAATGGACAGAGGAGTGTCATGTTGGAGACTGGATAGGAGCTGCAAGTCATCATTAGTGTTATTATCAGGAACACTGTCCTCAAAATGCTGCAAGCAAGCTTTGTGCCAGTTTTAGTAGATGCTAATTGCTATCCTTAAGGACAGCCTATTTGCTTAAGGTATAAACTGTGCTGATGTGGAATGGCAATGATTTACTGAAAGGAACACCAAGCTAGATAAAACAGATGTGAGGTCCACATAACATTGGAATATTTTTAAATCTTATCTACGTCCCGCTGAATCACTGCTCAGCATTATTTCATTCTTTGTTTTCCTTTCCCTTGTCTGTTCTGTCTCACCAACCTGATCTTTCCTCCACCTCTGCGAGACTTCGTCCCTGTTCTCCTTTTATGTAGGTCACAGCCCAGAGATATGGCAGAAAAGCTCCTGTGTGATGGAGGTTTCTGGCAGGACGGCAGCGGTGATGGTTGTGGCCTTAGCAGCAAAGATAGGGGAGGGAAGGATTGGTAGCATCGGTTCCAAAGCGGTGGGGCATTGTACCTGCTAATTCATAATGGATGAGGGCCAGCAATAATAAATGAAGGCGGTGAGTAACCTGAGGATGCAGCGGGACATGGAGACTTACTCCGGTTTTAGCCTCCTTTTCCTCCTCCTTCTGTTGTCAGCCAGTGATCCTTTCTCAGAAAACATGGAACATGATGCTCATCCAGACATGACCGTGTAACGTTAAAGCTAAGACGGGCCTACTCAAATAAATCAATATGATTACTCCAGGCATCCATTTACAAGGACGATGGAAGGTTCCAGTCTTTGTATTGTGCGATCTTAACATCTGCAGCAAAAGAAATATAATGAAACTGCCATTAAATTAAACTTAAAATGATGGCAGTTTTCCACAATGTCGCTAGGAGTAGCAGTTTAAGAGACTGATACTGTTGATGCTTCACAAAAAAACAAAAACAAAAAAAATCATGGATCGTTGAAGGTATAGATGCTCTGAGAAGTTAGCTGGTGATTGGATTTGGTCAATTTGCCATTTGATCAGCAGGTTCTGCCTGGCCGGTTGAAAGTAAAAAAAATTAAAATAAAAACTCTGATCTTTTGAATACACCATGAAGTCAGATTTGGGATAACCAAGTCCTGCAAGGAAACTGGCAAATAATTGTCTTAAGTGAAGTATGGAATCAACAGTTTCTAAATCGTGTCACCTAAATTACAAAATTAACTTGGTTTGTGCTGCTTAATTATTACTTCAGCAAATGGAAAATGTTTGGGTTTCTTACTTTTTATCTGTCTATTTCTATTTTTGATCTTGTGGTCAACTGAAGAACAATAACAACAACTCAACATCGAACATGCGCGATGCATTTCTAGACTGTATTTGGCTTTACCCTCAAGTAAAAATGTTGGACAACTGGATCTCTTCTCAACAATTCCTCGTTGAGAAGAGTAAAAATAATACAGCCCTTTAATTAAGTCTCTGAACGTCTTCAGTAAAAATCAGCCAAAGTTGTAAGAGTGATAGTTGCTTTTCTGAAACAGTAGATAAGCAGGATGGAATACTTGCTAAACACAGGCAGGTTGCCAATTTGGCAGAGACATCAGAGGCTACTTACAAGAGTTTGAATTATGTCCAGCAATTTAGATTGGAGCAATACTGGAACTTGGTGTGGGTTTTGGAAAAGGTAATCAAATTCAACATAAGTAACTCTTTTCTGTATAGTTTTCGACTTTAATGAATCTACTGATTCTAGAGACTTTTTTTTTTAAGGAGAGATCAGTCTGTAACCACTTACAATGGGGTCTTTTAGACAGCTGGTCCATATAAAACAAGCACCATATGCAAACAGCTGCCACTCCCCACACCAGCCATGCCGTTTGCTGCAGTCTTTGGAAACCCAATCCCACATGACTCGTTCCTTCTTACAGTAGCAATCAATGACCAGCACTTTTGACAGGCGACACGGCTGTCTGCTGAGTAGAGGGTGACAGATGGGAAACAGGGAAGGGCTTTGTGTGTGTGCGCACGTGTGTGCGTGTGAGAGAGAAATAGAGAGATGGAGAATAAGAGTGTGTTCATGTATAAATATGTGCAAATGTTAGTGTAACATCAAGGGTGGGGAGACAAGTGAACTACTGAGGCTCATCCTCTGTTACAATGGCATGCTTAGTCACACACCTGATGGACTGTGGGGGAGAGTGCGTGTGTGTGTGTATGTGTGCCCACAGGCGTTCGGGAGTCAGAAGTGTTTCAAAAGGTGACTGACTCACAGCTGCACTGAGGGTGGGCATCCAAACGACAGATTGTGCTGTCCACCACGCTCTTGTCCATTTCATGTGTATTCCCCAACTCTGGAACCGATGTCCTCCATTTATTTAACTAAATCGCTCTCACTTCTAAGTAGCAACTGATTGATTTCTTCGGGAGCACAAAAGCTAAGTTATTGGTATGTGGGCAAGAGCTGCTGACGCTTTAGGTGTGGAAGAAAAGGATTCCCAACATGCTTCATACGATTACGGTTTGTGGCAGTTGAGGGCTTTTGCAAGATGCAAAACGCAGGAGTGCAAAAGAAAATAGATGGATTCCAAATGTCTGTTTGCAACATTCATGGTTGTAACACTTTGCTTAGATAAACCAGAAAAAGAGTTGCATAAACACTGACCCTTCAAATGCATAACTTTTTCACAAAAACAAAATGATGCATCACAAGCTGTGGGTTTATCTAAGCAATGTGACACATCCAGAAATGTAAAATGTTTGGATGTAATGCACCTTTTGGAGAAGACCTGTTTCCATAACAGGTCAGCTGCCATTTTGTGCCAGATTATATTTTACTCCTGGATAGATGTGAAGACTCAAAGAATGTGAATCCCTGAATGTAGAGGTAAAATTTGTTGAACTGTTGTTAGCTATTAAGTCGTTTGCTTTTACTTTTTTCAGTTGCAGTACTTGAGGTATAATTTCTCTTTAGCATTGGTCCGGTTAAGTTTTTTGCTTTTAAATGTCTGTTTTTTATGGAGTTTTTAGAGAATATAAATACAAATATTCATTAAACTGCTGCCTTTATATGATGGGATTGGCCATAACATAGGAATGTTACAGTTAGGACTTCTTATCCACATTGCAAGTCATTTGAAAAATAATGACTTGATAGTGACTAATCTTGTTCTGGTTGCAACTGCTTGAATAGTTCAGACATTACAGCATCTACTGTTTTGCTACAGGTTACAAACAAGCTGTTGTTAATGATTTGTTCAGTGTGTAACAGTTTGCTGAAGTGTCTGAAAGCATTTTTCACTCTTTTTTTCACAAAATGAACTGATAATTTAATTTGTAACATATTGCGATTTGTTACCAGTTCCAGAACAAATTTACAGTTTACAGAAAAAAAGGCTTTGTAGAGGAACATCAAAAGGTTTATCAGCCTGAGACTGACTTTTTTTTTTCTTTTTAAGGAAGTAACTAGAAAGTGAAGAGCAACAATATATTTTTCATGGAAATACAGTGACTTATAGGGATGAGTGCAAAGGTGAGGGTGCCTTGGTTTTTAGGTAAATATTGCTAATTCGGTTTATGAACACAGGAAGAAAAACATCAGTTGCAGACCCAAACAAGGGCAGGACATAGGAAGAATCATATGAGAAATGATAGTTTAATAAATTAGGAGTCCAAAGTTTACACAATGAAACCCAAACACAGTAACAGAATATCAACAAGCCCAAACATGACACATAAGAAGCATTAGAAACTCAGGAGAAAGATGGTTAAATGCCATCTTTCTCCATAAAGAGTGAATGAAGGAGGGCAAATATACTCAAAGAGTTGATTAGTTGAAATAATGGACAGATAAGTCCAATTAACTGCAAGGGAGCGTTACCAGATGGAGGAGAATGGAGAAATTACACTATTAAACACAAGAACATGGGGATAAGGTAAACGATAATTAAATTGAGCATGATTAAACTTGACAAAAGCCAAATTGCCTAAAGCAATAAAGTGGCTTATTAAAAATGTGTTACATTTAACATTAGGTGATTGTCTTCATGTCATATTATTTTGCTTCTGCCGCAATGTTTATGACCTTTAACGTGTCCTCAAGTTCTGCAGTACCTTCCTAATGAAGCATTCATTTGATACAGGTATGCTGGACTAGGAAAATGTCTAAAACATCAGCACTTTAGTGTTGGATTTGACCCCCTCCGAATTGGACCTCTTTGTCTTGTTAAGGAGTCTCAAGATGACATTTCTGGATAATTGGTGAACTGAATTGAACTGTATTAAAAACTTCATACTTTGCTTCTTTTTTTTTTTTTTTTTTCCAGCAGCCAACACTGGTGTGTGGGCACAAATCTGCCTGTAAATTGATTATGCTCTGGCAGCAATACCATGTGAACCATGAGTCAGCCTGAGAGAAATAGGTGTTGATTCAGAGTGAGTGTGCCTGTCAGGAAAAAATGAGAGCAAATGGGGTGGAACAAGCATATAATCAGTTCTCAGTAGATAAAAAAGCAAACTGTAACAATGGGACAGGCTTTCATTGATGGCTGTGATTTTCAGCAGTCGAAAGCTGTGGAGGAGGACTGTGACATCGCAGACATGTAGCCGACACTTATCTAAACTAAAAAGAAGAAAAGAAATCTTGACACAAATGCAGGGTAGCTTTGAGATTGTGCAGCAAATGTATTATTACCCAACACACACAGGGAAATAATAAGACTGATTTGCATCTCCTACAGCTTTGTTTCTACCAAATAAGATCATAATTAAAACATAAATCATCCTGAGTCACAAGTTTGTATTCTCAGACAGTAGCTGCAGTTATGCATACTTACTCCTCACTTTGAACTCTTAAGCAGGCACGAACAGTTCACGTTACTTCTCTGCATGCGATGCTCAGTGAAAGCATAACCATCTCACAGCGTTTCAGTGGTCCCAATTTTTTCAATGCAAACCTAGTTTTCCTACATAAAAATAATAAGTTCAATTTCTGTAATGCCAGTCAACGTTGATTTTTCTGTGAAAATTTGTGGAAAATCTGTCTATTTGTGGATTTTTCCCATAGTTCATATCTGAAATATGAACTGGAGCTTCAAACACTGAGATATGTAAGTGCAACGCTGCTTGATGCACTATTGGCTGACGATTACAAATCATCTAATATATGAGTTACATTTATATTTCTTGAGGTACAGCACAGATTGGCTGCACTTCAGAGAGGTGTATTAGTCATTGTATTATTCATTCACTAATCATTCAAGTTAAAAAAAAAATAAAGTAGGTAGTTCTCAGAAAATATGCATGGTTTAGCAAAGAGAGTGGAACAGAAAAAAAATACAGAAAACATGTATTTATTGCAATTCTAAAAACACTTCTCAAATTTTATACATCTCCTCAGTAACATTTCTAAGTTTAGAACTTCACTGCCTTTTTGTTTCTGGGCTTCTGAAAAGCACAGTTTGTGGACTTCAATATCTACTTATGAAATGAAAATTAAAACACTTAAAAAAAAAAAAACCTTTACAAGTTCTTTGCTTGACATGTCAAACAAACCTGGTTTGAGAACCACAGGTACAGTGCAACATGTGCACTGTATGGATTTGTCTAAAACATTCATGGCCCTTTCTTGATTCTTGAATAAGCAAGCATTAAGTCAGCAAATAAAGAAAAAAAAATTAAGTACTGATAAGTGCAATGTTAAAATTAAATTCTGCAAAACTAATGAACACAAATAATAATGCACATAGGCATTAATAGGTTTTTCTTTTTTAGAGAATGGGAAACAATTAATTTTCTCCATGCTTCTCAAGGGAGAAAATAAAGCTAAATTTATACTTTAAAGAGTATTCAAGACCACATAACTCCTTAAGGCATTAAAGTCCCACATAAACTTCATTTTTACACAGTTGCAGCTGCCAGTATCGGTTCTTGAACCATACAGTCATTTATAATCTGCTAGTTGGATAAACAATTCATGAGAAACCAATCTATATGTGGTTAACCCTTCATTTGGTCCTGACAAATGAAATATTTTGAGGAAACAGATGTTTGACATCTTCACTCTGATTACACAGCAAGATGAAAAATTTCCCTGCCAGCTGGACTGAACGTGTCAAAAGCAAGGATCCTCTGATTAACAACTGACTGATTGATGAATCACACAGACAAAACTTCCCCCAGCTACCACTGGCAGATTCCTCCTTGAACAAGAATTGTGGGAGCAAACAACATTTTTTTTTTTTTTTTTTTTACTCTACTTCAAATCTCTGATTATATGTTTTCATCTTGAAAAGCAAAATCTCTGAAGCTGTAAATGAAAATGCCGCAAGTGGAACCTCCAAGTCAATAGCATGCTTAAGAAAAGTTCACGTTCCCTTCAGCAACAGGGGAAAATGAAACGCCTTAAATCTCAACTGCTCCCAGTTCAGTCGGTTCATCCAACCTCCCCCAACAAAGTGCAGATGACAGAAGCAGTGGACTAAAAATATATATATATTTCAAGTACAAAAGTTAGACTGCTGGATCAAAAAGGAAATTATTATTTAAATGGCTGCCTGTGAGTTAACAAGCTGGGATAGAAGGCACGGCAGAACAAATAATTCATATGTCAGTGTGAAATATTTCATCTGATTAGTGCAATTTTTCACATTCTCAAGACTGAAAGTTTTGTCAAATGAAGGAAGCAGCTTGCCTGTGAAATCTAGTTAGCAAAAGTAACACATCTTCTGTCCTCAGAAAGACCCAAAAATCCATGGCAGCACTCTGGTGATCAGCACAGTTTCCCCCGCCAAGTGTGAAGCCCTGCACTGCCCGAGCTGAGCACCAACAGACATCAGGGGGAAGGTTTTTATTGTTTGCAAATCCTCCAGTTAATTTTCATATCTAATGTCCTGATGTGCTGTGGCTGCATCTGGTAATCCACGGTGATGTGATTGGTGAATATCTCAATACAGTGTCCTATTTTCCAGCAAGTTAACTTGTATGCCAGAGAAGCTTAACCTGTATAAACCCGTAACTCAAACGTCATTCGCGCTTCAACAATATAATTCAAAATGCAGGATTGGTGCACACAACTGATCGGACATGGAGCAAACGCCATCAAGGTGCGGGTGGAGTGTAAAGTGTATGTATGTTTCTGTATGGTGGTAACGAAAGACAAACATAGCTTATTGCTATGAACAGACCAGAATGGCTTCTCCTTTTTATTGTATGCACTGTCACCATGGGAACACAACAGGAAGCAGCACACCTGTAGAGATGATGTTACCCCTGTGATAGAATCAAAGGTAGCACTACTCACTGACAGCCTGACAGCTCTGTCTACGTCAACTTACCACAAACATACAAGTGTGCATCATTAATTTATGAGCATATCAATCTGTTGTGCATAACGCCTTTAAAAGTTATTCTACCCTTTACAAAATTTACTGCCAGTTGAACCCTAATCATAAAAGTTATCTTCACCTCAAGATTCACTGTGACCAGCAAACTGTGTCCCAGGAAAGGACATCACATTCCTCGGCTCCTTTTAAGGCCAGTTAAGACAATCGAGCCACATCCAGGACATCAAAGACTCTGAACATGGCTGGATCACATCAGTTCAGTGTGAAGCATTTATGATGACACCGTCTAGTACTCACTGAGTAGGTTTGTCTCAAATTGCTTTCCTAACCATACAATAACGCTACTGCCGTTGATATCACATCTGAACCACTCCATCTTCCATAATGGATTCTGCACCTCTACCATCACTTCCACCCAGAATGTAAAGAAGAATTGTATTATCTTATAAGCACAAGGGCATGCAAGCAAGGCTTTCTGTGCAGTGTGCTTCATTCTGCTTCATTTCCTACAACTTTGATGAATGGCCACCCAGACCACACCATAACATGCTGCTACCATGATAACACTACCAGAGAGTTTTGCCATTTAAATTTTATTCACGTTCAAAACAGATCTATTATTACACATTCTGGGGTCCACACCGTCTTCTTGATGCACTTTTACTTTTCATGAGCAAAATAATGTGCATCTTGTGTAAGAAAACTTACACAAGATGGTGATTTAAGCAAACCAAACCAAAAACAACTTCTTTAACTGGTGGTCTTCTAAAGCAACGTGGAACCAATAGGCTTATGCGTTTCCTGTCAGATTCAGGATAACCCTGGAAAGCAACAGGAGTGTGTTTGGTGTCCTCACTGGGACATGAACGTAACAGGATAGTGAGAGACGCCCGCATACCCTTGAGCACAAAACACTTTATAAATAACCAAGAGACACATGCTTGCTGCTCATTAACATTATCATTCCAACACATAAGTAAATATACACACAGGAACAGAGGATTATTTGAGATATTAATAATTGCCAGAGTACAGTGCTTTCTGGCATAAAGTTCAAATATTTTAATGAAGTGTATGTATTTCAACATGAGATCAGAACGTAACATAGTTTCAGAGGTGGCAAGTTCCTTTCTGATGTTTAAAATTAAAATTCACACTTGTTCTAACCCAATTTTTAGTGAATGGAAAAATTATGGAAAAGGTTGTTGGATAAGGTTTATTTGAAGATTATGAGTATTTTTCTAATAACCCAAACAAAATAGAGCAAAAGCTGCACATCACATAAAAACATAACACTGTCAGAGCTACAATATGCCTGACAAATCTGGCAACCTAAATTGTAATTTTTGGAAATAATTTTGGATTATGTAAAAAGAAAAATAATATTTGGACACGAGTCCAATTATAACAGAACAGATCCAGCACATTAGTTCTTAAACAGCAGCATGTCGGCCAAATGATTTAAGTGAATCCTCAACATGTCTGCCGTGTCCCCCACATGAATTTTGGCAAACTAGAAATGTCATTTTATTACGAGCATTGAATCATTCAATTTGTAAAGGAAGTTAAAATCAAACGCATGCCAAATTTGGACGATTTCGGAATAAGTTTGAAAACATTGTCAAGTTTTTCTTTCAGTTCACCGCTATGTAACATTATTCATCAAAAAACATTCTTTAAAATCCTAATAAAGTACATTAAAGTGCAAATAGTTCAGTGGGTATAAATACATTTGGAAGCCAGTGAACGTACTGAGTCTATCTTAACTTGAACCCATTTGATAACATCACTAATGTGCAGAGCTGGTAGCTCGACCAGCCATCATACTGTTTCCAAGGCGATGAACCGGGCGACTCTTCTTCCATGTCAAGTACATTACAAATGAAACACGAAACTGTAGTTTTTGTCACGTAAATGCATAAAAATGTCTACAGTGTTTGGGTTGGCCATGCTAAGTAAGCCAGAAAAGTATCTCATGTTCCCCCCCTTACTGTAACGGGGCCAAACAATCATTTATGTGAAACTGTTAAATTTGAAGATCAACAGGCGGCAACACATTCATAGAGCTTTGAGGGAGTAGGCAAGAAACAAACACACACGCACGCATACACACACACAAATGCCGTGACATTCTGGCTGCTGAAATACGCAGCACAAATGGTGTGTAATACATTTTTAAGACTGCACTCATCCTCCCTCTGAGAACGGCTGCAAGCTGCTGATACAGGAATTCTGGGGACATTTTATAAGCTGCTGTGCTGACACTGTGCGTTTTCCACTCAAAAACATTTTAACCAGGTCCCACATTAGCGAGAAGCCACCCATGAGTGTAACTTGTGTGCATGTGTGTATACAGATCTGGTAGGTTCTGCGAGGATAAACAGTAATGAGAACCAGGCCCCCTCGGTTTGGATAATGACTGCCAAGACATTGTCGTTCCCATCATACACTTGCCTTGAACTCTCTCTGATTGATTTTATTGGAGTGAACAAGCAGGAGAAATGACTATTTATGCGTTTGGGTATCTGGAGGTTTCTTTCAAAGCTTCATGAGTGCATATTAATAAATGATTAACAGACTGTTTTAAAGGAAATGAAATACAATTGCTAAATCTTGTACAACGTTATACAGCGAATGACAAAATTAGGTTTGTGAAGTGCTTTTGAAATGAATATAGAACAAAAAGCGTTATTTAGTATTTTACACAAGAATAAGGAACAACATAGGCATATTTTGTGTGTAGAAACAAGTGGGGGAGGAGAACTCTGACACTTTCTCTGGCATCCCACTAAAGAGACCTTGAAAATAGGAAATCATTTTTGAAATGTTACAAAAAACAATTTTTTAAACTTCCATACTCTTTATTTTAACTCATGCCTTATGCATATTATTAACAGTGTTATAGTACGCTTAAAGTAAATTAATGCAAAACCTTTTCTTTGTAAATGATGGTAAACAGATTATTAAATATTTGACTGGAACATGAATAAAAAACATCAGTGTAAGGGCGGTTTGATCATGAGTGCAATACAATAACGGGGACTTTTAAATTGTGAGACTTATTAAGAGAAGTCAACATTCCCTCATTTTAATTTTAGTAACAAAAAAAGCCAGCAGCTGATTGGACACGTCGCTTTTCATTTCAGGGAACATCTCAGAGGTAAAGGCCACGTTTCATGTTTGTAAATGTGAGAGCGCTTTGAAGAGCAACGTCAACCGGCTCAAAGTAAATGTATGACAATGAAGAGACACGACAATTAAGTGTTAATAGAGGTTAAAAAAAAAAAAAGAGAAAAAAGCTGAATTGTTTTGGATAGTTCCGGAAAAATGAATGATAATGCAAAAATAAAAGCCGACTGTTTTTCAGGAAACAAAAAGTGTGTGATAAAACAGGTGCATGTATATGTTTGATTTCAGCTTTTCACATTTTCACACACTTTATTGCCTTTCATTGGGACCGCAAAACCAGTACAAGGCAGCACATAAATGTAAAGTACAGCAAATGCACAGTTTTAAAATAATGTAACCGAAATCTACAAAGGGCAATTTCACATTCCGTATTAGTTTCCCATTGTAACATTTTGCAGGTAAGCCAAAAGGTCAACTTTTGATTTTATCTGATCAGAACACAATGTTCGCAGATCTCAAAGTTTACCAGACCTCATGGCAAACTTCAAACTTCTTTTGGTCACTCTTCCTCCGAGGTCAGACTTGTAGCGACATAACTACCTCGATCCTCCACCGAAGCAGATCTTTGCAGATTCTTTATAGAAGTCATGAGCCTCACAGCAGCACCACTTTATCTTGATCAGTCACATAAAATCCCAAAACATAGAATTTTGTTGACAACAAATCCAGCTGGCTCTGCAGGACCACAAGGATTCCAACAAAAATATCCCATGTTTTCTATTAGTACTTGTGAATCAAATATAATTGTGAATAGGATCTGTGTCCTTACAGATATTGAGAGCTAAGAAGATTTGATTTATGTGTACTTACTAAGAATAGTTGCAGGCGATCACTTCCTGTGATAGAAGACGTGTTTGTCCTTGCAGATAAAGGTCCTCTCTTATGTCCACATATGCATACATGAACACACAAAGCACTCTTTCAGAATAGTCACAATAAACCTGTTTGTTTTGAATGTTTGCACTTTTATTCGGTTATGCTCAGGTGTTGTGCTTGTTTTGCGAGCGTCGGAACAAACAGTGCTGCATTTCAGCAAGCTTCTATCTCGTAGCTGTGGATATAAATGTTTCAAGCAGCCCGCTTCTACATCCTCCAGAAACGATACGAAAATGAGAACGTGATGAGCCGACCACAAACACGCAGACAGCAGGTAGGAAAGAGAAACATGGCCAAGGTTAGGCGGCAAGCAGACATCCTGAGATTGATGAGCTTCCAGCCAACAGATGTCCTTCAGGGACAGAAACACCATAAATCATTTATAGAGGGAGGCGGGTGGTGGGGGGATAAAGAGATAATGCTTTGTTGAGTCAATCTTCAAAACAAAATGATCAGCTTATGTGTGGATTAGCAGTTTATTGTTCAAAATGAAATTACTTCTAGAGTTTTTTTAATTTGGTAACAAAATGCTTCCCTGAGTTCCAGTGGTGTGAACCCTTAAGGATTCACCCTTAAGGATGGCTTGCTTCTTTGTCAAACTTTAACGTTTCAGATAAACAAAATCTAGTCAGGCAACGATAACCTCAGAAAATACTAAATTCAATTCATGCTTGATCATTTGAGGAAGCTAAATCTACTGGGGGCAATTACTTTTCACAACTCTGTGGTGCTGCAAGGAGATTTTCAGTATGTTGTGTTGGGGGAACTTTGAAAACTTAAAGCTTTGCAGTTTGTGCGAAAAAGGAGGGGAAAAAAACAAACAAACAAAAAAACACAAAACTAACGATGGGAAAAGGCGACAGCAGAGAATTTTTGATTTGATTTGGGTGGCAGATCTGTGAAGATGCAGCCCGTGGCAATGTCCTGTGGACCTCCCACACAGCCAGAAGCCAACTAGCTGTGTGGGAGTGAGACAGACTGATTGAAATTCATCTCAAAGCGTCACTCTAGCCCCGCTGATATGCAAAGGATCGACTTCATCTGGTTACTTTATTATGGGGAAAAGAAAAAAATAAAATAAAATAAAACAACAGAACAATCTTGGTGTGGTTTTAGTGAGCTGGTGTGTGTTATCTCCATGCCTGACTGGTGCATGGAAATATTTTTATGGCTGATAGGAGGAGATATTGTAGGTTTGTACTTACAATAGCAGAGGCAAAAATATTTGTTTTATTTGATTATCTGTTGTAATTTTGGAGGGGAAATGTAACGACAGAAACTTTTTATCTAGCATATTATCTGAGTGTGTAGAAAAGAAAAAAAAGATATTTTAGTCTGATTGGCGGGGTGGTGATTCACTCTTACTCACAGGAAGCCTGTGGCAACTGTAATGTAACCGGAAATACTTTTCTGCAATGTTAGTAGAAGATAAATTGCATCAGATCAGATACAGTCAGGAGGGTGAGAGATTTAAACAGCTCCTTCCCTAAATGTCACAGTTATTTTGTCATTCACCTGGGTCCCTTGTATGCAAAATAACGTTCCTTTAAAAAAGTATTGGATTACCTTTTAAGATGATGGAGAATAGGTGGATGAGAGAATAGGTTTATATATATATATATATATATATATATATATATATATATATATATATATATATATATATATATATATTTTTTTTTTTTTTTTTTTGCTAATTTTAACTTAATAAATTATCATGAATTTATCTAATAAAGATTTGGGATAAATTGAGCATTAGATTTGAAAGAATCTTGAACACCACACAATGAAAGAAGTTATCGGTAAGAAAACTTGCATTTTCAAAACTCTGAGTCAAAGGCACAAAACTGCATTTTTTCTTATAAAAAGAAAAAATGCAGAGAGCATTTTTTCTTACGAAAGACTTAGCACAACCAAAAAAAGTTTTATGCCAACTGTATTAACATGCAAAGGTGCAAAAGTAAAATTCAGCTCCCAACAACAAAGAAAATGGCAAGGAACTGAGGAGAGTTATAGTAAACACTCAACTTTTAACAAGTAGTTTATTGCCAATATGATAAATTAACATCTCCTCTACTTGGTTTCAGTGATTACATGAGAAAAGCTGAATTTTTATGCTCAGACTGTTCCTCTGTCTCACCAACTGGGATTAATCTTTTTTCAATCATCCAATTTATTTTCTCTCAAACAGAACATAAACACCTTTTATTGGGCCTAGGGAGTTCATAGAGGGGTGCTAATAAAAGTATGGTTTATATTAGAGCTCTGCGAGCAAGAACGGTGCAAACGGGAGACTCGGCCGATTCCATTGCAGGGTGTGCTTCCTCTCCACGGGTTTTCTGCTTCCTGTTGTGTTGCCATGACGCTGCATACAAAAGACGACAAGCTACTCGTCTTCAGGAAGCCATAAATAATTGATTGGCAAGTGACTTAATCAGCCCCGAGGCCGGCTGGCAATTCCACAGCTAATTCCACAGCTGGCTATAAATAACTCATTACACTAATTATGGTATGTGAGCACACAGCCTGCAAGCACAAACACAGTCAAGCGTGACTACTGTGGGATGAAACGTGGAGTCCGTATGGCAGCGTTCGAGTCATAAAACTCCATTAGCAGCTCCTCTCTCCCAGATAAAGAAGAAATGTTTTTTTATATTTTATTTTTTTAAATCTTGCCTGGAAACTTTCTGCAGCCATCTTCCTTGTGATCGTGGACAAGGGAATCCTGGCAGATTATGTTCACTAAAGATAAACTGTTCTGATCCCTTCATGCTCATCAAGGACAGTCAATGTGATTCCCTGCGACACGGGGCTATCAGAAATCCCCCACCATGACAGGCATCTCCTGCTGCGACTTTGACACATCTCAATACCACTTGTGCTGTGATGGAGCCTTTCTTCTACTCAGCCGGCGGTGACAAGACGATCCTGATAATGGCGAAGAAGAAGGAGAAGCACATAAGAGACCTAGGAGAGGTCTTTCTCCTGTGGGCAGAGCAATAACGACCTTACTGTCTCTGTCCATGTGAATAGCATTCCAGTGTCCATCTATTTCGATCACCTCCAGCCCTCAAGCTGATGACAGGAAGCTATTATAATAAAGGAAAGAGTCAGATTCTGCATTGTTGTTCATGTATTCTGGATCACATTTTAAAGATTTCATCTAAAATATTAAGTTCAGCTCATTGAAAAATATAGTTTTTCTTGATTATGTCCTTTGACTGCTGAAACCCCAATATTCAACTTCACAGGAATTTAGAATATTAAAAATAGCTTATTTAAAATTCGGAAATGTTGCAGTCACTGTTAAGGTCACCGAGACCCATCACAAAGAGGGTAGGCCGCCAAAGGTCTTTTGTGGGAAAAGCGGGCTCTGCAGAGTGCTGTCAGAAGACATATTAAGTGGAAGGAAAATGTGCAGTGGAAAATTGTGAGGGAGCAAAAGTGATACTCAGAGTCCGGAGAAGACTTTGAGATCTGGATGCAGTTTCAACAGCCAACACACACAGATGTGTCCGAGTTATCAGCAACGAGTCATACCTCTGCCACACATTCCACGTGTGGCGCAACACTTGAAACAAATATGTTGTGGGGAAATGGAAAATTGAGTGGAAGGAAAAAGTGTCACCAGAATAGGTACACAAGCAACTTTAAAGTAAATTTTGGATTTGTTTTGGAAACCAAACTCCCAGATTCCAAGTTGCTTGACGTTTAGAAGTTTCCAGTCAGCAGCGAAATGGGAACCATGTCATCAGCTGGAGTTGCTCCAAGTTGTTTTTAATCAAATCCAAATCAAAACAGCCACCTACTAGGAAATTTTACAGCACTTCTCACTGTTTTCTGCTTACAATTGTGGAAATAATGATATTTTACCTGTTCACACTACCAAAAGTACCAATACCTACTTTGATGACCTGATATTATCATGCTTGACCTGCGAGCAAAACTGGCCTGACTTAAACAAAATGGAGGGTCTATGGAGCATTTTTAAGAGAAATTAGATGAATTTTCAATCACATTCTTATGTATTAAGATGCTTCTGGCTTATCTTGCTGAAATCTAATGGATGCCTTAGCATGCAAAACAGCCGTGTTTGATAGACGGTTGAGGTCGGAAAGCAATCAAATAAACAGGCAACCTTTGAGTACAGTCGGTTCCTGAGGGGAAAGTCGTCCTTCTTGGGAAAAGAGAGTGTGTGTATTATAATCTGCATTTAGTAATGCAGTGTTCTTTCACTGGGTAATGAATAAGCTTCCTCTACTCCATTCATCCTTCCCTTTCTGTCCACTCTGAGGCTCAAAATTGATACAATTTTAGAATCTCGAGGCAGTAACTCAAGACTTTTCAAAACAAGGCAGGGACATTGTGTGCTATGTGGCTAAATAGTCTCATGGGAGATGCCTTGTATTCAGCAATGCCACACCAACCAAAAATGATCATTTTCCAAAATACAAATCTTATAGTTTTACATGTCTTAATGAGATGTGAGGGCTTTTTTTTCACCTTATCGATAAGACCGTTTCCGTTTTATTGCTTCACCCATTTCACTTCTGTGGTTTATTTGTTCTATGTATGCATCCAAACATGTGGGAATCCATTAAAAGCTCAGTTTGTTTACTCTTCTTACATTATCTTGAAATTCTGAGGACAATGCGGTTTCTACATCAAGTGAAAATGAATGAACAGAGTTTAAAAAAAAATACATTTAACAAAAATCACAGCACATGTATTCATTTACAGTCTTATAATATTGACAATGCAAAGACCGTGTAAGAAAATTATAATTCTGCTTCATGTTGAAGCAGAATTTTGAATTTGTAGAGGCCAAAGACTCCTCTACAAATTCAAAATTCTGCTTCAACATGAATCTGTGCATTATATTTGCAAAATGTGATTGTTTTAAAAACACCAGGTTGCTTATTAAGCGCAGAACATGCAGCAGCTAAGCTGAGAAGTCTTAATTTATTTTGACAAAATATGAAAGACATGTATAAACAACCAAATAGGTGTATTGTAAGATTTTAAATAAGTTCATTACTATAGTAGTATTTGATATCATGCTTCTCAGAAAGCATGTTTTTACAACATGCTTTCTGAATATTACTGACCATTATTTTCTAGCTATCTTAATGCATTGTTTGCTGTGTGTTTAAACGTGGATTTCAATGTGCTCATTCATAGTTTTATGGGCTGTTATGGACATAAACACAGACACTGTACACAATACGAAGGCACCGTAGAGTCAGTCGGGTGCGAAGCAAAGAAGGGACTTGGCTGTTCCCAGCTGGCCTCCTGGGAGTGTTTGCAGACTCCAGCGAGAGGCAGCGGAAAAAAAACACAGGCACGACCCAAAGCTGCAGATACCAAGCTGGCACGACACCAAACACAGTGCGTACTTAACTCCTTCAAAGTGAAAGTGCTTAAATAGGTGGTTATGAGTCATAGCGAAAGCATCCAAAGTAAAAGTTGGATTGGTTTTAGGAAGTCAAGTTCTTTTGCACCCCCCTTGGCATTACAAAGCGATGTGCTTGTAAATATACCCAGTGGATATTAGATATGGAAAAAAACAGTAAAGAGAGAAGCCACAAACCTAAAGATTGTTTATAAAATGTGTTTCTGAGTATTGGGCAAGTATCAAGGTATAACAAGGATTCAAAAAGACAGATTCAAAGCCATCACCACTCTGCTCCGATGGTTCAAACTCTTTTAATAATATGGTAAAGTATCAGAGTGAGCCATTTTCTTCAGTTCTGAAGAGCATCCAGGATTTATATCATCCTACCTATCCCCAACATGTTGCTGCACACTGCCGGCCAGCTGAGCAACAAAATGCTCACTTCTCCTCTGTATATCACAGAGACAAATTCAGCTCTTATCGCATAAATTATATACCTCAAATAAATAAGGGGGCAACAGTACCACAAATAACACATGTGAAGATCTAAAGACTTCAAATCTATTAGCACCTTCACCAGCTACCCCCATTTTACATAAAAATAAATATATATTAGTAATTAGCACAAAGTTCAAAGTATTTCTGCCTGTAATATCTTTAAAGATAATAGGATTTCCAAACTTTAAAACTTTAGAAACATACCTTTTGGTAGCCAATAAGTTATGATTCAATGCAAAATCAGTTGTCATGTCAAGTTTACATCCAAGAATCCAAATATTCTCCCATACGACTTCAAGAATGTAGATTTAATTTGTAAATATAGCATTTTGCAAGCAGTTTCACCAATTACGCAGCACATTTGACTAAATATACAAGCGTAAGAAATACATTTAGGGTCTGAAACCCAGCCAGTGACTCAATCATCAAAAATATGTACTTTATTACCATCAACATGTTACATGCAGTTTGCATGGTTGAGATATTTTTTGTAACAATGGTGTCCATATGTTTGAGGAGAGATTTTGACAAACCACTAAAGGGCTGGATTAAGATCAGAGTTTCAGGGCTGGCTTCAAAAGAACTGGTGACAGAAACTTTCCCACATAAACCACTGTACATGTCGTCACAAGCACACTCAGTAAAAACAGTCAGTGCATGCCAAGCATCAGCCACTAAAACCACACATAGGTGAAACCATGGATTAGAGGAGTCTTCTTTTACACGCAAATATCAAAACACATCCACATCTTCCAAGGTGTATTATTATGCATATTTTATAACAGTTGAAACCCAACATTTGATCATAAATCTATAAGATTCCCTATTTAAGCAAAACAAATTGTGCCATGGAACAGCTGTGCTGGTTGCTGGGAGACTGAAAGAAACCAAGAGATTTTCAGTCTGGAGTCTGACTGTTAGGTTGTAACATTTCATTATATTGTTTACTTCCTCTTGGATTTAGATTTTGAATATTTTTAATTGTAGATCTGGCTGTGTCCTGACGGAGGGTTGCCCTCCACCCAGACACAAATCTTCTACAACCTCTTGTTGGCTTTCTCCCAGGATTGCTCTGAATTTAGCTCCATCTTGTTGTCATTAACTCTAACCAACTTCCTTGACCCTGCTACAGAAAATCCTCTACCCCGCATGACGATTCCATGTGGGACATAGGGATTTTTACCATGGACTGACTGTAGGATTGTTCTGCCAACACCTGAGCTTGAACATCATATGCTTACGTCAGATTTCTGTGAATGTGTAGAGAGGATTTCAGTGTGAAAGAGCGTTGCAAAGATGCTCAAATTATATTAAAAAAATAATAATATGAAAATCTTAATTTTATGTGGCTCTTTGTACAATTTTTACTCTGAAAATTCACAATTGATTCAAACTGTACCCAATATTTATAAAAGAAATTAAGATATGTGTTGTAAGAGTTGAAGAATTAAAACCCCCGAAGATATTACATCCATATCCACAAACTGTGGCTATGGATGTATATTAAAACTGTCAGCCAGATCTGTACAAGTTTAGTCAAAGAAAAATGGACAAATGTTGTCTACAGTTTGTGCTAATCATACTTGTAGTCTCAAGAAAAACATGGGCAACACCACCATATTTGTGCATTCTGTTCTATTAATCAATAAACTTACTGTCTGATACGTACAATAAAAATAATTATGCAATCACACTTAATGATCTTATGCGGCAGCCCCGAGACAAAACATGCATTGACAGCAACTGTGAATAAACTTTCTGAGTGGGTTAACACACATCTGAACACTCATCTTTTCAGCTGGAATGCCTTGGACCTCTCAGACCGTAAAGCCATTTTGTTGCCGTTTTTTTTCTCCTCTCTGAGCCATTTGATGTTTATCAAAAGTACAAAGACCCTGAGGTCAAAGAAGCTAAAGCAAACATTAAAAAAATGGGAGGGTGATATAAGGTGAATGTTTTTTCTTTTCTTTTCTTTTTCCAAAGGTTACCACCAAATATGGTCATGGAGCTGTAAAAAAGGTATTTTCCAGCTCTTTGTAAAGATTGTGCCATCAGGAGTTTGGGTAGAGGAGCATATTTCCAGTCCAAGGGAGTGTTATTTTAGTCCTTGGTAAATTGTTGCCAGAGAAAGTGGGGCCCAAATTGTGGCTGTCGATATGAGGCTGACCACGACTCCATCTGGCACTGCTGCGCCCTTTCCAGGGTGCACGGCAACACATATGAGAGTGGCTGAACGTAGGTAGGAGGTTGTGGGGAGAGGAAGGCTTCTTCGTCAACAGATATCTGGCAATCAAGGTGATACGTGCCAAAGTAAGATGCCCTCTTACTTTGTCCTTGCGATTGGAGGGCACGTTGCCCTCCAATCGCGATACACACATGCAATAGTTCTCCTGACCTCTCCCCACACTAACTGCCTTCCTGCAGGGCTCATGATATTCTGTGTGTGCATATGTGAGTTTGCATGACGCAACATAAGCCCAGATTCAGCACAGCTGGGCTTCTCAGTATTGCAGATTACAATACGTCACTGCTTTTGCTCGCAGCCCTCCCCCCTGACTAGCACAGGCTCCAATACACTCACATCTACTCTCAACACATGCATGCAGACACAAACCAAGTCCAATGATGTCACTGAATTTGCTTCCCCCTCCCCGCTCCATCTGCCTCTCCATCTCTGCCTCACTATCACGCATACAAATGTGTATATTCGCTGTCCTTCCAGTTTAGACTTGACATTTTTTGTTCAATCTCTTATTTCATCTCTCAGCATGCATCCTTTTTCTTTCTTTCTTTTTTTTTCCATCAATGTTTGTCTGCTGGCCAGATGGGACTTATTAAACACATACTGAAAAGGAAAACTACTTAGAATCCAACCAAGTAATTTATTTTTGGAAACGTAGACAATGAAAAGCTTTTCTTGATTCAGTTAGTGTACACAACACATTAGCTCTGGAATTTTCCAAAATAAATTTAGGATAAACTGATTTTTTTTTTCCATCAACACAGATCTTTGACCCATTATTGTTCAGATGTTAAATCCCCCTTCCAAAAAAAAAAAAAAAAAATCAAGAAGGCCTTTAGAGCTAAAATTGCAATAAGTTAATTTGAACTACAATCTGTAGTCACACAAAAATTTTGGAAAAAACCTTGAAACATCGCGTTTAAGACCAGTTGATATTTATTTTTTATACTCTGTTGTGTATAAAATCAGTCAGTTTAGGTTATTCAATAGCGATGATAAGTAAAATCAATTATAAGATTTAAGATTTTTAATCTTCTGAAAAAGTCGAGGCAAATTTCATAACCACCCTTCAGCCACCAACGCTCAAAATATTTCTCTCAACTTTTCCGCCTCACTATAGCTTGTGCTACTTTGATTAAGTCTCAAATTTTGTCGTGTTATGCACAGATATGCATAAAATAGACATTTACGTATATTTCTCTCACGCTGATCTCCACACAGAATGCCCCAAAGGTAAAGTGAATTTACTACAAGAAAAGGCTTCATTTCTCAAAAACATGGAGACGTGGATTACTCTAACCGAGCTATCGTGCAGGCTTTCTGGCACTTTGCTTGACAGCCCATCAGATTGTTGGCACGGCAGCCGTCCACTCCATATGACCTGCTGTTAAAGGGCACATACAGTCCAGGAGAGGGGGAAGAGCATCATGGAAGACGTGGAAAAAAATAAAGTTAACAACAATATGGTTAAAATAAAAATTAGGACAATCAGAACCCATAATCAGCACAAAAGCAGCGGGATGACAACGGACTGAGGGGCTTTTAACAGGTTCAGTCTTGCTTTGTGTGTCTGTTGTTGCATATGTGACAGAAACAGAGGATTTTGGTCTGAATGCTACATTCAAACATGGGAAGGAGTACAAGAGCGCATGGACACACACACAGACACACAGACACGCATTTGCACACAAATAAGTCCTCCAGCATCAGACACACCAGGATTACTCTCCCTATTTTATAGACGGAGCACAGATTATAGTTCAGCCACAGCAAAACACAGTTTATAAGGCATCATGAAATGACATGAGGATTCAAGCATAATGTTATTTTTCTGTTAATAGGGCACAGCAAAAATCTGAATGAAAAACTGTCCTGTCAATGGACCCACTCAGGTTTCTTATGCTAAATAGATTTTTACATAACATTTTGAATCAAAAACAGGGATCTTAAGAGTACAGATTTAATTTTCTCTTCCAAAGCCAACCAACTTAGCAGAGGACATTTCATCATGCATTGATCACAGTTTAATCCTAATCACTCTTCATGATAGATTACAATGCGGCTGCCACAATGGAGAACAAAAAAAAAAAAACAATGTATGTATATTTGTAAGCGGTGTTCTTGCCAGCTGGCAAAGCGATTGAAATTTCCATTTGTTGCCAACTGTGGTTGTAGCAGTGCAAACCAATAAAGGGTTTCTTGATTTTACGTGTTAGAAAACTAAGTGAACAGGTTCACAAATAGCTGCCATGAGGTACTATGTGTGGCACAGCTTTTAATGAGTGACGAATATTCAAACTTATTGATACTTCAATAACTACGTCACGTTTTCAATGCGCGGACATCATATATGACCTTACAAATTAATTAATTATGCCTTAATCTACTGCAAATTCCATGGAAAGATAAAAAATTTCAAATTAATTTGGACAAAAGCGGACTCTTGCAATTTACTGCTTTTTATCTGATGGGCTTCAACTTCTAATATAACTTTCTGTCATTTCACATAGCACAGCTGAATTAGTCATATTGAAGGTTAAGAAAAGTTGTTACATTTACAGATTTTTTTTTTTTTTTTACAAATAAAAGGATAAGAAATGTGTCATCTAGAGAAGTCTACACCACATTCACGGCCTTGCTTCTTTTAATAAAATCTGTTCCCAGGGAAAGGTTGTATTTTTCTTTTTCATTTTCTTGCTGCACAGTAAAAACTTTTTAAAATCCTGCAATATTATTTTGGCTGAAGTATGCAATTTTTTTTTTTTTTTTTTGCCACATACTGCAGTAAACAAATTATTTAAAATCTCTTCAAGCTAACAGAAAATATGAGCTGTGGACTAACAAACTGATGTGATTTTGTAGATATGTCTATCATTGTTTTATATTTTTTGTAGTGCGTTTCTCAAGATTATAAACTCAAAAAATACAATGCCAGAGACCATCACTTGGCAACATGTGTCACTCAGTCTGGCAGCCTTTTCACATAAAAACAAGAGGTGTAATTTACAATTCTAGGTGCATGACAATGCTGAAAATCCAACAGGGAAACTCGCAGGCAAGAAAGGTTTTTTTTTTTATATAGAAAAGAACATTAAGAAATGCAGTTCGGAAGGAATAGGATGTATGAAGGGGTTAATTAGCTCTGCTCTCCTGCAATCTGAAGAGGTACTCATCGCAACTGATTTACATTGATTTGATCTGTCCTGCTTTAGAGGAATTAACCTCCAATTTGTTCTGGGAAAATTAAATTAAAGAGAACGGCAACCTTCCTGAACTTCTTGAAAAGTGATCGGGATCAATTCAATAAGGGATTCTGGGAAATAAAAATCATAAAAATAGGTAAGCAGATATTTTTAATAACTTGATTTTGTTACCATTTTCCCTATTTTTAATCTGCAATATTCAGAAAAATAAATATTTATTTCAGGGCTTTTTAAAATTGAATTTCTTATTCAATGCAGTAGATGTTTCGTTACATGTTTGTTTTATACAATAGTAGTCAAACAAATTACATAAAGGGGAACTATACATGTATGTATAATTTAATATATCTGAAATACAAATTTGGGTGCATGCCTACCAGTACTCTTTAAGAACAGGAAAATTGTCCATGATTTATAACATTATATAGACCTATTAAGCTGAAGGTGTTAAACAGATTTATAGAAAGGAGACAAGGCGGTTTTACTGCACATTAGAGGAAAAAAAAGGTGTCACATAAAACTCAGAATTGTTTACACAACCTAATCCTGGTATTTCAGCTATCTTTGCTGGCTGATCCACAACTTCCTATTTCGTGCATCTGTATACATTTTTCCTCTAAAATCCTCGTTTATTACAGGACATCCTCTTAATACTTCTGCTTCCCATCTTATTCAGAACATTCACTGACACAAGGTGCAAACAGTCTTAAATAAAAACCCTGGCAAAAAGTGAAACAACCACTTCTGCAGAAGTTTCTGTCAGCCATTTTATTCTGCAGAAAACAACACACACAAATCAGGAATCGGCAAACTGATTACATTTAAACATGCCGACTTTGTAAACAAAAGTGATGGAAATATTAAGCATAAAACTGTTCTTTTACCATCGGGCTCTTTGCTAGACATGCATAGAAGCACCTTTATTTTGTTCTTTACTTAATATGATGAGAAGCCTGTAATTGGAACAATTTTCTGTAATTTTGTGAGCACCTTTCACAAAGCCAGAACTTCCAGCTGTTAGGAGAAACAGTGGGTTTACTTTAGTGAATTCTCTTCTGTTTTATATATAAAATTCCCTTCTCACCCACCGCGGGTGGTTCTTATCCTCTGAGCTCGGGTCCTCTACCAGAGGCCTGGGAGCTTGAGGGTTCTGCGCAATATCTTTGCTGTCTGATGTTGTTCCTGGGATCTGTTGTAGCCACTGCTCCAGTTTGAGGGTGACTGCCCCGAGGGCCCCGATGACCACAGGCACCACTGTGGTCTTCACCTTCCAGGCCCTCTCCAGTTCCTCCCTGAGGCCCTGGTATTTCTCCAGTTTCTCGTGCTCCTTTTTCCTGATGTTGCAGTCACTCGGTATTGCTACATCCACCACAACGGCTTTCCTCTGTTGTTTATCCACTACGATATCCACTATCATATATATATATATATATATATATATATATATATATACACACTAGATACAACATATATATGTTATATCTAGGAGTTGTGTTTAGTACTTCAACATCAGTCCTTAAAGATAGAAAGAAGATTATGTCTAAACAGGGAGTCTGAGCCAGAGTGATGGCGCAGACACTTACATCATTACCTGTCCTGGTGTCACTGCTCATCTCGCAGCTAGTGTTAACGTGTTGCAGCGAAGCAGTACTACTACTGTCATGCCCTGATGCAGACGAGCGGCTAAACTCCAAGTGCTGAGTGAGGAGAATGCCAAGGTCCAGTAAGCCCTCGGGGTAATTAGGAGGAAGTTCAGATCGACCCGAAACAGGCAGAGGTGTTTATGTGCAGTACTCTGTTGGGAGTCCTGGAGCTCATTATTAGGAGCAAGTTTTGAGAAAGAGAGTTAAAGTGTTGTGAAAAAAATTTTCATCAAGCCACTAGATAGTTTTTAAGTATGATCGGTCTGTTTATGTTTAAGAATCTCAATTGGACGCAAGTCCAGACTTTACTGCATTCTCTTGGATAAACGTGAATGGCAATTCATCCATCAGCTATCTTAAACAAAGCCCATCATTGGAACATGCAATTTAAAACATTAAAAAAGGTCTTCAAAAATACCCATACATACTGCAAAGCAACAGTACAAACCATGAAATCCCATTTATTCCAAATTTTTATGGTGGTGACCATCGTCCTACGATTAAACTCCAATCATTACACAAACAGGTTCACCCAGGTCAGCTGAACGAAGCTGTAGCGAGAATTATTTCCATGCTGATTTTTGCTTAACCTTTAAATCAGTCAAACTCAGCAGTCACAACATTTATTGATGCCAGTGCAGCAGGTAAATTTTGGGGGGTTTTGTTGATCTCTAATGGGAACTGGAAGAGAAGCTATGAAAAGAATAACATGCTATAAAAACAGAAAAAGGTTATTTAGTGCTTAGGTTAGACCCATCCCCCTCTCTCCACTCCCCACAATATTTAAAGTTCAAATGACTCATAACTGGGCCCTTCAATGAACCCAGTCCTAAAAGATGGCTCACCCACAGCACAAGGACAAAGGCACTCAACAAGGCCAAGGATCCATTTAATGAACTGACAGTCAAGCAAATCCTCTCCGTTTCAGGATTTTTCCTTGTTACGGAAAACATCTTCCACACATTACATGCAAGAACAAACACCACAGACATTAACACTAATGTAAGACATCAATATCATGTTTTACAGCCCTGTTAAAACGGCAAGATAAGCAAAAACTGAACCTACAGCCTTATCTGAGAAAAAAAAAAGACCCTTAGCCACAAACACAGACACATTGCCCTATCATGCGTTTGCTAAAAAACAAGAAAGACAAGTTGCAATTGACCTCAATTAAAATTTAATGGCCCAAATTGCCAACGTAATATCTGTTTATAGAAACAGAAGGAAACAGCCTGAGAAGTACTATTCGTAATGAGAAGTAGGAAGAAGAGATCGGCGTGATCAGGCTTGGGTGTTCTTTTGGCCAAACCTCAAAAGTGGATTACTTTGTTAGTGAAAAGTGATGAGAGACGGCACTGCTAAGGAAACTAATAGGAAGCCAGTAAACCGCTGCTGTATTTAGAGCTCTGTATGCTTCCCTAGGTGCCATGCATGTTGTCATCACTCACGTCTAACAGCTGCATTACAAACAGCTGCGTGGTAGACAGACAGCTGACAATCATTGTCTACAACAGACTGAGCAATTATTCAGCACTATTTATTACACCCATAAAATAATATTAAATACACCAAATAGATTGTTGTAATTCATCAAGTCAAGTCCTGAAGATAGCTTCTCATCATATCTCTAAGTATTTTAGCGTTCCTAGAGAGGAATCAAATTTCAACGACTTGTAATTGAAGACCTTTTTCTTTCAGTTATGATCGACACGATCCAATTATAATTGTTCAGGTCAGACTGGAGATGATTGCTTTGGTTCTGATTAATCTCTTTCTTCACAATATCAGAGTAAAGCACCAACATAGATAATTCTATCCACATATATGTACCTATATCTCCCACTCCGTCTTGTCACTTGTGAACAAGACACCAAGATACTTTAGCAAAGACTGAACCTGAACCCGGAGGAAGCAAACCACTGTTATCCTGTTGAATAACAGCAGGATCCACCTCTGATCCTTGGTGCTTTATAGTGGTATGTAAAACAATCCAGTCCAGTCTGAATTGTTTGAGGTTGTAAACAGAACCACATCATCTGCAAAAACGAAATCCACGATTAGGTCTTGAGAATCGTGACACGGTCCATTCCTTAGGCTCGTCCAACACAAACCTGGAACAGGTTTAACTTTGTACCAATAATGCAGGGTCATGCTTTTGTTATACAAGCATCCTCACCAACCACCAATATTAACGTTTGTAGTCCATTTTTGCTTTGGTGCACTGCCGTAATTGCATGTAGAGACCAACAACAATCAATTTATGATGCCGTTTGGTTGTCACACTCAACGCAACAACTAGTAATGAGAAATATGGGAAATATTTTGTTACCAAGAGGTGCAAAGCCTCTCTATGCGTCTTTTCCTTTATAATGGAGGAACTGAAAGGATATGTGTCATTGGCCAACTTATAGCTTAGTCCCTGAAACAAAAAGAAAAAAAATTGCTGCTGTTTACCACAAAATCAGCAGGTTTTGTTGACTCTGACATAGTATTTGATAAAAAGTTGTTTGAACCTGGCTGTGCTCCAGTTTTCATGCAACGGTCACGCATCGCATAAAGCAAGCCATCTGTCTTACTGTCTTCCTAATCAAACCATCAAGTGTAATGGCAAGGGCTCAGGTGTTGTAGAAATAAGCACACTGCATATAACCAGTAACACCCTGCATGGCATCTTTTTGACTAGGCATCCTAAAACTTGGTTATTAAAAACAGATTCTTTTGCAAGCTACAGCTTGGGCAGAATTGCAGGCAGTCCTTGAAATCAATCATCACGGTACAGCAAGGATGGGAAGTTAATTCCACTGGAGGCACAAGTGGTAAAGCCTGCTGACAGATTCATAAGAGGCTGCAAATCGCTTTCACAAAGTTTGTGACCTCGGATCTTGGATTTTGATGGTCTAAGTGCAATTTTAGAGCTCCTATAAGAAGCAGCATCTTAGAAAAATCTAAGTAACCCCTACTTTCTTTGTCTGTTGTTGAAGGATGAAAAAAGGAAAAAGCCACTTCTTCAGATGGACATCTAGTTGCTCTATTATGATCGGTCTGCAAGGTCCCTTCAGATTTAATTTGCTATTGTCACCATCTCCCTGCTGAGATTCCATTTTTTTCTCAGCTCCTCTCCTACACTGTCAGAAGCCCTATATAAGGCTGACAATGCTTCAGCTGTGCCCCAAAGCATTCACAAACTTGCATGCTGAATTGTCAATGGGGACATTAAACCCTGTGGATTAAGTATACAGAAATAGCACTTGAGAAATTGCTTACATTTATTCCATCATGTACAGAAAAGGTATCCACAAAGAGGACAAGTACCTCTTGCCTCACTAGAGCCAGAAAACTTAGAAAAAACATAAAGCCAAAGGACAAATTAGAAGAAATTATTGTACCTGGACTATCAAGACATTACTGCTGCTTTTGCATAACTGCTATAACCAGGGCATTGCTTTCCAACTTTTGAGATTGATCGACAGCTGAGATGAAAAGTACAAACAATGTCTCATCTTTTGAAAGAAACAATGTTTTCATATATTTGTTAGTTGATAATGGATGGAAAAGTAGCAATAGCATCATACTGCTGATCGATTAATCCATTCTCTTTTACTTGTTACTCAATATCTGTTATTAAGGAAAACCAAGACATCCTTCACCAAACAGGTTTCTAAAGTATTCACAGCCCATATAAATAGCTTATATTGGTGCATCCTTTGCCAATTCTTTAAAATAAGCAACATCCCTTATGTGGGTGCAAACCCAAGTCCTGTTGCAGATAGTTCCCTATTCTACCTTTTAAAAATATGTATGAAGCAACAAAATAGCAAAGTACAAAACAGCACAGAAGAAGAAGATTAAGGGCAATGCCTGCCCAAGTCTAAGGTAACAGTCCACAAACTTTCACAAAAATATGGTTTGCATTTAATTATCTACTTTCAAATGTTGAGCTACTTGTGACTTCATTTTCAAATACCTTATTGATTCCGAAAATACCACAACATTTCTTCCAATGGTGGCAAAACTTCCACAAACAGAACTTTGGTTAGTGTGAAATTATATGGTATATGTGTGATTTGGAAGGTTTATCGGTCTGAAAAAGATCAGACTCTTCAGTTTCCAACCAGTCAAGGTCATTCAAGATGAAAATTGGCTCTCTGTGCAACTCTAGATGGATACGTAGTCCCTTTGTTAAATTCTGCCTCTGTGGCGCCTTCCAGCCAAACGGGTCCAAAAACATGAGTTGCCCTAATCCCTCACTATATCCTGTTCCATCCTACCATCACTCCTGAATAAGACATTAGTATACTTTTCCTCCTGAGTCAGAGACTGACTTTTGACCTGTAGGGGGTGGTGCACCTTTTTCCGGTTAAGAACCATGACGTCAGACTTCGAGAGGCCAGATCTTCCCCCAGATGTTTTACGCACAGCTTTGAATTGCTCCACTGCACACTGAAGGTTATTTCTGGAAGACGATCACATCATCTGCATAAAGGGAAGATGAGCCACGTAAGTTCCCCAACCAGGCAACCTAATCTTCATAACAAAGTGCTTATTTAAATAAATGGGACCAAAATGATGACTCTGTACCCCCAAACATGATTGGTAGTATGAACAAAGAGTATCTGAACGATCCAACTAGGACGCATTAATACTACATGTACATTCGCTTAAACCTACACCTTCACGCTTGTCGTTTCAGGTCAGATCAACAGAGAGCACTTTGTGATAATGAGCTGCTCCACTTTCATGACAGATGGAAAATACACACCATGCAATGCCCAGCTCCTCCCTTTCCGTCCACTTCACCAAGTTCGCCCGACTTATCAACCCATCAAACCCAGCAGCACCGCTGCAGCACCGCCGCAGCCCCGGCACCGCGTCCGTATCAGATGCTGACAGAGGTGTCAACAAGAGGAGGAGCTGCTCACGGTTGAGGCAGTGGAAAAACCGCCTCACCCTCTTCATCAATATTGCAGCCTCACCTGGTGAAAGCTAACACCCGCTAACATATTCCATCATGTCATTGGAAGAAAGGATCAGGTGCCTTGGCTTGACATGCCAACATTGTTGCACGCACAAATTATGACGCAAAACTTGCTACATTATTCACAACCTTTTTCTAAAAAAAAAAAAAAGAAAAAAAAAAACAATAAAAAAATCAGGAGGACCTGGAAGGTGTTGGAGAGCTAATTATGCTCTGTAGAGCAGATCAATGTGCAGGTCATTGTTTTGTTTGGCTAAAAAGGTGAGAAGAAGCAGAAAGATGAAAAATAAGCACATCTCTCAACAAGAATAGTGAGATCTCAAGGTGTAACAATTTGGTGTGAGTTATGTTCATAATGCATAATATAGGAAAAGAGATAAGTGTTAACAAGCCAGGGGTGAAATAATATTGGAACCGATATAACTGGATGGTGATTTAAGAAGTATTACTGCCAATTTTCTTTAGTTGTGATTGTAAATGTTGGGGAAAAAAATGTTTTCATAGGTTTGCACGTTTGACAACTTGTTCGTGCCAAACAGAACCATGGTGCATCAGTTTTCAGTGTAACAAATTTACTTCCTTTGTGCTGAACATTCAGTGCAAAATGGATTTTAGAAGATTATGTTGCAAAGAAAAATTTAATTCCCTTCTGGCCATTTCATTTTGTAAAAGCAGTCAAAATGCGACACAAAGCACAAAGATAAGGATTTCAGTATTATGGCCGCTGCAGCTTTTCTGCATCTCAGAATTTCAAACATGAAACACGTCTGAGCAGCTGGTTTTCATCCCTAATTACTTTTAACAAAATTTGGTTTCGACTCAACAACAAATACGCTTATTGCGCATCTCCGTCAAATTGTGACCAACCTCAGGAAGGCGTAAAGGGAAATGCAAAAAATAAAAAACAATAAATAAATAAATAGTTGAAGTTGCACTCTGGTTGCCGCCGCTTATCTTATTGGTCAGCGATGTCATCATTGCAGACTGCATGCATGGGATTGCGTGCGTTTGTGGGTGTGTAATATGGCCTGGCTGAGGTCAGTGTTGGTGCACATTTAATCTCCGCTCTCTTTCCAGGCCACACCAAGGACTTTGACACATTACTTTGCTATCTATTATTCACATATGGTCAAACTTCAAAATGAGTATGTGTGTGAAGTCATATGTATGTTTGTGAGTACAAAATAAAGTCCTTTAATGGAACAATGGAGCTCAGAATTTATGATTTTTTTTTTCCCCCTGGCAGACACAATATCAACCCTATTGCATAATCCCCGAATTTCAACCACATTAAAAATAAATAAATAAATAAATAAAAAAATATCAAACTTGCACACACGAGCACACTCTGCTCCTGCTCCAGTTGCACAACCTCAGAATTTTAGGGATAGAATGGGCTGGTTTCATAAGCAGTCTGCTGCCCACTGGCAGCTGTGCTGTCAGATGAGGTCATTACTTTGGGCGGGACACCGCCACAGACGGGGAATAATGCTAGAGACAATGGTTTTAAAAAAAAAAAAAAGAAAAAAATCCACCGGGTGTGAATAAGACCGACAGCCGGGGGAGACCCGAGGGCTGTGATGTCCCTGTCCGTTTGTGTCGCTTCTGCACTGAGTCGTGTTACCTTGCTGGCAGTGCAGCGATGCACTGAGGTAAATGGGGAACAGAGCAGGTGAATGATGCTCGTGTGTCAGCAGTGTGTGAGTTCAGGCTGGTATTACTATCAGCTCAGTGCCAGGGAGGGCTGAATAGCCCTTATGCTATCTCTGCAGCACAGCTTGTTTGTCCTAATGAGCAGAACTCTGACTCCACTCAGAAAAATTGCAAAAAATAAAACAAAAAAAACTTACGTTTGAATTGCTGCAAAACAAAATATAAATATTTAGGAACTCTATCTCATTCATTGTAACTCATTAACCCTGGATGCTTTGCTTTAACAAACATAACAAGACACTTTAAAGCTCCATCCAGCGCTGCAGGTGTAACCCGGGCAGCTACGCTAATATAGGAATAATAAAAAATACAAGAATAATAAAAATTTTTTAATTCTGTTCAAAAAGTGAAATTCCTATTGTGTTGACTCATTATGCACATTATCATAGGGCAACAGACTGACCTTATGATGACATGGTAATTCATTGAGATACACTTTTGCATCCGGTTTCTACTCTTTCCATGAAAGTTTAGCTTTAATTTGATGTCAGTACTTGAGATTGCCTCTTAGGAAGCCGTGTGCTAATACTGCCGGGGAGCAGAGCTCTCAAAATCATTTCATCCAATAGCTCAAGCTTATTTAAATCCTTCCAAACATGCATTTCGGACGAATAATGTGATGGGAGTAAAACACCACTCCACCCAATAGTCAGGCACCTCAGTTATTTACTCAAATCTCTGAAATCCCTTCGCAAATGTTTATTCAGCCAATGTGTGGGCAGCAGCCCTGGCGCTCAAGGACAAACGCCCGCCTGCAGTTCAGTGGCTATGTTGCGCTGCGAAAGGCCGCGCCATGGCATGCGTGACCATTACATCATGGGCACTTCCTGTCGGGTTCATAATACAGACCTCCTGTCAACATCTCAGGAGCCTCACTCTGCTGATCTGATCAGGACTTCTGCTTCGGGGCTATTTGTTTCTGGCACCATGCTGCGGCAGTGTCTTAATCCTTATCTGCAGGATGATATGCCAAAGACAAACTGCAGCGTAAGATGTGCAAGTGTTTGTGTGCTTCACTGACTCCACTCATTGTGTTGCCATGTGAAAGTGTTCGTATTTCTTGTTCTCTTTTTATGTCGTACCTTCAACCGATCGCTGCCCCCAACCCCATACACACAGCGTGCCACCAAAGCCGCTTTGAGCTCTTTGCTCTGACATCAACATAGTCAACATCAGTAAGCATGGACCGGACCATTAGATGAGCAAGAGAGGGAGATAACTGAAATAAGAGCATTTTAGTCCAGCTTTAGTACGGGAGACGCTCCTGAAACCCACGGCAGGATAAAACGTTATGTTTTTTTTTTTTTCTTTTTGCAATGGCCTTCTGCTGCAAGTTTCTTCTGCGGAAGCCTGCCGCTATTAAACTAAAATCACATCCATCCCCGGGGCACAAAGGAACGCTTCACAAAAATCTCTGCATCAGCAGAGTTAAAGTGCCACTCTCCCCACGGCTCACTTTCCATCATTTTGTTCTCCGTTGTTGTAACTAACGGGTCATGGCCGCTGGATCTCTGCAGAACAAAGGATAAAATGAAATGCAGAATACAATGCCAGCCATGTTTAGTAACATTGCGTGAAAAGGGTATGTTTTCTTTACAAAAAATATTCAAATTCAAGTCAAATTATTTATTCTTTCTACCACAATCAAGTGTTGATAATAAAAAGTAAAGTAAACCTAAAAAACACTATAAAACTATAAAACTATAAAACCATTTTCTGTGTTTGGAAAATAGAATAAATGCACGGTTGATGAGATAGTACATGCAACACAACATTGCTGCTTTTTGTTTGAAAGTGGTGCGTTTGAACAAAAAAGAACCTTCTAATGAGATCGTGTCAAACTTGTGTGTGGCTGCTTCACACATTAAAAAAAGGATGGATTTATCACTTTTACTTTCCTGAAATAGTTTCTGTGCAGGAAAACAGAATGAGATTCATCAAACTGAATGCCTGACAAGGGCAGAGTTCCTCTCATCTACAGAGAACAATTTTAAATAAATTTGGCCACAAGTTCATAAAACAAATGGCTTCTTGGCGTCAAGAAAAGGAAAATGGCTTTTGAAGTTTGTCTAAAGTGAAAATTGAGATTCCCAGCTGTTTCCCTTCCCTGCTGTCATGTTTTACACAACAGCTGCATAGTTCACCAGCATAAAGCATAGTGATGACAATTGTTGAGAGAATGGTCACTCTTAACTTTATTAACTGCTCAACTGTTGGCTGTCTTTGTGCTTCATTTCTTACCTTTAAGCTTTTAAATCCAATTTCAAATTAGGATCTTAACTCTAATCAAAAGTCAAAGCGGAGTAGTAAAAGACTGTAGAAATTAGAGAAACTCTTGAAACTTGAGCTAAACATGAGTTTGAAATGGGTAACTGGCAACTGTTCTTACTATTCTCATAACCCCTACTATTTTAGTAAGGGTTATGAAATCACATAATAAAAACACGGACATAGATAATTAATATTTCTCAATCTCTTCCAAAATCTGGTTTCAGCTGCACGTGGTTGCTCAACTAGTTAGTCAAAAACAGAGGTTTTGTGGTAAAGGTTCAGAGATCAAGTAACAGAATGAGTCTGGGGGAAAAAAGTACTTCAATCTATTGTACAAACCCATTCATAGTGTTTTCTTAAATAGGCTAGTTTGCATAATTATTCGTAAAACTGGCCTGACAGTGCAAGTCGAAATGTATGAGAGAGATAGGCAGCGATTCTGTGCGTTAATTAGGGACACAATGGATCTACTTGTTGCTTCACACAATGGTGTTGGTGCTTATCTTTGGGCTTCTGAGCTGCATCTGACACCCACAAGCACAGCTTCTTATAATATAGACAGGAACACCTATTTGGGATCAAAGTCACTGCTTTCCAGTGGTTTAAATCATATCTAACTGACAGGCTTCGGTTTGTTCATCTTCAGGTTCTGTAAGTCACCTTCCCCAAACTTGGATATGTTATTCCACAAGGTTCTGAGCTATATTTTTAATCTCCTTTTACATCCTCCAGTTGGGCAGTATTTTCAAGAATACTTCTCCTATCAAGTAGAAAAGAAGTTTATTTTCTTTTAGCTAGAAAGCAGAATTCATTGTCCCATTAATTACGTCAAATCATCCAAGTACGGAAGCAACAAAGCTGCCCCAGACCTTCACTCTACCATTCACCACAGTAGATAATTTTTCTGAAATGCTGACTGAAGTTTCTGCCAGCGTTAACAAATGTAAAAGAAACTTTTGTGTTGGTGTGTTTCGTTGCTTTTGTCAGCAGTGCTTTTTACTTTGAAATTCTCCGATGGGTACCATTTTTCCACAGCATTATTGTTAAATGATGATCTCAACTGATACAATTGATGCCTGCAGTTCTTTGGAGTTTGTGTTGGGTTCTTTTGAGACCTTCTGGATGACTTTTTGGCTGTTCCACATTTTATCATCCATTTGAGGACACTGACTCTCAGTAGGGTGGTATTCCAGACGCATAGAAGTCAGTCTTGAGTTTCATTAGACTGAAGCATGATACTTCTTTTTTGAAGAACTCTTTTGTGAATTTCATGTTAATGTTCTAGTTTGATGGTTTCTGACTTGAGTCCTTGGTGTAGCCACTGAAGATCAGACACCAAAAACTGTGGTTGTTCATCAATATGAAAACAACAGAAATGTATAAATGGCAAATATTTTTTACAGCACTAAAATGAACACTGAATGTCGATTTGTAACTTGCAATCTTAAGCTGGTAATATCGGCACTGTGGGAAAGTGACCATCTGGATGGCTATCCAAATTCACGGATGTGATGCAATGGAGGGAACTCCTTGAGCCTATAAATAGGATCTGAATTCCCCTCACAACTCACTCAGTTCATCAAAAAGATGAACTAATTATGATCTGTAGATCTCTGAGTACATGAAGTCATAAAACCACCCCGGACAAGATAGTGAGGTTTTACTCCTACTCTCAAGCTTTGACCACAAGACATATGAACAGAAAAAAAAACAAAAAAAACAAGAAGTTTCCACTGGAAAGGCACATACACACAGCATAACAGAAGTAAATCATAAATATCCGGGAGGCTTTAGTGACACAGTGGAGAATCTTAATTAGGCTCATTTCTTCACATGGTTTCCTGAAAAGGGTGTGTGCTGGAAAACCACAACGCGTGGAAACTATTTCAGTTAGTAGGACCTAAAAGTTCTGAAAACTAGCAGCTTCAACAAACAAGAACATTAATATGCAGATAGATGCAAAAACCTGCTCCTCTGCAAAAGTGTCTCGGGTAAAACAGGTGCTGATGTTTAGGATTCGGTGTCAAAGGAAGTGGAAAAAGCACCCACAAATTATCCCAGGCTGCCACTCGGAGCCTTTTGAATTCCCCCTTCTCCAGTTGTCAGGATTACTTGTTAACTGACTTTCCAGGTTCCAGTGTGACATAATGTTGTATTAACAGATCACGTAGATAGATGATTCACATTCCTACGAGGACACCCTTGGCAGGATCTCACTACAAGCTGGGAAGCCCCACTGGAAGCCCCTAAACGTCCCCAGAACTCCCCCCCCCCACCCTTAAAAACTCCTGATAGCTTCGCCTCGTTCCTCATTCCAGCCCGCTAAGCTGGCAGTTAAAAATAAACCTCCAACACGCCACAGTGGTCCTGATGACATATGTCACCATGGTAACCCCAGATGACAAGTTGTTGAAGGGTCTAAGGTTGGGTTTTAAAAGAACCATGTGACCTCGGGGAGATGAAGGGCTGCGGCAGAAGAGAGGGCCACTCAGTCGGCGAGCGGAGCAGCTGCAGGAGCAACAAGGAGAAATCCCCTCAGAGGGAGAACAAGAGCGCTCCTGCTATTACTTTCTCTCCTCTCCGACGTTACCCACTCAAAAATACAAGCAAGTGCCCTTTGCCACTGAGTTGAAGTCATTATGCCATTTAGCCAACAGTGGTTTTCAGTTGGACATTTTCAATTACATATAATCCCAGATGGAGGTCATTCCCATCGACTCGCTAAATTCTTTCCTCCACCGATAAATCTCCTGGAGGAAATGATGACTTAAATCACCTCCACAAGCCTGTCCGCCTCATACTATCAATTACAAATCAACTGAAACATGGAAAGTAACAATATGGTCTATGTATAGTTTTTTTTTGTTGTTGTCGTTTTTCAAGTTTGCGGAAGGCATTCAAGAGGATTTTTCCCTCATACGGTTCTTTTGACAATTTTACTTTCTACAAAATTTACATTGATTCCTGGATGTCTAATCTGTGGCTGCATTTTGTGTGTCTCATCAGTGCAAATGCACAGAGCTACAGTGGCCAGGAGAGTTCAGCTTGCTAAAACAAATGGCATATATAGTCAAAGTGCTTTCCAAAAGCATTCCAACCTCATAAGCTTTCCAGATTACAACAACAAACTCAAATATGCTGAACTTCTCAGGATGTTTTTCTCAGAGACCAATAAAGTTGCACATGTTTTGGAAAGATGATACATATTTCCAAGCTTTTTTTTTTTTGTAAACAAAAATCTAAAGGTCTGAAGCCATGTGTGTGTCGTTTTATTAGGCGTGTAAAAAGAGAAATTGTGGAAAGTTGAATGGCTCAAAAATAATTTATGCTTTTAAGCCAAGACTTAAAATTGATGTTTAACCGTTGCTTTTTATCCAGTTTGACTGAGTGTGGGATATTCTGCAGAAAAGACATGGGAAACAATCTCTAGACCAAGGTGGAATGGAGACGCATCTCAAATGACGTGCAGCTCTAATGGAACATAAGAATGGTTTTACGAAATATTAAATAAAGTGAGAAAATAACTATAAATGCCACTTTGTTGTTTTTAGTTGTAAAACATATTGAAAAGCATTTATGAATTTCACCCATCCCCAAAGACCGCACCAGACCCCACCCGACACAAACGAGGAGCAATCAGATAAACATAACAGATGGATATATCGCTTTTATCCCACATCGCTATTATGCATTACTTTGTATTGGTCTATAAAATAAAATTCCAAAAGAGTTTAAGTCTGTGATTATCTGACAAAATGTGGAAAAAAAAAAAAAATCACTCCACACCAGCAGTTAGCAGGAAGAGTGGATTTTTGCTCCTTGTTAAATTAGAACAATAAAAGAAACATAAACAAATAAGGAAAATTGGAGGCCTCATAATGTCTTCTATGGTATGCGCCGCCCTACAGATCTCATTCCCAGACTCTGCATGAGACGCCAGATCCACTTTGCAGGATGGGAGATTTGCTATAAATCATTTACGTAAAATGATTGTAGTTCCAGTCAGATTGAGAAATGGACTGCTCTCTTGTTATGACACAGAAACATTAGGTCTTCTAAAAACTTTCAGAATTCTTAACTCCTTTGGAAAACAGTCTTATAGTCGTCAACCCTGTGTTTGACAAATAGAGAAGTCCATAATTTCAATTTAAAACCTTACATTAAGTGGAGAAGCAATAACAGTCTTCCACCCTTGGCTCCTTACAATACTAGGTCATTATTGACTGAGGGAAAGTGCTTCCATCAGACCCAAAGCTTTGCAATTCACAGGACCTGCCGCAAATAAAAGAGCTGCCATCTTTACCTTGGTAGTGGGGTATCGTTCCTAAAAATACTGGTTTTATTTTACACTCCAGTTTAAAATACATAGTATTATACTGACACTATTGGTTACAATAAACCACATTTAGATTTATTATTTGGATAAAATACATCCCATCCTTTCCCTTCATTTCACCCGTCCTTTAGCTTATCATCACCACTCCCCGTTTTCCATTCTCCTAAACTCTTAATAACTACTGTCCAGCATGTTCTAAGTCATGGAGAGAGGCTTGAACCGGGGCATACAGGTCTCTGAATTGCTCATTAAAGCCTGGTGATTTAGGAGGAATAACAGACAATCTGGAAATTCTACGTAAAAGAGGGTGGCTGAGTTCACTGGGGGTTTTAATGCCACTAAACATGGAGCTACGCAGACAGAGTTTCTTCATCTTCTGATTTTCTAAGCATTTTCATGCACGGCTGCTTATGTGTAATATGCAAATCAGGGGAACTATAAATATATACCAACTGGATCACAGAAAAGCTCCACGAATTAACATTGAGATTGCATCCAAACATAACTGTGCCTCATATTTATTCAAGTGATCACCAGGAGCCCACAATGGAATCTATCAGCCTCGGATCAGGAAAGAATGAATATGGGTTTAGACGGTGCTGCACAAGAGAGGAGACTTCCTCAAAAGGCAATTTCACTATGCAATTTACAGGCAATGCAGCTTAAGTGAAAGCTGGGTAGGTGAAGCCCTGCTGTTGTCAGTGACACAACCAATTACCCCTCTCAGCCATGAGACCAGATTGCAAGGGCCTGCAGAATAACAGGATGTGTCCAGGATTCTGTCCAAGGACTGCGCTCCATTACATTTTAATGCAATGGAGATTATCTTCAATCCTACCTTGTAAAAACAATTTCTATCATATTTTTGTTTTGGCTCTAAAACAGTGACCTACACATACCAATAAGTGGTACTTTTCAAAAGAGCATTTCTAAATTCTTTCCTACAGATTGCCTGAACAAAAAAGCAAAAAGTTTGTGAATGAGATAAACTTTTACTACTCCACAAGTCTACGCTCTTAAAACAGATGTGTCAAAAACAACACATGATGTGTCGTTATTGACACAACTAATGTGTATGTCGTTTTAATACAACTATTGTGTCATTGAACTCAACACAAACATGTGTTAAAATGTGTAATTTTGACACACACATGACTAAAATGTGTTTTGAGGAATTACACAATCTGATGTCAGTTGGGAGTAAATTCTACCTGACAAACACAGATTAACACAAAAATGTGTTAAAATATTCAACGCATACAGTGTGTTATATTGTTGTGGAAATTTTAACACACTGCGTGTTAAAATGAACACAAAATGTGCATTAAAAGTGATGACACATATTTTGTGTTATTTTTTAACACATGTTTAAAGAGAGTATTAGGTCAATAAAAACAAATCATCTAGCAGATATATTAGGTTTTAAGACATTTCTCATACATTTCATGTTCTCCAGTGTGGGAAATATTTATATTTTATAGAAACGCAAATAATGCAGTATCACAATCACACAGGACTGTCTGCATTCAATTATCCAGAACATCCATACATTCAAGCTGTTTAAAAATAATGTACATCGTAATGTTTACAATGCTAAAGCCCAAAAATCAGGGAGATTTCAAAATTATGGAAAAATAAGAGAAACCCTGTGGACTAATCCCAGTTGATACACATTAAAAGATTCTACAATTTCATAAAAAAAAAAAAAAATGTAATTTGAATGTTGACTTTTTATTTACTTAGTCAAAGTACTGAAATAAAATGACTCCAACAGATAAGCAATAGCAAACTGACACCTAATCTTTCAATCACTAATTTGTCATCAAATTATTGTCAATTGTTAAATTAATCAGAAAGCAGGTTGGATTATTCTATTTTTGGAGGCAATGAGAGATTTTTCAATTGTGCACACAGAGAGTAAGATTGGGATACAATCAAGACCCTTTGTAATGTCATTACCTTGACAAATGTTCAGCACTCAATACTGTTCATAAATATGGAGCGTTTGGGTTATAAATGATGTTTTTAGTTGTGACATTTATTCCTTGGAATCTAGACATGTCCAAAAAAATACATGGCTCATCATGAGGTCAAATTATGTTAGCAACCTGTTTAATAATTGCAAGTCAGATATGCTATAGTATGATGGGGGTTTAATGGAATATAAAAAAACAGTAAATGCATTCGGAGCTTAAATGATAAAATCTCAATTCATCTTAAAAATGCCATATCTCTCAATCTGTCCATCTATAGCAAATCTTAACCACTGTCTTTTCATGTGAACATCAAAGTTCCTGGGAATCAGGACTGTAACCTTTTGGGATGGCATGATGCCATGTCCACAGGCTTCAGATGAAAAGGTTAACATGATATTAGTGAGACGGTTTTACCAAGTTCTGAAGCTGTTGAAAGATGACGACTTTGTAGCAATTCTTTCCTACAGCACATTAAAGGAAGACCCAATTGATACAACATAAATGTCATTTTACTTGTTCCACTCAAAAGCTCATCAAGTCAATTGAGGCACGATAAAGTAGATTGCTGTGAAAAAGTATTAACCCTTAACAGATTATTTTGCTTTTTGTCACACTCCAAAGTCTCAGATCAAATAACTTATTGTGAAAGACAACCTGAGTAAATACAAGAATCAGTTTGCCATTTATCTTTTAATGCATTATATGAAAACAATAGCTTTCTGAACTAACTTCCCCCTTTGTACTCAATAAATCATCAAATGACTGACGACAAATCGAGTTCTGTTTTTCTTGTCACTTATTTCTGTGTTCTATTCTGTTTTGTAATTTATTCCACTTACATCAGTGTTTGCATCCCTCCCTCCCCTTTTGCTATGATGAAAAATGATTTAAAAGAATGAGCCAAATATATCAAACAAATAAAGTACATAGTGACATGTCCTCGGGTGTTTGGGTATGGCTTTCATTTGGGGTTTGATCATTTCCTCATTTATTTATGATTGACAGGTGTTACCATTTTTACTTCCTCTTTGTTGGAAAGATGTTGATATGTATTTTTTCCTTAGCAGCTTAATATATTTGTCATGTCCTCATAAAAGTATTTCAAACCTTCAGCTGCCATCCAAAGCATTGCAGTTCAATAATTCACAGTGGTTTGTTTAGACCATTGAGATCACATCACCAGACAAGGCAAACAAGGTAAATTACATTGGCATGAGCTTTTTAACCATTAAATTAAATTCACCTGCAGAGCATATATGCACACTCACTCCATCACAAGCGCATTTCCCGGACTGAGACTATTTATCGGTTGGAGGAAGCAAGGCAGCAGCCTTTTGGCATCCATCTCTGATTGGATGGTTCTACACTGGCCTTTGGGGACCCGCAGGGCTGTGAACATGAGGCGGCTGCTAAGAGACTGAGCCACAACAAGCAAGACTTTCCTCTTGTAACCTCCCAAATGAACACCAGGGACAGTTAAGGACAGCTGTGCTCAGGAAAAAACTTTGACTTTTAAGACAAGATTCAGTATGTTAGTAATTCAATCGCTGCCTTTTGATGGAAGGTAACTTTTGCTTCAGTGTACTAATGACAATGTTCTAGTGAAACGTTTAGGCAGAACCAGACGAAAATCTGTCTAAAATCTAAGCTTCAGGGTAAAGATGGCGCCAACTTCTATTCTGAAGTTTGAATTGAGAATAGAAGTGATTACAGAATGCCCAGGTACCCATTCAGTGCTTTGAAAGGATTTTTATAAAGGTTGATGTTCATATTCCAGTCCAACATATGAACGACTGTAAAGGAGGTAAAGCTGGTTCTGACAGAAAAATGCCAACAGGAAACTCAACATCAGATCCAAACCACAAAGGAATGCATTAAGGTTGCCTGGTCGGTGAATATGAGCTGTTGTGTCATTTATGTCTATTCATTTGACTCCTACCACAGATTCCATTAAGCACCATTAAATGGAGCCTCCATTAAATTTGAAGCAAAAATCATTCAGAAAATAATTGGAGTTTATTCATGAGTTGACTTCATCTTCAAATTCCCAATATCTTAATCCAATCGAGCATCTGTGGCATGTTAAAAAAAACAAATCCAATCCATGAGGGATCTACCTCATAACTTACAGGAGTTAGAGAATCCCCTGCAACCATCTTGGTGTTAAAGCAGCACAGCACACTTTCAAGGTTCCAGGGCTGTTCTTGCAAAACAATAAACCACATAATGTTGTGTATGATATGTACTTACATGTTCTGAAGCTGTGGTACATATGATGTAAACCCCAAAGTAGTAATGGAGCTCGAACCAAACCTGCAGAGAGACATTCTTGAGCAAGAAGTCACAACTGTGAATGCATTAACTTTCTTATATTTATGATTTTAACTCTAAGATTTTTCTGATTGTGTTTGAAATGTGGATTTAGTTCTCATCTTGCATAAAGATAAGAATTTTATATTTTTTCTTTTAAGAGGTAAGGCCCTAAAGTTACTTTTCTTCGAGGTGAGGTCCTGAGAGTTTGAAGTCACTATGCCAACAAATATTCCAAAGTTTTGTTGTTTCTTTAGGGGGTTTATTATAATTTGTATGTAGTACAAAAACAAACAAAAAAGCAACAATTTAAAACCATAATAAACTTCAAGAGTTTTGAATCTATGAACACTGCCGAGCATGTCTGTTCCTTCATTCCTGATGTTTATACTCTTTACTTAGCTGTTTAGTTGTTTTTTTTAACCTGAAAAAAAAAGCTAAACAAAAAAAACTGTGATCTCACTTTGCATATTCCCCAATGAAACCAACTGTTTCTTTAAATTACAACAGGAAGTCTGCTGGTTATGCATTTTGTTAATTAGAGCAAAAAGTTAAAACATCAAATTGCATTGTGGGACCATTATGGTCCGTTAAATGGGAGGTCATTCTGAGGCAAGTCCTTAATGAGATAATCTCAAAGAGCTTTGTGATCTCCACTGAACTCCTTAATTGGGTTTGTAATGAGAAAAACTGATGAGCCGCGAACGTATACATTCACAGTGTTGAAACGCAGATAGATTTGCAGGAAGGTGCCCCCATTCACTTCTCCCAGACGTTTCCTATTCCCGCATCCAAGCAAACAAGCCTGTTAGAGCTGCAATTATGGGAAGGAAAGCATGTATTTATAGCCAGGCGAGGATCAACGACAGAACAAGTAGTTGTGTGGCACGAGAAACAGTTATATTTAACGCGCTGTGATGTCAACACGTGGCTGACGCGTTGCCATGGTTTCTCCTCCGAAACGGGGCAGCCACTTTCTTATCAGTCCAATGCAGAAGCCGAGGGGCGGTGAAACGAGGAGACCAGACTGATAGACTGACAAACACCCAGACTAAACGGCCAGGAGTAGAACAAAATAAAGATAGTGTTCTAAGGGTTAAAAAACAGGGAAAACATTTCAACATAATGGACAAGCTATACAGGACTTGGCTTTTTTTTATAAACACAAGAGGCTATTCATTGACTTTGTACTCACTACCCACACAATCTCTGTTTTATTGTCAAGCATGCACTTTTCATTCCTTGAGGGAGACATGCTTTACAACAAACTGTGTGCTGCTTTCTTTTACTCTATTTAATGCTCTCGTTGTCCCTCCCACTCCTCTCGCTTCTTTCTTTCTGTCTTTCGAGTTCATCTGAGATGCTATCCACAGTCTGATAAAGGTTAAAGAGGCTTACTGGCAGCACCTTCAGTCTCCAGCTTGCCCTCAAAACTCAGCATCAACAGTGATAATCCCTTGCCACGCTGCAGCGCTGTGGATTGCAGGGTCTGGGACATGCAGAGCATCAAGCTCTAGATTTTATGGTGGAGTTTGGTTTCACTGGTGAAGCAAATCTAACGTGAATGAAACACGACAGAGACTTGGTTTGAAGCGAAAACTTTTCAGCATAGTTTTCGCAGGGGTCGGTTTTATTTTCTCATTTTCACTTTAATGAAGGAGATAAAAATGTAACCGAACAAATACTTTGGAGAATTTTGAAAATCTTTCTGCAAGCCTTAATCACTAAAAAAACGAAGAAAATGCATTCAGACATTATAAGACATACATAAATTGCATATAACGCCTAACTGACTCATATAGTGGCTATCCCAAATAATTATAGACATTATTAAACTTTATGATGATATTCTAATTTACTGAGACGCACCTGCCTCGTATTATTAGTGTCTGTTTAGGTTTTTGTTCAAACTAGGTTTTCTCCATGTTGAATTATGTCAAACCACAAACAGGAGGCTCTGAAGGATTTAGAGCCAAGTAAATATTTAGTAGCAAAGTCCATTCTATTTTTGACTAAACTGAAGGACATGTGACAGAAATAATAATAATAAGAAGAAGAAAAAAACACATAAAAACATGGGAGTAAATAAGTCTTGTTCAGGCTAGACTAACTAGCCTGAACAAATAAAAAAGGACAAAAGAATTTGGAGCATTGAGAGTGAATGGAAGTTGGAGAGTCGCTGCAGTGAGTGATTCATATCTATTTTCCACCAGCAGGCAAATGAGTAACAGTCAAAAGAACAGAAAAAAAAAGTAATCTCAAAATAGTTTCCCTCCTATTATGCATGCATGTGCGGCTTTTTCTCGCTGCGAGACAAAGGGCACACATCAAGGGCGTTTTATTACCCGGCACGTGAGTCCCATGTGCTTTTGCACAGAAATAGATTGCAAGTCTTCTCCACTGGAGCTTTGCATCATCAAAGTGAATCTATTCCACATAAATGCTGAGCCATAAATAAAACGCCTTGCTCAGAGGAGAGTTGGAAATAGAGAGAGAAATGTGAATGGAAGCAGTTGAGTGACAGCGCTCCGAAAGGTTCTATTTAAGGAAGTTCATGAATAAGCCAATTATTATGTAGTCCCAGGAATAATTTTGTTATCCAATGACCTTTGGACTGAGGATGCATACAGAGTATGCAAAAAGGAAAACATTGCTCCCTAAAAAAAACATTTAAAAAAAAAATCCTCTAACTGATATTGAAAGGATGTTATGATGCACAATCACGGAGAACAGCTAATCGAGTGTGACACAAATGTAATTAATATAACGGTCTAATTAAAAGAGGCTCTTTCATGAAAGTGAGAAACAATCATTTAGGTGTGTGAAAGGCAGTGGGAGTTTATTGTCTTCAGGCTCTTTATTACAGCAGACTAAATGTGTGATATGAAGGATATTTAAATCAGTAGTGCCTAATTAAAGTGATGAGTCTGACATTTACTGCCTTGAGACAAGGGTGTGGTGTGTGTGTGAGGTGTCTAATGGAAAGAAATGTAATTATATGGTGCAGAGGAGAAAAAGAAGTGGAAGTGAAGGAATTAAATAATGGTGTTAATGCTTGGATCATTTTACACCACTTTGTACTGGAGCACAAGGATAAAGGGCAAAACCTGGAACAAAAATACTCAAACATTTTACAGTGGTTTTAAATATGAATGTGAATCAGATATAAACTTCAGCATCATGGCCATACAGAGTGCCTTTGCCTAAACTGTGGAGCCCAATCCTAATTGTATGAAAATGCAAAACTTTTTTCATAGCGGAACAGAATGACACCAATACAACATTAACCCACCAATAAAGACTCTATTATTCTATAGAAATTCTCTATCAATATGTCCAAATCCTGTAATCATAAGGAATATTATCATAATATTCAACAATATAATTTTTTGCATTTTTTTTTTTGCATTAAATTAGGATTTTAAATCGCTGTCCCTCCTATGGTTTATTACTTGTTTATAATTCAGCTCAAATGACTATTCCTGCGCGCAAAAAAAAAAAAAAAAACTTTACGAAAAAAGTTTTTTTTTTTTGCTTTACCCATGTAAAAATTTTAGTTGTACATCATTGTTATGAATGAATGCTTTGGCTGCATGAATACATTTGAGAAGAATTAATCAGACAAAATTAAGTACATTTGTGCAATTCTAAAAAAAAAACACTTCAAAGACTGTCAAATTGCTGGGAAGGAATGGGGAACTATTGATGTATATTGAAGTGGGAGGAGTGTCTACAGGTGTGAAAGGTGTGAGCAAATACGAACGTCTCAAAACCATGCGACGGCGAGTTGACTATTCGGCACAACTTCCATTAGTGAAAGTAATGTCCTGAAGTTCAACATGAACTCTTACTGCGCAACTAGAACTGAATGAAAGGCTATGTGGTCCCTCTGAACTCCCCATGATGCTCCGTTTCACTTTTGTTGAAGGTTCTTGGTAATCAGTGGGGGGTGATGAGACAGAAGGAATTACCGCTGAGCAGACTGTCAAATTGTGCGCTCCGGATGACGTGTACATGCATGTCTTTAGAGCGGCGACAGAGCTACAGGGGAGACAGGTGTCCTGTGCAGCTGTAGGTACGACCAGTCTCCAGGCTCTTTCTGCTCACCCTCTCCCTGTGAGAGAGAAATGTGATAGATGCTGCCTATCTGATTTGCATGCTGCAGCATAAATATGGAATATGCAAATAAAGCCACATGAGCACACATAAAAATCACATTTATGTTGCACATTTCTCAGTTGCACGAACGTGTGGACACAGGAAGCACATATGAAAGAAATCTACTGGACCATCATTATGTTCATTGTGTTATGTTGAAAACGACTGCAAAAATGCATACTAAATAATTTGACAGAAAAACAAATTACTTCCAGGACGTAAATGAAATGTAAAACAGCAAGAGAAGGCAGGTGGGTAGAATTTGCAGTAAATTGATTTGATGGGCATCAAGACAACAGCCAAGCAGACGTCACACGAAGCCTAAGCAGGTAACAAGGAATTCTCTGCAGACAATAGCAGAGCCAAGCAAGACACAACTGTCTCTGCAGTCGGAGGTAATCCAAATAAATGCAGTTTTGCTGAAAGGCAGACATCTGGACAAACAGAAACATCTCCTTTATACAAATAGAAGTTGGTACAAAGGAAGTTGGTACAGAAGTTCAATGTTCAAGTTTTCAGGTTGGACTCAGATTTATAGATTAAAAGAAGAACTGTTAGACTGAGTATACTTGGTTGAATCAATACACACATTACGATACGACGGAAAAGTCAATTACAATACATCCAATCAAAATATGACAACCGACGTGATTCAGGTGTTGAATATTAAAAGGATCCAATACATATTTTTTTCAAAACATGTTTTTCTCTTGATTTACATTAACCAAGTACTTTTTTTTTTTTCTTCCAAGTCAGAATTTCTTCGACGCAGACAACATTCTGACCGGGTCAGAGGGTTTGAAGAAGCTCTCTTTTCCCCTCCCTGCATCTTACCAGGTGCTGGCCGTCAACTCACCCATAAAACATCCTTTCTTGTTGCGTGTGACCACTGAACTTTGTGACCTATGACTCCAGGTCTTACCAGTGAACTGTGAAACAAAGTCTATGAATGTTGTTCAGTCTGACCCATCCTCATTTTTAACCCTAAATTACACCAGCTTTCCTATTGCTGGCAGCCAGCTGCAGCTCTCTTTAGTTTGAATCCTGCTCCACTAATGTGTCTTGGATAGCTCAATAAGCAGATAATTTTCTGAGCAAAACAGCTCCCAGGATGAAAATTATTCAAAGTCCTGCTTTCCCACATCTTAGCTTAAAGCAACTGAGTACAATTGACTTCAGTGGTGTGTTTGAATATATTTGTATTTTTGTGTGTGACAGAGATGGTGTATGCGTCATCCTTGGAGGGGTAGTTTGACGTGATTGTAATCCAATGTGAAAGCCACATTAAGTCCCAAACTACCCGCAATCTTTGCAAACTTGCATTTGAATCATGAAAAGAGAGAGAGAGAGAGACATAACTGCATACGCGTACAGAGAATGCATGAACAAGCTCTCAAATGCAGTCAAGCATGCAGCCCACTCTAACTTCTCCTGATGCATTTTAGAGGCAGCGTCATTTGAGAAATTGAGTTCAGAATGCTGCAGAATTATGTAATCGTGATTCCAGAGCAACAATATACTTTTCATGTGGTTATGCGCGTCCTAATTTTAGCCTCGAGGTAAAAACATCAACTTAATTTACTTACAGACTACAGTCCCAAACTGGCAGGCGACGGAGCCTCATTTCCTCCCTTTTAACTACAAATAAGATAATCAGAGCTATTTAGTGACACTGCAAATAAGATCTAGTCCACTGAAACGATATGCAATATTCAAAATACAATGAGCCAAAGTTCGACATGACAAAAACAATTAAGAATGAGACACTCAGAAACTGCATCTTTTCTGTGATCAGTGAATTGTTGGTTTCATCCATCTAGCTAGGGTCTGCCACTTTTCTTAGATCCGGTCGCATGCAACGGGTTTGGTACAGAAGCTCAGACAAATCTGTTTCCCCAGCAACACAACGGCTACACAGGGACCAGACATCCCTTAAAATTTTCCTGAGTCCTCCTTATTTCCACAGCGCTCCCAACACAAAATCCCTCATTAAACACAGCCATAAACCATCTAAACGTCCATAAAACACACATGAACTTCCACGGATACCTCAGCAACACTGTGAGGATAAAGATCTTAAAGATCTGCTTTCCTGTCCCACAGTCAGCTCAAAAATCACATCTCATCTCATGGGCAACATGATTTTTTTTTTTTTTTTTTTTTTAATGGTTTTTAAAATTTTGTTACAATTCACCTGTTATTGTAACATAAATGCAGAGCTCTGAAAGCATGAAAAACAAAACACTTAGGCCAAAGTGCACTTGTATGCATACTTTAAATCTGTTTCCTCAATTTTGCAAGCTTCTGTCAAGCTCAACTTTTATAAAATATACTGCCGTAGCACAGTACAGCAAGTTGAAACAGAAAAAGCAAAATCAATATGTGCAATATTACAGCCAAAAAGAAATGCTTTCCTGCAATATTTGGGAGAATATCTTATTAAAGGGGCATATTTAGTGGCTGAGAAACTATAGCTCAAATAGCTGTGGGGACATTGTGATGGAAGAGGAAAAAAAAGAAAAGTGAGTGACCATTCAGGTCAACTACAACTATATCACTGCAGAATTCAATAACGGCATCTGCAACATGTCAAAGACCTGGAGTACTCTTGAATGTGTTTTTGCCAAACTACAAAAATAAAGTTACTTTTAATACACGAAAACACCACCCACCAACAAGAGCAGGTTCTTTAAAAACTGTCTGGATATTTGTTTTTCTTCCTCACATCTTATTTCCCCGTCGCTCCCACTGCTCTGCTCCTTGCTGTATCCCACCTCTACACTCATAATGGTGAGGAAGATGCAGACGCTGGGTGGGAGGTGGATGTGAGAACTGAGCGCGGTCGGAACCGATTTTTATCATCTCCTCCTGCAGTCCCGCTGACAGGGCCCTCATCTCCAAACTGCTTCCAATCTCCACCGCAGATCCATCCGCCCATGATACTGGCGCCTTTTAAAATGTAATCTGTTATGGATTACCGAGCACCGGCTTGAGATCTGACCCAGCAATATAATCCTTTGTGTTGATCTAACATAATCTGATTTTTCTCAATTACTTTGTCTCCAAAACACAAATCTAAAATGAACAATGCATCACTGTTACTAATGTCTAATGGCAGGTGATGGGAAACATTTCAGACAAAAGCAAAAGAAAACGATTATCTTTTATTCCACATTTTTTTGGCCCAGATGTTTTTACAAAGGTGGCTCTATGTAATATAGTATATTCTGCAGTAATGCTAGTTCATATTTACTGTATTTCAACTGACCTTGACAACACTCCTGTCACACTTCCTCCCCAGTGACATCTTATATCATCCCTCCAGCACACCAGGAGTTGTCTTGAATTGGTTCCCCACTACGTCTCCTTCCTGACAGCGTGACAATCTAAAACGCTGCTTTCATCTCCGTGGGTTTTAACGGAATCACAGGAAGAGGGAAAACTTCTGATCTTATGATCAATTTAGGTCTCACGGACTTTACAGATTTTTCCCGGAAAGAAGACCCAAGAAAGTTTAAGTTGTGTTATTTGAGCAAAATCATCACAAAAATTAGAGGCTATAGAAGGGAATGTGTGTGCATTTTGCTCTACTTATATGAAACGTTATTAGAAGTTGCTTTGGATTTAGTTCAATCGTCATGGCTACAGAAACCGAAGAGAGGGGGGAAAGGTATGAAAAAGTTTTAAAGGGAACGAAGAAAATCAGAGCAGAAGAGAGAAAAAAGCCCAGCAAGACAAATGATCTTTGCCGTGTTGGATTATTTGCTGAATAACTAATTGTACAACATGCAAATGTAATCGATTTTACTGATTTGACAAGATCACCTATAATTGCTTCCTGAAAACTGATCTGACAGACATACAGTACAGCTTCATGAGTAAACAAATTGCATTTGGCTGCAAAGCTTCTAAAAAATTTTTATTGGAGATAAACAAAAATGGAAGAATGAACATAAAATAAACTTAGTGTAGCACATGCAATGCTGTTGATATGTGATGTTATTATACTGTACATAAAAGCTACATAATTTTTAACTATGTACTATAGTAGTGCTTTTATTTTAGTTATTGGCAAATTAGATTTTTTTTAGTTGTGGCCAAAGACATTTGTAATACAGACATTTACAATCATCGCGATACAGATGTGTGAAATATTGCAATTGAAAAGGACTGCAAGGAAAGAATATTTGGTAGGTTATGACATTTCACACACACTGCAATATTGTCGATTCCTAGTAAGACGTGGCAATTATCTTTACACTTTCTGACCTTTGATTATTGGATAGTAACGTTCTACGACTAAAAATATTTTAAGAGATAATTCTGTGCTAATAATTCTGCTCTTTGCAGATGGATCCATTGTGATTATTTTGCTCTTGGTATGCTGCAGTAAACAGTTGTCATCATCTGCTTTGACAAAAGAAAGCCTGCATGTGCTGCCCCGAATGCTAAAAATAGACCTTAAACCCCTGCTCTGCTAAACCGGAAGACTCTATATTTAACTCATAAGTCTGGTTAGCATGACAAATGACGGACATGCATTCCATATTACATTACAAGGGACTGTTAGACTCCAATCTGGGCTAAAATTGGTTTCAAGATCCAATCAATACTTTGTAGAGCTGGAAAGGTCATCAATATATTTTCAATCAAACAATAGAAATGCTGTACAGCTCTGCTGCAGTTTTCATCTTGGATGTTAGCTGAGACTTCATCATCCAATAGGAGTCATCTGCATCATCAGTGCTGACGCACTCTGTCTTCGTCTTCTTAGCTACTGTAAATTAGTTCATTACATGTGAGAGGCTCCCCACCCACGGAGTGTGAGAGACATTAAGTTTTGACAAGCATAAAAAAAACTAATTTTTTCGTCATATTTAGGTCAGGTTATTCATAGTCAAATCCAAGGATCTGTCTGGGAGTGAAAACGCAAATAAGTGTTATTGCTTGAAGTAATTTTTTACCTAAAAGGTCATTTTCCCCTCCATGCAGCAGAATCAATGCAGATTCAGCCAAAAATCTGTTTTGATTGCTGTGAAAACCAAACATATTGTGATAGACTGTCCAAATGTGACACAGCGTCTCCTCTTTCCTCGTTTCTGACATTGTTCTCGTCTCTGACAGGATGTAGAAACGTGTACAAACATTCAGAAATACAAGATTCTGAAGTCTAACTTGTGCATCATTTAAGGAGAAAAACAAGAGACACATTTCCTTTTGTGTCTTAAAACTTACTTACTTACTTGCACTTTATGTTTTTAAAGAAACCTTAAATTACATTGCACATTTATAACATGTCTAAGTGGTGCCTGTTTCCAAAACGGTTGAAACCCAGAAATTTGAAGACCAGAAGGGAGAGATGACAATTTTAGGTTGTGAGGATAGAAATGGTCAAAGGAGGAACGTGTCCTGTTTGTTTGGGTTCTGTAATGTTTCTCGTGTCCACTAAATGTTTAGGACCGAATACTAAGGTACTCCATATCTTCAACTGTTAAATCGCCTTTAATAGGTGAATTTATGCAAAAGACCAGACAAATATAGGCATGCTAATCGGCCATGTCAAGTTTGTTGAGGGTTGGACAAGTCAATTACATTTTTGACCAGGGAAAAAAGAAACGCAAAAAAACATATTGTTGACTTTCATGAACAATACAATTGCGATGTCTCATTTGAAATTAGGTCAAATCTTGCAATTGGATGCATGCAAGTAAAAATAGCCGTTAGGATTTTCCATTTGCACCTTTATGATTCATAACAACAGCCTGATTTGGTACAGCTCGAGATGAATAATAACCAGCCCAGCTCCTGCTCTCTGTCAGGCAGCGGGATGCGTGATTGTATAAAACAGAGGAATCAAAATGCAGCCTGCAGCTTTTGAAGCAGAGTCCTAACAATGCCTTCATGTTCATATCAATCATTGCTCTTAGTTTCTGAGAGATGCTGTAACACAGGCCTCAGACCGTGGCCTTGTGGACTCAGAGGGAGCAGGTGTTCCAAAGACTGCTCTCAGAGAAAGTCGGTCACTCTCTGCATGTGTCATTACATTCTTGATTTGTTGTACTTTTAGCCCTTGCTGTCGTATTTATATTCCTTTAAACCGGCAAGTATAGCTGGATCATCTCAGAACATCCACTGATGGGTGAAGTGAAGAGGACAGCACCCTTCAACATGAAGACATGCCTACCTAAAGAAATAAATTTATACACACACACACACACACACCGGGTTCATGGACTTGCTTACACATTTGCCATGTGTCATGTCTGTCCGTCTTCCCTATTAACAACATATACCACATGAGAAAAAAAAAAGCCCCACAAACCACACATTTATGCAGCCTGAGTCACAGTTATACCACTAACCTCTGGCTTTGAACGTTAACATGAGTACAGGGAGCCAGGGTCTGTGTGTCGAAGATGTGTCCATGTGAATGTGCGGTGTGTGTCAACAGTCGATATGGTTAAAAGTGACACTCCGCAGTTGAGCGGTGACAACAGGTTTTATCACAAGACCCAGACCTTTGTGGCCTGAAATGATACAGTAAAGATTGGAAGCAAAACAACTTAAATTAGGCAAAGCAAAGCAACCATGAAGTGTGGGTTTCTTTGTTATGGTGCTGCTTCTGCAACCAGAGCATTGATTAAGCAAAAGATAACAGGTGGATGGATGTTTCACAAATCAGAACATTAAAAAAAATAAATAAATAAAAATACACACATTCTCCGACTAGTTTTTGTACAAAAAACATAGGGCAAAAATGCATTAGATAGGCCTGGTGAAATTCGAAACAGTCACAATCAAACACTTGAAAGATGATGTATGACTGAACTCAAAGCATATTTTCTATCTGAGAAATGTCAGACCTTTGAAATTTATCTGAGGCATTTGGTTTGAGCCAAAATCTTCTTGTAGCCGTCCCTTACATTATTCTCATTGCTTTTTTGGAAATATTTCCCAAATATGTCACATTACATCCCTTTATAATACTACATTTTGTATTACCTTATTGACAGAAGTCCATAATGGAAGGCATTTAAATAAATGCAAGAATCTGGGCGGTATCTTTAGCACACTTGTGTGTAGAAGTGTAAAGATAGCCCTCATACACGGATGTGTTTTCCCAATTTTTCTGCAATCTGTGGATATGTGCCTCCAGGCACATATTCAAAGTGCCTGGAGGGAAGAAGGTGATGTTTATCCAGTGGAAAATGGATCCTCCAAACAGAAGGGACTAGAGCTGACTGATCTGTTTAAATGTAAGCACAAATTGACCTGAAGTGGATTAGAGATTTAAAAGAAACAACATTAAGAATTCCCACATTTTCTATCATTTCATTCATATTCACAACAAATATAGACTCAACCTGCTAGCTTTCCATTTTCAGGATTACATAACATCTTTACTGTGTTCCTTTATAATGTCAGGGACTGGGGCAGACAAAAAGGACCAAAGTGAACATTGTGACTCAATTAAACATTTCTTTTTGCAAGTGCTGTCTGAGTGACTGTGATAGACAAGGCTTTTCTTCCCCGTGTATTTGCTCCCAGGATGCAACATTTCTGCTGCATTGTTCTGCAATGAAGGCTGGGTGTCACATTAGCTGCAGCAATAGCTGTAGCTAGCTAAAGATCTGACATGTTGGTAATTAGTTTTCAGGGGCTCACTGTGGGTAGGAAGGGAGGGGTGTCTCCTTGTTGACAATACCCACTGTCAGAGTGCCAAGCACTTCAGTTTCAGCTCTGCTCCCGTCCTCTTGGCTTCTACATCTGTTCATTGAGACACTTGATCCTTCTACTGCTTTCTGTGGTCCATTTCTCTGCCCTTCTTGAGACAGTTCATAAGGTGCTAAGGTTAAATATAAATATACTGTGCCAAACCTTCAATGAGATACCAGATTAGCTTCAGTACCGTCTACGTTTGCTGGTACGCCTAGTAAGTTTGTGCAAAAACTCCAGAAATCAATTAATCATCGATTATCGTAGTTCATCATCCATGAAATAAATGCCTTTAAATAGTATTTTGTAGCAATGGCCTACAAACATATGTATATGCATTAAGAGCTGATAGTGCTCTGCAGATCAAATCTATTTAGTCAGTAAGAGTTAACCACAGCTGCATAAACCCTTTATCCCCCATGTAATCTCTCCAAGACAAAACACTTTTAGACCTTTGATACAAATCCGCAAAATGTCCTCCAGTGTTAGACTTTGCAACTAATTGGGTTCCAATAGATCGACAAACACAGAGAGATAAATGCACAAGACAAAACAGAACTACGAGGTAACGGAAAGCGAAAAGCAAAAAGGTTGATCTATTTCAGGACTGATAATCCGTCAAGAACACACAAGGATAGTGACGCCACATGTGTCTTTACATGTCACCATGCCGCTGAGGGAAATAGCGGTGAGCTCAGTAGTGGGGATGAGCTAGAAAGAGAAATGGATCGGAGCAATCGATGGACGCGGGCGCTTTCCTGGCATGGACTCACTTCACACACCTGCAGCACACATTATGGGGTGAATCAAGTGTGAATGAGTTCATGCGTTTGTGTAAGATAGACTCAGCAGGGGCCATTGTATGTGTTATTTTTCTGTGCTTGGCCCAGTTTTGGTGAGATGTATGGCTATAGTGTACATGTGGAACTACCAAGCGATTTTGTGCATTAGGGAATTTGACATCCTTTGACATTAAAAGGAGAGGTAGGGGATGGATAGTGGGTGGTCGTCGGTCGATGTAGGAGACAGATGAACCATGAACCTTTGGTATTCTCACATCAAGAACATCATTTCTGTGGCCTGGAGAGAATAAATGCTAAGAATAAAATGTAGAGCAACTCCCCTGATGGATGTTCTGTGAAGAAAATAGAGCAAATGAACACAGAGTGACATTCAACAGAGTGCAACTTTGACAGGGTTAGAGGCTGCCAGTCCTAAGTACTCTTCAGATGCTCCTCTTTTACTGATGTGCTCCAAGTTTAGACGATGAAACGTTTGAAGTTAATGACAGATGAAGACCTACAAACCAGTAATTTTTTCTAGTCTGAAAAATTGAGAGACACAAAGTATTGACAGAGGAATAGGACATAAAAAAGTAGAAAACTGATTTTATCAACTTATGGTTTTAGGGAATACTGATGCATCTCAACTAATTAGAATATCATTGAGAAGTTAGTATATCTAACTGAAATTCAAACAAGTGCAAATCAGCAGATCATAAGAAAATACAGACCAAAAAAAACAAAAAAAAAGGATTTCAATACTTCTGATACTGAAGTATGCATACTCCATATTACATTTATGGAGTATGCATTTTACTGCTAAATGGAAGTAAAATGTAAAACTTCCATTTAGAAGTACAACTTCTAAATGGATCTCAAGTAGTTTAGGATATTTTGCTTCCTTGCTTCCTTGTTTGTTAGTTTGAGCAATATGATTGTATTTCTCTTTTTCCTATTTTGGATTCTTTAGGGCATTTCAGTGGCTGCCATCTATGTGTTACATCATTAAAAAGGGATTAGTTCAAATTACCATTCTTCCCTCTGCCCTCGTTTTGGGTGTTTAAGTTTGTGCCTCATAGAGGCGTAATATGCACGGCACATCTGATAATGACACAAATTATTTTAAAAATAAAGTAAAACAGAGGAAGGGATAAGTATGTGCTGCATCTGTTAGGTAATTGTTGTTTTGTTTGTGACTCCTCTTAGAGCTGCGTCCTGACAACATACACACACTCCAAGACTGCAAGTTGTATTTGCATATGTATACATGACAATACATTTGGAGACAAAAGGCATTTTGTCTCCTAAAGATGCAATGGGAACTTTAATTGAGCCAACACAAAGAGTGAAAAGTATCATATGTATTTGAAAGCTGACTATTAAGTAACAAATCTGGTTCCGTCTGAGGTGAATTGGGTTTTAAGCCAAAGCTGAGAGCCAATAGATTTTATCCTCTAATGTCCATGAAAATATCCCATTGTAAAAACAAGTCATCTGAAAGGCTGGAGGATTTAAAAAAAAAATTAAATTATTAAACCTAAAATGTGGAGTGCTAATTAGTTTCAGTTAACTTGATATTTAGATTTCATCAATAACATCACTTTATGCACATTAAAAAAATGGGTCTGTCATTTTTTCCTTTCCTTCTTAAAAGTAAATCTTTACCTGACCTCTTCCATAGAAGGAAAAAGTTGAACTTAAAAGCATAAGGACAAATTGCATCTAAAAGTAAATCAACATCCATTTTTCCAAACCTTATGAGGGATAATCTTGTAAGTCTTGCTAATTAACACTCCACATTTTAGAATAAACCTTAACTTATTCTAACTCTGGCAAGATGTAGTGATTGAAAGTCGTGTTACTTCTAACCGATCGAGGAGCGCATTGTTCCGACCCGCTGCAGAGTCTTGTGCTTCTCGTCTATGATGAAAAGATGCTACCTTGACAAACAATAAAGTGAGGCGCTTTTTTAGACTCTGCTGGCGTCATTTGATTATGCAGTGGCTTTTCAATAAAGGTTTTTTTGTTAAGCTGCAGCTGTAACGCAGCACATTCACTCTCCTTTCATGAGATACAGAATTTGTATGTTTGGATTTTTAAAATAAATCATACACAGACGAAGCTAAGTAATTTTTACCTATCTGAAAGCAAACACGCACCAGTTTCCCTTTGAAGGGCATTCAGTGAGGTTTTAATGTTGATTTCAGCAAATGCAGTCATCAAAACTGAACTATAAGTGCATGTGCTGAAGGCCAACACAGAAGAAGACAAATTTACTCATACAGATGAAAAGAAAGCAGTAATTTTCAATAGAAAAATGTTACAACTTAAATTTATGAGGCAGATTTCTGACTTGAAAGTTGACCAGCAGAAAGTTAATCACATCCCACACAAGGAGAGTAAGTCACAAAAAGTTACTCACAGAATAATGTATTCAAACATATTAATGGAAAGTCATATGGAAGGAAAAAGTGTGGTAGACATAATGCATGGGCAACAGGGTTTCAGTCAAGGTTAGGAGGATTGTGAAACCCAATTTAAGAGTTTGGGGGAGAAGCTGGTTACATCCATGCTACATGGCATCAATATTATAACTCATGGAAAAAGGAGCCCTGATCCAGGATATACTCAAATCAGCAAGGCTTGCTTTAACATTTGATCATAAGTAACTTCTCCACTCTTGCTAAAAACATGTGATCTCTGATTTACAGGTTAAAACCTAAATCTTCTGTTATGGCATTGATGTTGCCATTTGCCTTTTTGTCTAGGCTGCAAGCTCCCCATGTTACTTGTCCATCTTTTTCTCCAGCTTCATTAATCTGCTTGCAAGCAGCACTCAGAAAGGCTGGCTTTTTCATTCAGCCACTTTTCCAAGTCATTCTGTCATCAAGATGCACACATAGTTTAAAATTTCTGGTTAAATAAAACAAAGCAAAGTAAATCCTTTGCCTGAAATTCTCAAGACAATGTGAAACCGCTTTTCACAGCCCGTTTCATGTCGGACCAAACTTGTTGAGTCGCCTGCAATTACGCTTTAAAAGATTTTCTTCACGTCAATTTGCTGACATCAACGCTGACGCAACTAAAGATCTGACACCAAGCAACAAAATAAAAATAGTAAAACTGCATTGCAAGAAATTGCTGCAGAGACCCATTGAAATCAGGACACCGTTACCATGGCAACAGCACCACTCAAAGTGCCACGGCACGGCACGGCACTGACTGACAGCTGCACGCTCCTGGATATGTGACGAAGTATCATTTAGAAGATTTTATTTGCTGCCACCGTCCTGCTTGAGAGTAAACACGAATTCATCAGAAGATGACATGTGGGCATCGTTTTCTGCAATCAAGCAAACAAAGGCAAGAACACACGAGAGTCTTCTGCCGTGATTGGTTCTGCTCAGCATGCAGCTAAGAGTACTGGTTGTTCTATCAATAGCAATGTGCGGCATGTGTTTACCTCTAAACACTCATTTAGGCTCGCAGACTTTAGCTTCAGCAACACACTGAGAACTCATATGGACCATCAGCCCCCTACTGATGGCCACATAGTGACTTTAGTCTGGGGAAGGCATTCAACAACATCTGCCTGTCTTGTTGTATCAATAGAAACCGTGTCCAAGATCCAAACTAATAAAAATGGGCATTTTACAGCCCATTTTTCTATATTTACATATTTCTATAAACAACAGCATTGGCTAATTGAAGTTAATATCTACCCATCTTTTCTCAGTGGTAATTAAAATGGAGCAAATGGCAAATCATATGCTAATAATCCTACTTGGACTAAGACAGATAATGTCAGTGGGTGCAAAGAAATATTTGTTAAAACATGCCATCTCTATTTTAATGAACATTTCAGAAACTGAGTCAAAGCAAAGAGCTAATTTAAATCTTGTTCCAACATAATTAAGCTGAAGAACCATGAGATTGATCTATTGTATTTAACACGTTTGACTGCTTTTCCTAATGCCAACAAAGTTATGTATTCAGTTACTGTAGTTCATCATGAACTCCTTGGAATACAGACTTCAACTTGGAATAATATGACATTTTTTTGTGTGTTAAAACTTAACCTAAAATGCATTCTGAGACAGAAAAAAAACAATACAAAGTCTTAAATTTAGACTGTACATTTTGAATCTGTGCTTGTTGGAAAAGGTGCTCTTTTAGAGTTCTTGAATAATGTCATTTTAGCCCGTGGTCATTTAAAACCATGGACAGAGATGCTGGTAGTCCAGTAATTTGTGCTTTTAGGACTGATTCTAAATCAACCAATTTTGTTGCATGCCAGGGTAAACAGTTTGGGTCTTCCTCCAGATCCCAACAAATTTCTGTCACATCCAACAGTAGTTATAGAAACTCTTCCATTTCCTAATTAGTTGTGGAAATAAAACTGCTTGGATTGCTATAAAGCTGTTTTATAAATACCCCACTGTTGTCTGACTTCAAGGATTTAACAAACGTTGATGTCACCTTTGAACTTTCATTCCACACAGGCAGATCTGAAGTGACATCACCTGGCAACACGCTCACAGCTGCAGGACGGCACATCAGCCAATGGTTATTTTGAACAAATGTCACACTTCCCATGCAAACCTTCTCCTTGACCATCAGCAGTGCGAGTTCACTGTGAAGTGCTCCCATTCATTCTCTTCCTCAACCCCGTGGCATCCAGCGCCTCACACCTAGAATGTTTATCTTCACACTTGGTAAATGCAGTCAACTTTTAATTAAACACATACACACACACGCCATCTACAGGCAAATATGCACAGCTAATATCTACGCTGAGATCATCCACCCTCTTAATGCACCATCTTCAAATGTCATGTGAAGAGCATGCGTCCTGGGGACAATGAGGGGTGTAAGGTTTCCTGCCAAGACTTAGCAGCATCCAAACTTAGAACTGACTCCCAAAGGATGTTGGTATGCGAGTGTTGGTCTGTTGTTTAGAGACAGAGGTCGACAGCAAAAACTAAAATACTTCTTTAAATCGTGTGTGTTATCATTTTATCAGTGGCATGTTCTGGACGGTCGCTGCATCTCATTAAAGGTGTGCAATGCGTATTGTTCGGCAATAGAACCTAAATTATTATTTAATGGTACAAGAGAACTTGACACTTTGGAGGCGATTAATTTTTAAAGAAATCGTCAACTCAATCTGATTTAACATAGAGCAAAGAGAGACTGTATTGGCAGCTGCAGCGGTCTCCCTGTGTAATAAGACTCACTCATCTGCTCTCGCTTACACTCCAGATAGTACACATCAGGTCACCATGGTTCGCATACTATTTTAAAAATAGCACAATAGTAAGGACATACTCTGGATTATCTGATCAGATCTCCTTGGCTTGACATAAAATAAACGGTCTTCTTCTTTATTTGATCAGCTTCTTATGCTTCTTTTGTAGAAAATTTGTTTTCCATTAAGAACATCCTTGCTTAGGATTCAGCTTCCTTCCGTTAGCTCAGTCTGGGACCTACATGCATCCTTGGGATGCAGAACACGGTGTACCAATCACGACCACATAAACCGGCAATGAAGAATGTGTGCACAGGTTTATAGGATGGGGGAAAAAATTAAATTTTCATGTTACCATCAGCAAGACAACACCTCCCCCTAAAATATGTGTTAAAAAAAACAAACAGAAAAAACTGTTAATTAACCAGAAGAATGTGCTGATTACATTTTTTTATTATTATTTCAGGACTCAACTCAAAATCTTCATGTTAAACCTTTTAATCATGGCTGTTTTCAACTGTTGATATGTGTGTTTTTTATGCTTATCAACACGACTATTACATAGTACAACGAATAAAATGTCAGAACATCATCGTCTATGGTTTTGGATTTCCTCACAATCTAAATCTTTCTTTTTTTTTTTTTTTTTTTTATCAATTTCAGCTTTTAAAATTCTTCAATTCATCTTCTGGATTAAATTGTTTTCAGTATCACTGGAAAGCAAATAAAACAATGTCCAGGAAGACAAGACGACAGAAGAGTAACAGAGGACTTCAGCGTTGCTGTAGACCTCCTTGCCCTGTGACTCCCCCCACGAAGGCCACCGACCTTCAGCGACTCAGCTCAAACGAGCATCAACACCACCACTTTTCTGAGTCAGTAACAGCCTCAGGAGCGAAATAAACTGACTGAAAGAAATTACGATTTATTTAAAGCATCCAGCTTTAAACTGATGAACAAGAATTTGGTCCTAAAGCATGCTTCCAGTTACATTTACAGGTTCACAGCTCACTGCAGGCCAGTGCATAAAGTGGCACTTGTATGATAAAAGCTACTTCTAAAACAAATGTGCTATTCCATAAGATGATGTGAAAAGCATATCAGCCCGAATATAGCTCACTTACAGCCCCCATAATTGAAACCTAGCTGCACTCACCTGCAGCATCTCTCCTCACTCTGTCATCTCACTTGGCCTGTTGTCACCTCTGGTTTGGCAGATCCTAAAAAACAAGATTAGCAACACGGGATAAATCCAGGACAGATGTTTATATAGTCGCACCTGCAGCTCTGTTTATTCCAGAGCAGCTTTTTGGCCCCAGTAATTAGTTGCAGAGTTCTGTTAGTTTATGTGGACCGACTGTTGACAAACAGAGGTGAAATATTCTTTAGCTGCCTGCATGTTTTCACCTTTGAACTAAAAATGCTTATTGCGCCAGTGCATAACTTACCATTTATGATGTTAGTATGTGAAGCCAAAAAATATGTCCAAATCACATCATGTATTTGAACGTTTTCGACATAATAACATTCTTTACAGTGTGTTGAGACGGAGTTATAGAACCAAACAAAGCTAAACGGAAGCTCATCACCTGACGCAATCACCTAATTAAGTAGTGGAAGTTCTGGCGAGGATGGTGTGTTCAGGGCCCTGGGAATTTAGAATTATCTATATGACTGTGTGTGTATAAAATATTTCCCAGGTTTAAAAGAAATTTAGAAGAAACAAATAATTCACTTGGACAGTTTTTATTATTCGACAAATTGCTTCAGGCATACAGCAGCTCAAGTCAGTTGCGGTACATAAGCCGATCGATTACAGAGCCCTGCCAAAATATTATTACTTGTTGACAATGTGCCACATGATAATAGTGATCATTATCAAACCAGAATGCATTACAATCAGTCTTTAGTGTGCTGAACCCTGAACCCTGAAACTCCATGTGCAGCTTGTTTTTACAGAGTTTGCAGAGTTTTAAAATCTCTGCAATTACTCAGAAATCTCCCTGAACATTTCTTCATGTCTGGTTGCCGCACTGTGGGAGAACAGATCAGTTATACCTCTGGGATTGATTATGCCTAATGGTCACTGTTCAATAGCAATGTTCACAGTAATGAGGGCTGCTTTGAAAGACAGTATCTCTGTTCTGGGTGTGTTTGTGCACCATCCGAAAGATGTAACAGAGGAAAAGAAGCTGCACTAACTCTTCCTTTTCAAAGTCAGTGCCCTGATTTCTTTCTTTTTAATTTACATCCTTTTCTGCTAATGTTTTTTTTTTTTTTTTTTTTTTTTTATAATGTCTTAGCCTGGTGACTCAAGCAAGCCAAATATAAAAATAGAGTGCCTTACAAAAGTTTTCACGCCACTCTAACTTTTTTACATCTTGTCATATGACAGCCACAAACGTCAGGGTATTTTATTGGGATTTTATATGATATACCCATTCAATGTGGTGCAATATTGTAAAGTGGAAAGCTAATGATGCATGGTTTTCTTTCCGGAAAGCAGGCTGAGGGAAAAAAATAAAATAAAAAAATCTGAAAAAGTTTTGTTTGCAGTTAGCCACAAGCCATGTTGGTGACAAAGCAAACATGTGACCAAGGCTGTTCTGATCATATGAGGTCAAATTTGGACCTCCTGACCTATATGCAAAATGCTAGTGGTGTAGAAGAAAATTCTTCTACATACACCCAAAAAACACCATTTTGGGTGCAAAATACACCATCGGTGAAACATGGCGACAACAGCATCACGCTGCGAAAATGCTTATCTTCAGCAGGGAAAGATGGAGCTAGATACAAAATGGAAGAAATTATATCAGAAACTGTGACTGAGGTGAAAGTTTAGCTGTCAGAAAGGTGACAACTCGAAACATATCGCCATGGATACAGTATTTATTTATTTGGTAGAATGGTCCAGTTAAAGCCCATGCACAAATCCTATTGAACATTTGTGGCAGGACTGAAAATTTATGTTCACAACTGTTTGCCAACCAATATGGCTGACTTTGAGTCTGTTGAACATGTGAGTCTGAAAGATAGAGAACTACCCCAAAAGTCCTGGAGTTGTAATGGCAAAAAGTATTTGTACAAAGTTTAATTATGCAAGACTGAATACAAATGCATACTAATATTTTCTCTGTAATAGAATTTGAAAGACATATTTTTCTCTTTAAATTTCTCAATGTTAGCCTGTTGGAAAAATACAATGTGAAAACCTTTGAAAGGGACTGTATGTAGAAAACTACATGAGAAAGTAATTCAGACAAATAGCAGCACAGGCAGGAGTAGCACAAATAGTCTGCGACAGTGGCAGAAAATAACTCCTGTGTGTAGACATTGTAGAGGTAATTTAGGGCCAATCTATGCATGTTTTCTTCAAAACTGCACACATTTAGACTCTCAAATTGTCCACACACACGCACTAATTCCCCCTGATTTAAATACCCTTATTAAAAGTCCCACGCCTCTGACATGGGCATGTGAATTCGGCTCACACTGACTTTCCATTGGTTGCTGCCCAAGCCTCTCCTCCACGGGGCATTTCACTGCGCTCTCTGGAACTAGAAGAGACAAGCCTCCATGTTCTGACTGTGGGGCTGAGGCTTCCAGCTCAGACAGAATTAAACAACTCTCGCTCTGGCTTCTGTTTTCCACCCTCACCCACCAACCCCTCCTCCTCCATAACCTCCCCCTCCGTCAGTTTGTCCATATCATAATGAAATTCATTACACTCTGGGTTCAGATTTGAATAGCTGCCTTGCATCAACTCTCATATGTTCACACTTTGGCATGCCTGCGCCTGGATTTGTGCTGCCACGCCGGGTCCGAGTCCATGCAAGGAGCAATGCTGATAAAATATTTCCTCTTGTAAACCACATCGCAGCAGCATGCCCATGGCAGATGGTGTTCCATTCAGCCTCTGTCAACACAGGAGCGAAAACAGAGAGAGGCACAAGAGGACATTGGAGATAGCGGTGGAGGAAACACAAGTGGATGAGAGAGGAGGCAATCAGGTGAGAAGAGGACCAAGTGTCAAAGACGTTGAGTCAGAGCGCCACCATGTGAGCCACGTGGCCCGCCTCTAGGCACTGCAGAGGCAGGCAGGGAAGGAGACATGTCACTGATTTTCCACACAGTCAACAAAACCATTTTGCCATGCACAACCTCCCTTAGTAGTTTCTCTAAAATACACACATGCACACGCACACTCAAAATCAAATCCCTGCAGAGCTTTACCTGGCAACTGCATGCTCGCGGGGTTATTTTGTCCCTCTGTCTCACACGAAACAGCACGAATGCCTGGCCAAACACTCCTGACAACCACGCGTCTTATGCCAGGGTCAAACGTTTTGAATAAGAAATGCCCAAAAATGTAGCCTCGTAAGTGTGAGATTCACGCTGTTCTGCCACAGCGGATATGTTCGGAGACCTGCAGATTAATCAGCATAAATGAAACCTTCAACCATCATGTACAGACCTGACCATCTTTTTTGTGATTAAAAATAAAGGATTACAGTGCATGAACTTGTGGTGCAATACAAATAAGAACAATTAGGCTTTGAATCGGGTGCAAAACGGAGATGGTGGCATGTGAAGCCATTGAATCAGATTCCATTTAATCCCGAGAAATAACAACCTTAATGAGGGAACATAAGGTGCAGCATCATATGGGGTTATTCTAGATTTGCAGCATGCATGCAGGGCTAATAGCAGGTTAAAACTGTGGGCAGATAGGGAAATAGAACAAATCCAAGATTTCATTGGATCACTGAAGGGGATTATGAAAACATTTGGGGAAGTTAAATCTAATCTTATTATTTTACAAAAAATAAATAAATAAAAAAAAATCACTTTTGAAAATATTTGCAGCACATAATCTTTGGCTTCAGTCAGACAAAATGGACGGCATCCTCTGAAAACTGCTGAGTAGCTAAGCCAGTCCTGGATCAGACATGGACAAGTTCAACCCTTGATTTAACACACATTTTTATTGTGGATTTGTTTGGACTGGAAATTTTATATTATTTGACAATTTATTTTTAAAAAATTGATAATCATTTTTGGTCTTCTCTGTGCAACCGTGGTGAAAACAAAATCAGATTTGTACATAGCCTACTGTTAAAACAAATAATGCTGAAACATAACTGCCAGAAATAAGTTGATATAGCCTCTTAGACAGCTCCACTGACCTTACGACTAATGGATTAACATGCTAAAACAATCGTAATGGTCCAACATTCAAGCAAAAATAAAGTTGAACAAAGTTAGCAAATGCTAAAAGGCTGAATATTGAGTCTGGTGATTAAGATTTTTTTTTTTTTTTGTATCTCTTAAGATGAAAACATATGACAAGATTGAACAACCTCTGTGCTCTGACACATTTATTTATACCTCCAACTGACTATAAAAACACTGCTCTAAGGTTTATTTTAAATCATTCTTTGGCAAAAGTGTAAATGCAAAGAAATTGTGCAGAAACCCCCAAAAAACTTAACTTATCCAATCCAGGCACTCCTGAGAACCTCAACTAAATGGGAACTGTTGTGTCCTTTGTACAGAAAAATGTTAAATGTTTTTGTACTTGCCATTTACCACCAAAATAAAACCTTTATAGAAACATGTCGTTTATAATCGAAAAGAAGCGTAACATTTTACGTAGCAAATGTTGGCAAATAATCCATCAGAACATGCCCAGAGGGAATATCTTGGCGGCCAAATAGGGTTTAATAGATGAATTGGAAATTAATAATAAATTGCAATTACCAAAAGGGATGATTTTAGGTCATCCCTTAAAATCATTAAAAAAAATCAACAGTTCCAAACACTTGAATGGTGATAGGTGTACAAAATGCAAACTGTTTCCCACATTTATTTTAAAAAAATGTCTTTCACGTATTGCTAGCTTGCTACCATGACGACATACCACCTGTCTATTCAAAGGCTAAACCTTTTTCAAACATCCACCGATCTATTGCCTAAACACACTTATAGTTGCAGCAGTCATTGGACGATAACCTGACAATTCAAGTTCAAATGTGTGTGAAGGCAGACATGTGAAAATAATTCATTCAGACCTCAAACAGGGAGAAATAAACTCCAAGGTACACCTTTCCTTTCTTTATAATTATATATCTCTATGCAATGTTGATCAATCGATTTTTCTACTTTCGTGCTACTGGGACTAATTTTTCTTTATTCAATACCCTCCTTGTCTTCTGCTAGAATACTTAAGGAATTTGAAAGAGTATTGAGCTGACACAGTCTGTAATCATCCTCGGCCACTTTGAACTACATTTTTTTTTTTTTTGCGTGTATGTTGCCACATCACTTTTTTTTCTTCTTTTTTTTCCAAACATTAATCCCTGTGTGGGTGGCTGCTCTGGCTGAAGGCGCCTGTCATGTGGCTGTGACGTCCCCGGTTTGATGCCAGAACAGAGGAGGCCTTTTGTCACATGCAGTTTGCCTCTCCGTTTCAGTCCCTGTCGAAGGATTCAAAGCGGTTGGGTTTTTCATTGATTACATTTTGTTTGTTGTCGTTGTTTCTAGTTGGTCTAGAATTTCAAATGATAGTGAATTAAACCCAAATTTTTCAACTTCCCTTCAGTATGGAGTAAAAACTTAATCAGAAGGGGTAATTCATGTTTTTGTTTTTTTTTTAATTAATGTTTTCATTCTCTTAATGAAGTTCCTCCCCTCCCCTCACATCTCTTCAACATCTTAAACAAATGTTCTCATCTAGACTTTAATTGGACTAATGAAAAGTCTCCAACTAATATGATAACCCAGAGTCTGCTTGCTGATGTAAGCCGGGGCTCAACATGGGGGCTGTAATGCCCCCTAATGGGTGACAACGAGCGATGTGTGTATCTGCACTGGCGTGTCTGCCTGCACGCGTGTGTGTGTGTTTATTTATTTTTTTGTAATTGCAGTGTGTAGGTCTCATTAGCATTTTAGCAGCAAGGCTGGCAGAGAGGCAGACTCACAAGATTGGCTAATGACAGAGATGAGACACTTTACAGAGAGGGTGATGGTGACGGCTTCCTCCCTTCACAAACACAAGCTTATGCAACACGTGAGAGCTCTGTGTTACTACCTCTACCCTGCAGTCGTACATGCAGTACAAAATCAGTTGAAAGAGTAGAACGTAAATCTCTTTTTTTCTCCAGTGGCTGTAAGGAAAACTGACTGATAAGACAAACAGCAGAGGAGGGGAGGAGATGGCAAAGTGAGACATAGCAGCAGAGCAGAGAGATCTTAGAAAACACTTTCCATGCTGCTTCTGTCGAGGGAGGTGTTCTTGCAGCAGCTAATGTCTGGTTCAACATAATACATTTTGCAGACTAAATGGTGGGGAGGGAAAGTCCGAACACGAAGGGTTGCAACTGCGGAGAAAGCTGAAGTTCGAACCAACTGCTTGGGAGAGAGGATGCAGCAGTGATCGATGTTTCTAGAAAACAAATTAGTTTATTTTAGGACCTACTGTGCTCTGAGTCTGAGTATTTGTGAGAACTGGAAGAATGAGATCCTGAATCCAAGATGGAAGGAAGGAGAGTTCTCCAAAGGGTGGATTTGGTTTAGAAGGGTAAGAAGCGCAAAAATCTGTGGCTTCTGAAAAACACAACGATAACAAACAAAATGGAATCATTTTGTTTGGTTCTGCCCATGGAAGACATGAAATAAAACAGTATGAACACACAGAGAACTGACCAGTGTAATGATGTTCCCCATTTTAAAGCTGCATTATGAAGAAACGGTGCCTTGCAAATGTTTTCAACCTTACCGGACAACTATAAACTGTTATATGGCAATTTTCCGGCGCAGGCTTTAAAACCAACTCTGAAGACCCAAAGAGAGATGTAGCAGATTAAAAAAAAAAATTTAATCCTAACTGGTTCCCAGAGATGTGAGATTATTGTCAGAACAGAACAGGTGAGGAGGAAATCATTCACCAGATCACCAGATGGGACACCAGATTGTTGGGTAGGATTCCACAAAGTGGATCAAGAAGATCCAGAGGAGAGCATCAGAATAGACAGAAGATATCGAGTGGATATTTTTCCAGTCTGCTCGGATTCCCTCTAGAGGTAGAACTGGAGCTCACTGAAGACAAAAATCACTGAATTCTTTCTGTTCTGGTTTTTCTCCACAAACCTAGTTGCGATTCAAGGAGCCCAAAAACATAGGAGCTAAAACAACCAGGTATTTTTCTGCGTCAGCCCGAAGCTTTTAGACATTACAGAAAAAGAGAAACATTCCTTTAGTTACTCTTCTTTCAATCTTTACAAATGCCTTTAGCTACTTTGAAGGCAGGTTCCTGGAAGTGTATTGACGGTTTTGACTCAGGAACCTCTTAAAAGACGCAACTTGTTATATTTTTCGTCACATTTTCAGTAATTTCTCTGAGAAAGCTCTCAACTCATGCAGTAAAATATACAATATTCAGTGGATGATTTGGGTGAAAACGAGAGAAAGACATTCTTACCATCTGTGAAATTGTTTTATTCAATCGGAGGTGTCAATATTTTTTTCCTTGTGAGGTTTATGTTCAGATTAAAGCCATTTTCTGTTAAAATAGCTGGACTTTTCCTATATTTTTGTCATCTTAAAGAACTAACTTTGAAGATGAAAGGTTTGCATAACATCTGCAACTGTGGGAAAAAAATAAAAAATACTGGGCCAACATAGTTGAGGTGTGAACACCTATAGCACAAACTGCTCAGAACCAAGTTAAACTCCCCAAGTGTTTGAATTGTCTCCTGAAGGACACTTTAACCACTGGCTCTTTGACAGTCTGTGGCAGCTCCTTTCTATTTCTGGAGAGAGGGCAATTACACTGACGGATGAATGAGGGAAAAAATGGATGGAGGGAAAGAAAGGAGGAAAGAAAGGTCTGTTTGTTCTGCTTGGAAATGAAAGTTTGGAGTGGGAAGGATAGAAAAAAAAAATGCCGTTTTGGGTGGCTGGTGGTGGATATTGTGTTTGTGCTGACGAACCAGAAATGACTTTCGCTTGCAGACGCTACAGGAATAGATCCTTCCAGAGTGTAGGAATGAATGTGCAGGGAGGAGGAAAATGTCAATCTATTTGCAGTTCTGTCCATTTCAGGATGAGTGGGAGGCTTAAATCTGAATTACGCGCGTCCCGCTGTGCAGTCACATTCGTTTCTAAAACGACCTTTATCGAAAATATTTAGAAAAGAAAAAAAAAAAAAAAAAAAAGGGCTGTGACATTCAATTAAACTCCTGCCTTGACCTCAGCCACTTCGCATAGACAAACACAAGCTTAGGTGAGAAGGTTGGCTGTTTATTATCCTCTGTTTGTCCCAGAGACCCACCTCGTGTGCATAATTGTGAACAGTGGATATGGTTGTCAAGGGAAACAGACTTGTAGAATGTGAAAGAATAAAAAAAATAGAGAGAAATGACGGCGACACTGGGCGATAAAGGATACATTTAAGCAGCAGAGATAGAGCTTAATTGAATCTGAGCTAAATGATCCGATTATAAATCAGTAAGCTATCTTCACTTTTTATAAAGTGCTTAAGCAAATTGTGTTTCACTAAAGCTTAATGCTAACATCCATATGACTCTTATTAATACAAGACATCTCTGTGCTCGGAGAGAAGAATAAACAAATTATGTTTACTAGGTCTAATCAGACCAAACGGCAAAGCGGCACTCCAGCTGGATTATTACGGCCGGCGAAAGGGCCTTGTTTCTGTTTTCATTCCGTCCTATTTCAACGCTGTTCTTGACCAGTCAAAATACAACAATACTGAAAAATGAAAATTTGCTTATCGCCATTATTCTGGCGATTATTTCTGCCGTGCTTGATTGTTTTTCCAGGTTTCATCTGTGATCGTTGTTGTGTACTACTGAGGAATTATACAACACACAAATGGAATTAAAGAGGGCCCTGCCGACAATCGCAAATGTTTGTAGATAAATTGAATACTTTGCACAGCCATGACTGATTAATAGTCCATTTTAAGTGTAAAGCAGGGGTGTCCGTAGAGGAGCTCTTTGAATTATTTTGTGCAGCCAGCGACTTGTTTATCAAGGGCAGTAAAAAGTTTAGCCCACGCCCCATCCAGTTAATACAAAAGAACCTATATTTATAAATATCTTAGGGCTGGATTTTTAATGGCAGAGTTACAAAACAGTCTTTAATATTTCATAAACTTTGTTTTAATCATACTCTTACGACTTGAAACATCTACTGAGTTTGTAGATGTTTCATCCAATCAAAAAAAGTTTAATTGGATGCATCCTTTTGAATTGGACGCAGGTGACTAATTTCTGTTAAATATCATTAGCACTTACTGTAACAGTACTCTATTGTTTCGAAGCCCACCATAATAGGCAATATCATAGGTAGATTTCATGTAAATAAAAAAACATAAAATGTGGCCCAGTGTAGAGCCCTGGGGGACGCCTTCATACATTTTCAGAGTGTTTGATGAGAATGAGAGAATTTTACATTCTGGCACACAAACAGTTTCTAACCTAACATAATTTTCATCAAACACAGAAGATGTCAAGGAGATAAACATATTGCATTACATGAGCACACTGATGTGGCAGCAGGGAGGGAGGTGTGTTCTAGAACTTTAAACAAGAAATAATTTATATAAAATGTATGAATTTAGAGTTATTTAACAAAAAAGACTTACAAAAATGTCTCAAAATACTTTAAAAAAAGTTGCATCTTAAAATACAATAGAGCTATTGAATGAGACTAAAGTGATAATCATGCCTGCCTATTGAGGTGACGGGGTAATCTGTTACCCTCTGAGCTCAGAGCTCAGCGTTGTAACAATGCTGGTTGTCATTGGCTGCTTGTATTAGGCGGACCAAATAGTGGCTGGCTAATGGACAACCAAGCAGCAGATGCTTCAGATAACCTGGGAGCAGGATTCTCTCTGTAAACCGCCGCAATGAGTTTAAAAGGTGTTACATTTGAGTATCTGCATGAGGCCAAGTGGTCATAGCTTGCAACTGCCAGGGATGTTACACAGATGTTACAGTCACTCCATGTTGGGACCAATGTAAACACAAGGTCTCCGACAGGGTCCAGCGATCCCACTGCCAGAACACGCTGCCACCTAAAGGCAGAGAGTATTTTACATGACAGTATTGGATCCAGCTGTCTGTCTTTGTTCCCTTGACGACGAGTCAGTCAAACATATAGCATGATATCAAATTAATGGCAGCAGAGCGTTCCGGTTGCAGAGGCAACGATGACTGACTCTGAAGCAGATCTCCATCGACGGGCTGACACATTTCTTCTGGGAGGGTTTGGAGAGAACCACACAAGTCTCAGAATAGAACCAAACAAATTTAGATCCAAGCAATGTGAAGCATACTTGGGGAGGGGGGGGGGGGGGGGGGGGAGAAGAACCGTGTTACAGGCAACTTCACCCCTGATGTACGCTAGCTCCTAAATACCTGCCAACAGACAGGGCACTTATAAACTGACCAATTTCCTGTGCCTTGGCATAAATGTTCAGATGCTGCAGGTGCCTCTTCATTCAAAAGTGCAGATGCATTGTGTGTTACACGCTGCTGTTTTGTCACTTTCCTGTTTTTTCTGACACATCATCTGAGGTGGCAAGAGAGTGTGAGTCATTCTTTACCAGAGAGAATTTACAAAATCAATTTTCCTACCTCCTTTTTTTTTTTCTTTCTTTCCCCCCTGGCACTTGCAAGGCAGAATAAGCACAATCGATTCTGGAGCTTTCATCCTTGAGGCTCTCATCTTCTGCCATAAATGTTTTCATGACACATGCTTATTGTTTCACTCATGGATTTACGAGCATTTATTGATCAGAGGGGATATTGATGGCATCTGCCGTCGAAGAATATCTATACGTTTCAAATTTGGCTTTTTGGAATGGACTCTCCTCTGTATCTGGCCGCCTCAGACCCAAACTCAGTCATGTTGGCAATGACAGAGCGATGTGGTGAGAGAGGAACACGGTGTCTCTGTGCGCACCACGTGACAAATAGCTGACAGGCAGCGTGCCCTGTCGCAGGTGATGGGTGGGAGGGGTGGCAGCCTCATGTCGTTCCTGGCTCTCTCATCATATTGATCTCCCTGCATCTTATTTAGCCGCTGCCAAAACTCACAGCTCCGTATTGACTCGAGCTTAATGCTCCTCATTTCTATCCAGGCGCACAACAAAGTCGGGGTAAAAATGATAACTAAAGGAGCTGCTGCTGACAGGAGGATTCAGCTCAAAGGCCTCCCCAAAAACAAATGTTTTCATCAAAGGTCTTCCTCAGAGCTCGGTAAAATGTTGTTAGTGGGGCTTTTTTTTTTTTTTTTCCTCTCCCAAAGGGGTTTGAGCGTTGCAGACTAATCCACAGAACAAAAAGGAAAAAGAAAAAAAAAAAAAAAAGATTATCAAAAAGAGAACAGATTAGTATCCCAAACTGGAGAATCAGAGCAATACATTGTTACTTTGAGTTCATGTAAAGGTGAAACCTTGAAAGCCATTTGGAATTTTCATCAACCAACATCTGGTGATTGTAGCTGCGTTTTTGTTACAAATGTGCGCAGAGGTTTGTCGATATTCCACTAATGTCGAAAAAACAATTTTGCAATTGTAGTGGTTGCAAAAAATAAGAAATACGGTTAAAGTATGTCAGTATATTTGGTCACATCATAAGTCAATATGATATGGCCTCCTACCACTTCCTGTCATCTTCTTCATCTTTTCCACAAGTTGTAACTTACGGTTATTAATCACATGATTTGTGTGATGCAAAAAAGATTGTTTCTGTTGCTGTTTTGCAAAATACACTAATTTCAACGCAGTCGAAAAACCTCCACATCCTAGTACAAAAACGTTTTTGCGAAAAGCATGTTTTTTATTCTGAACTAGCGTGTTTCCATTAAGCAAATTAATTTTTTATTTTTTTTTTATTCCAACTTGTGTAATTATATTGTCAATGTAAACGTCACTATTTATCCCACTCCTCTTTGTAACATTATCTTATCTTACTTATGTTGGAGGGTTTCTTGGGATTTTCCATATCATCCCACAGCTCCATCGAATCCAGGACCAGACTTTGACTAGGTCAACCAGAAACCTTTGGCTTGTCTTTTTTATGAGCCATTCATTCACATGTTGACTTCCTTGTGCGCTATGGATCATCGTTCTAACCAAATGAACTCATAACTAAGCAACATTAATAATTCTAAGCCCATATGCTCCAGACAGACGAGCGAGTATTTTTAAAAAATATATTGCAATCATCACATCCTCCCAGGTAATAATGAGCCCACTGAAAAGGCAAAGTGATTTTTTTAATAGATTCTGCTGCTGCCCAAAGAAGAACTGTATCTACAGGCTGGGGCCGAGCGCTGAATGGTTGGAGCCGACATGTTGTTCAGGTGCTAACGCGACCATCTGTTGTTTACATTCTGCTGCCATCAACAATAATCTGACAAAGAACACAGCTGCACCTCCTCTGCAGTGACAGCGCTTGGTGAGCCTGTGTGCCACTGTCACTGCGCCGCTCAAACTAATTAAAAGATTTGCCGAGAAAGGCGCCTGATCCAGCGGTCAAAAAAGATAAAAGTGTTCCTGTTTGACACCAATTTCTCTGCTCTGTCTTAAAAAGAGAGTCGTGTCATTAAAAATAAAGACTGCAGCTGCACAGCGCCACGATCCAAAAGCTAATATGAAATGAAACCATGATGCCGCTGGTCTGCCTTCATTACTTGTTTCCCTGGCTTCTAATAATGAGACTAAATGTGGCTGCAGCCCAGACAGTTTAGTGTATAATGACAAAGATTATCTTTCTCCTACGCTAATAATTATGGCCAGGAGGGTAAAGTAAGAGAGAGGCCAGGTATTAATAAACTATTGAGTTTTATTTCTAACAAGAAGCAGCTTTTAGGCCTGATCCTTTAGCTGAAACTGATTCAAGCAAGAAAAGTCCTCATTTTAACTGGGTAGACGTGGGCTGAGTCTTCCTTTTAAATGAGCCACTTGTTTCATTTAACGTGATTTTATATTGGTTCAGAAGGACTCTAAGTAGAAAATCTCTCCGTTTAGAGATTTTGTTTTTGCCGTCTTCCAGATTGGGTCCTGTTGTGATTGCTGCTGTGAACAGCTACCCTGGTCAACCCCTCCTTCTTTTTGCCCCCCTTTGTCATGACGCTGTTCACAAAAAATTTATTCTGCAAAGAAAAACAGGAACCTTATGTGTAATCGCCATCGTTAAAGAACATTTATCTGTTCGACAGTAATCTTGTGCTTCAAAAAATGTATTTTAAATAGTACTATCCAACATAAGACAACACCTAATGTCTATGCTTGTGCTTCCCCTTACATCTTGCTGCCCAGGGTTGGGAGCCATTTAGCCCAAGTCAAGAAATGATACCAGCAAAAGCTGATATTAAATGGCTAAATATGCATTTTATATATATATTTTTTTTATGTTAAACACTTTTATACTAGAATCGACGAAGGGAGCCGAAGTAATTCCACCTCTTTTTATGCTACCAGACAATTAAAGTCCCTAAGAATGCTAATGTAGGTGCTTGGGGTGAAAGGAACTTGATGGTCGGCACAGAACGCTGACCGTAACTCCACAAAAGCCTTCCAGCATGAATTAGAGCAAAGACTGTGAGTCAGGCTTTCTTGCATGTGGTGACAGTGGGAAGGAATGTCCAGCCTCGGGAGGAAACAGAAGCATCACAGAAGCACGCCGAAGTCATGGAGCACGTTCTGTGAGAAAGAGAAACAAAGAATACACAAAGTGGATGACAGAAACAGTAGCCACAATGTTTCTGTCCAGGAAAGACAATGAGATGACACGCAGCAAAGACAATCCACACAGCGCACAATGTTGTGCTTTGTTGTCGACTCTAAATGTGACTCATCGCTCTGTGGCACCACGACTGTGAAGAACGTTTTTCAATTAGAGCTGCAGTTAGCTATAAAAATGAGCGTCACAGATTATTTTAGAGGACTTGCAAACCACTAAAGTGTTCGGACGACGTTTAACGAGGTAGCGCTTCGAGTAAGGAACAACCGAAACAGATGATGTGCAACAGATTCCCTCTGAATTGCTTTTCAGACGTGTTTGTGTTCCGATCATGACAGAATCTCTGCACGCGTTTCGGTTGTCCTTAATTTCAGTTATCCCTGATGTGATCAACAGCTACTGCCACATATAAAATGCAGCCCTGGAATTTCAGAGGCGCATTCATAGTGGCCTCGTTTGAGGTAGGTCAAATGAGTCCGGATTACTGGCGTGAAATTTAGAAAACCGAGTCAGAGTTGTTGTGGTGCTCTAGATGAACAAATAAAAAGTATTTTTCTCTGAGAGTATGCGTGTGCGTGTGTGTGCTTGTGTAATAGCCGTATAACTAAACCAGATTATATTTTCTTCTTTGTCCTTGACATAGTTAGAGTCCTGCGGCTGCATTCGGCAAATTCCCCCCCTGGACACGGTGTCCATGTTGCGTTTAACGTCTACCTGTCCGGTTCCCTGAATCTGCTGGGTCAACTTCCATTAACGTCCTCAGCTCAGTCTCTGCAGAGAGGAGATGCAAAGTGGGCAGCAGAGGATGGAAATAGATTTTGGTTCAAACAGCCCTCAGTTCCTCGCCTCAGACCATTTTGACTAATGAGCCCATATTGCTGAGGGGTTAATTCCCAAAGGGTGCACATGGAGAACGCCAGTGCCCCCTTCTCCTTGCCCCATTTTTCTGTCTGTGTGACTGCATGCCTGCATGTTTCAGTGTCTGCCCAGTGCACTGGGTAGTTTTTTTTTTTTTAGGTCGCAATCCAGAATTAAAAGTAAAAAACTGGGTCTCCTATGCTGAATGACTGTCTCATGTTAGATCTGGAAACATCAGCACAAAAGTTAAGCTGCTGGTCAAACCCCACCGAGCCACGATGTTTGTAACCCAAAACGTTGCAGCAGGACGAATACAATACTGCTGAACTGGCTCCGAGTTCGACCTTTAACCTCGCATTGCTAAAGCTGATCAGTGGAACAATGATCACATGCTTTTCTGGGTGGAGTCAACCATTTGCTGTTCCTGGAATGGAGCATCACAAAGCATGACCTTAGATAGTAAAAATTGACAAACAAACAAGGAAAAGTCCAGTTGGAAGGAGACGAGGACGGCAACAGATTTGCAATATGTCTGATTAACCATTAGCAGAGTGCCAAAGGTTGAGCTTTGCTTAAAGATAAGCATAGGCAGTTCAGAGGTTAATATAACACGAGACACTGAGTCTAACACAATCCTATTTAACAAGATGTTTTTCTTAAACATCTTAAATGTATGCAGCTCTGAAGGATAACAAATGGCTAAAAAGGCACTAATGAGCTGATTGATTTTTGCTCTCTTTTATAAAACATATAGGGTATTGCAAAATACAAGAAAAATAGAATAACAGTAGTGTTAAAAACAGACTTAAAAATTTGTATTTCTGTTTTGATTTTGTATTTGCATACTGGAAATCTGAGTAATTCATTCACGTCCTTTTCCACAGAGAAAAAGCACCTCCATCTGTTGGCTCCTATACATGTTTTAGGTTAAAAGAGAAATAGTCGAAACTACATACTAAAGACTCCAGATGCTCAAAACTGAGCATCTGGAGTCACATGAGTTCCAGTCTGCTGAAACTCGAGGGACTGCGGGCATGTTGTGACTCCATGGTCACTCAGTGTGTCGGCAGGTTGCCACGACCACCTGAATGTCTCCCTGGCACTTTTCCTGTCGTTTTGCTGTAAAGGACACGGCCAACAAGTCACAGACCTCCCCTCACCTCACTCTGTCTCCTGAGATAACAACTCGTTCTTTTTCAGTGTCTGAAAATGTAATCCATGTTTGCTAATATTCCAAAAGCTGCTCAGTCTCATGTGTACTCAAGAGAAAAATTAATACATAAAGAAAAATCCATCTCTAATTTGACCTTTAACTTCCAAAATGTGTCGTCTTAACCATCAAGTTTGTTATCTCAAAATATCTTAAGACACCTTTACAGTTTTAACGTACTTTTTTAGAGATCCACAAAAAAATATTTTTCCTCTTTGATTTCTTCATTAAGTTCTGCAGATTTCTGCATTTTGCTCACCTGCACAAGGTATTAGATTTCCAAATAAATGTTGACCTTTTTCTCATTTTTAGGAAGGTTTTTTCAATTAATTATTTCTTTTCATGCTTTTAAAATTAGTTGATATTTTTGAAAAGCTGCCCAATGATGATAAATTGAGTTTCAGAAGAGAAGTCATAAATTCTCAGTCAGAGCAATTCTGTGTAGACGCAGGAAAGTTTGCTTAACATCTGCATTGTTTGAGCGAAAGAAATGATTAAAAAGATAAAGGTAGAAATAAAAAAAATAAAAAAACTTGATAACAGATGATAAAGAAATTGCAGTTTTTTAAAATTAGATTGTGTCCTTGTAATATAGAAATATTATGGAATAAATCAAATAAAGTTCTTTTTTCTGACATACTAGCATTCTGTGTTTCTGTCTAATCGCACATTTACAACAGTTATCATTTTCCCGATATCAGGAGAAAAGAAGGTCCTTATTTCTTCTGTGGCTCATTTTCTGTCTATGTGACTCAGTAGCTTATGAAAGCAGTCAGCTCTTACATAAAAACGATCTCTGTCTCATTTTGTGTGCTTCATAGGCCTATTTTTAATTTAGTGGTATGAAATAGTCAGACTCATATGAGATGGAAAATAAGCTGTAAGATATCTGTGGAAATGATTTGCTTTTTTGCCTTTTGACCACTTGAATGCTCCACCCTGTGCTGCCACCTACTGTAGGGGGTGAAGGGGAGCATTTTAAACTCTTGGTCTCTCTTGAATAAGCTCTTTTGTATTTAAAATGGCTTCCCAGTGGGCTAGACACTGGATTAAACATGAGTTTCCATCCTCTGAACAAGCAAAAGACATTTAAACTGTGTTGTTTGACCCAGGGTGCGACAACCTATTCCTGCCTCGTTTAAATGACAAGGATATGGTCTCAGTGCAAATCAGTCAGCATCCTGATTACTCAGCTACTACACCCACAAAAGTTCCCATATTCAAGTTGGAAAAATTCTTTGAAGTTCCAGCCTCCAACTGGGAAAAAATGTTTACACTTGAGTCACTTTTCTCAGTAAAACTACCAGAGCCAGAATTCCTTCTCGTGGGAGCCCAAATTACTGCCTCTTCCTTTGCTTTCATGCACACGAAACACTCTCCTAATCTGATTTCTCTCAGTTGCATCCTGTGGCTCACACCAAAACACACCCTGGGACGACTGGACCCGGGTCTGGTGTCAACTTTGCCTCCATGTGGGGTGCAGAGAAAGGCTGGCGGATGAAGATTACCTCCTAATTCCCTCCCCGCGTGCTGCAAACTGACATTTATCCGTGATGTATTTCTCCCTGCGAGTGGGGCTCAAAAGCTCCACAGACACATAAACACTCTCACTTGCACACAAGTCGAACACCTCCAATTAAAAGGAGGCTTTGTCAAAAGCTAAATCCCAACCCATGACTGGCCTCCCTTTCGTTTTATGGGAGATCAAATGCCTGAAGATCCTTCTTAGAGTGAGTAAACTTCTGCTGAAGTGGGGGTGAAATTACAGCTCAGAACGACCACCGGTAGGATGATCTGCTCAGAGAAGCGTCCTTATTTCTTTCTCCCCGCCACCGAAAATGCCGGTGGACATTTCTGAGGGGTTCTTCAACGTGACGGACACCTACAAGAGTTTCTTCTGACTCTGTCACCTGAAATGTTCAAAGCCCCAGACCCAACATGACCAAAACACGGCTAATAGGAGAAGCTGTTCACAGCACTGTGCCAGTCACAAGTGGATTGATGCTGCATGCAGCCCACATCAATCAGCCAGCAGCAGCAGCAGCAGCTCTGTCCAAGATGCTGCCCACACACATACACACACAAAGCCCCTCCAGGTGTAATTGCTGACCATCACACTCGGCAGTTGGACCACAGAGAGCTGTTTTAGACTGACAGCCTCTGAACCCACGGCCTCGGCGAATGCGTCACTCGACAACAACTGTGGCCCTTTCTCCAAGCTATCAGCCTCTGCATCAGACAGAATCAAGATAAAGCACCGCCACCCCTAAAAGACCTTTTATGTGGGGGTCTAAAAGCTGTACAAATGAGACCAAAATAGTTCCCCTTCACCCCATTAAAAGTCCTCTCATATCTGATTTCCATTAACTTATCAGTGCACGGGGAATTACAGGAGCTGAAATGGGGATTGTTTAAGGAGCAACGTTTGAGCCTCACTCGGTTGGCCAACCTGTAATCGGAGCTGCCAGCCATAAGACTTAATATGAAACATGTGTCGCAATGTGTCCTTTCCTGAAACAAATGCCGTGCGGCATGATCTAAATGCGGACCAGTAATAATCAACACCTCTTACTGTGGAATCAACTTTAGTTGACCTGTGCAAGTTGGGCCCTTTATCTTTTGTTGTCCACTACTGCCCCCTTGTGGATTTGGATGTTCTGCTGCCATTTTATTAGACTGTCTTATTGTTAAAACCTGTTCGGTCACTCTTGCTTATGTCAAGAGTGCTTCCTTGACATTCCTGACATAAGCAACTCCATGACTTACAATGTCACTGAAATGTTAACTTGTTATAGTTATTCCATACAAAGAAGATTCAATACACATATAGTTTCAGACTTCCTCTTTTGATGACTAGGATTTACAGCACATAAAAACCCATGGCCATATCAGGCCAGTTAAGCACAGATGATATTGTATGTCCTACACCGGGGTAGTTACACCCAGTCCGAAAATTTTCTGATGCATCCTTTCTCCAACAAACTTGATTTGTTGGAGAAGACCCGCAGAGCTTAATAAACTCTGCGGGTCTTTAAAAAATTGCAAAATAGTGGATGACTACATAAGGACATTGTGAGCTACATAAATAATCTGATTTGACAGTCAGTGGCAGCTGAATGCTTCAGAGCCACAAATCGCAAGACAAATGTCAAATATGGCTTCAAAATATTTATAGAAGGTAAAGAAAAAGCTGATTTTAAGCAGCACATCCCTCATTCACTAAGATGACTGCTGCTTAGGTTGAAGTAGTGACAGAACGTCACTACATAGCTGCATATACTATATCAAAACGGCCCATATTTTATTCAGTGAGTAAAGAGATGGCATATCCAAATGCAATACTTTGTGCATAGAATCCGATGTTTGTTTTGTAAAAAGTATCGTGAGACATTTGCTGTGAATCTGCACCAAATTCATATTCAATAGTGTAAAATCTTTCCAAAAAAATAAAAAATAAAATAAAATCCCTTTAATGCTGTAAAACACTGGTCATCAAATCCAGCCCTAGGGGTTGTTGTCCTACAACTTTTATTAGCGCCGTCTCTGGTTCAACATACCTGAACAAATGGCTGAATCACCTCTTCAGTGGGCTGTCAGGTTCTCCAGAGTCCTGCGAATGACCTCAATATTTGACTCAGGTGTGTTAATGCAGAGACGCACCTAAAAGTTGCAAGACGCTAGATCTCGAGAACTGGAGTTGAAGAACCCTTCTGTAGAATATCAACATTTTTACAAAATACATAAGACATACTGGATTGTTGTTCTATTAGATGCTGTTCTAAATTGTTCCAAAACAGTAAGTCGAAATACTGAAATGTACTAAAGGTTATAAATTATCTTCCTGCCCCTGGGTCATTATATACCAACTTATAACTGTCTTTTTGTCCCCCTTTAATAACAGCATTACATTTGGTCCATTAGATTCATTTTCTTAAACCTTCAAGCCTTTTACGTGCTTTTCAAATCAAGCAACGTACTTTTTATATTTTGTGCCCCATTTGTCTTCTTTTTATTATTTCACATTTTCCACACGGAATTTTTTTACCATGTATTGTAAAGACACAATCGTATTTACCTGCACACAAAATATATTTTAGAAAATTTGTTTCTGCTATTTTTGTGTGCCAGTACCAGATGAAATACAATAGTAAAAATCTGTTTAAACTACAAGTGTAAGCCTCTAAAAAATTTATACCAGTCCATTAAATGAGGAAGGATACCAATTTTACTGAGTATTTGAAAATTTAATATTTGTGTGCAAGTTTATCAAGTCTAGCGAAACCTGTTAAATATGCTCATGTAAACATAGAAAAGCTTCCAAAAAATCACAAACCACACTAGGTAAATTTTAATACAAATTATAAAGCTTTTATTAAATATACTCTTTAACAGAATTACCACATGTAATATTTATTCTCCGCAACAGGTCAGGATGAAGCGGCAGTAAACGTCACCATGTGTCAGTCACGTGCAAACGGACTTCCGTGTGCATCTCGCCCAGTCGAGTCACGTGTTCTGCCAGTGGAGACCTGGAAAACTCTCAGACAACAGTGACTGTGGGGAGCACTGCATCACAATGCAGTGCAACAAATGGTACACACTTCCCCGGTTTACCTGGATTGTTTTCAATCCGCGGACCGGATGAGAACTGAGGACGTGTGCGGTTTAGTTGCCTCCTCTGGACGCCGCCACGAAGAGCTCAGCAGCGCCCCCTACCGCACGGGCAGCGTCCAAAATGTGCCGCTGTGGGACAGATAAAGGCCCAACGATGAATCATGAAAACAGACCACACACACACAAACATGACCTGGGCTACAAATCAACACGGCACAAATACATTGACATCAGATTTACAATAGGAACTCTTCACACCTTCTTCCACACTTCTTAAGTGATCAGTCATTGAGTCTGCACAGCTCGTCGGATCAGTTCCACAGCGGGAATGTGAACCGGTTCATTCCGGTTTCCGGGCCAAGTCGTAGAGCTCCTCAAAGTCTCTGAGTTGGTATTCCAGAATGTCCTCGAAGCAGGAGTCCAGAGCCGCGGACACGCTCCTGGGAGAGAGGTTCTCATGGTAGACGTGACCGGTTAATTCACCAGGAGCCGATTTCATCACAGTGTCCGTCTTCATGTCTTCGTACACATTACCCATTAGATACTGCGTGGTGTTTCTGGGCGCCATCCCCCCGGCTGGTGGCGGATTCATACAGCCCGCAGCAACACGCTCATCATTCCTGGACCCTCTTTTTTCCTTTTTTCTATTCTTCTTCCCAGAGTCCATGACAAGCGGACTGAGTTTAGCCCGACGTGCTAAGCTCTGGTCTTTACCGGGGTGTTTCCGGGCGGCTGCGTTGTTTCGGTTCTGCTCGAAGGCCCATTTAGCCGCTCTGGGATCACAAAACTGCGTCCACGCAGATTTAAATCCATGTCGCAGACACTCAGGTTTAGGAAAATGCGTCGTTTCAGTATCCATGATCTCTAAACACATTTCCCAATCGAAACAAATGCCACGAGGAAAACTGCAGTTCCTGTTAAGAGTTAGTTGACAGGTTTTGTAGCTTCTTTCGGAGACCAAATAAACTCTCGGAAATAAAAAATATATATATTCCAAAACAGCTTGATATCAAAGAATTCTCAGAAATACATCAAAAGTAGATCAGATGTAATTTAATTTGCTCCTATCGGTTCTACCACTGTACCCTACAGCCGCTACAGAGATATGTCTGCTAACGTGTGAACAACGTTGCATTTGATTAGAGGAAACCACCCCGTCACTTTCTTTGGGTCGGCTCGCAGAATGGAGTGCCTTCTAGAGGTGTGGAGGAAAACAAACACGCTAAGAGTCTGAAATTAAAAGTCAAGTTTGTATTTCCTATAGTTTGGAGGAGAAATGAAAGGGGACAGAACCTAAGATCCGTGAGTTCATGGTCAAATTTTCAGTGCCCTCTATTGTTTTATTTAATACGCCCACAAAAATCAAGCGGTAAAATGAAATGAAGCGATCCTGTTATGCTCATGAACCGCTAGATGGCAGACTCCCATAATAAAACACACGATGAACTGCTGCAGAGGGAAGTACAGGAATGATAGAAGCGCATTGTGCTCAAATCCCCAATCTCTTGTGGTCATGCGTTTTCCTCAAGGGCTCTTATGGACTCTGAGTGTATTTGGATATTTCCCAGAGATCATTTGCATAAAAGTGTTTTGTAATAGGATTGGAAGTGGCTAAAATGTTGATTTTAAACTTACTGTTTCCTTTAAAAATACTATAAGTTACTTTACTCTTATAGCAAAAAGTTGTATGTAAGATTTTTTATTAAGCATACTTAACAAAAGCAAATCAAGTATACTACAAACCAGGGGCTATTCTAAGATCTGACCTTTAGGGGTGCTTAGCCCCCAGCAGGGCTAAGGATCAAGAGAAGTTATTCGTTGGTGCATTTTTCTAAACGTCACTGCTTATTTACATATATTCACATAAGAAATACATTTGCTAAAGAATGCATGTGAAAGGAAGAAAACGAAACATGGATTTGATTAGTTTTATTTTTCATTTTTCCCTCCAATCCATATACAGCCTATGACATGACTGACTTTCACATTCAGCTGTGAGATATTTGAGGTTTTTCTTGATGGTACGGTCTGTTTAAAGTTGTCCTAAAAGTATAAAGACCTGGGATTTGTCTTGTTTGGAACTTTGTTGCTTTGTAGCTATGCACATTATTGGGTTAAAATAATGCTTGCAGGAAGTTTTTTTTACATTTTTTTTACATTTCCTCTGCGGTCAGGCTGGGAGCAGGACACACACACACAATCATCTGGTTCATCAAGCATTTTTAGAAACACTCCACAAAGCAGAATGTGCTCTAAATGAGACGAGAAGCACAACTTTTTGTTTGCACAAGTTGAATATTGCTTATTTAATAAATAACATGTACATGTTACACAGAATCAGAGTAATGAGTCTTTACCACATCGGTTCTGCAGTTACCATGTAATCTTTAACACCGCTCTGACACCATCCGGTTCACGACCTTTAATATACACACTGTTGGAAACATGTCCTCCTTTTTTCTACGTGGTTCTGACTGCTGCCATTTCAACAAGTGCTGTCTGCTTTTTTCCAAGGAAATCCAAATTAATCTATCCAAAAACAGGTGAGTGCTTCAAAGTGACTGAAAGCTGGAGGTCAGTTTTACTAAGCAGAACTGAGTTCTTATCCAAGTATTAGTTTAAGTGTGCACAATCTTAAACAAATTACTTAACTGAGCCACATTTTAATTTGATTTCAGCCTTCGGGCTCCTTTGGTAGAATGGTATCATCATCCTTAATCTTGGCCAGGAAGTTCTCCTTATCGCTCTTGGATTAAATTCTTGGTTTTGGCAACAAAACTTAACTTTTCTCATATGGAAACAATTCAGTTATTTAAATTAAGCAATGTGTGGATTCACTGTTCTGCCTTCTTTGTGCACTCTGGGTTGCTGTTGAGGATTTCTCTTTTTTGTCTCCGATTTGCCTAAGGGTTTTGAGTCAAAAACAGGTGCATAGAATTAGTCAGGGGTTCACCAAAAGTCTACATTCATCATGCGTATAAGTAAGCTGAGAGCATATAATGTTTCACTTTGGATATGATCCTCTTTTGGCTGTGTTTTTTTTTTCTTGGAATTGTGGTCAAAAGTTCCAAATTCGATTTGCGCCTAGATACCAGGGGACTCCAGTGGAAAATGAAAATGAAATAAGGGATGAGGTATTTATCTGATATGACATCGAGCCTGGTAGCACGTTCCATAAATTGCTCTGGCAAATCACAGGGATGTTCTGTTGGTGGGAGTTCAAGACTCGGAAATGTCATGATGGGTTTAATATTTCTAGCCCACATGCAGAACACAACACAGGAGAGATTTTATGGATAAATAAATTTTTTTTATTTTGAACACAACAAAAAATTAACGGAGAGTAAAGGGTCTGGTCCAAGGAGGGAACGGGCTCATAGGGGAATCGGCACACTATGAGACGCAGTGCAAAAGGGTTGTCGGAATCGAGAGTGTTACAGGATAAATTGGACAGAGCTTACTTGTGGTTTGGAGGTTCGAGGTTTTGGGAGGGTTTCCTGAAATGTCCGGGGTCTCAGTCTCTTTGTGGGTCCAGGTGGTTCGGTGTTTGACGGCGGACTTCCAGGAGGCAACGGAGGAGTGCGTCGGAAGGCGGACAGGTTGGCTCAGGCTCAACGGGAACAGAGGAGCTGTGCGACTGCCAGTCGTGGAACTTGTGATCAGACAGAGAAGGTGGTCTGGAAACTCAGGCAACCAGTGGGCAAGCTCCACAGCATCACAAGGGAGGTCTTGATCAGAAAACCAGGAAGGATCAGCACAGAGTAGATCCAGGGCGTCACGAGGGATTGCCGTTACTGGCTAACACACAGGCAACGAAGGACTGGCAGTCAGCTCCTCTTGAACCTTCCGCTGATGAGCTGATCAGACTCAGGTGCGCTGGTGACATCACACACGCCCTCCGGCAGGATGAACATGGCACCATCTGGTGGTCAAAGGTGAGTAGGGTGCACAGAAAACCCATAAAGAAAACTAAAAAACCCCAGAACATAGCGGGAAATGGCCCACTTAAGAAATTGCTTATTGACATTCACTGGATGTCAGCTTGGATTTATGCATATTGCTGCAGCGTGCATGCATTAGGCGGATAAAAGATTAAAGGATTGCTTTAGTTTTTCCCCAATTTAGTTGTTTCCAGGCAAGGTAAAACTCCTTCATGAATTCAACAGCAATGGATTAAACTATTTTTAATTTATTTTTGTTTTTTTACATGAATGCATAAACTCATAACTTGTTAAATGCATAGTAAGCATATTGTCATCACTATCTCATTCAGCTATAAAATAAACATTTTTCCCCTTGCACATTCTGTTTGTTTTGGAGGTTTTTTCACTTCGAAGAGCAGTGGAGCTGCTTTTTTTTTTTTTTTTGACAGAAAAGGTGAACTTCATGATATAAAAATGTGATCTGATAATCTGAGCGCTGTGTTCCTGTACGGGGACATTTAAATTAATTATAATGAAATTGACCTCTTTCTTAAATAAATGCATTTATTTATGCATTTATTTTAATTCACCTTCAGTGAGAAAATTAGGACTGTGTTGTTGGGAAATTTGTCACGACAAACGTGATTTTTGTTTCATGCTTCTTCCTCCTTCTCGCATTCAGAGCAAGAGTGGAATCCTTTCCGCTCTGATACTTGTTGCTATGCCAACAGAGTGACCAGCTTTGTACAATATCACAGTTGTTCAGTCAGCGACCGTTGTGACAGTTTCTTTTTTTTTTTTTTTTTTTTAGGGACAACATACTTGGCAACCCTCTGTGCATGTTCCATTAGTTCTGTTCCATTCATTTCACCCCTTGTTTTCTGGTCTTAGCTTGGCTCCAGTCTGTACCGCCCACGGACCACCTGCTGCACCGGTCTGCGCCTCCATCTATCACTCTGATGAACGATTGGCTCTGACGGTGTGTTAGTGTGTCTCAAATGTGGGCTAAAATCTGCATGCAGAAAAGGAATTTGGGATTTTATTTTTGAAGAACGCGTCGTTGTACTGTACATTTTTGTTAGCAGCCTCCATATGTACAGTGCAAAGCAGAGCGTGTGTGTGTGTGTGTTTTGTGTGTGCGTTTGCTGGTGTGAGGGTGAAAAAAGAAAAATCTCTCTCTTACAATTCCAGCTCACTGTGCTGTGACCCTGACTCGAGCAGGATGTGGCTAATGAGAACTATAAATATCCTGGAGCAGACCTAGCTCACACTCACCAGACCACCCCTACACGCACCCCCCTTTTGCCCCCCCTCCCCACACACACACACACACACACCACTTCAGTCGTAGTCCTGCTGCTCCTCCCATAGGACAAGAGGGGGAGGAAAAAAGTGTTGGAAATCTCTTCAGAAGTCTGATGCAGACCACCTACTCACAACTCAACCCACACTGGCCACTGTTTGCCAGGAGGAGGCCAACGCGCCCTCCAGCCTCAAACAACAGCAAAGTGTGGGCGTTCAGACGGGTCAATAACTGCGACGGCGTGATGAGCAACGGTGATTCAAAGAGAAGGGGGAGAACAGAGAGTCGTGGGTGGAGTGGAGAGGAACCAGAGCGTACAGGGAAGAGAAAGGCTGAAGCATTAATTAAGGCGTCCCTGTTTGAACAAACACAGGAGCGTTATTTCAAAGAGGAAGAATGAGACTCTCACAGTTTATTAACCTTCCTAATAATACGCCACAATGTATTTACACAAGAATATCTAATAATACATACTAGTATTGCTTTTATTTCTAAACAGAAACCCAAGTTGGAGGCAGTGTGCTGGTTGTTAGGGTTACATTAATGCCATATATACTGTATATCACTATAGCAATTTAGAAATACTTGTTTTGTGTACGTTTTGCAAAATGTAACCCATTCTTTGCCATCCTCAGCCAGACTGCAGTGGGCTGCTTGACATATCACAGCTGGAGCTGTACATATGCAACCACAACCCCTTGTATGATTAGAGTTAACCAACATAAATTCACCACAGGTCCACCAGGCCATGTGATACTGATGCATGCTAATGTATGTTCATCACTCACCAAGGAATTTAAGCATTTTTCCTCCATTAATGGATCAGTAATGTCTAACTGTTCTGTGTGTGCTAAACACATATGTAAGATAATCTACGCCTAAAATAAAAAATATTTTATTTTTTATTTTTGCTTAAATAAAAAATTAGGTTTGTACTATTGGATACGAATTCTGACACTGGAGGTTAACAAGATGGATTAATTGTATTTCTTTGGATGTCAAGCTGAAACATTTGTCTGGGGAAAAAGTGTAAAAAAAAAATATATATATATAAAAAGGAGCTACATGGTGTAGCTTTTCTGTGAACACTTACTGCATGGGGTCAGGCCTCCTCCTCCAGTAGAACACAGTGATGTGTTGTTGAGACGGGATGCAGTGAAGGCTGGGAGCCAATCACGACCGAGTAAATTCTGTGGACGCAACAAGATGGGAGGGAAAGTTCGTCATCTGCTCGTCCATGCAGGATCTCGTTTTATTACAGTAAATTGATTGTTATTTATTCTCGGACTGACACTTTTGTTTGGAAGTGGTAAACTTGTGTGCCTTTTCTTTTCTTCAGATCACACGCTTTGCTTTTGACAGTTTGCATAGCTTCTCAGTTGAATCTGATATAAACTTCTGCACGCAATGTAATTGAATTAGTATGACATAGACGGTCTTCATTTGTCTTCATCCTCCCAATTACAGAAGCTTTTAAAGTAATTGCGGATCTCAATCAAACAATCTCATCTTATCTTTTACAGTGGTGACTCAAGCCACAAAAAGCTTAGCCGGTTACTGACAAGGGAGATTGATTTTCATTGGTCAGGGAGGAGCGAGACAACTCCATTGGTCCACAGGACATTTAGCCGCCACTTCACTGTTCCTCTTCTCTGCTCTCTACCTCTGTCCCAGAATGACTCCATTCCCCTGCCAAGCACGAAGCGTCTCCGTATCACATTAAGACAGAAAATGAAAACCTGACCAAGATTAGAAATGACAAAGTGAAAGCTTTTTTATTTTTTATACTGTTCTCATTGTAACATTTAAACAGCAAATATACTGCATTGTTTGCAGTTCAAAGCTAATTTGATTACCTTTGATTTGATTAACTTTGAACTGTGGCTAATATTTAACAATTAAGTCCATATCAGCTTTCTGTAAATCTAAAACCTAGACGACAGAACGGAGAAGTGTGATCTCTCGTTTACACATCCAGTACATATTTAGCTGGACCCTGTCAGTTGTGCTGACCTGTAGTGTGAAAACAAAAGCACTCTTTTCATATCACAGCTATCAATGCCTCCATATTCCTATCCTCAAAAAATATTCTTCACATAACATTCTTTAAATTACTATTACTTCTATTCCATGTCTTCTTGTTAGGACACTTTTTTCCCCCCCACAAGCAGTGAATTTGCAAGTTGGCTCAAGCTGTACTGCACCCTGTAAAGCTCACATCTATCTGCTCCACTCAGATGCTCCTCATTTTCCATTTCCAAATTACCTATCACCCATTGGAATGCGTCCCTGAGGCTTTTTGCGCCCTTCCCCCTGCACCCTTTGGCTTGGCTGTGCATTGCATCATAGGCTGAAAAAAGGAGAAAGTTGGCGGGCCATCAGGAAAGAAGCCAGAGCCCAGAAAAGGACAGATGCCTTTCTTCTTATCTCTGCCTCTTTCTCTCTCTCTCTGCTTGTACATATTGAAAGTGAAACCCTTCAGTTGTCATCAGATGATGTCCCAACGAATTTGTAGTTAGCAGCATGCATGAACAGGCGTATTTTCTTAATCATCTGCTTCTGTCATCAAAAAAAAAAAAAAAAAAAATCATACCCCGTCTCAATTCCCAAATGGAGCACTTAAAGGCAGGTTTATTGCTGCTTCAAAGGCTGCTGCGCCAAACTCTGTCCATCAGGGATTTATAGGGATCTACTTTTCATGACCAGCACATTTAAGTTCAAATGGATTTTGCTTTACACACTCATCTAGCAAAAAGCTTGATCATTGAAAAACTCAGATTAAGTGAAGCGGTGGACTGGTGGTCCCCTCTTTCAGCTCATCCTTATCATTCCTCCACTAAAGGCGTCACAAGTGACGGGCAAATCCTGCCGGGTTTCAAAGTGCAGTCCTGAGTCCTAATTGGCTGTGGGACCCTGCTGTAGGATGACAGGACCTGACATTAGAGGCCTATGGGGAAACATGTTTTTATTTACATATCCTAGAGCCTCTCTTTGAGGTCATCTCCCTCATGTCTTCTTCTCTTGAGCACTGAGAGAGAACAGAGAGCTCAGGCAAGGCCACCACCAAAAATACTTCTGGTGGGTTGGCATACTCTGATAAAGGGCAAACTTATCATTAATCCAGTTTTTTTTTTAATTTGGATTATTCTTTTTAAGAAATGAAAAACAAATGTGTTCACATAGTTCAGCTTTATTGTGATCACAGAAGTTTACTGTTCAGCCATTCTGTTCTGTTAATACACCAGCCCAAACGAATCTTTGAACACAAAAACACCATAACCAGTAAAAAAAAAAAAAAAAGTAAAAAAATGCAGCTGTCTAAAATCAAACCTCAGATTTACCTCCTATCTAATCAAACCTCCAATGGGAAGCTTGTCTACCACTAAGTCAATTAAACTGGATTTATTACGCAATTATTTTGTGTAATAAATCTTCATCACTGAGCATAATATTTTATGGTTTTTAAAAGAAACCTGGTTGAATGAAAACAGGGAGACACCTATGATATTTCAGTCAGTGCCTCCGAGTTGCAATTTTCTAAGCGAAAAATGTAATCATCTGGCTCACCAGGTAAAAGACATAGGATCTTGTGTCATTAACGTGAGATATACATTATAATTCTGCACCAGGCGAAGCCAGACACAACGAGTTACAATATTAGATTCTTATCTATTTTTCCAGAATTTTCTAATCTAATACTTCCAGAAAGTTGTTAAACTGAGTTCCTTCCAGGAAAGGCTAAAAGCCATTGATTATTTTTAATCTGAATTAGAGCTGTTTGTTACTTCTTTATCTTCTACTTGCAATATACTGTTTATCTCTTGTTTAGTACTGTTTTATTATGCAGATCACTCTGAATTTCCTTGCTGCAGAACGTGTCAGCCATGGTAAATGGCAGCCGCAACAGTAAACAGCGTGACGTCAATTTCAGAGACCTTGGCTATATTTAGACCGTCACTGATAATCATTTTCTAAGGTGTGACTCTGTCTGTATGTTGGCTGTTCATCATGTTTAGTAAAACAAGTTTCGGAGAGTATTATTTTGTCTTTTTCCCAACACCTGTCTGTCTTGGACGGAGTCAGTACGGATGTTGAAATCTCCCTCAATGGGTTTTGACTTTGATCAGATTTTCCCAGGAAGAGCTAAAGAACTCAATTCAAAATGACCTGACAGAGCTAATGTTCAATAAAGCAACTTAAGTGACACAGTGATTGATATTTCTTATGTGGAAGGTTGAACTTGATGAAATGTAAATGTCAGGTTTGAAGGCTGACTCGAGTGTTGTCCTTATCATGTTCCTGGTACTGCAGTGGAATGTTACAGCATTTCCTGTCCGGAGTAATGCATGTTGATTAGGACTGTTTAATCACTGATTTCAACATCCACGTCAACAACCTTCAAGACAGAGGAGCAAACGGAAACGAAACAAAAAAACCCCAAAACAAGACAATATTACACGCTTCGGCTTGACTCGGCACAATAAAACCCGCTAACTGTCACCCTCAACACTCTTACATGTAAGTCAGTGGGTGCATGAAGGCACTGGTGTCGTCATGACAGTTAAGGGGTTAAACAGCCAACACAAGCACTCTCTGAACTTGATGCATTCATGCATCTTTGGCAGAAAGGAGACTTTGATATACAGACTTTTGATTGAATATATGAGTACATTACAGATCTGTTGTTATGCCAACTTTGGCACGAGTTTTCAGAAAACTGCAAAAACTCTGAAAACACTGAGTTCCTTTTAATTGAGGGCAAAACCCAATTAGCTTGGAGCCACCTTTAATTAATCATAAAACGGAAAATTATAAACTGTAGTCTGTGTTTAAAATCTGTTCATCGTTTTACTTTGAATCCGCAAAGCACTGCAATTATGGACAGTTCTCAGCCTTCTATTGCAGACTCCGAGGGGTGTGATCTGACCATCCAAAAATAATGTTTTTCAGGAGTGAATCTCCACATGTCCAAAACTCACCGAATGCAAGCCATTCATACAAGTGCCAGTGTGTGCTCTCAAATTAAAATAAGGTGCCCGTTCAAAAACAAGGCTACATATTCGGAATAGAGAAAAGTATTTAGAAAATCAGACAAGCTTAAATCTAACATCGATATGTTGAATCTGTATTTTTATTAGCAACAGAGGTGGGTGAAAAACGTTGTTTTGGCGACTTTACAATGGGAATTGACATTCTACAGGATTGTAATATGTAACATGACATACAGGATAACTTTTACCATGTTGTGGACTTTTGTACTTTATGTAATCCAAAGTAATTAAGCCATACGGAAGTTAAAATGAGAGTTAATTTTCCTTTTGTCGTTAATCTATAATTTCAGTGCCATAAATAAGATAGTTGACAGTTTCTTCGTAACTGAGAAGGGTTAAGCTCTGAGTAGACGAGGCCTGAGATAAAGCCATGCAGCTTCTGCTGACATCTTTAAATAATTCATTTCCCACAAAAGCCAAGCGTGCAGACAAGGCTGCAGAAAGCACAGTGGATTTTTGTGAATGCTTACAGTCCTCAGAAGCAGAACGGTGTGTTTGGCTGAATTGCTGCGCAAGATAAAGCAAATCCTCCTCTACAGTAGAGGTGGTTCTGTTTGACATTTCTCCTTAAGGACGAGGGGACCTCTCAGGGGAAAGCAACAACAAAAAAAAAGAAAACAAATATTTTTGTTGTAGATTTTTTTCTTTTTATTTTATTCTGATGTTGAAGTTTTACATGGGTATGGTTGATTATTTTTTTATTTAATTTTTTGGATAGTAAACAGTCAAAACCTGTAGTTTTGCTTTTACATGCTCAAGCTGGGCTGCTGACATCAAACTGGACAAATTGGGTGAAAGCAAAAAAAAATCTGTGAAAACTGGATCTGCTTCCTCATTTTGCGTCAAATGCTGCAGGTGAAGACAAAGAAGAAGAAAAAGAACATTTACATGTGAAATTAAAAAAAAAAAGAAAAGAAAAAAGTCATTCAGATGTCATGAGTGGAAGCTGAACCCCACAAAGCAACTCATCGCACTCGGGCTTTACTGCATTTGACATGATCAGACAAGTTTGTTCCAACACAATTTATCATAACACCGTAACTAAAATTGCAAGGTTATGTATGCTAAATTACAATAAACCTGATTTTACAATTTATTGAAAGAGTAAGCCACTATTAAGCCACATGGTGAACACTTTGCCAGTCTATACCTTGTATGCTAATGCAGGTTGTTAAGAAATTGACAAAACTGAAAAATACTAAATAAAAATGATAATAAAAAAAACAAAAGCTATACCGATAGCACGATAATGTTTGATGTACGTAGTTTGCAACCCTAAAAATGAAACCTGTACTGTGATGTTTGCTTTAATGTTTTCTTCTCCCAAACTCCCGTGAAACTATCTAAACAGAATAAATGTTCTGTGCTAAATGTGCTAAACTAAATTTGCATTACTGTCTAATTATCTCATTTAAAAAAAAAAAAAAAAAAAGATCTTTTTCTTGTCCTAATATTACAAATCTCTTGGATATGGGTTTTTGTTTAAAGCCACTGCATCAAACTACTGGTGTTTTATGGGTATTTAGTCTCATGTAAATGTAATTCTATTCATCCATCCTCTGTGCACACATTAATCTGTTGAGTGACAGGGAGGAACTGCAGCAGGCAACAGGCTGGTGTTAATAAAATGTCTTTTAATGTAAGTAAGCAAGTTGCATCGTAGGCTAGATGACTTGTGAAAAATATTCTTATGTAAAACAAACCCCCACCCTCAAAAAAATTCACATCAGCCAGATGCAATGTCTAATTTTCAAGCAGAAGTCGGCGTCTTTGATCAGCGTCAATCAGTAACAGTAAGATTAAATATTCCTTTGAAACCCATAAAGAACATTACAATTTAGAATCCCCGCCCAAAACATCTCCGTCGTCGTCCACTTTATTCAGTGTTATTAGACTCGGCTGAAACACCTTGATTTGTTTCAAACAATGCAAAACGCGAGACTGAATACACAAAGTCTTAAGGAAAGCCTCCGGGTAGCAGAACAAATAAGCAGTAAGATTATATTACAAACTTTACAGTAAAAACAGGTGATTTTGCAGTCGGAAAACCTCACCTTCTGGTTAAAACAGGAAATATGTTTAAAAAAAAAAAATGCTAACCTTAATCCAAGACTTGCCAACTAAGCTACATATGAAAATGTCCAAAAACCTCTCTGTAAAATTGCATTAGTCCTAAAAAGAACTGTATGCTAATGTGAGATGGTTGTTGGCGACAGCCGTGTTATTATTTAACAGTCAACCAGCACAGCAACTAAGAAATAAATCATCTAAAGCTTCAAATATTTGCCAAAATGATCCGTTTTTAAGCATTTCTTGACAACTCGGCACACAGCAACTAAATTTCAATAATAATGCACTGCCACTGTTTCTTTAAATAGTTGAGCATGTGTTGTTCATATGGGTTTTTTAGCACATCAAAATGAGAATAAAGAAAATAGTCAGCGTCTCTAGTTTGATCACTGTTTCAAATAATTCAAAAAAATCTACCCTTGTTATGTGAATTGCAAAGCTCAGAACTGTGATTTATTTCAACTGAAGCTCAACTAATAGTCAGATCTAAAACAGATTTGCCCTTTTTCCACAAGACAAAAGTTTACGTCACATGTTTTCCACTTCACGTTTCCACAAAAAGATGAAGCTGGCAGGCAGGTGTTTTCACTTGTTCTGGTTGACTTCTACCGACAGCTTGAAGTAAAAAAAAAAAAAAAAAGAAAAACGGATAAAAATTGGTTGCCCAACAGCTCCTATGCATTAAGAAGTCATCATGCTTACTTACACTTAAACTGTCACAGATCATTCGTTCACAATACTGGGCAGAAGACAACAAATTAAGATGCAGATAAAAAAAACAAACAAACAATCAAACAGTCATAGAAGCTGAATGGACCGCAGTAAAAACTGCAGGATTTTTCTTGTTTGTTTGTTTTGGAATAATTCACATAAAAATTACATTTACATAGCAAATGAGGTATGCAACCTCAAACAAAAAAAGTCGAACACACATGCTCGGCATTAGTTGTACAGTGTTCTTTTTAAAAGAATAGTTTTCAATTTAAAAAAGGAACTCCACTTTTCTTCTCATTATTGTGAGTCTGAGATCATTGGTCATGCTAACTTGGCATTTCAGGCTAACCAGCAAGGCAGTACAGAAAACAGAACGTAAATCTATCAGTGCAATTAGTCAGAGTAATATTCACTTAAACAAACAAACAAACAAAAAAGATAAATACATTAAAAGAAAACCACATGACAAGCCTGCGCTCTGATGGTACTCTGTAGGGAAATCTTTTCAGGGTAAATACAGTTTTTGGTGTCAAAAAAGTATACATTTTAAAAGCTAAAAAACACTGAAAAGAGAAAGAAAGAAAGAATATGATTTATTAGTATTACGACTATCCTGTTTTGCAGAGTTTTGCTTATAGAAAGAATTTCTCAGTTGTGAGCAATGCTAGTCAGAAGCAGGGAGGAATTTAAATCTACCTGAATGATTGCAGATTTTGAGTTATAAAAATTAACACTTTTTTCTCATCTGCAGTGATTTGCCAATGTGGCAACTTACTGGTAGAATGAGTTTAGCACAGAGTGCTTTTAAATCCTGAGGTAGGGTGCCAGTCAGTTAGGTCTCCAAGCTAATTCTTAGACAACATTTCTCATGACTTTCCTTTTGACCCTGGAAAAACTGACCAATAATATGTTGCCAATAAATTTGCATTTGAGTTTTATAATTTAACTCTCTTTCTGGATGGCCATTTTTTATGTCTTAAACTCTAGTATTGGCGATATCACTTTTTGGCAACTTTTAGTTTGGACGCAAATGAGCATGAAAAAGAAAACATTTCAAATATGACGATCAACTTCCCTTAATGTAGAGAGCGGCATGTTTGTTAAAGTCATTGATTTCTCTTTACAAAGCCACAAAAACCTTATGATAACCAACTCATAAAAATGTCGACATGTTTTTCTTTCTTTTTTTTTTTTTTTTTTTTGCATGTATACAAAAAAAAATGTATACAAAAAAGTTCGATTTGATTTTGAAGGCAAAATGATCAATAACCCAAGTGCAACAGATTCACTATTTACTCAACATGGTTTCCTACATCGAATGAAAAAAAAGCAACACTGACTGAAAGCCCACTTTGTGCCATTGAGTCCTCTTCATCTGCCGGTGCCCTCTTTATATCAGTGTCTCCTCATTTCAGAGCACTAGCAGCACAAGGACTGGGCGGGAGAGTATGAAAGAGTCCACTGTTCCCCTGGTTTGGCACTTGACAAGTACAGTCCTGCTACCAGGGGGGCAACTTCCAGGAAGGCTCTCTACAGGAGTGGATTAGATTAAACTAGGGAGCCTGCTTTTGCTGAGTTGCACCAAACACAAGGTAATCACCGTTACAAGTGGAGTGAAAGCTGAGGTACCTATGTGTTTTGGCAGGAAAATATCTCTCCCCCTTGATGTAGCACAAACACAATTCACATTAAAACCTAAAGAAAAGCAATAATAATAATAATAATAAAAGAAACATCACATTTGGCAAACAAAGACAAAATACACATTAGCAGGTTTTCCCTTTTAGATCGAAAGTTTAAAATGCAACATGGCTTAACATTCTAGGGGATTTAATTCATGAGTCAGTTCCTACACTGTATAACAGCTCCTTTTGGAATCAATCAGTTTGAGAAAAAACACTGAGATTACACCCTGAAAAAAACAACAACTTTTTTTTTTTCTTTTACCACTTGCTCAATTAAATTCCACTTCTTTTCAAGCCACTAGCAACCACAATACCATTATCGCTCCATTGGTCGTTGTGTTTCAACAGCCTTTTCAGTGCATGTTATTATTGCCTTTGGCCCTTTGGTCCCTCTGTCTCCTTACATCAGAAACTCAGATGGGGGTTGGTCCAGCTGCCACATGTGTCAGTCAAGAGGAAAATCCATCCCCCTTTTCTCTTTCGCAGCTGAGGTTTCCCGTGGAAACACACAAACATGCACACACACTGTTCCACAGATGAGGACAGGTGCATGGCAAGTTTTGGGACTGTATGGAAACGCAGCGTGTATCAGGGAAGAGACATTTTTATCATGAATAGGAATGAAATTGGAGAAACGCTGGTAAAGAAATAACCATGGGTGCAGTGTGGGTACCTCCCAGAGGAAATATATGGCCCTTTATTCTCACAAGTGTCTGATCCAACCCTCTTCTCCTGCTCATCATAACCTCATTGACGTTAGTGAGTCCGTAGGCGCTCTAACTCCCTTCATTCTGAGGCTGACAGCTTCCCACCTTAATTTGCAGAGTGCCGCTTTTGTGGAGGTGCCACAGCTGGACGAACTCCTCCGGCATGGCGTGGAACCACTTCCCGGGCAGGATGTTGTCATAGTAATGGTGGCTGATGGGCTGCCCGTCCAGTCCGATGGAGAACGGCCAAAAGCCGTAAACTGTCACCTCATCGCACATCCCCAGGGCCAGGCTGACCAGGAAGAGGCCCGTGGAGAGGCGCTTGGCATGAACTCCACGCGCTTTCCAGAATTTGCCTACGTTGCGCAGGAAATCGGGGTTGGCGAAGAGCATGGTGAGGTTGGAGGGGGAGTCCGTGACAGCGTAGTACGCCCGGAGCGACGGGTCGGTGCCGGGCCTCATGGAGAACGCTGGCATGTAGATGAAGCTGGAGCCGTATGCCTTCGAATAGTCCACGAAAGCTTTTCTGGACCAGAGAAGACCTCGGAATCTGAAGAACAACAGTGAGAGTTGCTCTAAATGCATCAGTTCACTAAGTCAGATTAACAACGTGGAGTAAGTGAAGCGATGCACAGCTAAACATAAAATAGTTTTATGTGGATGAAGAATGAAATTTGATCCTGTGTTTTCATTTAATTAAGCCTTTAAACTATTAAAAGCCTAATCTAGTCACCATTTAATAAAAAAATGTTTTTTTTAGTGGCTGGCCTACAACTACTAATCCAAGAGCTCATGAAAAGAAAACCTAGAATATATATATCTACAGTACTGCAGGTCTGATCACGATCAGTTCATCAGCTTGAGGTCAAGCACAAGCAGGTCGCTGTAGAAAATCCCAGCAAGTTTTCTTTCCTCTGAATCACTCAAAAAAAAAAAAAGAACAGCAACAAAATGTAGATTTGGAGTATCCTAGACAAAGTCTACACTTAAAATGAGATTAAGACACTGAGGCGTGACCTTAAACGAACCATTCATGCATGAAAGCCCTGTGGATAAATCAACTCCTACAGTGGTCTTATGCTCCAGTTGGTGGTTTGGGATTTGTTTTCAATCATTTTTCATTTTTATGTGAAACAAACTAACTTCTCATGATTGGGTCCTGTAGCACTGCTGACACGCTATGACCAGTCGCCTCTATAATATAACCTTTTGCAGCTTTAATTTTCCATCTGCCTCTGAACGAACCTCGAGATCTCCTTTCATAGTATAAACACATTGGCTTCATTCATTTGTGAACACAAAGATCACCAATAACCTTCAGTACAATTCCACAGTCAGACTGACGAGCAAACCGCTTTACCTTTTCTCAATGATGCTTGGGTTGGCGGTGACCAGGTGGGTTTTGTTTCCCACATCCTCCAAATATTCCTTTGTAAGTGGTGGAAGGTTGCACCTAGAAGAGCAAAAGGCCAATAATGAGAATTACTTTAATGTAATCCAACATAAAGACACAGATTTATTCATATAAGTAAGGAAGCTAAATGTAATATGGGCTTCACTTTGTAAGATGTTTGTAAGCACGTTTATGTAAATCTATATATCCATTCAAAAAGCTTCTTTCTACAAAAAAAAAAAAACCATTATGTCTAGAAATGCCTTCTTCCACAATCACTTTGCCAGGCTTGTGTGTGGTAATGCAACATGTTGATAAAAATATGAATATAGGCCCGTTGTATGTTATTGTTTACATCTGGAAATTTCTCACATGAGCTCGACACTGGAGGGCATAAAGAAAATCCTTTTTATTTTCCCTCCATAGCCACGCTGCCGTGGTAGAACAATTCCGTTAATTAAACATGGAGATGTAGGTATTATTAATTTAGTGCAGAGCAGCACAGCAAAGGGAAAGTAATGCAGAAATACTATTGAACAACATCTAAAAACCACTCATATTCTTTTCTCCTCTCTCTCTATGTCACCGACATGATACACAGATCAGTAGCTATAGCAACAGTCCCACTTATAGAGCCAAAAACACAAGAAACATGCACATTTTTGCCACACAAAAAACAGAGCGTCGAGTCTTTTACAGTACTGTGCTTTCAGGCTCTATGTTTATTTTGCATTTATTAATAAGTAATACATGCTTATTATTGCGTTTGTGTGAGTGCCCTTTTTTTTTTTTTTTTTTTTAAATAAAATGAATTCCGTGAGACAGCAAACTCAAACTGCGGTGCTGGCAGCTGGTAGTGGCACTTCCAGTGTCGGCTGCCACAGGTCGTTAATATTGAACATTGAATATGAATATGTTTATTGCAAAGAAATCAACCTGTGAAACATGATATCCTTAGACCTTGTTGTTTAGTTCTCTTAGTGATAATTAAAAGCAAAGCATTGCGTCTCTTTTTCTTCGATGCAGATTTAGGATTTAGTGTGCTACGTTGACAACTTGGCAGTCAACACCTGGAAGTTACGGTTGCCCTCCAGCAGGGAGCGACATGCGAAAGGGTGCAACGACCTGTCGCACATTGGAGCCCGTTTCAACATGTCTATGGAAATGTTTCTCAAAAAACTTGCCGGTGCGGTTTATGGTTGATGATTGGGTGTGAAATTATAGTGAGTGACCTTATTGGTTTCATGATAATTCGCCACGCAAAGGTTCAGTGAATTAAAACCCCTCACTAGGTTAAGGGGACTGATTGTTGGGTGGTGCCTTTTAAAGCATTGATTAATTCCCAAAACATTCTGATCAAATATCACGAAGGAGCCCTGAAATTGCAGGGCCCCAGGCTACCACTCCTGTAAGTCTAGGGTACAGTGTGGCTCAGAAAGAAACCGAATTACATGATGCACACTTGCGTGATTACGGCTTCACAGTATAGCACTGCTGACTTCACCCTTGTTGCTCCAGGAAGCTGCAAAACAACAGAAATGTGCATCTATTAATCAGCTGTGAAAGTTACGCACAGCTGGCAGTGAGTGAAAGGTTGAGTAGCGTTTTGGAAACGCCACACCTTATTCAAGCTGTGAAGGAGACGTGTGCTCTACCAGCTACTGAGGATTTTCTTTGTTCCACAGTCTATGCATCTCTCCATCCCATACTGGGCATTCAAATTCAAATGTGCGTTTTGTGCAAAATTTAAGTGACATTTTCATCCAAAAATCAAACCCAGATGATTGAAAATACTGCCGGTCTCACAGAAACCAAAGGAGGGCTCTGAATAGGTCCATGCTTTAAGCTGGTTCTTTTTTATGTTTTATGTTTGTCCATTTGGAAATCTGAATCGAATTCAGTTGCACAAAGTACATTTATTTCAGGAATTCAATTCAAAAAGTGAATCTTGTGCATTGCATGGGTTCACTACACGCAGAACAACAGATTGCAAATGATTTTGTTTCATTGCCCGTGACCAATAAACTACAGAATAAAATTCAAACAACAACACAGTAAAGTGTTATAATGCGGAGTGTGTGGTCTGACTGCCAACCCTGCCCTTTCTCTGACATGTCTTGTAGAAAACAGGAAACTGTAAGGAAGTCACAAACGATCCAACTATTTTACTGTCACTTCAAAATAAACTGGTAACCTGTAGTCTTTACAGCTGAAGCATGAGAGGGGTTTCTGCTGTTTCTGCTCGAGGAAGAGAGCTATCAACACTAGCGACTTGCAAAACACTTTAAATAGCTTCTTTTCTCAAACAATGCAGACAATAGTTATTGACTTAGATCAGCTTACTGAAGAAGTAGGGTTTAAGTGATGCCGGTGCTTTAAATTGGCCTTCTGTGTAATTCAGGATTTATACTTGTTTATAGTTTTATTTATCAAATCATAATGCCACAGTTAATCACAGACCACGATAACCTAAATAGAAAATTAAGTTAATAAAAGATGATTTATTTTGTCGTGGGAACTAAAGCCATCAAAACAACCTGGGAAATAGTAAGTTTGATTTTAAGTATGACAACAAACTAATGACTAAACAGGGTAATGTGGTGCAGTGCAGCTACAATAAATATCCCCAGACCCCAAACCTACAGCTCTCCTTCCCTTTTGCTGTTTTTCTTATGTGCTTTTAGCCCAGTGAATCTGTTCCGCTCATGCTCAAAGCCGTAGACTCCAGACGTCTCATCAGCTCACCGCATGACGAAGTCAGCCTGGTCAATGTCCCGCCCACACTTGCTGTGCCTGAGGATGCCGCCGTTGCCCACAACGGCACACTTCTTCAGGGGCTTCAGAGGAGTGGTCTGGAGGAAACAAGAAATGGTTTTGTTAGCAGGCAACCTGTTGAGCAGATTCACAGAACAAGCGTTCATTTTCTCTAAGCAGCAGCCTGACATTGAGTTCGTGCTAAAATTCCCTCAAAGGCCCCAGAGTGCTGAAAGACGAATCGCCGAAGAGATATGAAGGTGAGAGATTTCCGAAAACAGGCTGGGGTCACACAGCCCATGAATCCGACGCCGTCTCTGATATAACCTCCTAGAACAAAGTCCATATAATGTGTGGAAAAAATTCATCTAATTATCAGGTGCAGACAAGAGCCACCATGTCTCTAAATTAATCTACCGTTGTAAAAAAGTTAATAAATGTACACTTTAAATAAATATACCCTCTAAAGCCCTTTTTTTAAAAAATATGTTAAATGTTCCACAACTCTAGTAATATAACCAGACCTGTGCTGGCTTTGAGAATAAAAAAGCAGATCCAAAACATCTCTGGAGAAAATAAGAATTAGATGCTCCCCTAAATGACATGATGACATAAAAACTGTTTTGAAAAAGGCAAAAGAAACAAGCAAAAACATAAAACGCAGTCATATATTAGTTTATTAGTATATATTATTAGTATATTAGTTTAAACTTATTGTGACATTTACGGCAGCTGAACTGAGACAGGATCGCCGGTTAAGCCCAGAATTTTTACGCCAGCAGAAAAGTTTCTTTTTGAAGTCTGACAGGACAGCTGGTTTGACGGGTTAGTTTCTGAAACCACTGAAAAATAAAAAAAAGAAACATTACAAAAGCACACGCATGGTCAGTGCGACGCCGCCAGACCGCGCACAGAGTAAAAAGCTTGTGGAGTCTCTTTATATCACAGACGGGTTAACAGGCAACTACGTTTTATGTCATTGCTACAACACTGAAGTAACATGAACATAATTTTTACAACAGCATGGCAGGTGTGAAACCTGGGAACCATTTTGAAGGAAGTGAATCGAAATCTTTGCTGGTAACTTTCATTTTCATCCGTGCAGACGAAATATTCACAATGCAGATCACAGATAGGAGGCCAGCCTCTCACAACTGGAAAGTTGAAGCATGCTGATAAGGTTCTAATGTACGACAGAAGAAAAGATCACAGGATTCTGCTTTGCAGCGAGATAAGCCTCATGTATATAAGCTCTGTTTGAACCATCTTACTAACCTGTAATTACATGCCAAGCTGCTCTAAGGCACATTCCCGAGCAGATTCGGTAGCAGCTGCCAGCGCCATGCAACATGGCTGGTTGTCTGTGTTCAGACCCACAATCACAGCAGTGGTAGTTTACTATACTTAAAAAAAAAAAAAAAAAAAAGAGTGTGGGACTCAGAGCATCATCTGCCTCACATAACCACCAGTTCTCTTGTCTCTGAAAAACACACTGCAGGTCATATAGGTTCACACAGAGAGTGCAGTACCTGGGCTAAAAATAGAGCTGACATAACCTCTGTTTGGTAGAGTTTGGAATTGAAACCAAAGAAAGATGATTACCTTTCATTAAGCACGTACACACTTTCGAGCTCGAGAATGCATATGCTAGATATGAAATGACTGTTTCTTTAGATCATTGAGGCGTGGTGGGTTACACAGAGTTCTTAATCTCAGAGAATTTATATTTAATCAATTTTTTTATTTATTTTTTCTTTTACAAATCTGTCAATAATCGTGACTGAGTGTGGCTGGTGAATTTAAACTCCACTCTCCAAATGAATTAATTTATTTCCTTCTGCAACAGGACGGGTTGCTTTGATAGCTTTTTCATTGTGACAAAGTGATATGACGGCGATTTTGGAATTTGTTTAGGTTATCTCCATCTGATATGACAAACTAATTACATCAATGATGGCATAAAAAAATAAACAGAAGCATTATCTGAAGGAGCAAATGTGAATGCTTTTTGTATGTGGTGTAAGACCTATGTAGAAATTAAAGACAATTCTCTTTACCAAAATGATAACCAGCCCCTAAGAAACCAGACTTTAAGAAAAAAAGAATGGAATAATTTTAGAGAAGCTGCAAATTCATCGTAATGGTGCTCTGGACAAATGGTAAATAAAGAGAAGCGTATTCAGAGCCAGTTAAAAAATAAATAAAAAATTGACAGCTGAAGTCAAAATTATGCCGAAAATTCTAAAATATTTTTTAAAATGTTACTCCATAAACATTTGGAGTAAGGTTAAACATTGTGTGACTGTAGTCAGGTAAAGGAGGTACAGATGAGTGTGAAGTAAAAACTGGTGTGAACCGACAGGGAGGGGATTTGGTTAAAGAGTTATGGGTAGATGAGCTGGAGAAACCAAAAACATAATTAGACCAACACACCCTAATGCACGGAAAAAGTAAGATTTTCATTTTAGACTGTCAACACTTAGTATTGTGAGAAATAAAAAAAATTTAAAAATGTGTGTGATTTTACATTCTGGTGGCTCATTTTTGCGTCTTGCCTAAAATATCTAAGACCCGGTTAGAGAGACGTATTTTTGAAGCATTGGTTGTTTCTGTCTCAACAGTATGTTAGAGGTTCCAAGTCCACCACATTAACACGCACACACGTGTGTGACTTTGTTTGGAGATGGCTAAGAGAGAATTTCGCTTAGTTCTGAAAAGACAAGAGCAACATGGCTTGTTAAATATTTCAGTGTCCTCAAGGCACACTGACCCACATTTTGCAATTCAAAAAAAGCCTGTTAATCAGCTATGTATGCTGAAGCAGGAAAATGCCTAAAACATGCAGGGCAGTTTGACTTGAAATACAGGGTTGAAAAAGATTTAAATACTCCATGTAAATGGCACATAAAGTGAATACTCTTATGTTAAGATGCCATTTTTTTCCATGATGTAAAGACAAGAACAAGATGCTACTTCATAAGATTTTCCCCCCATGATAAACATGAAACATATTTTGAATTATGGATAATTGTGCGTCGGTGTCGTTCCCAAAAACATGAACTCATGAGAAAAGGAGCAAGAGGGGGAGCAGGAGAACTACAAACTGTTTTTTTGTTCTTTTTTTTTTTTTTGTAAGTCCCCTAAAAACAATGGGACAAGAGACAGGTGGGAAAATAATTAACATAGTACAGAAAGTGGACAGAAGTGAAACCTAACAAACCATAAAACCAAGAAAGCAGGAAACGGGGAGCAGGATGCAGCGCAACAAAACAAAGGCTAAAATACAGAGACAAAAGAGCAGGAAGAAACTCAGGATCAGAAACAAAATGTGTGAAAATTAACTACATAACAGATTAAACAAAGTATTTGCTTGGAAAGAAAAATACTAAACATAAACAAGCTGCAGTAACTTGACTGCATAAGTGCACATCAATAAGCTAATGTTTTAATATTGGGATCTAGTGTTCATTTTTGTTCTTGTACACTCCTGCCATCAATTACAAATGATCTAATTAACCAGTTTTTGCATTCTGACAGATATTTTTTATTGAATAAATGATGTCAGTGTTGTATATTGTATCCTGCATTGTGTTCATAACAACCTCGTTTCAGAACATTAGCAAAGACAACTGCTGATTTTTACCCATGGAGTCACTTCCATCAACTTCATCTTCAGTAGCTGCTTGTATTTTCTCTAGAACTTAAATAAAACTTGTACCAAGATAATAAGGACAAGCATTTAATTAGAGTAATCTCTGCTGATCATTTCAGTCTTCATCTCTGAGTGCAGAGATGAAGACATTCTGGTTTTGCGCTTATTCTGATTTAGACATTTTGAGGTACTATTTTGATTAAAAAAAAAAAAAAAAAAGCAATAAGAACGTTCAAACAAAGTCCAGCAGTCAAATACAGAGTGTTTTTTGTCACTATTTGGTCGCAGTAATTGTATTTAACTCTGCTTTCAAATGCAACAATATTTGCTGATGCACCTTTATTGAGCAGTGGGGAATAAAGGTTCGATAACTTTATTGAAAAAGTTATCTGTAGCAACTGTTGCTGCTGTTGTGAGTAGCAACAGGCTCCTCACAATATCGACCGCTTTAAGGGGATTAATTGGAATTCATTGTGACAATATTAAATCAAAGATGTTATCATGATAAGAAATGTATCATGATAATTACAAAAAATGCCCACCCCTACTCTACCGTGTCTCAAGCAAACCAAGTCTCTTTCTCACCGCTTTCACATTTTGTATTTATTCACCCGCAGCTCCCAATGCCTGCATGACTGGAGAGGCACTGCTAACGACTTCAAATTAGGGTCAGATATTCATCATGGTCCTCAACGGGTACACTGAGTGCAGATATGCATCTGGAGTGCCTCAATTGTGTCAGACCCAGTTCAGCTTCCTGTGGTGAAATGGAAAAACCACAAAAGTTTGTGGTGCTTCTTCACCATTAGTTTATTATTTACACACACACACACAAACACACACACACACACTGACCCACGCAGCTGTGAATGCCGGGTGTAAACTACTCAGATGGCAAAAAAGAATGAATTAATTACAAAATTAAGAAATTTGTAAAATTCTAGATGTTGGTTTTCGATTACGGCTAAAAGTCTTTAGGATGACACCTTGGGTGCTCGTCCACCCGTTCCTCCCGCAGCTTCATTTTGACTCACACAAAGACAATGTGCGAGTAATCCTCTTCCCCTCGGAGGATGACTGTCTCCCCCAATGACACATCATCCTCACATGGCAGCAAGTGTGTGGAGAAACTACCTCAAAATGTGTCTACTCCAAGTTACTCATGTGTCCTTAGGTGACGATTCCATCAGGAAAAATGGTGGAAAAATAAATATTTTACATGTAACCTAAACATGCAACCCTGGGAGAAAAAAAAAGAATGCACCACATGGAAATGCAGGTTTACCTGCACAAAAACTGAATACGTCTCGTTGTTGACGGTGTGCGAGTAGTAATACTCTCCATCGTACCACAGGACCTTGCCAATGGGAGCGTTCTCCTTCGTCACTGCAAACATCCACCTCGGATTGCAACATTCTGTCAGCAGATTCCTGTGCAGGAAAGAAGGGAGGGTTAGTCTGACCTCTGGAGACCTCTGGATGCTTTGGTTTAAACTGTCCCACAAATATTTGCATGAATAATTTACGGTCGCAAGCTAAACAGCCAGCTGTCTTGTAATCGTCGCTGAAAGGATGGATGCTGAGGTGGAAACTGTTACCATTAGAGGAACACGGTTGTACGGTTGGTTGGTTGGTTGGTTAAAATGCACAACTCCAATACTCACACCACGGGCCGACCATGATGGAGGTCAACATGAAAAAAAGGACATTTAGGATGTCTTGCAAGACCAGAAAACAATAAAAATGTGTGATTTCATATTTAGTTGAATGATGCTCTGAATGCAGTCGCCATGTTCTTTTCATATTCTTCTCATTACACTTAGCTGTAACATTACTTAAATTGTTCATGTGACTCTTCCTGAATTTAAAATATGTAATGACCTTCCCTCTTCTTTTCCTCGCCTCAAAACTCCCCTCCCTCCAATAAATCATGATGTGTCGCTTTTCGACTTCTGTGTACTGGCAGACATACAGAATATCTATTTAAAGCTCCACACAGAGGCCCAGTGCAGGGTGCACATCCTCCTTTATTGGCTGGCCTTCGGTCAGTTTTGGTTTTATGAACTGACTGGCTTACATGAGATGGATTAAAGGTTAAAATTGAAAAACTACAGGTTGGAAGTTTTAAAACATCCCCAGTCTTTCTAGTTTTTTATTGAAATTCAAGTCCGATGTAGCGTGAAATGTTACAAAGGTAACTTGGTGAACTTCCAAGGGTTAAACAAAAAAAGGTTGAGTTACCCCAAACTGAACAATAATGTACATTTCAGAAATACATGAAAAGGTTGATCAAGCTTTGAAAGCAGCTGACGATTACTCTCTAAAGATTAAAACACAAAGAAAGTTCAGAGTAGTTTCCTATGCCATCAAATCTGACAGGAAGCGACCTCCCTGCATTCTGACAGATGCAGGAAGCTGCATCTGTCAGAATGCAGATGCAGCTGCATTTTTTTTGTGGCACAAAGCCACAAAAAAAAGCAGGAGACAAACTTTTAACTTCTAAGCGCTACCAGCTTCTTAAGCAGTTCACAGACCGACAGCTTCAACAACAGCTTCACAGTGGTCGTAGTAAACAAATCAGTTTCAACGTCAAAGAGAGGACTTTGAGCAGCTGGTGTGACACCAAGTGAGAGGCACTCTGGACCAAAAAAAACGGCTTCCACATTCTAGCATGCGCTTGGTTTGTCAAGGATTCATCCAGCAGGACAACAATGAAACGGTCCGTTTGATTGTTGACAGAACCTGATAGGAAGAAATCACAAGATATAAAGAAAACAGGAAGTGGTCAGCGCAGTCTTCAGATTTTAACTGCATGGAGCTGGTCAGGGGTGAACTGGATGGACATGTGAAAGCAGAGCGACCCGCAAGTGCCACACATTTATAGGAACTTCTGCCACTAACAAGGGATTTCATTTTCTGAAGAGTATTTAAATTCTATTGCAGGAAAGAAAGAAGTGAATGAAGAAAGAAAGAAAGAAAGAAAGAAAGCGTGTTCAGCTGTTTTCTCTAACAAAGGCGGACACTTTGACATTGGTCCATAATGTGATTCCAATGGTTTTTATATATATATATATATATATATATATATATATATATATTCTTCCTTACCAAATGTGCTTTAGGATCAATAAGCTCAAACGGTATTTGAGAGCAAAGCAGAAATGTGAGCCTGTAACCGACCTGTACAGATCGATGCCCGTCTGGTTCTTCTTCCACGCGTCCCGCAGTCCCAGCACCTCCTCCACGATCTCTTTGTCGCTGGGAAGTCTGTACGCAGGGAAAACGTAGAACCAGCCGAGCACCAGCACGCACAGAGCGGCCCACACCGACAGCTTAACCCGGCAGCATCGTACCAACATCTTCCCCCTCCGTCTTGGGTCAAAGCAGCAGCAGCAGCAGGACCAGGAGCAGCAGGAGCGGCGCGTCAGAAATCTTTTTTTTTTTTAAATCAGAGCTGCTCCCTGTGCAGAATCCCGACAAGGAGCGTGAAGCCGGTGGTCGAGCAGTTCGGTCACCCGGTGGTTTGGTCCACGCGTCTGTCTGGAAGTCCGGCTTTGAATGAGACGGGCTCCGATTTAAAGGAGAAGCAGGAGCGTGTGTCCGCGCGGTGGCTCACGCTCGGCTGCAGGGCTGTGGCGCAGTGTGTGAGGGTTTGTGGGGATCCGGCGCGCTGCTGGACGTGCATCACCGCCATCCATCCCAGCCACGGTTATTGTGAGGAATCAGATAGCCCCCTTCCCCCCTCTTCAAGTCCGAAGAGCATCCCGTTCTGTCCGTGTCGCTCCCCCACTCCTTGACCTTGAGTGCCCCCCCAAAAAAGCCACCCTTCTGACGGGATCCGGGGTTTTGTCTTGAGGCCCCGGCTGCAGCCTAGAATGAGGAAAAGTGCGCGGCCCAGATGAATCGGGCCAGTCCTCCTTTTTAAAGGAGAGCAACCCCCCTTCCGATGAGACAAAGTACTTCTTGTGGGGATGGAGGTGCGTAAAGCGGGACGAAGTTGGGGAGGTGGAGAGAAGAATGTGGCTTTCAAAGTAAAAGCATGCGCTCTCAAAACGAGGCTGTTGGTTGTTGGTTTGATCAGAACAAGAATCCAGATAAACTCCTAATGGTTTATAAATTGTGGAGTACTTTCTGTTTGTATTTCCTCCGGTTTATGTAAAGCATTTTGAATTGTTTTGTTGCTAAAAACGTGCTGTGTAAATAAAATTGCCTTACCCAGCAGCATTCTTGGTAGTTTGCATGTTCCCATTGGCCCGGAGACAAGTCACATCCATTAGAGTTTATCTTGAGATGAAAATCGTCCAATTACAAGACCAGCAGAGCCACAGCAGCTATTTCCCCTCCATTACAAATGGCCAGCATATCTGGTTCACTGCTGGATTTCTGACCCCTGTGACCCCTCAGCTTTTAGCCAGTATTTCAAGTTAGTTAAATAAACTCAACTTTCATCATATGACTCAGCCGTGCAGAGTGACACGCTTATTCCTCTGCATGCGTTCAGTGAGGAGTTTCTCGGCTTTTCTTTTCAGAGTGGTCCATCTCGATATTTTTTAAACTGAGTGGTTAGTTTACGAGGTCTCAGTGAGGAGAAAGTTGCAAAACACTTTCGCAGCATTGTTTTAAAGTTGCAGTGCAGTGATGACTGTTTTCAGGAAGTGGTAAAAGAAATAAGTAAATGGTAACAGGTACTAAAAGCATGTTCTCAAAGGAAATAGTAACACCAAAGCTGACATGATGGGAGATCTTCTGCTATGCTTTGAGCATGAGGGTTGCAAGATAAGCAGCGTGTTGCTTTGACTCATGTTTGACTTAGCATGTTTTGAGAAGTCCTCAAATCTCCCGTTTCCTAAGACGCAAAGTCAAATTTCTTTTAAGTTATTTGTGATGGACACGGCATTTTCATAACAACCGAAGGCAGCAGTTACTTGATTGTTATAAAATGTCTGGAAAGATACACAACATAACCTGTTTTAGTCCATCACCTTGAGTCCAGATAAAGACGTGGCTTTGTGTGCACTGTTTTCATTCAGGGAGTTTAATTTGTGTGTGTGTGTGTGTGTGTGTTAAAAACCAAAAATGGGAAAAAAAAGAAAAATTAAACAAAGATGGATTCATTTTTCTACTACTACTCCCTATGAAACTGTGTAGCTGCATTTGTTTGAATAGCAAATATTAAATTTGCCACAATTAAAGTTACATACTTTTCTGTATGCTTTCTTATCCATGACAGAATGGATTTATAGGTTAGTGCTTTTCAGAAAGAAAAATGTGTTTTTCTTGTTTGTTTCAAACTAAAAGAAAAAAAAAAACCTGCCTTCACCAGACAAACATTTAAACTTTTGAATGGCATAAACATATTCTGAAACTGAAATAACACAAAACATGTATTATTACCTCAACATGACTGCAAACAAAAGCTGTGGTCTTTGGCTTCATGCTGGAGCCTGAACCGTGTTGCGTTCAGGCCCTCTGCTGGCTTTTGTCCGCAATCGCAAAGGTGATGCCAAAACCAAACCGGCTCACCGCACTTAGTCTCTTCTAAAAAGACTTTATCGTCTCCCTAACCCAGGAATTTCCCCCTGGAAAATTTCTGGGCAGCTCATCATTCAGTGTCATCTATTAAAAATGTTCTCATATTTGAAACTTGCTTGCCAACTAAGGAAATTAAGAGAACATTTCATGTTTTGTCAAGAAGCTGTAACTTTATTTTTCCTTCTTTTAGAGCAGGTTCTGTGTTAAGACGTTTTTTAAATTTCCATAAGTGAAAATCGGTGCAGGCGTAGAGCGAGAGACTGTAATCTGAACCTTGCAGCTGCCAGTGGTGCTTTCTCTCTGCCAGTGTGTCTTTTGACATTGATGGGTTCTCATACCTAAAGTGTTTCCCGTGGCCGACTTCTCAGGGCAACCCGACAGCCAAATAAATAAAAAAATAACAACAACATTCCCGAACGGCTTAAATACAACACAGGCTCATCTGAGTGAGGCGTTGAGAAATACGGGGCTCCTGCTGAGATTAATGGCGAGCCAGAGTCAAGGTTGGGAGGGCGGCGAAGGGGATGAGGGGACATGGGAGGCCACTTGGGTGAAGTCATGTCTCAGCTGTTCTCTGCGCTTTGCAGACAGAGGAGTTACAAATCAAAGGTTTGTGCAAAGTCTAAGCCGAAAAGTGTCAGCAGTAGCAAACTTGTACCATAATAATAATAATAAATCAAGATCTATTTAAGGTGCGTTAGATCAAGAAGACCGAACACATACAAGCATAACAAGGGACAAGCATAACTTTAGATGTATTCATTCATGGAGTCTAAATAGAATATGGCAGTTAGAAAGGAAAGCCTGGCAATTTAGATAATCAAAAACAATGTTTTTGGTTATTTTGGGAGGGGGGATAGAAAAGACATAGAAGTGTGTGTGGCACCGATACAACAAGGTACTGGCAAATTTATAGTCAGACCAGAAAATAAATGATGACAGCAAAGTAAAAATTGGCCGTTTTTTTTTTTTTTGGCAAAATACAAACAGGAGAACAGAATGAAAATGCCATAAAGCTACAGAACGCAGAAGAGAAAATAAAAAATAAAACAAAAAATAATTTACTAATATAAAAACTAAAGTAGACATGCATAAACACAATTAGAAACTAATGTTACTCATAAACGTAAAACAACAGCACTTCAAAGTGCATAAAAAAAAAACACCCTGCCAATACTGAAGCCTGCTCACTCTTTTATTTTTGGGAGGCTGCGTCTCGGCGGTGACAGTGGCGGAGTTGGGTTGCGTCAGGAATAGCTCTCCCACCTGCTGAGGTTCGCCGGATAACAGAGCATTTGTTATTCCATGCAGCTTTTCTGCTTTTATTGGCCCCGGTGTTGTTCTCTTTACATCTCCGACACAATACAACCACAAAATGTCTCCAAATTAAAAGAAACTCTAACGAGCTTTAACTTGAAAAATCACAAATGGGACAAGAGAAGAAGGAAACACAGCAAATGAGCTCGTCTCATCATGCAAACTAATATCTTTTGCTCTCGTTATTGTTTCTAAACTCAACAAGTCTGTTGTCTAATAATCTTTTATCACAGCACCTCGTGTTCCTCTAAGAAAGCCGGTGCTCCGTTGACCCCAGACACCTTAACGCTCGCATCAGCTTTATTCCAGTGGAAGCTTCTGGAAAGATCAGAAACTTGACGCAGTGATTTACAAACAGTGTCGCAGGTCGGGTCGAGATTAGCTTTCGTGCTTTGAAATCTTGCGAATCCACGCCGAGGAACTGATGACAGTAGATACAAATAGAAAAAAACAGAACAAAAAGGGTTTATCATGACGAAGAGGTCGAAGAGTGCCTCGCAGTGAATTCTGAAACGCAAAACACACCTGTCTCTAATAACTTGATGTTGAAATTATGGGTCATTTTGTCCTCTCAGTTGTTACCACCCTGTTTATTACTTTATGAAATGACACAAAATGATGTGAAAGTATGGTAAACAAGTTTAAAAAGCACATGAGCGTGAAAGATGTGTAAACAGAGACGACAAAGCTGTAATCATTTGGAGTTTGAGTTGAAAGTATGCATGCACACACTCACACCGAAGGGCAATTTAAAGTTGCCTAAATGCCTCAGGACAACCCAACAAACATGGAGGCAACATTGTCAACTCCAAATTGAAAGCCTGGCTTTGAGGCAGCAGTGCTCAGAAAATTCCCAAGAACACCTTTTTTTACATTTGATGCAAAAATATGTATGTATTTTTTTCAAAATGAGGTGACGGGGTGGGGACATTAATCCCAACCAGAAAGTGCTAGTTTAAGAACAGTTTTAGATTAATGTAGAAAGCGTTCCTCGAACACATATATCACTATCGAACATCTTTGTGAGTGAGGGTCAAAGTTCATCTGAAAGGTTAAATTGCAGCCAAATGTTTTGAGTCACAATTTGGAAACATTTGAATGCCTTTCACAACTCAAGGACTAAAATGTCCAACACTGCCGCCATATTTTATTTACCAACTTATTTTCAGAAGTATATTATTATTATTACATACTATTTTTGAATTGTTTATAAGTTAGGGAACGTAATTTTTTTCATAAAAAATAGGAGAATAGTAATAGTTGAAAAATATTCTGCAAACGTAATTGTTGTTTTTGATGTAAAGTGTACAAAAATATTAAATAGATGGATGATTGGCTTGAAGAACATGTGTAGAAAATAAATACGAAACTTAAAAAAAGCCTAGACTAATTGAAAAAAAAAAGTTCAGTAGTTGTAGTTCTGTTCATTACGAATACATTTATTTGAAATAAGTTGCAACTTTTGCTGCCATTGCCTTTGCTCTCTGCCATTTTTTCCAGCCATTGAAGGTACCCCTGGCCTGTTGGTGCCGTGTTTGTCTGTCTCTTTTCTCAGAAAAGGGGCGTTAATGGAGTTATTGCTGCCATAAACTGTTTCTTTTTTTTTTTTGTCTCCATAGCAAAGACTCTGGATGCAGCGTTTCCCGGATTGATTGTATCTATTTGCTCAATAAAATCACTATGGTTCCTACAAACTATGTGCGCATGTGCGCTCTCTCTCTCTCTTTTTTTTTTTTTTTTTTTTGTCGTCCCAGAAATGACCACACGTTTACTCAGGATGATTGGTAATAACTCAGTCCATCCAGCTGGACATAGATCTTTACTGATTAGTGTGAAAAATAAAACAAAATCTTATTGCACTGTACCATAATTTAAACTGAATTTGATTGCATAGTACTCAATCCTAATGTGACTATATGAACCAATGAATGGAACCAATTAGATAGTTTGATTAAGAACAAACAGCTGGATACGAGTTCACCTTGAGATGACTATTAGTTGTGAACTGACTCCAAATAAATACGCTGGAATAAATTTTTGGGATGAGAGTGAAGTGTGTTAATGTGGTTAAAAGAGTGCAACACATCATAAACCAGAGGGAAAAGATGATAGCATTAAAGCAGCTCATGATAGATCATTACCCCCTATGTGGTGTTATTACAGCGATAGGGAGGAGATATTCTCCTCTTGGTTTCGTGCCAGCACATTCTTCAGACCAGACGTTATATTTACTGTCCGCCCCCTCGACCCCCCTTTATATAAAAAGCTTTCCATTGTCTGGAGCAGCTGCTGTTTGACTCCACGCGTCGGCAAACATCCATTCAAAGGTAAAATTGCTTTGGAGCTTGTTTAAAATGTGACTTAATCTCAACCGATCGCTTGTTTTTGATGGTTATATTTAGTCAAAAGTGTCACTGGGCTACTGAGGAGAGTAAATCTGGAGCTCTGTATTTAAAAAAAAAACAATAACATGCCTCACCTTTGTTTGCCCACCTGTGTCTGCGGTTTTCACTGCTGAAAAGATTTGAACTGCAACATGTTGGATTTAGCTTAGATGGTCCAAGTAACATTTTAATACTGTTGCCGGTTTCCAAACTTTTAATGAAGCCAAATACAGAAGAAATATTGTTCTTTTGCACATGCCTTAATTAATAGCCTAGATTGGAAATAAGATTTGTTTTGTTTCCTTTCCAGGTGTTTGACTTTTTTATAGTCACAGGTAAACTGAGGTAATAAAAATCCCTCTTCTGCTCCCATTTTGTGATTCTCTTACAAACCAAACTGCTTGTGTTTTGATAAGCGGTCTCATATGTCCCCGTTTGCCGTTTCAGGCCCTCAGCAGACGTGCAGCCATGAATCCCAAAGGGGATAAGGTGAGCCAGCTCTGATCCACTGTGTTAATCCTCCATGCATGGGACAGAGGACACATTGTCCTTACAGACATGGCAAAGATGTGGCGGCGGTTATCTGTCGAAATTGCTATCGGCATCCTTGAGAGCTTTCCGCTTGACTCCGTCCTAATAATAAAGTGTTATCTTTGCACATGCGGCTGCAGCGAGTGGTGTTGAGCTCGTCTAGGCATTCCCTTCACATGAAGCGGCACACAGCTGTCTTGATCAGCTTAAACGCAAAGATTCTGGAGAGATAAAAATGTTAAAATTGTATGATTTTAGTAGAAATGTGAAGATTTTGTTTTTGCACGAATTCTGTCGCGTAACTACATGCACAAATTTCATTTCCCACAGCCGAAGTCGAAGATTTCGGCGTCCCGCAAGCTCTCCCTCAAAGTAAGTTTTCAAATGTCACATTTTGCCCAAATATTTCACATTTTGTCCTTCTGCAATTTTGATGAATTAATAACGGCATGCAATACAAATAATACAAATGGAAGTGTGCTGTTTTTATTATTCATCTGTTATATTTCACTGCACTGATAGCTGTTTTTATGGATCTGCAAAGCTGTCTCCACTGGATTTGCACAAGCAGGGCATCTTTAAAGGTGCTGCCGATTTTCAGCCTCGGACATGTTTTAACTTTTCCTGCCGAAGGGTAGTCTTCCCACAGCATGATGCTGCCGCTACCAGACTGTGGCAATGACGTGTTCAGAGCAGTGCTAGCTTTCTTGCTAGCTTGGGATTTTTGCACGCAGGTCCTGAAAGTTCAATTTCTGTCTTTTCTAACCAGAGGAACGTCTTCTGTGCTTTTTATTTTACTTCTGTGCAACTTTCTTCTTGAGGGGTTTGTTTGGTTTCCTTTGTCTTTATGAGAATTACTCTGAAGGTGTGACAATTAAAAAAAAAAAAAAAAAGTTCAAGGGGAAGCATTTTTTGTTACAATCTACTGCATCAGACCTGGGACCAACATCGTTTCTAACTGTTCTGATCAGATGTTGCTCCTCCAAAGAGCATGTGAGGATCTGGAGAGGGAGCGGCAGGAGCGGGAGGAGGAGAAAGGGCGTTACCTGAAGGAAAAACTGCCTCCTCTGCAACTGTCTGGTTTGTCGCTGGATGACCTCCAAGTAAGAGGCATTTATGCCAAACGAAGTTTATTTTTAGACGCATTTATGGGACTGTAACATGAACGTGTCCCTTTCAGAAACTGTGCAAACAGCTGCATGAAAAAATTGACGTTGTGGATGAAGAGAGGTATGACTGTGAACATAAAGTCAGCAAACACAACAAAGATGTAAGTTCCTACTTTGTCACGTCTTACGTGCATTTGAAATATTTTTAATTATACACATATACTTAGAAAACCTGAGACTAAAGACATAGTTTCTTTTTTATTTTTTTAAGTTTGTTGAACTTCCCAGTCACCAAGGTTTGAAACCACAAGGCTCACTGGGAAATTGTCGATCTTTCATGCAATTTCTGCAGATATTTTCCCCCCAGAAATGACATCTAAACCGATAAATGAAACTATGCGATTCCCAGCCAAATTACATTAAAATTCTTGTATTATTTTTATTATTTCTATGTAAATATCAAAGTTGTTTTTCATTTTTCAGCAAATTTAGAAAGAAATGATCGTTAAATTGCATTTTATTTTCATATTCTAATTAGTTAAATTATTCTTTCTTCCTAAATGTACAATGTTTTGAGGTTCTGAATGGAAATATGAAAAGAGCAAAAAAGAAAATAAAAGCCTTTTCTATATACAAGTGGAATCGCTGCAAATCCTTTACTGCAGCAGGAGGTTCACATGTTTTGCTACATTTTTGCTTTAGATCCACGAGTTGAAGCTGAAAGTCCAGGATCTAGGAGGCAAGTTTAAAAAGCCCGCCCTCAGGAAGGTGAGGGTCTCAGCAGACGAGATGATGAGAGCTCTGCTGGGCTCCAAGCACAAAGGCTCAATGGACCTCAGGGCCAACCTCAAGTCTGTGAAAAAGGAGGATGTCAAGCAGGACAAGGTATGACTTGCTTCTCCGTTTATTCATCCGCGTTTCATTGATATTTCATCGATGTTTTGATTTCTTCTTCAGGTCCTTACCTCCGAAGTTGGAGACTGGCGTAAGAACGTGGAAGCCATGTCGGGCATGGAGGGCCGCAAGAAGATGTTCGATACCGGCGGTGGAGCGCAATGAGACATCGAAGCCAAAGCTGGACAGTCATCGAAGAAAAAGAAAATATGCCACACTTACCCGAAGACTAACTCTGGCATCTGCTTTGCAGTTTGTTTGCTTCTTTGTTTTGTTTTTTTTTGAATGCAACGTTTTAAGACAAGTAGCGAACCAGTATTTCTTTTTATTTTTGTTATGACATTTGGTGAGCAACGATGAGCTAAATAAAGAAAGATAACCGTTTCCATATATCTGTAGCTGACTTTATCATGTTTCACGTTCTTGGAGCCCGTCAGTTCACACGCGGCGCAAAGGGAGCGCGGTGATGCTGTGATGAATTATAAAAAGGACAATGAATGAATCAGGGAGGGGTAAAAGACAGGTGTTCCCAGAAATGCATCAGATTTAAATAGACGACATGATGCTGACGTGACCTCCATGTGTGCCGTGACTCCCTCGGCAACAGAAAGTAAACATTAAAATCTATTTGAGGAAGATAAAAGAAATGATGAGTTTGAGTGCAAAGCATAAACTGTGGGTTTATGCTTTGCTTCCTCTGCGCGTGTCGCCTGGTTGACATGGCATTTAGCACCTGGGAGTGTCATTTGAAGCACGACAGCAACGGCAACAGCAGCCATGCTCATGTTCCCAGCAACCGCAGCCTCGATGGTGTGCCGCATGCCGTCAGGGGCGAGGTGTGAAGCAGTCTGTCTGTGTCCAAGCAGCTGAAAATGTTTTGTGTGCCTAGTAAGAGAATTAAAATACCTTACTGAACCTTTCCACACTGTAACACATAACACAAACCTTAGTCTATTTCGTTGGGACTTTTTTTTTTTTTTGTAACAACAAAGAGCAGAGCGTAACGAGTGGAAAGAAAACTGCAGAAATGCTTCTCGAAGGTTTTGCACGTGTCCTTTTTAATGAGCTGCAGGCCGGAAGGCCGTATTGTTGTCACTCTAATCTTCGGTGCCCTCTACAAAATTCTCAGATTGAAGTCGGGAATCTAATTAGGGCCATCCAAACATGTTTTATTTCCAGATAGCTAAACAGTTAATCACCACTGCAACTGTGTGTTTTGAGTCATTCTCATGCTGGATTGTTCAGTGGAGCTGTGGTTCCAATCGGGTCGGTCAGTCAGGGCTGGTTTGAAGTCAGGTGTTGATTGGATCTCTGGGTCAGAGGAGCGCTGGACGGTATCGAAGTCTGGAATTTTGATATGAAGTGTCAAAAAATTTCATTCATAACATTCTTACACATTAGTTTTTAAATAACGTGCAGAAATAATATCCAATAAGCTGAATGGAGGATCTACATAATGTCATAACATATCAAAGAAATATGCTAATGTCCCAATAACTGGACATGAACAACAAAATGTAATAATTGCACTTAAATTATAAGCTACTGAACTGCAGTAGCCTGAACTTATACGATGTCTCCTGGTCAAGACAATCAAATATCTCGAGGGATTGGAGTTGATCTGGAAGCTGAATCTGACTTCTGAGCTCAGCCAAACATTTTAATGATAAATGTAAAACAAAAGAACAAAAAACATTTCTGAACCGATCACAAGTCGGCAAGACTCTGAACGAGGGGATTTCTGAATCTCTCTGCCAAACGCGAGTCCAGCTCAGAGACGACACTCGCATGAGGATTTTTGTTAGTTATGCTTTTGGGATCGTTTTCTACCGATTCTCCTTTTTTCAAACGAAAAGGAAAAATCATTGTGGCAAAACAACTTCTTGTTGACCACATCGAAAAAATAATAATAAAAAACAACAAAGAATTCTCCTTTGAGATTTTTGCAAAAGGCTTAGCATGTGGGTGGCCTGTACTGAGCTCCGAGAGCCAATTACCCAACACTCAGTTGAGGAATTTATCTGCTTTAAAACATCTCCAATTATAAAGCAATAAACAGACAGAATAAGAGATTCTTTCTGAGTGGTTTGGGCCTTGAGTTTTTTTTTTTCGCTGCCTTTGAAGCCGTTTCATGACGGTTTCATCACCTTTAGCAGAGCCTCCCAGCAGGTAAGGCTTCACCTTCCCCACTGGAGGTAAGGCATCGATAAACCTTTAAAAAGCCTGAATTGTTCAGCATTACTTGTTTAAGACAGGGAAAAGTTGATTACTTATTCTAAAAGTATGCATTTTAATTTTTATTGTAAATCAACAAGACGCATGTTGTGGTTTGAAGGGATTTTATTAAGCGACCAAACTGCAGAAAGCCTCTGAAGATGAATCTATAACTGTAATGAAAATAAACAGACTTACTAAAACGCTCAGAGGAGTAAATGATAAGATGGATGCAGAGATGAAAAATAAACCAAATACAAAAGGACGACTTACCAAAGTGAGACCTGAGCACAGATTTAATCTAAAGCAAGAAAGGCAGAAACAGAAAACTACTAATAAGCCACAACACAATTAAACAAAGTATTAAAATGCACAGAAAACTCAAACCACCCAAAGAAAAGGTCACCGTTCCTCTTTGTTTAGGTCATATAGTTTTTTACTATTCTAAAAAAAAACAAAAAAAACCCACGGGTTTATGTTGACACTGGGTTAAAGGAAAACACGGTGGCGTTTGACAGAGGAATTCTGACCCACTAGTGTCAGCTTTCCCTTGAGCGACTGTGCAAGCAGCCTGTCTCCAGTTGTGAATAGTTCTGCTACAGCAGGGAATGTTTGAAAACCGCCTCTATGGTTCAACGAGACTCGTGGTTTAGCTGCTTCTCAGCAGCTGAGTGCTTCTGTCTCACTCCTCAAGGATTCTTTGTGGCTTTTTAAAATAAGCAGCTCCACGTTTCACAGACCTCAGTGTGCTGACGCTCGAAGACACTGCTGACGCAGTAGATTGTGCAAAATATGGACTTTAAAAAGTCTCCTCCCTAAGCACCCGACTCTGACTTGTAAAACAGGCTCCGTAACCAACATTGGCAGACATTATCAACGAGCATGTTTCCCTCAAAATGTACACATAACACAGACACATGTTGCATCAAAATGAGCATCTCGAAACAAAAATTGCAATTTAGGCAAACCACAGAAAGCAATGTTTGGCAACGGCTCTTAAAAACTGTTTGTAAAAATCAAAAATGTACAAAAATAGTTTAAAACAATCTAAAAGGTAATTGCATTTTTATTAAAATGTAACATACTTTGTTTTGCTCACAGTAGATGTGGTGCGAGAATGAGTTAAGAAATGCTTATTTAAAAAAAAGACACTGAAAGACAAACAGAAAAAAATGCTATCAGCATAAAAAAAAAAACTTTTTGTATCTGCCAGATGGATGGTGGACCTGCTTCTCTCAGCTGTATATGTTGCCACTGACAGCTACTGAGAGCCAAGGTAATTTTCCAGCAAGCCTATAGTAGCAACCAGTTCTCAATGTACAGTCACTGCCTAAAAATAGACACTAATGTGGCCGCATTTACAAAGGCAGAGTGTCCCAGATATGATATCCAAAGTGCATTTATGTCAACACCTCATGACGGAGACGGTGCAGCTTAAAAATCTCGACATGGAATCTGTTGATAAAACAGTTAGAAGTTGCAAAATCATTCTTTAATGGATTATTTGCCAAATCTGGAAACAAGACAGAGATGATGCGACGCTTCAAACGGATCGCAAGGCAGGCTCATGGGAAAAAGCCACTTGGTGGCAGCAGACAGCTGCATGACAGCAGCGATGTTTGCAACCGCAGTGTGTCGCTGGAATATGGCAGCCTCCAAACATTGGCACCCATGCTAAAGCAAGCTCTACCATAGCCTTAAAATACATGAATCGTTTATCCAACAGGAGCACATTGTCATAAAGATGAAGTTTTAGGAAAAGTCAGCAAGTAACTTTGGCACTAAGTTTGCAATAACTGACAATAACTTGTTTATTCTGCCACCAAGCGAAGCAGGAATGGACAATGTAATCCTTAAAGTTCAGTAACAGTGAATGCAATTAATGGAAACTCCATAGCAACCATTAAATGGTATCTGAATCTTAACCAGTTGTTTGGAAGGCATATGAGGATGAAGATTTTTTTCATCTCGCCCTCCAAAGTGTAAATGTATTAAGCTTTCTAAACACAACTAATTTATCAAACTACGTGGTCTTATTGCATGAGACAAGAGGAGAGAAGTTTAAAGAGCTCTCTGTATGTTTTAACCAAGGCGAGGTCAATGAAAAGTATGTTTTTGGTCACATCTCATAACACAAAAACCAAAACAATTTTCACAAAGCTGTAAGTGTTATCCCAATCTTAAAAATAAATAATTACCCCCGTACCAGTTCACTTCGCTGAATCTAACTTAAAAGGTCTTGACTCAAAAAGAGAAGAGAAATCACATTTTGTCTTCAAAGACAATGAGGAAACAGATTGCAGCCCTTTCAGCCTGTACTTGTGCGACCCGATGAAGGATTCTGATTGATGTCATTAATCTTCCGACGTGCGCACAGCATGGGCGGTGTGTTTATTAGCTGAGAGACTGGGTAACACAGAAGGTGCTCTGCTGGCACAAGCCACCAACTAGCTGTGAGATCCATGTTTTGTTGCGTTTCATCAAGCCTTTACTTCCAGGCACGTTCATCAAAATTGGTGCTATTTACTTCAAGTTCAGCCACTTCGAGGCTGCTCTGATTTATGGTACTGCTAACCACAGTTCTGCAATGTATTGAGAGCTGGCAATATTTAATCAATCATAACCAAATTCAAAACATCAACATAAAAGACCGAATCTAAAAAGCAACTGGAAATAATCCAGTCTGACATCTCACATGTTGAATTTCACATACTACAGCCTTTATGCGACGAGCAAGAAGCTTGTTTACAAATCCAATCCTCCTCTAGTCTATATTTGGGGGTAATGACACAGAAAAGACGCCTTAGAACTGCATTAATAGCATCAGACTGTTGGATTTAATGGTTTAAACAGAGAAAAGCACAAAGTCTCCGACACACTCAACCCGAAATGCTCCTCTTAGTCAAGAAGTGTTAATTGGATTTTACTCCAGGGGTTAATTCATAATAACATAAACAGGCAGCAGATAGAAATGATGGGAAAAGCACATGATAAGGATATATGTATATAATCCATGTGAGCCATTAGGAAGATTTAGAGCTAAAAGTGAATAATTTGAACTGACGGTGCAGGTTCCCCACCGGGCCAGGGACATTTAACCACTCAAGCTCTCTCCATAACTAAATCTTTATTAGACACTCAAAGTAGCACTAATCATGGTAAAATAGCTCCGTAACATGAGGAAACTTAGTACCTCCACTGAGAGCTGTGACCTTTGAAGTTGAATTTACGTACTCTTACATTTAAGTTGTGCAAATTTAACGAAAACTTACTTACTCCCTCTTTCAGTTTGTTCCCTGTAATAATGTTTTTGCTCCCTCATCTCATTGAACCTACATACAGATATACATCAGTTTCAAATTTGTTCTGTCATGATTTGTTTTGTTGCACCTCGCCGTTTCAGATTATATAAATCAATCAATTCAATGTGTTCTATTTCATATTTATGGCAATAATCCAGGTAAATATAAAAATGTAGTTTTCAGATGATTATTTCATTGCAAATGAACATTAACTTCCAGCTATCAGTCTGCAAAATTAAGTTCGACAACACTTGGGCAACAAAGCAGGACAATGACACAAAGAAGATCAACAGTTTTCCACTGCATGGCCCAAATAAACCCAAAGTTCTTGGAGTGTCTCTGGACTTAAATGCGACGGAGATGTGTGACATGGCATCAAGTTGTTCATAACCCTCCAAAGTAACTGAGTTAAAACAATTCTGCAAAGAATAGGATATAATTTCTCCAAACAAAAAGTAAACAATTCATTGGCAGTTTTTGGAACCGATTGATTACAGTATTTGTTGCCAAAGGTGGGAAAAAGCAGTTACGAGGTTTTGCCATGGCCTTTTTTTGCGATAGGGCCAGATTGTGTTGGATCCCAATTTGAAAACTGATTTTCTGCTCCGTGACACAAAGATTGTTTGATGATCTGAACCATGTAGGAAATGTCAACAATACCAGAAATTAAATTAAAATTAAGCTGGAGTAGATAATTTCTTATTTTCTTAAAAAGAGAGAAAAAAAAACTTCCATGCAGCCAGGCACCTCAGACTACACATAGACAGGTGTTAATGCACTAAATAATTGTTAAACTGTAAATGTGGCACTGTTGCTGGGAAAACACTTTAATCACAAATCATAAACTGCAGATGGGAATCAGATTGGCTTAGAGGACTTTCGGTCTTTGAGTTTGCATCTCCTTCAAAGCTGTTTCATGGTCGTTTCATCACCTGCAGTTCCCAGCAAGCTGAGCTTCATCTCCCCCACCTAGTTCTGGTGAATAATAAAAAAGTGCAGCAACAATATTTATATAATATAGCTCATCATGTAGTTTTAGGAGACCTTTGAAAACAGACTCTGTGTTACTTTGCATTGCTTATAAAATCCTAATGTACTCTGGACAGGATAATTTCATTAAGAACTTTGAGTACAGTATATTTGATCTCATCACACAAAATCAATGATTGCTGTTACCCCTGCATAGTCCACACTTTTGTTTCTGTCAGACCTGATAAGCTGAGTTAATCTACCATATAGTCGCCCAACGCTTTTCTCCTTTCTTATTGATTTCCTTAGGGAAGAGGCGGTTGACGACTATTGGTTTTGGACACTGAAGCCAGCCAGAGGTCAACCAAATGCAACCCTTATGAGAGAAGCTCTTGTTTACTCAAGTGGAAGATTTAAAATGACAACAAAAATAAATCAAGTTTTACTGCAGTTTGATTTTTTTTTTTTTTTTTTTAAATAAAATATGGGCTCTTACACAGTTTTAAACTCCTAACGATTCTAAGAAAATAGATGGCATCATTTGCAAGTGGAATCCAAACTCTGGAGACAAGACAGAGGGGAAATCTATTGTTTCCTCAGGTCTCCCTGGAGGGTCTGTGTGTGTGTGTGTGTGAGCTGCCTGCTTCAAATTATTAATAGTTCTGGTGCGATAGAGGATGTTTGGAAATTGCCTCTGCGAAAGAACAAGTTTGCCCAAAGTCGTGGCTTTTAGTCGGCAGAAACAAACAGCCTGAGAGCTTCTTTAACTCTCCTCAAAGGACTCTTCCTGGTTTTTACAATAAGCCACTCAAAATTTTATAAACTTCAGTCCGTGCTGACGCCGACAGAAACCGCTGACTAAAGGGAATGTGGGAAATATGCACGTTAAAACCAACTCCCTTTTCACTACTCAAGTCTCACTCTGCCTCTGTAACATATCCTCCTCTCATTTATCTTCATCTTCTCCTTGGCTTTGAGACATCAGAGAGAATCAATACAGAATAATGAATCTTACCTGGACCTCCCTCTGCTGTGTGCGCCATAGAAACAGTCCGCAGTGTGTTTGAGCTCCATTTAGCTCTTGACCGGCGTATTTCTCAGACGTTGATCATACTGTAATTAGAGGGCCTTTAAAAATAGTCTAGTGAAACAGACACAGGGGTTTTACATTTGGGGTTTCTGTTTTTGGGCCTTGCTTTCTATTTTTGAAATGCGCATTTCTGTCTCTCCAAATTTTACAACACTATTCACTTTTGTCTGAATAATAATAAGAAATTCAGCAGGTGTGCTTTCAGCCAGAAAAGCAATGGCAGTAATGGGGAGTGAGCCGATGCCGACGGAAGTCAGCGTTAGAGTGAAGTTCTTGAAGACGACAAACTTTTCAACTCGAGTCTTTCGGGCAACAAATGTTTTAAAGTGGAACACGAATATCAGACGGTGTTAAAGTAGGATTTTGATGATGAATCGACTCAGACGCCGACACCGTTTTCATGTCTGCTCTGGTGAATGGCATCCAACCACGTCAGGGCCCGCTCGCTTCTGGGATAATTGGTGTTAGGGGTGAGCTGCGAGGGGAGAGGGCTGAGATTTCACCCTTGCACCAAAGTCACTGTCTGGACCATTTTCCATTTCTACAATCCTATTTGAGGAAACTTTTTTTTTTGGCTCAGGGTAGCCTGCATCCTATTTTTCCACTTTATGCTGCTTGTAAAGGAGCTATATGGAAGGAGAGACCTGGCTGCAGCCACACTGGCTCGCCTCTGTGGTCTTAATATTTCAGAGCGCTAGACATCAAGGATCTTTCTATGCTGCTTTCAGAAAAAAAAAAAATCTGCTAAAACAGGAAGTAATAGAGAAAATAGAAATCTATAAATATAGTCGGACATTTAGAGATTATTAGGACTAATCATGGCACACAAATCTTCCTGTGAAAATGTGACCTCGAAAAATAAAACAATCAACCTTATTACGCCGGAAATCATTTAGCTGGTAGCAGAGTGCTTAGCTTCCCACAGTTTAAGCATGTGCAGCTAAAAACAGCCCAAGGTTTCCCGCAGTAATAATCACTAAAAACTCTGCAAGCTCTCCATTTCCTGCCCGTTCTTTGCTTGCATGACGACAGCTGTGTTCTACCTTTTTCTCGGCTGAAGGTGAGTTTCGAAAAAAATGAAAGAGAACCTCTGCTCGATCAAACTCGCAAAACAAAAATAATAATAAAAAATATACTCAAGCACCAAAATTTGATTTTTTTTTAACACAAGTATAAAATTGGAAACTCTATTGAAGATTCCTTGAGGGTTTTTCAATGGGAGGTATCCACACATTTCAGATTTTTCTTGTAGAGGAATGTTAAAACTTATCACTTCCTTACACAAGTACCACTTATGCATAAAAACAAAGCTGAATATTAGCAAATGCTTCAACAATCAGGTAACCAAGATATGATCAAAAAGGAAGAACTGTTTGAAGCTGAAGGAATTCAAACAGAATACCACAAAAATATCTGGTTTGCTTATTAATTTCCTGATGAAACAGAAGCTTTTCTATGATCATTTGAATTACTTAAAGAACAGATATTTTTTTAAAAAAGAAAGTTTTTATTTGTCGTTATCTATTCATTGCTATGATAATTGATTCTGGGAACACAAAAGGCCTTTTCTGAATCCCCTAAAGAGCTTGACAGCTCACCGGCTGGTAAACACAACACACCCGTGTGTAATCTGTACACGCTTTCTTCCGAGATCGCCATTGTCACCTGAATGGCTTTTGGGAAACTGCAAACAGGGTGACTTAAAGCTTTCTTTTTTTGCCACTCCTGCATAAATGCAAAATAACCACTCTTAGGGAGACATGTATTGGTTGGTTTGTAGTTGTGCCGGATTCCTCCAAAAGTTTGTTCACTAATATGCTTCACCAAACTCCTTTGGCCTTCACAGAACATCACCTTTCATGCCGAAATACTATTACAGATGTCAGGATAAAAAGATGGTAAAACATTTTGGAAAAAAACAACAACTATTCTTTTTCTTCCAATTCAGAATTTCCTGATACTTCGTCGATCTAAAAAAAGCCACACTGATGTTTGAGGGTGTAATGACAAAATAGTAATCACACTACAGCTGCACAGATCCTCAACCCTTTCCGTACATCGTTGCACTTCAGAATCTGCCAGACTTTTCACATTTCTGTCAAATACTCAAACCTGATAACGATGTTGCTATGTCAAATCACCATCTAGGTTATTTTTAAAGACAGTCCCAAAGGAAATGGGATTTACTGACCAACATGTAATCATTTCATCAAATCAGCCATATGAAAACAAATAGTCACATTAATACTATCCAATATATTTTTGAAATGACAGCCAGAATTAGCTCTTGAGGATCAGAAGTCGGTGTAGGGAAATGCTTAGAAAATTCAAAACACGCAAAAAAAAATAATTAAAAAAACGAATTCTGCTGCTTTCCTGCCGGCGCTGCGTGTTGACATCACCGTCTCATTACGGCTCCGCCTCCGCACTCTGCTGATGCTCATCCGCCACTTGCATCAGCACCATTTCTGGCATCCTCATTTGGCAGACGCGCAGAGAGAGCCGAGCCACCTCGCCGGAGCGGAGAGAGAGGCGTGAGACCTGTCGCCACAGCATCCCGAACAGACAGCCCACAGCCCGGTCCGGAGGCCCCAGAACCCGCTGAAGAGGAAGCCGTCACACAGCACAGCGAGCCCACTCTTAGTAATGGAGAGCCTGTTGGATAATCCGATGAAAGCCGTTCTGTACCTGAAGGAACTCACCACCATCGTCCAGAACCAGCAGAGCCTGATCCAGACGCAGCGCCAACGCATCGACGAACTCGAGCGGAAGGTGGAGGACCTGATCGGGGAGAACCGACAGCTGCGGGACCCCCATCTCTACGTCCAGCAGCCGCCCTCTCAGCACCACCACCACCAACACCACCACCACCACCCGGCTCAGCGGAGTGCCAGTCCCCAAGCGCCGACCCACCTCCATCAGCACCCGGGCAGCGCCACCAAGGCAGCGGCTCACATCGGCCAGCAGCTGCCGCCGCCGCCTCAGCAGCAGCAGCCGCAGCCGCCTCCTCCTCAGCAACAACAAATTGTCCATCAGACAGCCCAGCCTCAGCAGCAGCAGCAGCAGCAGCAGCATCCGACTCCCCCTGTGCCGCCTTCCCACCACCCGCAGCAGCTGCAGCTCGTCCCCACCTCGCCGCAGTCGCCCCAAGTGAGCAAAGCCGCCTCCGAGTCCGCCGAGGACGACAAGAGGAGCGCCTGCTGCAAGTCTCTGGTTCCGCAGACTCCAAGCACCCTGTGCCGCTCGGTTGGACTGGCCAGGAAAGCAGAGTGAGTAGCTCTCATGCCTTGTGCACAAACCAGGTGTAACAAAAAGGAGTCAGGTTTCTGATTTATTATCAGCTAGATGGAGCTGCTAATAATCGACACGAGCACGAAAAATGGTACATTAGTACAGTAGAAGATTTCATAGCTTTTTTTTTTTTTTTAATAGCAAAAGATAAATGTCATGATCAGATTTACTCTTTTGTTGTCCATAATACATGGTGTAGCTTTCAGATTGTCTATACTGTAAGGGATCATATTTAAGGAAAGCAAACAAAGACATAACATTCTCAAATTTCTCTTTTTGGTTTAAGATCCACTTCTGTTTCCACAACACTCCTCTGTTAAACAAGTTGCACGCTTGGTACTGATTGTGCAGATGCATGCCAAATATTTTACATCAATGTTTTATGAAAAAAAGAACCTTGCAGAAAAAAAGTGGGGTTTTTTCCCCCCCTTTTATGATTTTGCAGAAAAATTTCAGTCTAGCTTTTCTTCTGCTCACACCACTCAACTAGAAATGATTTGAAAGCCAATCTGTCTCTCAGGCAGCTGTTCATGGAAAGGGATGACAATGCAAACAGACTTCTAAAAACAACATTGTCAAAAAAAGAACAAACAAGCAACCTCAAGCTAAATTTTCATTGGGTATTTCATAGAGCTGCATTATACAGACCTCATTAGGACACCAACATAGAAATGTTCCAGAGAAACTTCAAGTGCCTGGAAGCAATGAGCGCCAAGACAGAAAGACATTAGCAGCTGTTCACGTGTCGCGTCAGCGACCTCTCAGAAGACGCAGAGAGGTGGAAAGCACTTGTCTTGCAATTTTTCGGAATGCCAAACATCCAGTCTCAATTTATTTACTGCCAGGAAGCAGTGCAGATTAATCTGTTAGCTACAGAGACAGTAGTAGAACATTCCTGGAAAATTAAAGGAATGCTTGCGTGTCATATTCAAGCCCCTATACTCTAATGCTCCTAAATACAATTTGGTTGATTTAAATCACTCGTCAAATATATAGAGTGCTTTTGTGTGAATTAGGTTCAATTTCATCTAAATAGTAACATATTTCTACATGCTTTTTTCTTTTATCTGGTGAGGTTCGAGGTTTTCAAAACATAAGAATGTTGATTGCTGGTGTGTGCGCCTCAGAACTCTCCATGGTGCAGAATGTTCTTTGCCTCGATCAAGGTCACATGAATCGCCTCAGCCAGAGCCACAAACACACACACACACACACACACCCACGCAACACTCGCATCACGCAGTGTTCCAAGCCACATCTGTTTCACTCAGCCGCATTTGCATTGTTTCCGTTAATCCGCATCAATTTATCGAGCCATTGAATTGTAATTCCTAAAGAAAAAGGGTCAGAAATGGGGCACGAAGGCAGGCACAGCCGGATGACGAATTCAAACAAAAAGGTACAGCGCGAGAGATGTAAAATAAATGTCAGAAGGAGGGCTGTCTAGGTTCTTTTCCGGAAAAAAAAAAAAAAAAAAAGCAACTTGACAGCTCCGAGGGATGATGAACAATGAGATGGAGAGAGAGGGATAGTTTCAAACAGCCCTGCAGAGCATACCCTAATGTAAAAGCAGTGACAAATGAAACACTGGAGATGCGATGAAGCTTCATCATTTTCCACATACAGCACTGATCCGGTGATGACAAGATAGTAAGTCGCTGCAGACAAGAAGTGATGCTTTTCTCTTCAAGGTGGGGTGGCGGGGGACACGAGGACGCAATGTAAACTCACTAATCAGGCATGTGTGCTCGTTTGACTTTGCCATGGCAACGCTGTTTTTGGATTTTCCCTTCGCTGGAGAATCACTGCAATGAGCAGCTCATTAAAAATGTATGCAAGCTGGTAAAGAACACATATTCTGCAATCCTCCCCGCTGTAGGTTGCGTCTAATAAATGTCATTTTTGCTGAAGAAAAAGAGCAAAGAAACAACTCAGCCATCAAACATAAGCCCAAAGAAATCAAAGAAGGTGTGGGTAAAAAAAAAAAAACAATTATTGTTTTACCCAATTATTAGTACTTAATTCAAGTGACTCTACTGATTTGATACGTTTCATACAACACATTTACGTTTTGGAATATTGCAATAATTTTTTGCTGATAAGAATTTTATGTGGTTTTTATGTGATCAGTAATGAGCTTTGAAAATTGAAGTCCAGGAATTATTTCAATTTCTTCATTTTGTATTGTGTAATTTATTCTTGAGTGCTGTGTGTTTCACTTCAAGACTATATTTCTACTTTTTCTTGCATCTCGTAAGTTTTTCTCTTCCATTAGTTGATCAAAACTTGTTTACGACCAAAAAATGTATCATGAGCAAAGTGAGTTTTTTTTTTACTTTACTGGGTTGTAAATATCACTGATGTACAAATTAAATAACTTAGGCTCCAGTATAGAACCTTGTGGAACTCCTGAAGTGATTGTCAACAAAGCTCAACTTCCATTATTTAGTTGTACGGTATGAAATCTTTCAACAAGTTAGTTTTGAACAAAGTGTATGATACATCATAAAATTAAGTAATAATATACCATCAATTCATTTACTGCCACTACTGTTGATCTTTTTGTTTCGAAGCCAAACTGACAATTTAATCAGCTGTGTTGCACAATGTGAATGTTGCAGGCAGTTGGTGCTTTATTTTGCCTATATGCATGTCTGATTACACATGTAATCAAACATTCCACAGTTAGTCTTTTATATTTAAGAAATATTCCATATTTAGACTCTGGTCGGCCGTAGACAGAAAAAAAGACATATTTGAAAATTGTAAATGAAGAGCAACTGGCTTATCTCCAATTTTGTTGAAAGATTATCTATTTTTATTTTACACTGAAAATACCACGGCGAAGTCAGATTACACTAAGAGAATACGAGAATAAACAAAAATAATACTTCATAATAAGGATTTAAACATCATTTTTCTACACCAACTACTCAGATTTTTTATTTAATTAAAAAGGAGCACAGCATCCATTTGCAGAGCTCCGAATGAAAAATTAAAAGCTTGCTCATGCCCATCACACATTCATCATCTTCAGCAGTGGCGTAATTTGGAGAATGCAAATCAAGGCTTGCCTCCAGCTCTGAGCAGTTGTTTACTGGAATGAGGCAAAACTTTCCCCCTCTGTAAAAAAGGAAGAGACGTCTGAAGTGTTGCAATTGCGTTATTCAGTCTGATAAGGATTCTGAAAAGGCTCCGTTTATCTGAAGCAGTTGCCACCAATCCCATCTTCTCTTCTTTATCCCCCCTAATTCTGTGCGTTATTCCAGAATTTTCACGTTCGCTTTTCCAATTTTGACTTTTGATTATCTGCCTCCCCGTTACAGTGACAGATTTTTTTTGTTTTTTTTCTCTGTCTTTTTTGTTCAAACCTGTTGCCCTTTCCACCTCCATTTTGTCCTTTCCTTCATCATCTAAGTGCTACAAGCACCAGCTCTGGGGTGCTTGTAGTATGTCTTACTGTTTTTTGTTTTTATTTTACTAATTAGTCTCGACTGAAGCCCTTAGACCTGTTCTGTGTACATCTTTTAGAGCTGCCAAGTATAAGACTCAGCATGTGAGAGTTGAGCCATGTGTTCAGGAGAGTGACAGTAATTGTACAAGAGGTAGAGGCACGCGAGCGTCTGAGCGTCTTGCCTGAGGTGGAAATCCCAGCATTCCCTTGCAGCTGCGGGTGCCTTTCTGCTGCTGCTGCTAACTCCTACACGCTCTCGTTATCATGTTAAACTCTTGTTCTCACAAAAATGCATGCAAACTGTTAACAGGGCACATGCCAGCTGGCAACCAGCCTGTTTTCCTCCACACTAGTTGTGGCTCCCTCTGCACCCCACATGCACTCTTTCTTACTACTGGATGCCTGAAAACCCTGTTTTTGGAAAGCAGAATGTGCAGCAACTGTTTTCTTCAAAGGATGTGCAGTAGAAGCAGGTGGATGAGGAAGTTCAGCAAATGCATATCTTAACACCTACTGCGACTCACTCCCGAATGGTGCAGAAGCAAAATCATTAGATCCTCTCAGATCAGTGATAAAGTTTAGATTGCGAGCTACTATGAACAGCAGGCATTCAGAAGATCATTTCTATCAATAGATCAGCAGTGCATAAAACACCTTAAAAAGTATTCGGGTCCCTGCTACTTTACGAACATATTTCAACATATTTTATTGGGATTTCAAAGGAAATAAGAAGGTTTTAAAATTTTTAACAACTAAAAATATGGGAAGGGTCAGATACCACGTATATGCAAGAATATGAATCTAAATAAAGGAGCAATCCTTAGGAAATGCTGCAAAGCTCTACTTTGTGCTAGTCCATAAAATATAAATTCCTTTAAAATACATTGGGTTCTGTAACATTCTGTCATTTAGTCGATTCCTTTGGCAAGGACAAACACCTGCGAGGGTTTAGGTCTGAGCAAAACGTTCACAGTCCATGGTCTGCAGGGAAAGACCTGACTCATAAGTAGGAAGAAGACGGCTGAAGAACTTAGTGAACTTTTACAACTAGCTGCTGCAGGACCGGATGATAAATATTCATGAAAAATGTGGCAGAGTGGGGCAAAAGAATGACTAGGGACATCAAATTATCAGGTGCAAAGCAACCCGGGCAGAATATATACCGAGGGAGGAGATAGCATGTAGCAGAAGCAGGAATGACAATCAGCAAAGGTCAGGTGTGAGACAGCAGTGGTGGGAGAAGCAACAAAAGTGAACAATAAACTGGCAAAGTGACATCAGGAAGTACCCAGAATACAGAACAATTTCAAGAACTGGCTTAACTTGGAAGAATGAGCATATCTTTCCAAAAGAATGCAAGTCATTCTTGGTGCTGAAGCAGAACCAAAGTGCTGACAGAAACTCAGGAGCAGCATTGTGATCAGGATTTAAAGACAAAAAAAGGGGACAACTTACAGGTTTGGCACGAGGAGAACAGAACATGGAATGAAGTGCAAACGTAGGATCTGGCAATGAAAAAAGTTAACTATAGGAAGCGATAAACTGAGGAGGAGTTGGGATCGTAATTGAAGCCAGGTGAGTCGAATCAGAGGAATGTTGAACACCTGTGAGAAAGACCTGAGCAGGGAGCAGAGGGGAAATGATTAATTACCAAAGAGAACAAAGAGAAAGCTGAACCAAAAACGCTACAGGAACACCAAATCAAAGCGGAAACGACTGACGCTAAAATAAGAGTCACAATCAATAAGCGCACTGAACAAAACACAAGAAGTCACTAAAACAATCAAGACAAAGAAATTAAGATATTATTAAAGACCCAAATAGGAACATGGTTAGAGTGCAATGCCATATGAAGTGTTGGAAATGCAGTGATTTTAACCAAAAATGGAATATTTTACCTTCTCAAAACTAAAACAATCAAAGATGATCTTCCAACTTAATTTGTACAAATATGAATATTTTGGTCCTTTCATTACATTCAGTGATTTCTACTGCTACGTCATTGTAAGAGTGTCATTTTTCGCATGAGTTTGGCTGAAATAGTTGCTTAAATCATGTTTCAAGCAAATTATGCTTTCAAATCATTACAAAACACATTTCCTTAGATTAGTTTTAAAGGGAAGAAACTTCAATATCTTCTTTCTCTGACAATAAGGAACACAAATTGCATCCGGTTTTCTTCCATTTATGTTAGTAGATGTTTTTAGAGACACATCTTAAAAGTAAAACCTTTAGAAAAGTAGGAAATAATCTGCATGGCGCAATGTCACCTTTTGCAAAGGGAGAAAAGCGTACATTTTATCAGCAGCTTTTCTCTTTCTTTCTTTCTTTTTTTTTGGTCTCTGGAGCCTAACAGAAATCCTCCTTTTCATCTCTGTACTGCAGTGGCAGGAATTCAGTGAGAAGTAGATGGGTGGAGATGGATTCACGAAGGCTAAACGGTTTCCCAGACATTCTAGTCCTGCAAGGCTTTGCTCTTTCCTCATCCTCGCCTCCCTCTCCGTCCACCTGGGAACCACACGTGCTCGGTTATGACTGGGCTGCTTCTGCCGCCGCAACCCAAATTATGAATATCACATTTGGTGGATAGTACTTTTAAATTGCTTCATTTCTCTGAGGATGTAGCTGCCGGGTGATTCCTGGCTCTGTGCTGCAATATTAGCTGCCTTCGTGCGCCGGCTGAGGAGAGTGGGGGGGACAAATGGATACCGTCCCAGGTGTCTGTTATACAACTGTGTGTGTTCACGCGTGATTATTTGTGTTTATTCCTGTTTTGGGGAGTTAAAAGGCCAAGGAAATTCCAGTGTTTGGGAGATATATGAAATATATGTATTTTTTGTGAAAGCCTGGTTGGGATTTAATTTAGCTGTGCTTACGGTGGCCCTGAAGGGGAATGAAACTACTTGCAAATAATAAAAAACAAAAGAACATAACTTCAGAATCAGCTTTCCAGATTTCTATTGTATTCCTTTTTTTTTTTTTTTTTTTTTTTTTAAGAGTTTTCATTCGTAAAGATAACCGCATGCACTTTTATTAAATTACATTTTTACAGACAAACACAACCCGGCTGCGCCTCAACATTATTTATATCATATTAATTACATTAAACAGCAATTACTTTGATATTTGGTAGGAATACGTTGTAAATGTGTTATGGAACATTTTGATTAACTTGCTGCGTGGATTTTGAGGACACATAGCGCATAAATGTGAGTTAAATCTTCTAAAACTCATTAGGAACATTGTTTAATATTTAGGCAGGTTAATGTTGCACCTTCACAGGAAGCAGCATGACAGACAGGCCAAATAATTGGACAGATTAACAGAAAGGCTGAATAACTCCACAGCGAAGCCCCGCGGGACAGAGGGACCCAAATGTTGCCCTACTTACCTCACGGCTAAACTGCAAACAGCCTCTTCCCTGAATCCCTCGCCGCTATAATTTTCAGTCAATCAAAAAATGACAAATTGGGTTTTTAACATTCACGTTTCTCTACAAAACAGTGCTCCCACATTATTGCCACAGAAATAAACAGACACATGTCATTCGAATGACACATCATTTTTGTGTGTAAACACAGCATTTACGCAGGATATTTATGTTTTCGTTGCAAGTCGTGTTACATTGCCTGAACACCGAGTTGCTTCCTCCCTGGCTGGTGGCGCGTTTATTTCATTTCTTCCCTTATTTCAGTTTCATCCGCATGCAAATTAGCGGCAGGCCTAACGAGCGATCAGAACAGTGTGTCATTCATATGTAATCTGCATATTTCACGGCAGTGGCTGCAAATGAGAACACCGTCGTCGACCCGTGCAGGCGCGACGCAATCGGATCGCATTTTGTGATGCATGTTGTAAACACAATGTCATAAAGATGACATTTCCCTCCACATCAGTTCGAGTTGAGCCATGCACGCTCCTGTCGGTCGTTCTCTGTATGCAGCAAAAGACCTACAGCAGTCCTGGTGACAGATTTACACTCAGTCGTCATGTCGATAAATACATTTTGAGCGTTCCGATGATGCATTTGAACCGTCAATGAGGGTTAGGGTTTTGCGCAGTGTTGTGAATATATCTCAGAAGCAAACATTCACCCGCACTAATATTTATATAAATGTTCCACAGCAAGTTGCAGTTGAATCATATGCAACAAACTTCTGCCATAACTCTGGCTGAATATTTGACCTCTCTTTTTGGCATGAATAGGAGAGTTTATTTAAATTGTTTGGTTCCCAGGCACAGACAAGGACATATTTTCAACATGCTTGAGATTTATATTTATGATCTTTGTCCTTTTGAAGCAGCCAACTGTGTCCCAGTTTCAACCCGCTAATCCAGACTGTCACCTCAGATTATGTCAGACTGGTTTACGATGTTCATGTACAACCCAGGAATCATCACAGCTCAAGCTTGTAAACCAAGAGATGCTAAAAGAACTTTGTTATAGTAAAATGCCGGAAGGAACCTGCAATCAACTGCTCTAAGACTGACAAGTATGTTGGGAAGAGTGACACAAAGATGGTGTCCTAAAGAGAAAAACAAAACAAAACAGTACCACTTCCAATTGCTTCGGCTTTCCGTTTCAAGCGAAATGTGAACGCTGTTAAAACAAAGGTTAACGATCAAAAAATGCAGATCAAATACAATATTACTCTTGGGATTTCTCACACACTGAAACCTACTGAAAAGCAATGGACGACAATAGGGCTGCACATTTTCTTACTATCTTACATCAATATTAGAAAAGAAAGGTTTGGACAGCAACATCAGTATTTCATGTTTTTCATGCTTGTTTTTCTAATGCATTAAACAAGATTAAAGAAACTTAAACTAAGTAGTTTTAATACTAATTACTTAACTTCAGACAGAAAAAAAATTATCGAAAAAAAACCCAACTGCTATTAACATTGAAATAATATTTCCCATTAACTGGACAGATGGCTTACTATCTGGGACAAAATCAGAGCAACACTTTTTGAGTCACTATTTGTTTATTTTATTTGTTTATCTAATAGCCATAAAAAGTAATTGGTCAAGATCCAAAGACATTTGGCAAAATTTTACTGGCCCTGACTCCGCAATTAGTCATGTTTCTCATTTCATTGTAGTTTTGATTCCAAACGATCACAAAGACAATATAACTTTTAAAAAATAATAATAACAAAAGCTAATTGCATTGCAAGTATGTGCTTATTTTGTAATGTCTCCAGACTGGTACTTGTTTCCTCTCCTTCGGAGGCTGATCCCTTGTTGCAAATTTGTTGCAGCATTTACTGATTCCTCTGGCTTTGCTAGCAGCTCTTTTTGTTTTTAAGTGACAAGTAGCAAGTCCAGAAACCTTTTATGTTCTTACTGGAAGTCTCCAGCGAGTGGCGAATACATGCATTGTTCTTACTTTTCTCAACATACAGTAGGTGCTGCCATTAGCCCCTCTCTGACCTTGACCAGGAGTTGAAGCCAGACTATTGCAGACCAAGCAGTAATAGTTGGCTTTGTGTAGAATAAGTCAATGCAGTTTTATCATATACTTGGTCTGTTCAGTTGTCTAATGTTAGATGTGCATGATATCTTATTGTAATTTCTTGAAAGTTCCTAAATGCATCAGAAAAGTATTGATGCATGCAGTGTGATGACGACCGACTAAAGCCTAAAAATCAAACTATGATTAATATGTGCATGCTACTCTGCTGTTTGCCCTTTACCTTGCAGAGCTGGAATTCTTGGGGGACAAAGTGTGCTGTTGCATTCCTGCCAGTAATCAGTGAGCTTCCACTCTGAAGGTTCTTGTAAACAGGGAGCAATGTGCCGTTATGGAAAAACAGCTTCCCATCTGTCAAAGGGATTTCACCTCCTGGGGGCTTAGCGGCGGAAATCCCTCAACAGGCATTTGTCACTGTTTTGGGCCATGCGCACAATTGTGTATTCTTGCATATGTGCATATATATGTACAAGTGCATGTGCGTGTTCAAATAGGGTTAGCCTCTTTGGGCTCACTATGGCCTCCTGTTGGAGCTTTTTCTATTTGTACTTCTCTCTTTTTTGTGGGAACTGAGTACAGTCCGAGCAAACATACAACTGATTCAAGATTTAAAGCTGATTCAAGCAATCCATCAGCAAAGTTAACCCAAATGTGCGAAGTTGTTAATTTTTTTGGCAAGTCACAACATAATTCAGAAGAAGACATTATGCTTGTGTTTTGTACAAATGGCAGCAAATCTGGCCTGCATCACCGTGAACAGATGGTGAGTCATCTTTGCCCGTATAAACTGTAAACTGTTTTGGCATCACATTGACGCTGAGGATTTTCAGCCTTCAAATCAATGCTGAGCATCTTTACAGGTCCGAATCTTTGTGATCTCACAATTTTAAAGATGAAAGTCTTCAAACGTGATCTGCTTGCAACGTTGAGTGCAAGAGTCTGTTAGTAAGCAATCTGTCGATCAGCAAGATGACATTAAAAACTCGCTTTATGAAAAAAGAAATAAAACTCTACCCGGCTTAAATTTGATCTTAATACTTGCATGTGCCATTTGAAGTTTTTGATGTAAAGCGCTGGCACTGTGGCTTCCCGAGGTTCAGCTGCAGCCCTTAACTTTTGTTGGCCATGCTGAAATGCTCCAGCCAAATGATGATTCATTTATGCTGGGACAGATTGCTCTAACTGCACAAGAAAGCCTCTCCAAACCGGTTTTGTTTGCTTCTTGAGACCCATTATATTTATTTATTTATTTATTTATTGGACTGACACCAGTGTTAGCCTATCGAGCAGTTTTGCAAACCTTAGCTTGTGGTCTCTATAGTCTACTTTCTGCTCCACCTACCATTGTGATCTTGGGGTGAAAAAACCCTAAAACATCATTTAACTTATGCTTTACAGTTAGGTTCTTGGAGTGTAAACACTTAAGACACTGTGTATATAAGAATATATCAGTTTCCACTAAATGTCAGACTAACTCACTAAGCATAAATAGAATAGTAGGGTGAGGCGTTTCATCTTTATGTTTAGTTTGGCTTTGACTATAATCCCGATCACAAACACACACGCACACACTGAAACGGTTCTGCACAAATGTGCATTTACCTGAGGAAATGTCAGGTGTGATTAACTTCAAGGTCCTGAGTAATGTTCAAAGTCGTGGACATAAGGCTGGAAGGCTCTACAGAGCAGATCAGAGCAGGCACTGCATGTCCAATTGGCTTTCTTGGGCTTCTCAGCAGATCACATGCAGTCTCAGCAAAGCTTCAGCTATGCTTTACTGCACTTCGGCTTAGAAGAAGAAGAAAAAAAGAAGACACTCATTTGCACATGCAAAATCTGTTAATTAAAATATAATTACATAGTTTGTTTAATGCAGCAGTTGGTGCATTCACCTTCCTATGAAATTTTAGGATTTTATTCTTAAGCATATAGCTTTGATTATTCACACAAACTGGATGAAATTAGGCCTGGTTGTACATAGCGTAGCTTTATGCTTAACATGAGCATCTGGACCTGTTTGATAGCAGACACCAGCTGGAAGTCACATGCAAACTCATGTTTCTTTCTCTATCTTCTGTTGTTGTTGGCTCATCTTCATTATAAATCATTATCATTCCTCCGTCGGAGACGTCATACCAGTGATGTCGGCGTCACGTTTGTGCCAAATAATCAGCGTGGCGGAGTTACAGTAAATCAACTTATCATTTCTGACTATTATTTCCTGCGTTGGAAGGAAAATAACTGTTTTGTCCCACTCCTTGTTGTTGAAACATGACTCAAATAAAGGGTTCTCAATCAAGACTGATGTATGGTCAATGCAATTGATGTAAACAGATCACTTTTTGACATTTTTATGATTTAAAAAAAAATTTTTTTAACTGCCAATCCAAATAAGGACGGGCCATTTCTGTTCTGGTTCTGACTTTTTAGTTTGACGTGCACAGAGCTCAGCACCCTGATTTCTTTGATTAACTGTTACCAAGAATTATTCAAATATCACAAGCTTTGCAGTAATTATATCAAATGAAAACAATTATACGTCCCATTGTTGTAAACATAATCATAGAGACATTACTGTCAAATATTCCTGGGGATGAAGGCATTTACCATACATTATTTTTTTTATAGCTGATGAGATATGAGGCATTTACACTTTACCTATTAGGCTTAGTCATTTTTGCCTGCATAGCACCATCATTGGCTTTTGCAGCCACACATGCATTTGAGACATTCCTATTTGAAAAGGTGTCCTTTTCATCATCAGGTAGTCAAACTCTGCTGTTACAATATCAAACCGTTATCTTAATAGAGTTTTCCTTATGAAAGGACAAGGTCTTCAAGCGGCTTTTTGTGCCACAAAAGTGTGTTTTAGAACTATTAGACATGAAAAATAATGAAAAGTTAGGCATGTGTTTTGTTTTGTGTTTCAAAGTTTGTTTCTTGTCTCTTTTCTCTGAAATTTGGCTCTTGTCGAGCCCTGACCTTGCACTCTGGCCTGTAAATACCCTGTTGGTGGACGAAGCTCTGTAAAATAGATGCTGTATGCTTGGGCACTGAAAGCAGAAAAATGGAGAGAAAATATTTTGCCTTGAGTGCTGTCAATGTCCTATTTTGGTTTGTCTTTATAGAGAAAAAAACAACAACAAAACAAAACAGTGAGACAAACATGAGTGCATGTTTCAAACTGTGTCAGTGGCAGTAAGGATTTTAGTTGTCATCAGGAGCTTTTCAAATACAGAACCAAACATAAAGGCTGCAGAAAACAACCGACTGGTATTTTGCATAACATATAAGTACACTTTGGGAACCACTGCTGTACTGTAAGTGGACAGATGTCTTTGCAGGGTTTGTCAAAAAGACTGCGTAGAAGGGCTAGTTTAAATTAGATCATTCATTTCAGTGTTTAGCTAGCATAATAAATTACTGGCAAAATAAAATAAATAGTATTTTATTTGCTACAGTATTCTGCTTAATAATGTAGTATGTATTCTGCAGAATAATGTAGTATGTACATCTTTAGAAATTAGAAAATTCGGCATTCTCCTTTGTGGATTCCTCCCAGACAGAACACTGTGTGGTTGAAAAAAATGCAGTGTATTGAAACCTCATTTTCCTTTCTATCTGTCTAAACCCAGAGTTATTGCTGTCTGACCCAAAGTGTTAAGTGGAGAACACTGATTCACAAGCTCTGAAAAAGCACTATTTTAGCCCCGTATTTGACACAGGGAAAGCCGAGATTTGGAGGGAGCTGTTTTTAAATCAATAGTTTGCTCTGGTGTATACAGTTATGGAAGATTTTCTGACATTATTTTTATGTCTGAATATGAACATGAAAGTTTTTTTTTTTTTCTCCTTTGTTGGCCTTTCTCTTGGGAGAGCAGGTTTCGCTCTTTGGTCCATCTCCAGCTCTCCCGAGTTTCACTTACAGAAGGCAGGTTAAGCCAATTGGTACAGCCCAAGTCTGTGCTGACATGGAGCTTTCAGGGGAATTGTGCTTACTGAACAAATTCCCCAAAAGAGTCAAAATGGCAGGCTTCCAATAAAGAAAACCTTTGTATGTTTGAAGAATTGGACACCTGAGAAAAGATTTAGGTTAGGGATGCGTTTTCAGGCTAATCCACCATCATGCTTAAGCCGTCATTAATATAAGTGATGGGAATATCAACCGGTTTTCATCGATCCACGGACATGCACATGTGAGATACCAATGCATCAGTAAGGCACCTTTAAATTTCTGTGATTTATAAAGGAATTTTTAATTACACCGGATTTTACCTCATTGCATTGGTTAAATCTGACCAATGCAAATTTGCATTTGACCAATTTGATGTTAATGTACAAATGCAAATAAATAAATAAATAAAACTTGACCCTCGCTATGTAAACATGGGGTCTTCCTCTTGGACTGATGGAGTCAGTTAGTGCTTCATTTCTGTCGGATTTTCACCAAATATCAGCTACAACAATGGACAGAGGAACTAACAAGTTCATGTCATCTTTTTTTGGATGACATCAAGGTGTTTGAGCCACGCGACGCCTCCAACGTTATGCACGTCACAGCAAAATGCTTTCGGTCGATGAGGAAAACGGCAGTGATAAACCTCAGCATCAATATAGTTGTGGACAAGATCACTGATGAATGTTGTTCTTGCCAGGCTGGTTAAGTCGAGAATTCATCGTTTTGTAGGTTACTTTTGAAATCAGTGGGTGATTCCTGTTTGTTGGCTAATGTTTGAGTGCATCGGCCACCGTACTCGGTGCTAGCGTGGCTAACACGAGTAGCAGTTTAGCCAAAAGCCTTTTCTGCTAAAATAAAATCTTTACTGTATGTCAGATTCAAATTGCATATTGATCTGTTTAGCTAACGTAAGTCTGTGTAGCAGACAGGATTCGATGTGTAGAGTTAGTATACTGTATACTGCCCTTATGCTGTACTTAACTAACAGGTGTACATGATGGATGTGGTTATTATTGATTTTCTTTTTTCAGACAGAAATAAAGCAAATCAATAATGCTTACACCAGCACACACTCCTTTGTTCATGTTGATCCTACGAAGGTTGAGCTGCTCATGCGGTTGTGCACATGCTTTGATGGTAGCAAGGCATTCTGCTTCTGATTTTGGAAATCTGTGAATTTTACTACCACAAATACGACCAGGATTCCTGACATAATCAGTATAGATACCCCACTGGCAATGGAGAACCATTCCGTTTCCATTGTTGATGCGAAAACTTTCTTACGGTCTGCAATGTAGCCTGGCGCTACATTAGCTTGTGTTTACCACTGCATATACATTAGCTTGTGTTTGTGAGACGGCCACGCACGTGGTAGTTGTGCTACTACGTAGAATGGACATCAGCCAATGAAACGCGGCACCTGTAGACCGGAAGAGGAAGAAGCTGTGCGGGTTGGCGCGCGCGCTTAATAACCACAACAAACATGGCGGACCCGATAAATTCACCGCCACACTATGACTTTTACAAGAGAGACGGACAGCTTGATAAAGTAAACACGATTTGCAAGATGTGCACCCTTTACTGAATCCACTGGAAGCGCGACTGACATTATCACTCACTTGAAACGGCGACACGGAATCAGCGTGGAGACGTCCTTCAGCTCCACGCATGGTGAGACTAGCATTTCATCCTTTTTTTTTTTTTTAGCGGATATCTGGCTATTAATATCCGCACAGGCAAAAACCACAACAAATGTTGCGTACCCCTTGCTGGTTTTTGTGTGTCTGGGAATTTCACGCATGCGCACAACTTTGTTAGGGCGTAACGACCCGCCGCGCTGCTGCGGTAGAACAATTCCGTGAACTAAATTAAACTTGGAGATGTATGTATTATTAATTAAATGCAGTGAGCCACAGCAAAGGGAAAAATAACGCAGAAGAATAACTCAAAACCTCCTGTATTCTTAATTTTTCTCGCTCCTAGTGTCTTCCAGGCTGCACGCAGACTAGTTGCCATAGCAACTATTGAATCCTATGCGTCAGGATTCAATGCCAAAAAAAAACCACTCAAACATTTCCCACGCAAAGATTATATGATTATATGATCATTAATAAATGATGGAAATTTGAATTGTTTTATTCATTTTTATTAATGAAAAGAATATTTAAATAAATATATTTTTCATTTAAGTTCATGCAAATCGATAGGCATCTTGATGGGGATGTAAATCCTATATAATTGAATCGCTGGTTGATGAGGATGTTAAATGTATAGGATGACCTAGCTTGTAAATCCAGACGTGTATGGTATGGGGTAGAGATCAAAGATTCCCACCCCTTATAAAACCATATACCTAATACAACAAATAGAAAAATAGACAATTAGATCAATTGGATGCAAATGATTAATTTTTTGTTAAAAATTAGTTATGATAAAGCTACTACCAGAGAAACTGCTTGTGTTTGAAACAAACCCAAGTACCCAATTCTATCTAAGAATTGTTCTCTCTATTTTTTCCAAGTATAAAACATTTGTTTGAATGCAAGGCAAAGAGGTTGTTAAGGGAGTGAGAGAGACATGCTTTAGGTTTACAGTTGGAGAACTGCAGTATTTCTAGTGTGAGATAATACGACTGACTGCTAATAAAGATAAATAAAAAAAAAACATAAACATTTTTGTCAGAAGTGCCATTAAGCGGGAAGGGTGCTGTATTCTGTGTGTACCAGATGCAGTATGTGGAGGAGCTTATAAAAGCTTAGATGCAGTGTTTTGGTCCATGGGGGTAAGTGGGAAAGGGGTGTTGAAAATCAGAAAGCAGATCATGCGAGTTCAGTTTAATCCCCAGCGATAGCATTGACCAAAACTGAATGCTCCTTTTGGAATGCGAGTGTGCATCTTTGCATAAAAACCTCAAGTCAGGGATTTTTACTTATGCAGGTTTCCTAATTCAAATCCACTGAGAAAATAGTCCACTGAGTTTTGTAACTGAAGAGCTTAGCGATTGTTTTCTAAGCTTTGTACATGTTTTAAGTTGACTCTAACTTCTTTTGTTTTATGTATTTTGATGTGAAAGATTTAGCTTGTAGCAATGGGCCTTCTTGGCCAGGAAGTTCTCAAGGGACTTTCTGGTTAAATTAAGGCTGAATATTACTAATAAAAAAAAAACAATCCTGTAAATAGAAATACAGGAGTTGTCAACTTGCTATTGCTACATGATATAGACAAATTTAGATAATCTTTAACATCACAGTTTTTAAGTCTAATTTCTGTTTGAACAAACTGTTTCTTCCACACTTGTAACAACTGAGACATTTTTGTTTTTTTGGCTCCGTCTCTGTAACAGCTGCTCCACTGAAGGTCATGCCTGGCCATAAACCGCGACAGTTATAAATGGCTCGCAAGCGTTTTGTGCGGAAAGATGGAGGCGATAGGAGCAGATAGACGGCAATTGAAACAAAGCAAATTGAGGAGAGAGAAAGATCAAAGCAGGGAACGATAGTTACGATGAATAAAAGGGCTTTAAAAGATCAAAAGTGTTCACTCTGTCTTTTTGCCCACATTACTGCCCCGGGAGGAGAATTTTCCCCTCCAAATTCGGCAAAGTGAGTCACCCATTTTCCTCAAGGTTGACCAAAGTGCATATAATTGCAAGATTTGTCTGTATCTCAGCATCGTCTATGTGTGTGTTATTCTCAAATTCTCCTAACCCCACTGCACCAGTGAATAATAACCTCTAATTAAACATTGTGGTTGATTAAGCAGGTCTAAGAGTCTCTTTACCCGTATAGGACTGAGACAACACACAAATTAAAGAGCCAGGAGCTATTCAGGCTACCGTGGAATAATTGGTGAAATAATATTGAAGCTTTATGGGTGTGATAGTCACAGTTTGGGGGTTTTTATTAAGAGCAACTAAGGAAACGGAGAGATATTTATTTAGTGAGTTGTAAAGGTTTTTGAGGGATGAATGCAGAGCTGGATGCAAGCTTGGTTAAATTGCTGCTTTTGATCAAATAAGTGCAGGCACATATGAGAGATGTATCCATGCTATCAATTAAATAGCAATTGAAATGCAAAAATGTAAGCCCATGACTCTTGGGAATAGAGGTGTGTAATTATAAGAAGCAGTATAAACAGAAGTAAATGCAATTTTAAAAAATCCTGCATACACTCAGGCTGGTTATCAAGGTAAACTAAGAATAAAGAGTTCATCGCGGTAGAATGAAAAGTAAAGTGGTTGACAAAAAATAGACCATGTTACCAAAACATGTGTGAGGAAGTTTTTATATCCACAATTAAAATAAATAAATTTTGATTTTCTATAAATGCCAGCCATTAGACACCAGAGGCATTGACAACATGACAGAATTACATAGCCCTTCCCTACCAATGTCCAGCAAGGCGGACATTTTTATTTCTTTGTCGTAAGTTTCAATATTCAAAATCAAGTCTTTGACCTTTACGTAGGTAAACGATTGATTTAGCCAAATGTTTGTTTCTTGTGCGTTTACTGCTTCATTTCCAGTTACTTTTGTTTTCAAGTATTTTTTTTCTTCAGCCTCCTCAGTCGCAGGTTAATGCAGCAAAGCAGGATTTATACCATCTTTCGAATTTCAAACTGGGGTCTAGGAAAGAAATACATTGTATGCATGTATGAACCCTTTTTCCAACTTTTATCTCCAGTATATTACATAATCAAAGTGTGGATCCATGTTAAAATATCAGAGCACCAAGGTTATTCTCTTTTAATTCCACTACAGCAAAAATTTTAATTTTGATACACAAAGGAATGTCAACATTTCAGCTGTTGTCAAATTTTCACATTTGTATATGTTCAGGAGGAAGGGTTTCCTTGCCGATAAGCAGCATATGCAAACTTTATCATACACAAGCGTCTCCGCTGCTCCAGCACTCCAACTAATCTGCGTTCCCTCAGAGACTGTCTTGTGTCCTGGACCCCCATTAAAACTAACCACAGCAGTGTCATGGTTGTTAAAGAGAACACAATTAGAGGAGACATTAACAATGAAAATTAATTTCCTGTCATCCCCTCCCTGAACTATCAGCCATTGTTTGCTTGAAAACACGCAGCGACCGCCTTCTCTGGAGTTTTTATTTTTATTTATTTATTTATTTCTACTGTGCTTTTTTAGTGGGACTGTTGGTTTTATGGATGTGCTGAATTTTCTATCAGGTTGCAGAGTAAACGTTGTGCTTGCCATTCTCTGTGAGATAAACAACTACTCTTTACTGACCAAATCAGGGTGGTAAGAGAAGGAGATTTAGTGAACTGAACCTGAAGCTTTTCTCAGTAATTAATTGACAACACCCTTTGTGCCTGCTCATTTCTCTCACCTGCTGTGTCCTTCCTCTATGTCCCCATGACGACACGGCGCAGCACACGTTGGTCTGGCCACATTTTCTGACAGAAAGAGTAATTGAGCATATTCCTCTTTAGCACAACACAGGCTGTCTGTAGAACCCAGCAACAGAAGGCGGGGGATGCAGATTTCAAGAGAGAGTGATGTAAAATCAGCGTGAAAGAACGAGCAGAAAGAAAGTAGAACGATGGGGGGGTTGAGTAGATACCGAGCGAAGAGATGGATGAACGTTTGAAATGCCAGACAGTGTCCAGTCTAAAAGGGGGAGAGCATACACTGGGAATGAAAGGAAAGCTTTCTCGTGTGTACAGAAAAATTTTACACCCACGTCCTTTCCACTTGAGCATCACTTGGAGTGGACATCTGCAGAGACCACCAGTTTGATGGCTGAATATTTTAACAATGCTTTGAAGCTATAGAGATGACTCGCTTTATTTCCCACTAATTTAAATATACGATTTCACAAAAAATATATAAATATTTGCTTGTATGTGTGCAGAAAAGCTGTTGCACCAGTAGGACTGTAATCAGAAAATGCCTTTGTGTATTCTTTTTCTTTTGAATATTATCTTAATAAAACCTGTTTTAGAATAGAATAGAAATGAATGATCTTTTCTTTATCTGCTCAGTCTCTTTTAGACCTGTCTCTAAATTGCTCTGAATAAAACACTGGAAAAGATCGCTTACCCCCAATTGAAGGACCTTCACATATAAAACTAGATAGATTGGTACACATCGCAATACTTAATGTGGTTGACATGGTAAAATACATAAAATAAAAAAATTCAGTTTTTTATGTTGACACGCTATAAGAATATTTATTTTGCATTGAGAATTGCAAGTGCTGCTCTAACTCTTTGATTTCCACGTATGGCCTAAACAAATTCTAAAACTTTAAGGATTGCATATAGATTTAAAAGCGATCACTTGGTTAATTGCTGTGTTTAGTCAAATTATAACCAGATTATACTATTTATCTGTTGTCACAAGATACTTTTATATACCAACATGGGTCTATTTTTTATGCTATGTCATTCTGAGCTTATTTAAAAGTAAAGAAAGGTTTGCTTGTTCAGATCTTTTCTGGCTAAAGAAAACCCCACGCTAAAATTAAGTGACTTGTGGTTGTGTGGACAGGAGTCCTCAGTTTCAGATAAAAATCGGATTTTTCATTTATGGTAGCAACCATTAGTTTTATTATTTGACGTATGCTGTCTCTTGTTGGTGGATAACTGCGCTGTATGGATTGGTCAATTAATACTTCAACAACAACATCAAATTGTCCTTTGCACATTGCAGTCAAGACTATATCAGCAAGTTCATTCTTGCTAGATGTTTACTCATCATGTACACAAATTTCATTAACTTAGTAATTTTTCAAAATGCATTGGTGTATTTTTTTCATGATTAAACTCCTACATAAACAACTGTGTTTTATTATTGAGTACTGCTGATATTTTCTATTTCACAGCCCCCCAAAAAACAAAAAAAAAAAAAAAAAGAGAAATTGATCTGTATCAAACCTGTTTTATTAGAGAAACTCCCGACAAGTTGACTCTTTCAATAGGACGATCTTAAGACATTGTCTTTTTTGTTTTGTATTTTTTTTACACAGCAACCAAACAGTTCTTCACCAGTTCTGCTGCCCAGCCCCGGAGGCCCCTGAGGCGGAGACCTCCACTGCCTGTGTCCCCAGGTAAGACGATTCCCTTCACAGTAACATCTTCACAAATGTTTTGATTTTCACCTTTATTTAATTTCCGTTTTTAAGATCCTTTTCTCAACTGCAGCCTCTTCACATGCATCCTGTTAGTAGCAGTGCTTCAGTAGCTAAACCCTTGTCCAGTCAGCTGCCTCAGAAGTGGTGTCTAAAGTTGAAGTGGTTGTAAACGCTTCAAGGTCTTGCAGGGAGGAAAAGCCCGAATTCTCTCTCGAGTCTCTAAAGTCGCATGGCGGAAGAAGCCTTCAACACATTTAGATTTCGAAAGAGTTTTGTGCTTCTAAATTCAGAAATATTGCATTCCATGAAATTCCTTTAAAGTTTTCACAATTAATTACTTTTAGGTCATTTCAAAAACCCTGCATGCAGTGAGATGCAGGTATTGTCTTGGCATTTTTAGACAGAGCTGGCTGCTTGCTTGCTCGCCTTCCACTTTTGTTTACACAAGTGCAGTCCACCTACCAAGTTTCACTGGAAATTATAGCATTCAACCAGCCCAGGCACATCAATAGCAATTAAGCCGTTCACCCGAAAATGGTTTGTTTGTTGCAGACTTCGGTTTCTCACAGGATTGCTTTGCTGCATTGTTCGAGCTTGGCAGAGGACAGAGGATAAGCAAACACACTTGATAGCAAATCATAGCCCCTGCAATGCTGGACACAATAGTGGCAAAAGGGCTGCAGACCAACAAACGCTGATGCAGACGCTCTTTAAACAAACCTATAGGCCTGTCTGGTGTGCAGCCAGCTGCATGAACTGATGTAGAAAATAAAAGCAGATTTTTTTAAAACCTGCTCAGATCAAAATTCAAAAATGTATTTCTTACACATTCATATTTATGTGTACATAAACAATTAAAAAAACAACAACTTTTTAAGCTGTTTTAAGTCTTGGAATTGATCAAAAATCAGTCACACAATTTTGAAATCAATCTGAAGGGTCAGTTCTCAACCTTTACATAAAGTTTTGTCATCAATTCTTCTAGATGAGATTAGTAAAAAAAGAGCAGATCAATAAAACCTATAAGGCCAATTAGCTACTGGAATCCAAAAAAGAGAGAAAGAAAAAAAAAAAAAAACGTCTCCAAAACATCTTTGATTCCTTTTTTATATTCTTTCAAGAGGTCAGACTTGCAATTTTTTAAAGGGAAGGTCTGGCATAGGTATTATTTGGCTTTTAGCCATATGAATTCATTTACTTGCATATACATTCTTATAGTATATTGGGCAAAATATGCTTTAAATTTAGTACAGCAGCAGAAAGGGAGGAGAACAGAAAATCTAGAACTAAAGGGAAAACTAAATGGGTTTTTTTTTTGTTTTGTTTTTAGGGTTTAATCTTTGTAAGAGCTGTGAAGCATTAACTTAGAGTTTTAGGACTCTAAGGTCTTTTAGGATGTAGAAAAAGAGAAACATAAGGTGAGGAGTGGAGCACTTCAATGCAGCTATAGGATTTAAACAAGCTCAAAAACAGAATAGAATGGAATAGAAATAACTGCTGCACGGAACACGTAGATTTACACAAAAACAAAATTAATAAAACAGAACTTAGTATACAAGCAAAACATAAGAAAATAATGTTCAATTATTAGAAATAGCAAAGATAAAAAAACAAACAGTAGGATAATTTCAAAAATGTACAAAATGTGCTTGTGTGACTTCAGGTTGTCATCAGATTTCTTTATTTCAAAAAAAAAAAAAAATCAGTGAGAGAAAAACGTTTGCTCCCTCCCTTCTTCTGTAGACTTACTGGTAATTTCCCTGTGCGGCATAAATGGTTGCGAAAGAAAGTGTGAGGCTGGGAAAGTTTGAGGAGACCAAGTCAAATCCGAGGTGTTCCTCTGCACCGCACCAATCAAAAATTTGTCGCTCTTAATGCTCAAACGGCTCATTTACGCGGAAGGTGATTTCAAGATAGATGAGACGTGAAGGATGCAAAGTCGCGAATCAATCAGAGTTTATTGAGTCGAACTTTGCTTGATAAAAGGTGCATCGGGCTGTTGTGTTGTCTAATTGTTTTGTGCCTTGAAGGCTACTAACAAAGGCTTCAAACAAAGAGCACAGCACAAGGTTCTTGGTAACTTTCAAGACTTTAAAACGTCCCCCTGGCAACCTCTGAAGCAAACCACTTCAAAGCAGGACCCCCTGGGGCTGAGACAGAAAGCAGCTTGTGGTTTTTTGTCTTTTTTTTATTTTGTTTTCTTTTCTTTTGTTATTGTTGCGTCTTATCTCTTTTTTAGAAAGCTGTATTCTGTTCAGGTTGATTTTCTGTATTTCCGCATTGTTGTCAGTAATTGGTTGATCATCCTTTCACGTGGCATCCCCACATCCCAGCAACATAACTCCACACGGCACCCCCTCCCTCCCACCACCCCTCTCACCTCATTGCATCCGTCATCACTCATGCTCACTCCATTCGGGCTTGTCTCCACAATGTGGTCACACTGATTCCAAAAAAGAAAAAAAAAAGTGCAATACTCCCATGTTGGTAAAGTCTACTAATATGTGTTAAGACTGTCATAGTGCATCAGTGTGTGTAGAATAGGGTCCTTCCCATGTTGGAAACTTGGTGAGCCTTCTTGTTGACACATGTAATGCATTTGTGTTCATGTGAAAAACAAACAAACCACAAAAAAAAAAAAAAAAACCTTATCATGTTGCATGCTTTGGCTTGGCAGTAATCAGGCATCCTGTAGCTCCCTGTCTTATTTGTTTGTGTGAGTGTTAGTGTGTGTTTGTGCCGTGTGTCACTGCAGTGAACATGGCATGCAGTAAACAATTTAATATACAGCGCCTTGCAGATGTGTTGCTGTTTCCCCGTTTTGTCACAATTTAGCCACAAACTGATGTATTTAATTGAGATTTTAAGTGAAATATCACCACAAAATAATAGGGAAGAACAATACTTTTTTTTATTTTCAATCAATCAATCAAATTTTATTTGTGTAACATATTTTAGCAACAAGGCATTTCAAAGTGCTTTACATCATAACAAACACAAAAACACAAAGTCATACAACGTAGAATCAACAATCAAAACATGACATTAAGTCAAGTAGCATTATTTCAAATACAACTCTAAACGGGTGGGTTTCTAGTCGAGATTTAAAGGATACTATGTGGAAAAATGCATCATGAATTTATATTTGGCTTCCTGAGTGAATATTCTATTGTGTCACCTTTTACTGGAATTGCATTTGCAAATCCTGTGGGGGAGGTCTTCACCAGATTTACACATTCAAAGGCAGAATTTCTTAACTTCTTCATTTCAATAGAACTCAAACTTCTTGCAATTGTATGACGAGAATTCGAAGACAGATTTAGGCCTGGATTGAGACTGTATTAAACTAACACATGAGTAGTCTTTGATCTAAACCTGTATGAGTTTAGATCCAGTTAACCTGCTGGAAGATGAACCTCCATCCCAGCCTAAACTCTCCCGAAGCCTCTAAAAGGTTTTTCCACCCGTAATTAAACTCCATCCATCTTCCGGTCACATTTGACCGGCTTCCCGTTCCCCGGTGAAGAAAAATATCACAACATGATGCTGCAGCCACTGTTTTTCACCACAGAGATGGTGATATATCTGATTAATGTACGCTGTGTAATCTCCCAGGGTTTCACAGAACAGCTGTGGATAATCTATTAAGATTTTATCGGGAAAATATATGTAGAATTGTGCACTATTTTCCTTCAACATCAAAATAATGTCCTGTTTGGTGTTGGTCTTTCACATATAACTTGAAATATATTGAGCTTTATGGTTGCACAGTGGAAAAAAATAGGAAAAAAATCCAAATGGTATCAGCGCTTTTGCAAGGCACTGTAGTTAAGGAATACATATAACACTGTAACAGATCATCAAGGCCAGATTGCACAAAATCTTGAGATATTTTACCAACATTTTTCTGTACATGTGCAGAAGTTTTTAATGTTTTCACAGGGCAAATCTCTGAATTAGCGTATAAAAGACATCTTGCATCTTTCACAAATACTGACTTAAATTTTATGCTAATAAAATTTAAAATGAGCCATAGAGTGATGCATAGTGCATGGTTTCCATAAATGCTTTTGCTGAATTTGCAAACTAGCAAAGCCTCAATAAATGTTTCGGTCCAAAATGTGTAGTTGTTCTAAACTGAATTTGAGCCCTATTTTCATTTGAAAATAACATTTGGGATTATCATTGATTGACAGTTGATGTTAGGTAGTGTTAGTAACTTCTTACATAGTGAATAATATATTTTCATGTGGGTGTTAAGGTTTGATTGACTTGTGAATGTACGAAAACATGTAATACATAAGATTCAGAACATGCATAAAAACTGGATTGATCCTGTTGTCCGGCAGAATTGAAATATTTCATGCTGAACTGAACCTCGTTAACATAAAGAGCGAGCTCAACACCACTGCCATTTTAGCACGCACCAAAACCTCCTTTCTCTCACTGGACATGTCAGAGAGATTGCAATCATGAAGATGTTTCATTTGCACTGCTGCTTCTGCCTCGAGTAATTTCAGCCTCCGTGTCAAAGGGCGTCAGTTTGGAAAAGGGCAAAACCAGAAGCTGCAACAAAAGCCTGCTGCTCCAACTGCCATGCTGCTTTGGTAAACACATGCGTTTTTGTCCTTTTGTTTTGTTGGATTAGTTAGAAACAGAAAAAGGACCCAGCTTGGTATGTGAGAAATCATTAAAAAGAGGGGAAAGTTTGAGCTGAAAAGAGAGGAGTCAGGTCTATGCTGTCACATATAATGAGCACCCAGAGGAGGCCGTAAGCTCATCAGGGTCACCATCGCCAGGTCTAAAACGGGCGCCAGAGGGTTTGGAGACAGTGGCGGATTTGTATCCCGGCACATAACGTCACATCTATAATCACAGATGGAGTTGGCTGATTGTCTGAGATGGCTACAGCCTTTCAATTAGTTGTGTGAGCCATCGTCTGCTGTGCTCCGCTTCGTTTGCACACGGGAGTTCTATTGTTACCTTTATAAGACCGCTGGGGAGCCGGGGCTCAGCTTTCTGCTTTACAGCAAAAACAGAAGTGCTGCAGTCGACAAACAGGAGCCCAGAAACCTAATAAAAGGAGGGGGAATTTTATTTAAAAAAAAAAAAAAAATATAATATATATATATATATATATATATATATATATATATATATATATATATATATATATATATATATATATATATATATATATAATATATATATATTTAAGCACCATTCAACCAATCCAGAATCCAATTTCTAAGTTTATCTCGCCATCTTAACAAAAGTGGTTGTTGTTCAGCTTGGTGTTTCTGTAGTTGTTTTGGGAGTTGGATTTAACCCTGGAGAGTCATAGAAATATGCAGACAGCGGAAAGCTAAGAACTTGCAACCTTGGTGGGTGTCTGGACTCTGTGATCTTAAAACTGAACTTCCTGAAAGGTAATGAGCAGACTAGCTGGAGCGTTAAAATAATGAGCTCATATTGCAGGGTTTCTGCAGCCTTTTAAAATGTAAAAGACTCTGATTTTTAAGCTGCTCAAATTGGGTCCCTTTTTTAAAAATCAAAAACCCAAATAGGAGGAAATTTTCAGACTTGCTCTGTGAACCTGGGAGCTCAAACAATACAGTGACTTCAGTGAAAGATTACTCAAGTGAGTGGCTCTAGATGCCAGAGCTCGTTAAGATTTGTATACGTCTGCTTTTCTTTATAGGTTAAATTATATGCAGGTAAAAATCCCCTTGGTTCTGACTCACTCTAGTCCTCTGAGAAAAACGGCATTGTGCTTTTTTTGGGGGGCGGGGAGGACACATAGTTAAATATAAACTGTCTCGTCAGCCTTTGGCAGGTGTTGGCTCCCACCCTGGGCATGATGCTGGATCCTATCAACTATTCAGCTGCCGAACGTTTCTTTCCCCTGAGCAGGTCACAAAAAGACTGATATGTTGCTCATCATTTCAAACCCCTTAAAATTAGCCCTCCTATGGTGCTCTTAACCAAATGCCTCACACACCCATGCACACACCAGTGCTTTAATCAGCTTCAGAAAGGAAATTAACTTGCAACGTCACGAAGCTTCGTCTTGATTAGCACATAATTTTTTTTAGTTTTTTTTTTTTTTTTTTTGATGATGTCCTCAATTGCTGCTTAGGCATCCATCCAAAAGTTGCATTTAAGTATATGATTACAATTTAATGCTTGACATTTTATGACAAAGTATAAAAATGCTAAAAGGCAGGAGAATAAGAGGTGTGTTTTTTGCAACTGTTGAATTATGACTTGAGGGAAACATAAAAAGAAGGACAAAACATTTGGGCTGCAGCCAGATCCGGTTTAAGAGACTGAGGTCATAACATCCTTGATCATAAATATTTCTAAAAAGGATTTTCAGCGACCCACTGAGAGAACAAAGTGGAAAGAATTATGGCATTTCTGTTGGTAATGAATTCACCCCTAGCTGTGCTGTGACGACTTGCCATGTCACCCTTTTCTATAATTAACGACTGGATTTGATATTAAACTGAAATAATTATTGGAGTTCTGCAGCTTGAAGTGGCCTGAATAAGGACTTTCTTTATAGTTTATGTCCAAGTAAAAAGGAAAAAAAAAAAAGTATTTGAAAAAAAAGGAATCTCTTATGAAACAGTTTTTCCCTCATGGGAGTACAAAAAGTAGTGATGTACAAAATTTTTCCAATTTTGCTTTTTCATTAAGTCTTTCTGACAAAAAAAAAGCAACCAAACAAACAAACAAAAATCAATAACTAACTTTTTCCTGTTCTAATACAGCGCCAAACCTAAAAATATATCATCAGGCTACATGGCATGCAGCCTGAGAGAGGGCCAGTGAGGAAATCCACAGCTGATTTTGTTCACCCAGAACAATAAGACAACAGAGTTTCTATCTGCCAAATAAGATCTGAACCACTTTGATCACTATAGTCTCAAGAGCTTCTGGAAAATAACTTGATTAAGAGAAATATTTATTATCTACAATATTTTAGGGAGATAAAAGCAAGAAAACATCACAGGAACATATAAAGGCAGATCATAAACATGCTATAATTTATTTTAGAAATTTAAATGGTGAAAATCAATTAGATGATGGTTTGGGATGCACAGGAGACAGAACCAGAGACTTGTTGGCCATCAAGATAAATTTTAGTTCCAGATGTTTCCATTAAAAAAGCTTAATGTTTATTTTAAGCTTTTTTAAGTAGCTTGAATACCTCAGCAAAGTATTGTATTACTGAAGTATTTTTTCACCGCTTTGAGGTTTGCAGCAGCCACACGTGTTATCTGACTAACTTGTTATAAAGTACAAAACACCCTCTGCTCTTCTTCCTCCCTCCATCAGTCTCACCTGTGCATCTGAGAATTGAATTTCACAAGCGATACCCCCGGCCACAGTTTCCTTGAACTCTTTGTTCCATAATTTAATACTTGTCACCTGTCCATACCTTTCTCTGCAACAAACGTTGTGGCGTTGGCTGTCATGCTGCCTCATCTGGAGGAAGTGACCTTGGCAGCTGACTGTTTTGTTGTCATGATAACGGAAAGCGCAGGAGAAAAGAGCGCAACCGGGTTTTTGAATATAGAGAGATTGCCTGTTTTTCTTTCCCCTTTCTTCCATGACCTAAAAAGCTGCAGAACCAGATGAAGCAAAAGTTTTTATTTCTATTGACATCTTCCATTGGGCCTTTAGGGTTAGGCTTCTGGCCTATCAGAGAAGCACGATCAACGTCATTATCCTCTGGGGTCCCACCATTCGGCTGGTTTTTTTTTTGTTGTTGTTGTTTGTTTCTGATTATTTCCATCAAAACATTCTTTGGGACACGTGTAGCCTAAATTCATCCAAATATTTGAAACCTCTACAGGGAATGAATAAGAAAGGAGTTTTAAAGAATGTGGGAGCTTGGGGTGGTTTCTAATTAAATTGATGCCTTGAACTAATTTATTTTCACCCTAAGGTCTCTTTTATGCAAGACAGCCAAAGCAACGGCACATCTGTGCTTCCTTCACTGGCTCGTTTCTTTATACGCATGAGAGAAGAAGCTATATAGGCAATATACAAAGAGGACTGCAAGGCTATGCTACATTCCTGCAAGTCAGCTACTGCTGCTTCTGTGTTCAAAAGCTTTTTTCAGTATTGTGAAATAAGAGGCAGATGTTACAGCCGGGAAAAGAACCAGTGAACATATCCGACCAATAAAACCCCATGCATACAAAAATCAAAACAATTAATAAATAAATAAAGTTGCATTGGATAAAATGGAATGTCACGCTTAGCAACATTTTTAAGTAGTTTTGTTGTTATTGACAGATTAAAGACATATTCTGTATTGAGACAGTATTTTTGACTTATTGCTCAGGTTTGATTTTGATACATTGTGCACATAAACAATCTCTAAATCCTTTTGAGGTCTTGATGAGCTTCTTTCTGTGCACTCTGATCTTCAGTTCTCTCCATAGGTTTTCATTTGGATGCAAGTCAAGTTATTGACTTGTCCAGCTATATGTATTTTCCTCTGAAATTGCTTGAGCTTCCTTGGCTGTGTGTCTAAAATCAGTGTTCAACTTAAAATTATTCTTCATCTTCAGTTTCTTTTCAAGAATTTCTCAGTTACTTTCTCAGTTTATTCTTCCTACAATAACGTCCTATGTTCGAAGGCCGCCTGGTTCCCACCTCCAAACGTTGGTTTGCAGTTTCTGGGATGATTTGCAGTGACATTCATCCTTTTCCAGTCTACAGTGACATCTAAAATGTTCCATTTTTTGTCTCATATGATCAGACTTTTTCCCTCCCGTTGCATTATTGACTAGGCAAAATGTTTTGCAGAAATCTTGTGCGTATTTGGTTTAAGGTGATTTTGTCCTTTCTTCTTCTGCATTTGGCCAAAACATTCTATTGTGCATCTATTCTATTGTCATTGTGCATCTCCATGTTTTTAATGCATATTCCCCATGCAAATCAAATTTAACATATGAACAAAGATCATTAGACTTTTTGTATGTGTGGATTACTTTGGCTGCTACTGACATCTGATGGAAATTTCTCGCCAAGTAGCCCTGTCGGAAAAATACATCTGCTGAGAAAAGCATGTGTTGAAAACTTAATTTAACTGTGTCGCAGGGGAAGATTTCCACAAAGTCACAAAGTTGCTTTTGTACTTTTTCAAATGATTAAGCATAAATTAAATACATAAAAAAATAAGAATAACACTGAAACATTCAGTAACTGAATTTATTAAGTCGAACACAACACATAGATTACACACAGATTGATGTCTTAAAGCCTTCATTTCTGGTGGTTATGAAGATTTTGTGCCTACAGTAAATAAAGACACAACGTTTGAGTTTAGAATATTTAAACAAAAATTAATACAGAACATTGGCTTAATGAAAAGCATGTTTAATACCTGCTGAAATGTTATTTCTAAAAGATGCTTTTTATCTGAAAAACAAGACTGATTGGAATGCATATTCTAATATTGAAAGTGACTGTATATCTTAGAGACCACAATCAGCCATCCTTTTACTTTTGAATGTGAAAGAAAATGGTAATTTTGTCCTCTTTTACATACACACACGCGCGCGCACACATGCACACACACAGAGCTGTGGAAGGAAGTATATTCAAAGAAGACTTTGAAGACTGCACGCATAAAAGCCAGTGTATTAGTCAGGAGTATGAGTCAGCCAGGCAGAGCGGTTGTATAAGGTATTCTGTGCCACTAAAGGACAATCAGGTTAAGAAAGAAAGTCTTTAATGATGCCATTGTGATGAGTTATCATTGCTTGAGACTTGTTTTAGATTTTGTCACCCTGCAGGGTTTAAGAGAAATTGCCACAGTGCCTGTTATATTCACCATTATGAATATTTTTTAGAGCTTCCCTAATACAATATAATAAAACCTTCCTTTGGGTATATTCCAGCCAGTCTTCTACAGAATTGAATTTCTGAACATGTTTTATCACATTATTATATAAAGCAAGGTGAACAATGATTTCCATCATTTCTGAGAATTGCCTCTCTTGTCCTTGCAGACACAGCAACAGAAGGCCACAGTATTTTCTGAGATATGCAGCTATAACGCCCATTATTCAGTAACAACATTCTCCACAGCTATTTTGGTGGAAAATCTTAGGAGTGAATCTCCCCTACTACGTGTTCAACCTTTTTCAAAGAAAAACGACCAGGTTGTGGTGCTCTTTCGGCCTCAGCACAGATCTTTTACCTTTGTAGATCAAACCTGCGTTCTGGTTACAAGCAGCTCTTGAGATTTCCGATAACATGATTTAGAATACAGAGGCCAATCTCCCCGAAAGATGGGATTGCATTTCTGTTTCCCTCCTTTTGTTCCTTTCTCCCAGCGTCTTTAATGGTTCACCATTGTATTAGTTTCCATCATCTCTGAGGCCCCTGAGTGCCCATAGCTCCAATCTGTGGCCTGGTCAATAGCTGAACTCACGTCTGAATATGGAGCGATAAAATGTCCCCAGTGTGTAGAAAATGTATGAGTCAGAATCAGCCAAGACAAAAGACGGAGCATAATGTTATGGGATAAATATCCATTCTCTACATGTAGCTGACCCTCTATCTAAATTGCCCAGAGCTCCAACGATGGATGAAATAAGATGGCTTCTCTGGACAGAAGGGGGTGCTCATGAGAACCAGAAGCGCCAAGCTGTCACATCTGTCTGCCCACATGACTGCACATGTTGTCCTGACCTTTATACTTATGGCCATTTGCCCATGATTTCATCCCATGTCCCCCATCCAATTAGTCAACTTTAATCTCATAGTTAAGCTGTAAAGAAGTAAATGATGGCAGTTTTAGAAAAAAAAAAAGAAATACATACACACAGTGTGCATCTTTATCCGGCCTCACTGTGCAGAAAAGGGAGCCAGAATCCAGAATGGGGGCATTAGGAGGTAACACGAAGGGCAAAGAGACAGCCTGAAACCAGATATCAGTTGAGACGGAGAATTTGTTTCATACAGGGCAGTGAGTCTTAAGGATCAAATAAGAAGACAGTCTAAGAGGATAGATTCCTTATCTGGCTTTATTCCGCCATGCTGCTGTAGTCTTTCATCATTCTTTTTACCAACTCACCTTAAAACCAAAGGCCCAGCATAACAGATATTTTTGTTCTGAATTTATTGCAATTCTCTTTCACTTTTAAATGTAAACAAAACTCTCCCCAAAAAACAAAGCATGTGGTCTCTGAAGCGACTCTGTCAATCTGTGCAGCTAAATATTCGTCCTTGGTTGCCTCATGTATGTTTTTTTTTAAATTCTTGCCCCTGCTTGTTCTTGATTTTATCATGCAGTAAATTACTGTGTAGTTTATGTATAATGTGTCTGTTGCTACACTGAATTAGGCTAATCTTTAGTCAATCCAGTACTTAAAACATTGGCTTCGTAAGATGGGTTTAAAGTTCTATGTGGACCAAAAATCAACTCCTAAAATTATTCTTTTGATTAAAAACGAGTGCTGCAGACATTTTTTTTCTAACCGCTGATGCAAAAAAAAAAAAAAAGCAGCAGCAGCTGTGAATGTATGACATAGTGGAGCAGCGAGTTGCCTACGCGTGCCAGGGCAGTTAGGTGTACAAAGACCATATCGTATGAGATTAACTTATTAAGTCAAGACGGCATCTGGCATCACAGGCAGGGCACATCAGTGAAATAAGAACCTATATTTGTATGACCTTCAGCCATTTGGTTTATGTGTATAGATGTGTAGGAGGAAGAGGAGTGAGAGTCTCCGGAGAATGTGTGTGTGTATGAATTTGCCACCTGGAGGTGCAAAGTTGTTAGAGTGGTGAGATGGCCCTGTACACTCATTGTACAAGAGCAATGCAGGACAGGTAATCTCAGCTCCAAAAGCCCATAGCAGCTCCAGACATGCAGACAGACACTTGGCTCCCCCACAAAATAGTCATTTGCCAGAAACAGTTGTAGGTTTGCAGCGAAGCACAGGAACAAGAGGAACGAGGCAAAAGAGGAACGAGAAGATATGCAGAACACTGAAACCCCTGACCTATATCCGCTCAAGCTCCCCTCAGGGCAGGCCAAAGCAGAAGTTGGGTCACCCTGGCTGCCAGATGGTCTTCAAAGTCCCTAACAGCAAGACAACCCGGGGCTGAAGAGGGGAAGCTTCCCCCAGAGCACCCTACCTGCTCAGCAGGCTTCAGCTGGTCTCACTCGGACCAAAGTGCTTGTTTTACATAACTACTAACATGATAACTACGACTGGAATCATATCACGAAAGTAAAAAAAATAAATGTTGACTATGCTTTTCAATAATCAGCTTTGTCAAAACACAATACTGATGTTATTTAACAGAAGGGTTGTTTTACACAAGGTTTAATAAGGCGATTCTTACATCTAACAAAATTGTGTGTCTGCTGCAGTTCAGGGGCTTTGGCACAATCCCCATTTTAAGAAATCGTTTTGGCCTTGCATGCACTTGAAAACCATGTGTGTCAAACTAAAATGGCCAAGTACTTTTTATGTGTCAACTTCAAGATTGTGTGCTTAAATATTTTATCAGTTAAATCAAAGCGTTTTTTATCTGTATGCAGTCAAATTACACGAATGTGAAAAGATTATCAATATTTAACTTTAAGAAGTACTCATTGAATGATGAGACAACCATTTGCTCATGTTTTATCAATACATTCTGCCATAACCCTTTGAGGACATTCTCAATCTTGATATGGCCCAAAAAGATAATGAGTTTAACAACCTTGGTGTAGACAAATCAACGTTCAGTGTTTTAAAATGATAAAACCCTAGCCCCATTTCCAACCTAGACCCTTATCCCCAGCATATTATGTCAGTAATATGTGCATGTCTTTTTTTTTAAATATATCAGTTTCCATGGCATTGTTACACCACAACATAGGGGCCTGATTTACTTACTCACTTGATTGTTTTTGTTTGGGTGGAAATATCTCTTGAAATTGAATATTTTTTTTGATTTAGATTTATCTTTAATCAAGACATTTTTAATAGATCCTAGAAAAATCTCTCTCTTTTTAACTCGTTCCTATCAATGTTTTGTAATCTTTCATATTTAACTTGTACGAAGACTGTAGGAGAGCAAGAAATCCAGTCACTCAACAGGCACTGGGAGTAACAATATGAAAAAGAAATGTTATGCATTTGTGGTGACCTTAAGGGATACAGTCTTTCCCCACTTCTCCCTCTGGAGGGACGTTAGGTGTCCCATGTGTTGGCGACATTGTCAAGTTGAGAGTGGATCACTGCGTACTGCCCTCGTCCTCCCCTTGTGGCTTGCTGACAGCCTCTTGACGGTCCATCAGCAAGGAAATGGGTGGAGAGGAGGAGGGGGACGAGGCAGGAAGAGAGGACATGCAAAACTGCTGATGAGGCTTTCTGCCGCACTGTCGCCTCACTCGGTGTAATGAGAGATGCGGATGACAGGGATGAAAGCGAGTGGAAGTTAAAAAACAGGTTGGAGGTTAGTGTTGGAATGGAACAAAATGGAAGGAATAGTGAGATTGGTACAAGACTGTGTTTCAGCTCTACTAAGGTGTCACTTTAAATGGAGTACTCTGTTCTGTTAAAACTGACATTTTGTCCTTTTTTTACATTATAACTAATGACTAGCCTTCACGCCACTGAATGCTGAAAAAAAAGAGAACGAGGGGGACAGCTTCTGTTCTAACTGTCATGCTTTGGCGCACCGTGAATTAATTATCTTGACTTCAAAAGTGTATGTGTTTATTTATTTGGTTTGACACTGGAAATATTGAGCTACACTGTGCCATCTCGTGTTGTAGCATTATTATTTTTTAAATCGTATAAATCAAAATAAGCTAACTGTAAAGCTATTTGGTAACATATCAAGTCTGACCCCATGTACAGTCCATTGGAAAAATAATCTTACCCTTGTGTTTTTTTTTTTAAATGTCATGTCATCTGACCTTTATGGAAGAATGGTAGCCGTAAAGCGATAGACTTGAATACAAGAGTAATCCTGGCTGTTAAAGGCTGTAGAAATTTGAAATATGGTCTGTTCATTGCAGTTACTGAATCATTGTTGAAGCTATAGAGGTATGATTTAATTCACATATTTTTTTAAGTTAGAATTTCCTAGTCAGAAAGTCAAAAAGTAAATTTAGCAAGGAATCTAGAACAAGGTGTGACTAATCAAGGGAACGTAATGCAGCTGGGGAAGTACCAGATCAGCGAAAGTCGGGGGGAAAATATACAATGAGCAAAAAATTAACTCATGGAGAGAGAGCCGAATAACAACACAACAGTTCTACTGACCACAGAAAGAAAGGTTAACACTAACATAAGAGTGTAAACCAAATATACAAAGCAGAACACAATAAAGAACTAAGTTCATTCATGTTGACAGAAATGAATGAACTTCATTTATTTGTGAATGAATTTCAAACAGAAAAACAAGTGAAAACCTAAAACAAAACAGCCATAGATTTCAGATTTGTATTTTACCACCTGTTCAAAACTATTTTTTTTCTCTACTTCATCATCATGTGGCATTTATGTCATTAACATTTCCATAAATAACTGTCTAGGGCAGGGGGACAAAAGACTAAAACCAAGCTGAAAGTGATTTTTTGTAACTTCTTTTGGAAAACTTTAATTTTGACCCCTTATTGTAAAGGATAGTGTTCTGAAACTCCAATCTATAATTAAAATGCTGTTGCACTTTCAGCGCGACTGTAGGAGTACGGCGAGCTCATTTCAAGATAGACCTCTCACATTTTGACTTTACCAAAAGGCCTGCTTATGTTCAAACAGTCTATCACCTTTATAGAGGACCATTGTCAGGGAAAAAGATTAAACATGAACCAGCACAGACAGATTCTACAAGATGTAATTGCAATTTTTCCAGTTCTTCTTATCACTCTGGTGATAGGATAGCAGCTGAACACGTGCCGCAGTCTCAATGGAAACACAACTCGAGCCATCATCATGAGACGTTTTTCTTCTTTTTTTTTTACCAATGGAAAAACAAAATGAAACCTTTTCCTTTTTTATTTTATTTCCCCTGGAAACCAATTTCACCGATGAGGGGAGACTGATTTGCAGTATATGAGCTTGTCTGTTTGTCTCAGAACAGTGACAGATAATGGAGAACCTGCTACAGGGTGAAAAATGGCCCTGGTGTTGGGCCATGCCTTTCCTGGTTCAGCCGCATTTTTACAATAAATATTCCCCTCACTTCTTTTTTTTTTTTTTGTGGCTTAAAGCAGTGGTGACAAAATAGGTTTATGGGGAAGGAAATAAATAACTTTACTGTGAGGGTTCCCATATAATCTGGGAATTGTCTTCTTTAGAAAAATAGACAGCATTAGGTGTTTGCTGGAAGTGTTTAAAATGATCTATGTACTTATTTTGGTCTAGGTGGTGTAGAGATGTACCATTTCTTATTATATTCCAAAATGGAAACTTGGGAGGTTGAGGTGGCAATCTACCAGTGCCGAGCAAGATTTCTAATATGTGACATCCGCTTTAATTGTCTGAGTTCTGTTTTCAGCAAAAACATAGTGTACTTGTCATATTTGCGTATTTGTTTCATATCCTTTTTATAGTTTTCCAGCCTTAACATCTCTGCTGTGCTTGACTCACTTAAGTTTCCAGCTGAGCTTTTTTGAGTATGTGTACTGCTGTGTGTTTTAGAACATTGTGCCTACTGCCTCTGCTATCATTTGCAGTGTGTTTTAATCAGATTAAGTTGTGCTGTATAAAATACTTTTTAGTCAACAAATCACATATTTTCTGTTGCAAAAGCTTTTGAAATATGATCGACGTTCACTTGAAAAAAATTACGGAAACCAGAGATGTGAATAGACTTTCCGGCAAGTGGATAAAAGCACAATTACAAAAACAACTAAAAAAAACCCTCCTTATTGGCCGACACAAAAGAATTTGGGAACTAGCAAGCATATAATTTAAGATAGTTAAAGCAAAAATGAGCATTTTATCTTTATTTTGTGTTAGCTAAAATTAAAGTTTTAACTCATTCCCTTTTAAATCCTGAATTAAAAAAAAAAAAAGTCCCAGTTTAATACCTTACCCGATCCTGTGTGTGATGACAGGTTCAGCTGCCACTGGATTAGTCCAGTGCTATTTCTTTTTAATCACCCAAGGTATCCAGGTCATCTGCCTGCTGTATTCATTCAATCTTTTCATCCATTTCCCCCTGTGTTTGATTAGAAGAGGACTCAGAGATTAAGAGAAGTAGGGTTTTGATCTGAAGTGTTATGAATAACCATAAACGTATTAAACTATAATTTAAAATTTTTAAGTTTTTAAAAGCGAACTTGGATTTAATATTGTGCTAAATACTCAGCAGACTGATCTTTGTATGCTTTTCTGTTATAGGGATACGAAGTTTGCTATTAAAGTTTTAGCTGGGGGTGCAGTACTGCATGAGATCACACTCTTGAAAATATAGTTTAAAGAAATTATTGAAAGCCTAAAATTAATATAAAAATTCTCACTACATAATTCTCCAACCATGCTTTGGAAATTATAAATGACAGAAAATATATGTAATTTACATCCATGCTGCCATGGCTATTCTCTTTTCTCTTCAGAGGAGAGGTTAAGGGTTTTGCAGCTCCGTTGCTTACCTTTCACATCAATATACAGCTGGATTGTCAAACTGGGGTAGGCAAGCAGCACTTTGATCAAAACTCTTTGGGAGAAATGACAAAGTGAGTGGGATTTTAGCTGAATCATGTATTTCCCATTGTCTTTTTGTCTCAATAAAATACACATGTTGACCAGGGATATATGGTCAACATGTGTTGACCATATATCCCACCACTTATACACAATTTGTATAAGTGGTGTCTATAAACCAGCTATTGGTTGAATGTGAGAATGCAATCTTAGTGTATACGTCTTCAATTATGCACTGTCAATCAAAATTCTATGGTCCCTTGCAATATTTGACCTCACTGATGTAGAGGTTAAAAATACGGATCTGTACTACAAATTTCAGATGAATCTATATCGTTGGGAAGAATTGTACCTCACAAAATTTACTTAAATATTTAAGATTTCATCTTTTTTTTTAAGCTCTTAGACTTCCACATTATAATGGTCCTTTAATCTGATCTCAGAAGTATCAAACTTACTGTTCTGTTTTGCTTGAAAGAAGCAAACTCAAGACTCTAATTTGTATATGACAAACCTGCCTAAGGACATTCTCATGTGTGGTAAATATGAAGACAGTCAAATAAGAGGGGGAAAAAACACTTATTTCCCCCTGATGGGACTACATAATAGGCAATTAGTTTTCAAACATTATCCAGGGCTGGGGGAAAAACTCAGTTGTTTGTTACTCTCTCAGAAGCAGCTGCATCTTTTCTCTAGGCATTATTGCTCTCAAACCCACACTGAGCTATCTGCTTCTTCACCAGGCATCCATAAAAATCTGGCTTTGCTATGTCATTAAAGAATAGATTTTGGGTTCTGATGTGTAGCCAGACATGAATAAGGAGTTGAAACACAACCATCAGAAAATGACAGGGATAGTTAACATGGATACGTTTGATTTTTGAAATGTGTTTTCTCCTCAGACGAGTTTTAAAAAGTAAGTGTCTCACCCGCTGCCAAAACCTAATAAAATTACTTATTTGGATTTTAAAAGAAACATGTTCTTTTGTAGTTTGGCAAAATTATTTGTCAGAATGGGGCCAAGACCGAAGTCGATATCTTCCATCTTAAAATAACTTTGGTTTCAAATGCTCGTTTGAGTTTGTGGGAATGGTAGTTTTTATGTGTCTCTAATTTTCATTAGATTGTTATTCACATTAAAGCCAACGGTTATTTACAAAGAATATTGCATTGGTCTGTGTTTCAAAATATGCTCCATATGAAGCATTTATCGCAAAACAGCAAAGTAATTAACAAATATAACAGTAATCGATTGCTAAAGAACTGCCTGAACAGCTTAATATTTTTCATTTTAAGTAGTGATTCTACATGAATATGATTATTACATTCTGTTTTGCAATATGTTTTATATTCAGCATTACGTATAGGACCAGGGTCTTAATCAATGGTGTATTTGATTGTGAGTTAAAATGGCAAATGGCAACCTCATAAGTCAACAAAAAAGGAAATGATTAGAAACCAAAACTTAAACACCCCAGGAATCATAATAGGAGAGTCCCAAACAAAACAAAAAACAAGGAGCTCATCTGGACACTTCCTCAGATAAGTTGGGAACCAGTGCTCAAGGCGGGTCTGCCTGAACAACCTTGTTGGAGAACTCAGGAGCAGAAGGTGTATTCACCTTCCTCGAACAACTCATAACAGGAACAAGAAGTTCTTTGAGCCAGAAACCCTTACCAAAGAACTCAGGAATAGGAACAAGAGGTTGATTGTTATCAAACCCCTTGTTGAACTTGGTGACAGGAACATGAAGCAGGATGTCCTGGACCCCCTCAAAGGACCTGGGATCAGGAACACATGGCTAAATTTGAGCTACCAAAGATGGAGAAGTAGAAATAAAATTAGCGGTGCAGGTAGCAAAGATGGGGCAGAGGATAATGGGGAGGATTGTAATAAAAATGAAGCATTAAGAAGACTAAGATGGCCATCATATGATGATGGCTGTGTTAAAGGTTGCATAAGTTTGCATCACAGAATTGGATGTGGTGTGTTTACATCAAGGGTGTCCAAACCCAGTTGTCAAGGTCAAGCTGTTTCAAATGCTTTATTGTCTTCTGCATGTAATTAGACTCTGAAAGAAGATGATCAAGTCATATGATTCAGATATCTAAAAGTCAGGAACATTTAAAATATGGAGGACTGACTTTGGACTCCACTGAGTTACTTCAATCTCACGTTACCTCAAGGTCATTCCAGTAATCTCACAGCCACAAAGTTTGTTGTCTGGCTTGATGTGAAATATTTTAAATGGGCTCCTAGCACTAAAACAAAGAGAGACTCAAGAAGTACTGTACAAGGACATACTTCTGGATGTAAGACTTGACACCTAACACCAGATTTACAGATGATTTTCTTTGACCTTAAATGATGTACCTCATTTTGTATCCTTGAGCTCCTTTTTATGACTCTTGAGCCTTGAATTGTGTCTGTTTACAACTGCAGAATGCTAACAATTTCTCTCTAGTGCAATCTCAGCTGCTTCTCTCTCACTTTCCATTTTACCCACAACCTGGGGCAACGGCTTTTGAAGAGATTCTATTTGAGACCGTGCATTGAATATTTCACCAGCCCAACCTGTTTTCTTAGTCTGTGCTGTGTTGCTGCTCGCAAGAGGTTTCATTGGCAGTACAAGGGAATTGCCTGTGGTTGTGCTAGGCTGCGCATATCTTACATGCTTTACTACTTCTCTGAACCCATTCTGGTTGATTAAGTTGATTTAATCTTATAAATTAAAATAATCTCAATTTGATTCAGAATGCAAAGAGTGACTTTCAAATTTACATGACATGCTCCATTTAGCATAGATCTTGGTCATCTTTATGACTGCTGCTCAGAATGTATAGATTTCATTTAAAGGTTCAGTATTATTAGTACGTTGCCTTTTATTGTCATCTATTCCTCGTTACCTCTTTCTTGCTACACAGTTCTATTTTTGAGCCATGCCCTCCAACCCAATAGGGCACAGTATTGATCAGGCTCTGTATAATCAATCCATCACCTTAAGATTGATCACAAGATGCAAGTAGAAAAAAAAGGATGGCGCCAACCATGCATCACTGCATGTCTACTCAAGATGACATGCATCTTGAGTAGACAAGATTTTTCATTGGTGAGATCAAGTCATCTTCATGTAGTATATTTATGATTTGTTTTATCTACCATCCATTTGGACAATTAAGGCTGTGCTGCAGTACAGACAACACACTTGTGTTGAACTAAACTGCCTTTAGCATGTGTTAAGGATTACAGAAGTCTGGAGACTGCCTTTTAACTGCTAAAAAAGGGCGGAATAGAAGCTATCTCATGATTTAAACATGTAATAGCTATACTTGCCTTACAACGTCTGTCAGCCAGGGTATGCAGGTGTTTTTTAAGAGGTGGTATCTGAGAAACTCCATGGATGCTATTGTTCGCTGTAAAACAAGGTGCTTCTTTTAGGGCACTTTGCTACCGAGGGATGTATAAATGAGGGGCTGATGTATTTGATTTGACATCTTATTGAAAGAGAGAGGGAAAAAGGTTTTTATCAGGCAACTCAAAAGCTTGTTCAAGCTTCCTACAGCCAATATGAATGCACACAGCTGGATGATGTTACATGAAAACACTCCCGTTATCACCAGAAGCTCAGAACAATGAAATTCTCTACATTTTATTCACCCATACAGTAAATAAATATGCTCACAAACACACTACAGTTCTATGCAAATTGTTGAATTTGATAAAACTCAAAAGAATACCAACTAAATATTTTATTTCTCCAACTTTTACATGTTAAATATGTGCAGCATCAATAGCCTGGATTGAGGCCTCCAACTTCATTGTGTGCTTGGTTTATTATTCTTTTTTCAACTGGAGTTGAGAAATTCTGACTTCCCAGTTCAAATAGAATGCAGCATAATATGTTACCAGATAACTAACTGTAAGGTTGCGTGTATTACAGCAGTCTTGCTATATTTTATCCATTGAAGCTTAATCATTCATGTTGTGTTTGTAGGAAGTCCTTTTAACATCTTCAAAATCAATGTAAGGGTTTACATTCCCTAGAGTACAAATAAAGACAGCTTTTTATTAGTGCTAGCTGTACTAATTGCTATTTTAAGGTGTTAAGGACTGCTTCCAATGTAAACTCTAGTTGTGTTATTTTAATATGAAACAGCTTTTTCTCTTTTTCTCTAGTTCACACAGTGATGTTTCCTCTATTAAAAATAAATATGATTTTCTCAAAGCTCTATAGATGTTGTTCTCAGAACATGTGTTAAACCAGCTACATCACAGACCTTTATTGATGACAAACTTGCATATAAAAAATAAGGTTGATTTTTCAGAGTCATCATACAACTTAGATTGGAAAGCAGCCACAAAAATAATCAGTGCACCTTTATCCAGTATAATTATTATTAGGTTTATAATAAACTTTCTAAATGTTTCTTCTTTCAAGGTGACTCTGGTACATTTGGTGCTTTCCAGGATACGGTTGTCATAGAACTAATGCTGACATTGACATTTTTTGTTACCACCTGTTACCAGGAGGTGGAACTTTAAATGTGACCAGTGGAGAACATCTCCATGACCAGTGGAGAACATCTCCATCACAAAGGTGTAAACCTTCTGCATGGCACCAAGCAGTCTTTTTCCTGCTTACAGGCATGATAATGGGGTATAGCAATGCTTTTTTTGTAAATACACACCTAGGCTTACATCATAAAAAATATCTAATGTATGCTGAGCCTCTGCTCTTCGTGCTGCCCTTATGTTCCGCCCGATGAACTGATTAATTCTCTGTGAGTAGTGTGAGAAACACTTCTGGGAGGCAAAGAGTGAAAGGGAATTCAAGTGGCAGCAACTGAATTTCGCTTGGTAATAAGGACTCACTTTGCTAGGCAGACAAGAGATGCAGACACTTGCTTCCTACAGATAAATTTCATGTAAAGTGTTTAGCTATTTTGGGAGAAAATGAAGTTATTGTCTTAGATCGAGCAAGATGAAACTGATATAATGAGTGGCTTCTTTTGGGATCTCATTTGCAATGACTTGTGCTGATGTGGTTTTACTCACATAACGCCCTCTTCAGCAGCTTCCTGGCTGTAGTCCACCAGAGGCTGGACCTTTTCAACCCTTCTGGTCACACAGTCCGATTGCTCATCTCATTCAGTGTGTTCCACAGTGGTGATGACACAGCGAAAATGATGAAGGTTAATGAAAGTCAAAGTAGTCTGCAGTGACTTGGATCACCCTGAAAATATAATCAGGACGGCTTCCATATAAAGATCATTAAGTGGTGCTTGAGTTTATTGCAGTCACCTGTATTCACTCTATAGCAGATGTTTGGTGGCTATAGATGAGCTGAGTGTACTGAAATAAAACCGTGGGTTTTGTTTGGTGCGTAAAAAATAACCACCATGGCAGTGCCATCTGTTTATATTTTAATACTTTTGAACCAGATGTTACAAATTAGGAAAGCTGAACTTATTAATTGAGTGCAACAAGTGAAAAACAAACAGGATTCTTGTTTTACTTATAGTAACCTTTTAGAAAACTTAAACACCAGCAGCAGTCCATTGAAATTGAACCAATTATATTGTAGGGATGAATGTTTTCTCAATAGGGTTCAGGTCACACCAGTTTTCTGTCCCATGGAGCACTGTAACACCAAGGTCACTGAACCAGCTTTTGGTACATTTGGCAGCGAGGGCTGGTGCAAATTCCTGCTGAAAAATGAACTCACCATTCCATAAATCTTGTCAGGAGAAGCAAGCATGAAGTGTTCAAAAATGTTTGCGTAGATTATGCCAAGTTTGAATAATAACACATAGTTGATGACATCTCTCCTTAACATCAATGTTAACTCCTTAAGTCATCAATGGCTGTAGAAATTTAACACAACTTTCTTTGGAACCAAGAAAATTGGTTTCTAAATACTGAAATAGGACTTTGGGTCAACATTGTCTGGTTCTATTTCTTCTCTTGAAGCAAGAGTCAACTCACTTTGCTTCCCAAATCCATGCGCACCTTTTTCTACCGTAAATTCTCTTTTGTGGATTCATTTGGATTCAGGAAATCAGGGTTAACTTCTTGTCACAACTCACTGGACTACAGTGATAATTACATTGCTAGTATGTCAACATGAATAAAAATCAGCATTTGTTTAATCTCAGTTTTCCCCTTTAATATTGCTACAGCTAGGAGATAAAATTATGTGAAGTTGCTGTTACGTTAAATTGCTTTGTCCTTCAGCTACCAATCTAACTTTATCTAAAAAAATCTATTATGATTGTTTGCCTGGATTAATTCACTTTATTTAATATTAGCCTAGCTTTACAGACATCAATGTTTGTTCTCCTACCGGTAGATGCCATAACCACTAAGAGATAAATTAAAGTCCTTGGTATGCCACCTGCATATTAGCAGCCATAACAGAGATAGCAGGGGATGTTGAACTCTGTAATTGTATTCTGGATGGAAAGTGTGGAGGCCACTGGTCTCATCCATCTTGAGCAGTGATGTATGGAAAAATGAGAGGAGGAAGAGAGAGAGAAATAGAGAGAGAGAGAGAGAGAGAGAGAGAGGGAGGGCCCAGGGCTGTCTTCACGTCGTCAGTCACATTGACACCTGGAACTGCTCAATCTCCTTACCTGGGGGATGAAGGAATATCGGGAAGACTGCATGTGTGTGCAGGAGATTAGAAAGGGAGAAGGATAGGAAGCTTGACAAAATGGATGAGAAGGATGAGTATGACTGGCAGGGGATAGTGAAGCTGCCATTGAAAAGTTGAGGATATATATATATATATATATATATATATATATATATATATATATATATATATATATATATATATATATATATATATATATATATATATAATGCGTACACAGCGTATCTGTCACTGCATTCAATATGTACACCTATTTTACAGCAAATGTTAATTTCAATGGCTTTATCAGGATCCTACTACATTCCATCTCTATGCATGTTTTACTCTGTCATATTGTGGCTTGCCAGAGAAGGTGCTTCTGAAAAATGCAGGAAAGGCTACATTTAAACTACACAAAAACACGCAAACTCTGGAAGTAGAGGCAGTCAGCTATAACTAGCACTTTCCACCTAAAAGACGCGTTGTCTTTCCCGGGCATGTCTATTTTTGCACAGGAAAAGTGCTCACCTGGAATTGGATATGAACAGACTGTATTTTTGTACATCTATTTTACAGCAAACGTTAATTTTAATGGCTTTACTTCAACTTAATTTTTGAAGTAGCAGACAGAGCTTTAAGCTCATGAATCTATTCTCCTCATACCAGCATACTGAGAAATTTGATGAAGATTTTTACATTGGGATTTTACATTGAAAAAAAATCCTCCTGAGAATCAGACATTGTATTGTATAATCAACTTCAGATTTTATGTACAATGACTACAGTCGGATCATTTTATGCAATTACTATCATAATTAGGTTTTCACAATGTAAACCTAAAATTAAAGGTTTAAAACATTTTAGGGATATTTCTCATCTTGCAAAACATATTGGCCTGAACAAAACCTAAATAGACGCTGAGTGCTGATTTTAGATTGATTTTTGTTTTGGCCCAAAAATAAGTACTTCAGTTTTGTTTCTAATAACCTGAAGAAGGTAATGGCATACCCATGCATTGATTTGCTGTATGGGTCCACAATGACCTGGTGATATTAGATATTTTGATTACATAAACAGTTTAATTTGTAATGTGTACAGTTTTTTTTATCATTTATTATTTGTCAGACTTCATAGGGTTAAAAAAAATTTGATACTAGACAGAAAAAAAACCCCAGCGTAGCAGACAAGATGAACACAGCAAAAATATTGGTGATGGCTGCAAGCTCGCTGCTAACAATTACCGTATAAATTAACAACAGGGGTTAATTTGCATTAGCCCCTATTGTACAGGAGTGGTGATCTGGAATCATTCTAGAAATAACTGTTCACACCATTTCAACACAAAATACCTCCTTTCACAAAATCACATAAGTACCAATTTTCACATAAACAAGCACAAAATTCCTAAAAAAAAAAAAACTTTGTATAAGCTGCATGACTGTCCCCTGTGTCCGTGTGTGTGGGCGTGTGTCACTAGTGGCTGTCAACTACTTTTTTTCCCCCACATTTTCTTCTCTGAAGATTTTGTTGTAATAAATATTAACTTTCTGCTTTTAGTGCTTTTATGCTCTATGGTTTTATTAGCTGTTCTGTGCTTTATATTCTAGCTGATTTTTACTGTCTGTCAGTGTCTAGACAGACGAGGCAAACACTCGTAGCAGAGCAGCTGTAGACAGATGAGCTGGCCCTGCACACAGTTGGTAGCCAAGTGAGGGATCAAACACACAAACAAAGGTCACCTTACCTCTAAACCCAGGCAGCCTGGAGAAGAAGTCAGAGCTCACCACGGATGCAGCAGCAACCTCACTCTGCGTTTTCTCCTCCTCTCTGCAGCGATGAACTTTCCCCCGACTCATCTGTGGGGCAGGAAGGGAAGGGAGGTGAGGGGGAGCCGCAGGGTGAGGACCAGTCACAACCAGAACCAGAACCAGAACCACCACAGCAACAGCCGCAACAGCAGGAGCAAAAGCCTGAATCCCAGACTCTGCCATCACAGCCCCAGCCTGAGCCAGAGCCCCAGGCTGAACCTCAGCCACAGTTGGATGTTGAACCCCAATGTGAACCTGAACCCGAGCCTTCACCAGAGCCTGATCCTCAGCCCCAAGATGAGTCTGTGACCAATGCCGCTCCACAAGACCCTCCTGAAGCCCCGTCGCCTTGCTGTGAGGAGAAGATGGCGGTTGAGGCAGAGAATCACAAATCAGAGGAGGTTGCTGAGGCAAAGACAAGACATGAAAGATCTGAGATGCAAGGTGAGAGCGGCGAAGGCAAGCCAACGCAAGGGGAAGAGGACGAGGAAGAGGGTGGAGCAAAAGGAGGCGGTGCAGGCAGAAGGGCCAGTCTGCATCACACAGCCTCACCCCTGAGGGTGCAGCGCAACGGGGCCGGCTCACACTCCGCCTCCTCTGACTATGAGCTCTCGCTTGACCTCAAAAACAAGCAGGTACGGTTGTCCTGGGGATGGGGGGTATGTTGGTATGTTTTGGGGCGTGGGGAGGGAGTGGATCGATTGTGTTGGCTTGTGTCTGCTTTACTTTTTGTGGTCAGACTCTGTGGTGTGGCTCAGTTTCTGAATGATAACCAGGGCATTTAGATGACGTATTTGATTTGCTTTAATAAGATATTTGTCTCTGTTTGTGTGAGTTCTTCTGGTTATTGTGGATAATTAAAACGGGTTTTAAGGATGTTTATCCACTATCATAGCATTATCATTGTCATGCCATCATGTCATCAACATCTTCACTTGATATTGTGAAGCTAAGCTTGAAATCTCTTGTTTCAAAATATCTAAAAAGTGTAACAGTTTTGTTTTACTGACTTAAGTCAATTATAACATTTAAGGCATTTTAATAGTTTCTTTCAAACAATTGTGTTTGTACAGTGACTTCCATGTTCACAGGTCTGTCTTGTAATCATGTTTTTCACCAGGGGAACAAAAATCACCCACATCACATAATCATCCCCATTCCAAGAGCCATTAAACATTTACCATCCATTTCCATCATCATCCCTCTCAACAACATTCTTCAGCCCATGGATTTTCGAGCAGGTAAGGCGGGTAAAACTTTGTCCAGTTGGCATGGCCCAAATTTTCTATTGGGTTCTGCAAAAGTTTTCTTTATTGATTTTACTGAGCAAAAATGTTTCCTTCAAATCCCTTTCAGTCCCTTCCTTTTGCTATGGAGTATATTTCAAAACACACTCAATGGCATTTCATGGAGTCATTTTTGAAGCTTTGATGATTTTCATGCTTTTGTTTTACTGTGTCATCAATATGATTCGAGTGGTTTAGGAACAGACATGAACCCCTACTGAGTTCCAACCTGTTGCGTCAATAAAATCAATACCATTTACATCCAGTAAAATAACACTACGTTCTATCAGCATTAAGTGGTTTATATTAGTTTTGTATAGCACTTAAATAATTCACTCACCATTGAGACTCAGAATGCTGCTGTCCCTCCTTTCTGTTTTTCTTGGCAACAGTATAGTTTGACACTGCCAGAGTTTCTGCAAATCAACCTCAAAATAGTGTTCCCAGATGGAATGAATTCGGTTGAGTAAGCTACACTTATGCTTTGACAAGCCGTCAAATGAAATGCACAAAACTTCAACACTTTGTTTTTAAACACATCTGGCTCAACACGTACAACTGTAGTTTTCTCTCTCTGGATTTGTTTGCTGAATTGCTTATCTAACATTAGCACCCACATTTTCTGTTTTGTTGTGTGTAGGGAAAACCTACAGGAAAATGAGTTGTTCCTTGCACTGAGGAGGTCTGAACACAATGTTCAAAACAGACAGATGTAGAGCTCCATGAGAAAATGCTGCAGAGTTCCTTCAGTCAGGGTTATATCAATAAAATAACCTGTAAGTCTTACGAGATAGGTGCACTGAAATAGACTGTGATTGTATAAAAATAAAAACTATTTAAGACACAGTGGGGATGCAATTGATGATATCACTTGCAGTAGAGGACAAGAAATCCTAGGAGTTGAATTTAATGAAAGGACTGTCATTCCTCTTGCTCTGTCTCTTCTGCCCATATATTGGATTGGCCCCAATCTACATATGTAAATTTGGGTTGGGGCATCTGTGTTTTTTCTGCTTAGTTTCCCAGTTTTACTATTAAAAGTAAAAAAAATAAATAAACAAAAAATAGCTGTTTGAAACAAGCGTTTCTAAAACTCTGAACATATTTCGGTGTGACAAATGTGCCTTTTTCATATCATATACCTTTGTGGTTAGAGTTCCTCCAATAAAAATCACAAGATTCAGTTCTCCTAATGAAGCTGGCACTGAAACTTGTAGAATGTACCTGTGAAGAATGGTGTGTCAACACCCCCCTGTCATCTCTATTTACTTCATTTTGACTGGATTTCCTCCCTCCTCTCTCCCTTAATCGAGGCTCAAAGTTCTTTTAACCTCAAGTCACCTCCCCCCTTCGCTCTTTTAATCTCAGATCTGAGAGTCCCTCTTTTCTACTATCTCCCTGTCAACGAGGCTTGAGATACACGATCGCCTGGATTGATCTTCTGTCCACACACGTGGGGGGTGTAAGGACTTGATGGATCTCTGGATCAATGTCAAAGTAATTGGATCTGCTGGGCGATACCTTTATTGCCTCGGAAGAACCTGGTGATGGATTGTTTAAGTCACTTAAATCTGAGCATTAAAGCCTGTGAAACATGCGACATCTTTCCAAACTGAATATATTTTAAATGTGTAGATTTTCATTTAGATGTTGTGTTTTCCCTTTGCTGTTCACTTACCATGTCATACAAGTATGTCTAATTTAAATTTTAACTGTTAAATTTAGTTTCTAATGTGCTTTTTTAATCTAATGTAACCAAATATACAAAACATGCATTTTTACATTTTACAAATGTACTGAAGCAAAACTGTGAAAACATTTGTTTCTCTAAAATTTCACTCCAGTTATTTTTATAACTTCTTTCAACGTGTAGGAATGAGAAGCACACCAATTAAGTGAATAGAATGCAGTTCAACTAATGTTATACTGGAAATATCTACATCAAATTGCTTCTTTAATATAAATTGCAAGTGTTTCTTATGGGTCACTTTAGACCTGGTCTTACTTTTCTATTTCACTTAAATTTAGGAAAATGTAAATGAAAAACATACATTTCAAATATGTTTCCAGATTATCTCCCACTTCATCTAATTCAGTAATCCTGTTTACCAGAAATGCACCAATAAAACATGTCTGCCTTGTACTGACAACATGTGACCTTTTCCATTGTCATCCTTTTTTTGCACTACAGTCAGCATTCCTTAAATCCCATTACTATCATATAATCATAATCATATAATTAATCATGCGACTGTAAAAACATCTTGCATGGGCTTGAAAGCTAATAATCATTCCTTTGCATTTTGATAAATTTTTTTTGTGTCTTTTCTTGGAGCATGTGAGATCTAATGGTGTGTTGTCTTATTTGCAACATACTGTCTACCTCAACATTATTAATGAGGAAACTTGATTTAGTTCTTTTCCAGTTAATATTTTAAAGGGGCAGTGTTTAAGTTCATATTTTGGCCTGTGGACATTCTTGCATCACATCAAGTGGACTGAGCATTCACACAGTATGTGAATGCTTCCATAAAAAGCAGATATTTTGAAAGAAGGTATTTTTCCTTATAGTTTGTAACCCATTATGTCATGTTTTGTGGTAAAGAGAGTTTATAGACCTGTGACATTTACTTTAGATATTTATATTTCAAATTAAGTTATTGACTTTTAATATGATTTGCTGATATTTTCTCATTTATTCTCATTCCCGTCTTAACTTTGAGGAAAATTACTAATGCAAACCCAACCTGCGTGCTATTATTATTTCAGCACCTTTTCGTTTCTCATTCAGAGGGGAGCTGGAGGTCATTATGGTGCTGATCTGTCTGTCAAGATTGATTTAGAAACAGCAGAGGAACAGAGCACTGCCATTCCCTCAAATGACTGTGCTACCAAAATAATCTTTCTCCCCATCACAGCTTAGTGAAGTAATCACAAGTAGAGCTGACAGGGGGCTAATAGGGTGAATTTTTAACAGTGCCAATCTTGGTGCGGTCATCTGTCTCACAACCCCTTTTTGTATATGTGACCTTCTTTTTGACACACTTATTTTCATGTGTCTTGTGCTCTTTTCATCTGTCCACTTGCTTCTATGACCTTTTCTTTCTCCACACTCTCTACCCACTTTGCCGCTCACAAATAGGAAGGGATAAAATTCTTTTTTTTCCAATGACATGAGTCAATTAATTAAAGATAAAAGTTTCCTGAACCATTTCTGGTGGTATTTGTAATTTTTAAGAAAAACGACCCTGCTGCACACTGTATGGGAGTCTCAGAAAATATTTTAGGTGGGTCTAAACTTGAGGAAATAAAGAGATTTTGTAGAACAATCAGCCCTGATATATCCATTAAGAATCAATTCTGCTTTTGATGCAGTTTGATTCCTAATGGTTTGTGTATACTGTATTGAGATTGATGGTGTTCTGATGTAACAGTAGAGGATACATTACTTGAATCACTTTCATCACATTATATGGTCAACTGACTGAAAATTAAATTTCATGGCTCCATTAAGAGCCTCAAGTAATCAAAATATTATTAGCCAAATGAATCCTAATGTAAGTGACGCCGTCTGTTTTACTTTAAGATTCAAAAAGCTGCATGCCAAGGTGAGTGAAGCATCTGCATGGCATCACATTAGATTACGTAACTTTACTGAGTTAGTGCCGTAAAATTTGAGCTCCAGTTGCTTCAGTTCTCTAGCAGCAATATACCAGATATATTTTAGGAGTTCATCCCTCAAGAGGCTAACTGGCTTTAGTTCAGAATATCAAATACTGTTAGCTAATCAAGATAAAGAGAATGTAGTACAAGCAGCTATGTTTTGTGTGAAACTTCTGCACTGTTGGTTAAAAATGCAAAAACAAACAAAAAAAAAAGACATTGAAATCTCAGTCAACAAAGCTTCAGAGTAATTTGAGTTGCACTGCTGCCCAACTGTCATTCCAATACAGTTTGTGTTAACATGATGTCGGATTTGATCCACCTTCCTCTCCAGCTGTAATATCTTTGTTCTTCCTCTTGTTGTCATAATTCTGCTTGAATGACCAAGAGTATCAGTTTCACCCTTGAGTAAAGAAAGCAACATGGACCAAATGCTTCCCAGCCCAGACTAAAATGAAAGCTAAGCAAATAAGATCATCTGCCGCATCCAATCAAGTACTACAAAACTAATCTCTGGACTCAAGGACACCTCCACAGCTGATGTTTTGCAGAATTGGTTTGGATAAGGGACACTTCTCTAACAGTAAGGTCATTATTATTATTATGACAATGCACATTTATAAAGTGCCTAACAGAGAATTTAGTTGGAGGTAAAGTGCACCCAGTAAATAGCAGTTTCAGTTAAAAAGTGATAAATATTCACACTGAGTTTGATCAGACATGACAGCTACTGCAGATACAGTAGAGCTGGAGGCCTGTGTCCTTTTCAGAAACTACCTTAATATTCTCTGTACGTTTCACTTTGCTCGCAAAGCCTCTGCAGAGAAATGTAAATGGGCTAGATGTGATGGATTTTCAGTGTCATTTATTTTTTCTAAAGAGCTTTACATGTGATTTCTGTTCTTCCAATGACAACGCCAGAAGCAGCATCTTGTTGAGCTGGCCACTTATCAGAAATTGCTATCCCGGGGGGCCATTATAGTCTATTGGTGCTTTTTAAGGGAAGTCTGCCCAAGCTGGTGTGGTGGCTTTGTCCTGCACTTAAGTAAAAGAAAATCAAAGTTACGAGTTGAGTCGAAAGGAGGGTTGTTTTATGTGCACCAAACTAAACCTCATTTATATCCATAATTGTGATACTAAAGTAAAATTGTATTCTTGCAAGAAGTGAAACTATAGGATGAATTTCTAGTTTCTTAAGCCAACTCCCACTTTTTCTGTAAATAGAGATTTCCAATTGGAAATACTGATAACGTGTACTTCATCAACTTTCAATTCAAATCTGTCAAGAATGAAATCTCCTCTGCACTCTTGTCCTTTAATGACTTGGCACAAAACTAGAAATCACATTAGTTTAGGACGGAATGAAAAGGATCTCAGAGTGACTTGGGAAGATAAGCACTTATTTCTGGGCTCTTCAAAAGATGCCAATAGACTCACTGTTTTGGGAATTTTAAAGAGGTTTCATTGAGTGTTTGAGAAGCTGCCAGATGAGAATAGCAATTTTCCATCTCTTTTCCATTTCTTACACTACTTGAGTGATTTTTCACAGGCTTTAGGAATGACTTGATCGGTTTCAGACAATTATATTATCACAGCATTAGTGTAGAAATTATGTTTGAGCTTCACTTATAAATATTTGTTTAAAATACTGTGAGAAAATTGCTAAAGTGGTGCCGTTAGCTTTTGACTTGCAAAATATGTCACATACCCTTTGAACTTTTGATATTAATCATGTTGGAATACATTGAAACTTTAGGGTTTTATTAGGCTTTCATCCTATAGACCAATGCAGTGTCATACATCATTGTAAGGTAGCAGAAAAATAAGTGGCACACCTTTGTTTTCAGCCCCCTGGAGTAAATACAATCCAGAGCCACAATTCGCTGAATGAACAGTGATAAATCTTTTTGAGTTTTTCTTCCTAAGCTTTGCTCATCACACTGAAATTTTTTGTTCTTTGACAAAAAGTAAAACTGAAACAGATTGTATGGACAGCAGCAGTAATAATCAAGTTTGAAGCTTTGCCTCAATTTGATTAAAATGACTGGCACACACAAAAGTAGTTCGATGTAAGCCATTCTATTGTAATTCTCAATTTTTTAAAAATAGATGTTTGCAGTGTCTGTTCCAAATATTCATTTCCTAGGTAGCAAATGTCAATATTAATGGAATCAGCCTGTAATTAAACAGGTTATCTCAGATGACTTTCTGTTTCTTAAGATGTTAAAAACATGAAACAATTAAGTATGTCCTCATCTATGTTTCTCTGTCTTTATTAGATCGAAATGTTAGAGCACAAATACGGCGGCCACCTCATCTCTCGCCGTGCTGCCTGCAAGATCCAGACTGCCTTCCGCCAGTACCAGCTCAGCAAAAACTTTGAGAAGATCCGCAACTCTCTCCTGGAGAGTCGCCTGCCCCGACGCATCTCCCTGCGGAAAGTCCGTGTGCAAAACACAGAGGGGTTCTCTGCTGAACGGGCCCTGGCAGAAGGCTGCAACTTGGCAGGCATTCCTTTGGTGCGCTCGCCGTCTTTGCCTGCCTCGGTTGGCAGCACGTTGACTGACCTGGAGGACTCCTTCACGGAACAGGTCCAGTCACTGGCAAAGTCTATTGATGACGCACTCAGCAACTGGAGCCTGAAGACCATGTGTTCGCTGCAAGAAGGCGGCTCCTATCAGTTCAGTGCCGACTCCTTCAATGCAGCAGCGGCGGCCACTTCGGGTGTGGAAGGGGGCGGCGAAGGTGGTAGTGTGGGACAAGCAGCGGTTCATCAGGGTCCGGTTGACCCAAGTGACCTGTCAAGAAGTGCAAGTAAGCTGATGATGGCCTTCCGGGATGTAACAGTGCAAATCGACAGCCAGAACTTCAGAGTTTCATCCTCAGTCATGGAATCATCAACTTCAGTCACTCTTGGCAGCTGTATTCAACAAGGGGCCTCCACCTTTGTAACAACCACTTCCTCAACAACAAACTCCACACCGGCCCCTCTCACACATGGACCATCCGATGAACCCCCACCTCCAGAGGCTCCCACAGAACCAATGGATGCCCCACCACCACCTCAAGAGCCTCCGCCACCCCCGGCAGAGACAGAAATAGAAGAAGATGAACAGGAAGTTGAATTTCCTGCCCCTCCTCCGAGTGAAGAGGAGCTGAGTGATGAGACCCAACCTCCCCTCACTCCCCTTGATAAGATGTCTGCCATTCAGAGTATAGACGAGGTGGCACCACCACCACCACCTCCTCCACCGACTGAGCCCGCTAATGTGCCCGTTCTACAGGAGCCCATGCTGCCGAGGAGCTCTCCTATGGTGGAGCCTCTTGACGTCAAGAGGTGTGGCTCTGAGACGGCGGACAACAGCTCGGAGCAGATGAGCAGCAGCAGCACGTCGACCGAGGCGCGCTCGACGTCTGAGGCCTCATCCAAAGAGGCTCTGCAGGCTATGATCCTCAGCCTTCCACGCTACCACTGTGAGAATCCCGCCAGCTGTAAATCCCCCACGCTCTCCACCGATGTCATGCGAAAACGCCTGTACCGGATCGGCCTCAACCTCTTCAATCTGTGAGTGATGAGTTTTATGAAGTTCTTTCATTTTTAAATTTAACCTCATTAGAATTCCAGAACTGCAAACTGAGACACAACAGAAAAAATAAAATGTCAGAATGGTAGAAACTTTATTAAACTGTTTTTATATTTTTAAAATGCAAAGACCAAATATTTTGTATTACAGTGCATTGTACAAAAACTTTTCTAGATTTTTTTCTTGCATTCCAAAGGGAATGACTGATTTAATAAAATACATGGAAGCAATTTCATATTTTCCACAAACATTGTGCAATTTTAGAGGGCAATAAAGCCATTGTGTAACCTCCAGATATAAAAATGCTGTAAAAAAGTAACTTAAAAAAGTTATGGGTTTTTTTTTTACACAAAAAAGAAACATAATTAATATGACGCCTTGAAATTGGGCCTCTGTCTCTTTAAGAGAGAAGTAAAACCCCAGCTTTGTTTTTGATTTGAGATTAACATCATGACATGATGTAAAGCTAAAAAAAGTCGATTTTACAGGATACTGCCCCTTTAAAATCACGTCTCATTTTCCTTTTAGTTTACAGTTAAGCTCAACCTTCTGTTGCCACACATGAAATTCAAATAACTTCGTGTTTGTGCTGTGATGAAAAGAGAAAAAGTAATGTGAATATTTTTACAACTGTAGATGTAGGAGGCTCACTTGTTCCTCTTGTGCAGAATAATCTGTCAAGATTTTCTATGTAATTCTTATGAACTGAAAAAGAGTGAAAAGAAACGTGACAGCAGATTTATTACAGATACAACACTGTGAGAACAGGAAGATTTATGGAACAATCTGTTACTCCACTCCTCCTGCATGTGTACCTGAACTGTAATAAGGCCTTCTGGACAGGAAAGAGCAGAGGAAAGCACTTTTTCCTCTCTGATCCCCATCGTACAGAGAAATCCAACAAAAACTACCAGATGCGAACATTGCGGTTATTGAGACAGAGGAGTGTAGGAAGAAGTTTGAACACCAGGCTTATGTTGGGCTCGATAGGAATAAAAATATTGCAGGGTTTTGGGGGCAAAGTAATTCTTGAACACCACATAATGTTTAAATCTGTCTGCACTGATATTTCCAGAACATAAATCTGAAGTTTATTCAAACAAATCTGTCAAGCATAAAAAAAAAACCCCCAAAAAACAAATAAAAACAACAATAAAAAACAACCATTGCTATTACTGTCGAAGTAATAAATGCTGGGATTTGTATTTTTCAACAATTTACAAATTTTTCTTTGTTCTGACTTGACAGCTCTGAGAAACCATTAAGAGGTAGCATCAACATGGAATACCATATGTGGACAAAGGGCCACATAGGTTTCCACCAAAATAAGGTGGCAATTACATCCTGCTGGCACTGGGCTTTCTCTCATTCAATAATGCACTCCATGCAGGGCGAAAAGTGTGCTTTTGGACTAAATGTGGAACATAGTGCCTGTTCCTTTGAGCTAGGGCTGCCCAATTGTATTAAATCTTAATTTTCATCACAGAATGAATTCATGCAAAATGGCACAAAACTGCTCAGATGCAATATTTTATAAAATTGAATATTTTAAGGGCCATTAATCCAATTTTTCACAGTAGTTACATTCATTTTATTGTTTTCAATGCACATACTGGAGGAATATATGCTAAATCCCACAAAGAATGATTGAAGATTGCAATAAAGGCAAAAAGTAAGTAATGCTGGGGTTATTCAGAATTGACGTCATGACAATACTCAGTATAACAATTTCCTAATTATGTGCTTATCCAATTTTTGTAGGCCTTTGACATGATGATGGAACTTTTTGGTCAAAACTGTAGAATTCAAAGAATTTGCTGGGAACAAAAAAAATCTAATTTATTTATTTGTAATTTGGGGGGAAGTCAATTATTTTCCATTTTCTGGATCTATAAAAAATATTTGGTCTTTTCAAAACAACAAGACAGGGATACAGGTCACCCTTTAAAAAAACACTTGCTTTGTCCAGACAAATTTAATGCATGGATGCACCCAAGTCTGCTTTAGAGTAAAAGTGCTGGATGATTTGCAATCGTAATGACCATGAAATTATAATGGAGGGAAAATTAAACATGGTGAACAAAAGAATTGCTTTGTACCTAATATCTTTATTTGGCAGTGATAATTTCACCTTAAGTAGTTTTTACAAAGCTTCTCGTACCATTAATAGCCGGTGCTGGTGGGTCACATTTGTTCTATTAATAAACAGATTTTGAAAGGCTACAAAAAAGATTTTATTTTCGGGGTTTAGGGGAGGGACTCTGTGCACAAGGTAATGTAGATTCTGATTCTGAGATTTTCAAAAGGCTGCTGTTATATCCAAATCCAACATGCTCTGTAAAAGATCTCAAAAGTTATCAAAGATCAATAGGATAAAACTGCTCGCATGTGTTATATTCTGTTCAACTGGTCTTTTATCATCTTCATGTCTTGCTCTATTTTAGTGTCTGAGTAGATCAGAAACTTGTCTTTGCATGTCACAGAAAATATGTTCCTTTAAAAAGCTTCTCATATCTCTGTTCTTCTTAACCACCACGCTGATACTGAAAACAGCTGGCTTTTCCACTCAGTAACTGTATCCCATCCAAAAATGTTAGGATTATAGACAAAGATAATTCTGACTTTTTACAACCATAACCTAATTCTACCATGACAGCTACTTTTCAACTACTTTGTTTTTATTATTTTTTTGGTTTCTTATTTTCTGACATAAGTTTACCCCCAAATTATTGTTGTGTAATCTGAATAAAGAGTAATTTTACGTGTCAAAATGAAGATCCTTGCTAAAAAAAAACCTGCTCTACAAAACTGGACAAATATCCATGGAATGTGTTGTACAGGATTAGTCTCAAAGTATTAGCATCACCGGTTTTGTCAGTGCTAGCCCCATCTCCTTTTGTCACCATGCCAACATATTTTTCCCATTTCTCTCTACCACTTTGTCAACACCTAGCACTTGACTGTGGCGTGCCCTGCGAGGTTCTTTTCTGGTTTTGACTTTGTCACTCTTGACGTGAGGCTGAGGGCAGCCGGAAGGGTAAAACCCCAGAAAATATAAAATAACCTTTTCAAGTAAGAACAAAATTTTCATCTGCAGTCTGCGAGACGGAAACAAGAAAACTAGTGACAAAAAGACAACAGTTTTTTGTTTTGTTTTTATGTAGAAATAGACTAATTTTATGTAGCAATTTCACACATTTTTTTTACTCTTTAATTTAAACTTTTGACTTAACTTTCATCATTCCTCTCTTAAGAAATGCAGACATAGGTTTTAACAATATTTTTCAACAAAAACAACTAATCAGAGCCAGGAGGAGGGTCTTACCACTGTCAATCACCTTTTTTATGCCTATTTCTTCCCCCCCTTTTTACAAACACTGTCTATATCCCCTAGATCAAAAACCTTGAGCGATAACCCCACTTGTAATGAACTGACTGAGAGGGTAGAAGAAGATTAAAAAAAGGAAGTAAGAAAAAATGAAAAGTAAAGAGAATGAGAGATAGAAAGGCAATCGGGCTTAAGGCTTATTAGTTCCACCACTTCATATCCTCCACCTCCTCTTACCTGAACTGTGATATCCTTTGCATCTTAAACAGCAGCGTTTGCTTTGGGCTAAAACTTTTAGTATTGCTTGATCATGCAGACAAAAAAGCTCACATAGGCACAAAGAGAGAGGTATGCTAAGACCCAAATCCATGTGCACAATGTTTGCAAAGCGAACTAACGAGCGTTTTCATATAAAGTGACTTAAAGAGAGGCAGTTCAGGTGTTTTCATTAAATGTCTATATCCGCTTTTGTTTATGTGCAAGCTCGTCCAAGAATAAAAAGACGGATAAGTATAGCAGCAGTAGAGTGAGAGACATAAGACAACACTGGGAAAAGGTTGAGAGGAAGATAAGGTTTTCTTCCTGAATGTGGCGGGAATGACAATGACTCTGTCATGACAAAAATAAGCTGTAGTGTCAAATCTTCAACACAAGAAATGCAAGAAAGCAGGAAGATATGTGACATTTATGACTATTTCTTATATGGACGCTTTTCCCATCTAACACCTATTGAACATGCTCCTAATTCCTCTTCATGCTCTTGTAGTGAACACAATGATTAGCCATTGGAGCGGCTTGTGGGAGACCTGGATCTTGATGAAAATGAAGCACCATCAGAACTGCATGAATTAAAGAAATATCAATGTGAAGAGCGAGTGTGTGAAAAAGATATTAAGTACATATGTCAAGCAGGACTAATTAACATAGCAAAGCATGCCAGATTCCTCTAGAGAAATCTTGCACATCAGGAGGCAAATGCTTCACAAAAACCTGACTGCATGTGTGTACTTATTGAGAAGTACCGGGTGTCTGTTTATGCACGCACAATCCTTGACTGTGTTAACATTCTGCCCCTAGCACTGAACGACCCGGCGCGTAATTACAAACTCTGAAATCCAGATGTCAAACAGAGGGAGCCGTTCTAATTCTTCATCCCCAGAGCTCAGTGCCATTTTATCTCGTTTTTCTCTGAGTATGTAGGAAAAAAATAAAAAAATAAAACATTTGAAAAGATCATTTAAAAACATAACGCAGCACCTGATCAAGCCAAAGTAAATTTGACAGGAAGCGATGAGAAACAAATTCTAAATGGCAACAACAGCAGTGACTTGACAAAATGCTAATCCTTCTTGAACCTTCTTGTTTTTGTGACTCCAATGTGTTGTATTAGGATTCTATGTAATTTACCAAAATAAAATGGAGCGTAAAGTGAAATGGGAGTGAAATGATATAGGGTTTTTAAAAGTAGAAATAGAAATCTAAACATTGTGGTCCGTCTGCACCTAACTAACTGCAGACATCTATTTCTCAGCTGGGAGATGTTCATGACATCTCTTTGCTGTGAAACTCAAAATTAAAGTTTTTGACCTACATGCATAACACTGTGTGAAGGAAAACTAACACTAAATATGTAGAAGTTGTAAAATATTTAAATAAGGGCTAAATTATAGAAGGACCAGAATATGCCCAAGTTTTTCCTAGAACTCAGTAGCATGGGTCAAAGTCTATGCTAAGGCTTTGCACAAAAGTTTCATAGAGAAATTCTGCAAAAATGGTTTGAGAATGCTTGTTAAAATAAACAATAAGTTTAGACAAAAGCAATGGTTCTAGTAGATTTTAATTTTTGCTGGGGACAGATAATCTGGTCAGAAGGAAGGAGCAAGAAACCAAGAAATAAAAAATGTGTTCACAAATGTCTTATATCAAATCTCAGCATTTTGCACAGAAGAGTATGCAAAACTGTCAGTCATTAGCTGTGCAAAGGTGAAACGGACATCAGTCCCCAAAATGCTTGCAGCAACGGGGAGCATCGACTCAGTACACTTTAGATTTTTTTAGTTGTAAAAATATTTTCTACTTGACTGTTATGTACATTTTCATCCTGGGCTTTGACATGCACTGCTATTAAAAAAAGCAGTTGCAAACAGTTTGAAAAGTTTAAGAAACGTGGATACGCATTCAAGACACTTTTACATAAACTTAAGGAAAAGCTAACCATTTCACTAAGTGCTATTTAGTGAAACGGTACCGTTGACGGACAGGAGCAGTTTTGTGCGTTTTGCAATAATTTCGGGCCCCGTCATGTTTACAAGTACACCACGCAATCATGGTGCCGCTCAGAAAACGCAAAGCGTAGCGAACCAACCTTCAGTCTGTCTCTGGTTAGCCACAGAACTCTGTGCCTCTGGTGAAACAGACAACATACAGCGCTGACAGCTGAGGTCTCGTGTGAGTCATAAAAAGACAGATATGATGTGCTGCCGCAGTTCATCTGTTCATAGGCAATTAAGAGAAAGTCAATAAAGTGTGAGTGTGTGTGAGGGCAGGGGGGATATTTATTCACGACAGCACACCAAGATGGAGATAAAAAAAAGGTTAATGGCCTATATTTCTTGTGTACATGAAACTTCCATAGTGTCCCTGCTGTGCTGACTGACCGGTTTTATGAGGGTCTCCACATTGTAACACCCTGTGGCACTGAGGTGTGCCACGCAACTTTTAGAAAAAGTAAAACAAAACCAAGAATGCAGCAGTAGTTTAGATAAAGCACAACTGCTACAGGGAAAACATAATGTCATATTTAGTCTACAAAAGTAGACTAATATCAAATGTCTACTCTTCCACCAACATTATCTAAAATTAAGTTCTATTATTGTGAAATGGTGCCTTGTTTTCTGTACTTTTATTTTTTTATGTTTTGCTGTGTATGTATTGTTAACCGGGTTTCTGGTTTACAATTTTTTTAAATTGTCTTCTGTTTCGTAATTATGTTCTCCTTGCTATTGATTGGATGTGGTGCTTTAGGATCATATATATTTATAATACTATTTTTGGCAGGTGAAATTATTAGTTATACAGCTAATAATTTCAGCACCCACTCCATTTACTGATTCCATAGGTAAAGAGGTGTAAAAATATTAATTGTGTTTTATTACAGTGATATTATATGGCACATGAAAAAGTCCAATCTTCATTTGAGTATATTTATTCAGAGGGAAAACACCATATATTAAAAAAATAATTGTGTTTGAGCTTTGACTTTGTTTTGGATCAGGTTGTAGAGATGCAAGGTCGATTTTGTAGTTATTTTGTTGAGAGACCCATTGACGACCCATGTTTAGTTTATATGCAGGGGCCATTGACCTTTTATTTATAATATTCCTGTAGGTAAGAGTGGAGGGCAAGTTTATTCGTCCTTGATTCAGTTGCTTGTTATTTGACTCCTAATCTTTAAATCTATGCTGCACGTTTTAATCCTTCTCATTTTGCTTTTTCCAGAAACAGAACCACAACTTTAATAAATTTCTCCTTTGTTTCACATCAAACCCATGTGGGTTGTTTGCATCCGAAAAGATTAGTTTCAGTTTCATCTCTCCAAATTACGTGGTCCAAGTTGAGGTCTTTGTAGAAGTTAGTGAACTTTACATGTTCATATTTATAACGTCAGGACAGAAAAGACTTTTTTTATGTACTAAGCTGTTGATTAGCAGAAATAGTTGCCCCATGTTTTGTTTTTTTTTAAATTTATTTCTATTCACTTTTTGCATCTGTTCTGATTTAATGTTCTGGTAAATAATCTTCCAAATGAAAACAACAAAGATGATTCGTAATTATTACCATATGTGTCAACTTGAAACAAAATCTAAAGAAACATATTAAAAATGTGGCAAATATCAACATTGCTGCTATAAAAAAAGAGAAAGATTGAATTGTGAATTATAAAATAAAAGCAGACAAAAAAACAGATTTTTTTTTTTTTGATACACAATGGAATAAATATGCCCAACACACTGTGTTAACCTGAAAGTGATCACTTTTGCATTGCAGGAATCAGTCGATGCTTGCATGCAGTTATCCAATGAAAACAGTCACCCTCATCTAAATCTCTCCATCATTCATATCCTTCAAATTTTCCAATCTTTTCCTCTCTGTTCATTCCTGATTGCAAATAATAATCACCATGTGTGATCCATCTGTTGTTGGGCAAACATCAAGTGAGTGGTATCTGCCAAACTCATTTGGCGAGACATCATCACCTTCAGCTGACAGGGTGAGCTAACAGCTGAGGGAGCGCTGATGAGGCTTTTGTGGCAGATGCTTTGCGACGGTCCTGGTTGTGTTCGTCCTCCCTTTCTCCGCTGTTCCCGCACATCTGCCTTGTCTGGTTCTCTTCCAGCCTCCTCCTCATCCTCCTTTGCTGCTTTTTATCCTCCCTGCGCTCTGCTAAACCCATTAGCCGTGGCGCACACACGGTCATACGCACAGCTTTCTTCATGAGACAGCTGTGATTTAAACACCGCATGAAGACAGGAATGAAAAAGGTGTGACAACGGTGCCCTCACATCTCCGGAACTCATGTCTTCTACATTTAAAGGGGTTATAAATAGCAGAGATATCACTCCTCCATTCATATTCACATAACGTGTTTCGCTGTTAGCGAAAAACAATTTTCTAAATGGATCACAGACTGAACTTTTTTTTTTTTTTTTAACTAAAGCCATAATGTAACCATCATATGTGGATGTTGTCTGAACACAGGCCGATTCTTGCATCATGTTATGACTGGGACTGGCACTGTGTTATTTTTGATTAATTGATTACATAGCTTTTAATGCATTCACATTTTCTTTCTGTCTATTTAAAGGTCCACCAGCAGGATAACATTAACATGCAGCTTGTGTGCTTGCAAGTAAAAGCTCTCCATCATTCCATTGTTCACATTGCTTTGGATCACCTGGGCTCTCTCTGCCATTTAATCTCAAATACTTAAATCATAGAAACAGTCTAATGGAACATTATTTCAGGCTTAAAAATTATGCTTTTTAAAAAATCTTGATAGACTTGAGCCCAGCACAAATCAAATGTTGTCAAACGTCTACATTTATCAAGGAATTTTTTAAATATTTTTAAAATAGTTATCACCACTTCTGAGATTTTTATTCTCTGACATGCAGTTACACAAACAGTACTGTGCCAGCTACTTGAATCCTGAAGTCTAAGTATATTTACTCCATCCGTATTTACGTTAGAGGTGGAAAGTAATGTCAGAAATAAGTCATATATGTCTCCTAATCCAATTGTCACAACTCCAGGAATGTCTGGTAAATATATTGCACTTTCTATGTTTTCAGTAGTGATGAATATTCCTTCATTCAGCTAAAAGAACTTAAACAGATTTAGTTGAATTTTCTAGACTTTTGTCCATCATCTCCACACACAATTTACAGCAGACTCTCAAACATTAATGTTCACTTAATGTTTTTAATTTTTCTGTTAAGAACATTAAGGGAAAACCTAAAGGATGCAGTTCCTCTTTACTTGAGTGAGATTAAATGTGTTCGCTTCAAACTTCCAAATGGGTTCTTCTAAACTGAAAATCTAAAGTAAATGACTTAGTCCCATTAATTCACACACAGCATGGTGCAGGGCAGATCGTATCTTTGAAGTAGTGAGGATTTATATTCCAGCTGCAAATTTTCATCTGAGAATTCGTCCTAATTGGCATGCTTCTCTCTCCATCTTGTCTGTCCCAGAAACCCTGACAAAGGCCTTCAATTTCTGATCTCCCGCGGTTTCATCCCAGACACGCCCATCGGCGTCGCCCACTTTCTGCTCCAGAGGAAGGGCCTCAGCCGACAAATGATTGGGGAATTCCTAGGAAACAGCAAGAAGCCGTTCAACAGAGATGTCCTGGAGTGAGTAGCAAACGAGACCGCCTTTGTTATTTCAAGAAACGTTTCGTAAGCCATAAGGTTCTTTCTAGAAAAATCGGACCTAAGCTTCAAACGTCCAAAGCTGTTTTCACCTAGCAAAATCCTTTATCTTTCAAAATTACATGTAAGGGTGAGACTGTTTTCTAAGTTAAACATCTAAGTGAAAATATGTTGCATGTGGCCGAATAAGTCTGTCTGATAAGCTGACTGTGAGTCTGCAGGGGTTATTTAGGAAACGGATAAAAAATGTATATTTGTACAAGACATTGAAAAGTACAACATGTTCAATACCTTTCCAGAAAATCTGCAGATTCACTCCACGTTTGGCAGACATGGAGTGAACTGACAGATCTTAGCTGATTAGATGGATTAACACAACCAACGGCCTCAACCAGCCTACCTTTATGTTAGCTATAATCTTAGAGTTTCAATAACTTGTATTGTTTTGTCTGTACACTCATACCTACACACTTGTGTATATGAGTAAAAACGCCACATATTCAGAAAGTAAATGAATTGTGAAACTCACCAAAGAACTACAACAAGTTTACAAAAATGTGTATGCATGAACACCTCTTCTCTGTATCACCTAAATTACAGTATTTTTTTGTGTAACCAGTTAAAAGCTTTCATAAAGCTTTATTGGCAGAGCAGACTATTATTCTGAGCTACAGCAAAATACCATCAAGTACTAAAAATTTACAATGCAAGCACTTCCTTACATACTTTGATATTTTTTGGAAGCGGTGTTCATTAGTTTAAAAGCGTCCTGTCTAATTAGCTGCTCAACAGCTGTTGTGCATTAAGCAGCATGGGTATGCATGCATATTTAACTTTGGTCGGGTTACGTTTTAGTGTAGTCTCTATTCACATTCATGGCTGACTACAGGTTATTCTCCAATAAGATGTAGGTCACTAAAAAGCAATGATTACTCTGTTTCTATGCCTGGGAAAGCAGCAGTCTAAAGAGGTGCGCGTGCATAGATAGTTGATCAGTTCAATCTGACATTCTATGTTGTACCTCAGCAAGCCACATCTGACTCTTTCTTGATTTTTTGATATCTCTTGCCATCTTGACCAAGACTTTTGCAGATCTTCTGACTTATCCAGAAAAATGTGCAGATCTCAGAAAATTTGATCACTGCAGCCTGTTCACACCTCTTCCCATGGGAATGAAGATTTGCATCAAGACTTTAAAAGTCAGCCAGAATGTGAATTGTCTCTGGAAAGGTCTTGTGGAGTGAAAAGAAACATGCAGAATAAATAATTAAGTCTATCAATTCCCAATTTCTGCAGTGGGATTGAGGAGCTATTGCTTATGGAGGACAGTTGTAGCAGAGAATTCAAGATTTTCCAAATTCCTTGCTATTCAGCAATGTTTTAACAGTTGTTGAAGTCCTGAAACCCATAGGGTCCCAGTTCATTCTGAGTAAGACATAAGCCGCAATGTCATTTAAACTTTGCTAGTGTCCAAAGAGAACATTTTACCACACTATTGGTTCTTAAGCCATTTATACATTTTGATTTGTTTGATTTAGTGTTACGAGATCCAAAAAGATTTCAAAATGCCTTAAAATATATTAATACATTCTTGTTTTTATTCCTGGGCACAAAGCTAGGAGTTAGTTCTGAGTCAGCAAGCATGTTGTCATCAGTAGTATTAGTCATCAAAATAAAATAAAAACAAATACGATTCTCAGAAACACAAACGAACGAACATGACTCACATTATGGAGTAAATGTAATTCCATTGTGGTTATACCTCACCCACTGCCTTAACTCCTAGCTTTTATTCGTCTCTGAGTTTTGTATAAACTCCCTACATTTTTTTTTTAATAAATTGGATCTATTTTACTCTTATTACTGACTCAATCATTTTTTCCTAAAGGAAGCTTCTCTACCAGGTAGCTAAAGCTAACTCATCTACTTTCCTGAAAAAGTCACTCCTGGTTTTCAACAGGAATTATGCTCATAAGGCTTCAGACACCAATTCAGCTAGCAGACAGTTTCTCTTCACAACTGACAGAAAGATATATAAACACAGGAAGTGTTATTATTGTTTTTTTTTTTTTAAGAGGCTCTGAAAACAGCAGATGCATGTGAAGACAGAGGTGATTTTGAACAGGAACATGATCGAATCGTGCAAAGTGTGTGAGAGAGCACTCTCTGTAAAGTGCAGTCACAGGAGAGTGGGTGTGCGATTTTGGCCTAATGTGAAAATCACTCATGGTGATTTATTCACTCTGAATATGTATGTGCATGAAGGGAACTTGTCTATGCGTATTTCTCAAACTATTGCAAAAATATTTGGACATCTTAAGTCAATTTAATCATTAGTTAATAGTTGAAAGTTGTACCCTAAAGACAAGTAATTGACATGTTTTGGTTGGACAACTAGAACCTCTTTATCTGACTTCTCATTGGCTGCTGAAAGTCATATACGTTTCCTCTTCTTTTACATCAGCTATTATATTTGAGCTAACATTTTCTATCAAAATGGACACATTTCAATATCTGTGCCAAGTATTGCATATGAATGAAAAAGAGGGTGGCAACTCTACGAATTTATGTGCATGTTTGCTCTTTAGTGCAGAGTGTGCATGCAGAAGGCGTAGAAGAGGGCCGATGTACTTAGGCTATATACAGCTTGTCATCTGACATTACATAAATAGAGAGTGACAGCTGAGGGAGAAGGCAGAGAGGTGGTGGAGAGAGGAAGTGAGTCATGAAGAGGCTGACCAGAGAGACTCAGCGCATCCAGAGGAGGATCACATCCAGCTCAGTGTAAACTTAACCTTTGAATGTATTAAAATGCTCTTTTTAAATTGAAAATTTTCCCAGGCGATCACATAGGTCACCTCTTCAACCTCAGAAGAAGAGGGATCGGTTATGACTGATGCGCTCTGGCTTACCTTCCAATGTAGTGGAAATCTGTTCTTAGCTGCCTCAAGACATCAGTATTCCTCTAAACGTTGTTGATATACAAATGTTTTGCCTTATTCTAATGTGCAAGTATAATCCAAATGATGCACGGAACAAATATAAAGAGTACTGAAATCATACACACTTAGTAAAAGATATCCCAACTAAATTGCACAATAGCAATGAACAAACTAGAACTAAACTATACACAAAGAAAACTTCAAAAAGGGAAAATATATTAACACTGATTCAGAGGTTAAACTAAAATACAGAGAACAGAACAAAATAAATACCTGCGAAACTACATCTAATGGGAAAAAAATATGTGGTAATATCTTTCTAACTCAGAAAAACTGAATGTGGAAAGACCTTTCAGAAATAAACAACAAATACACAAATGAAAACCAAAAACCAGGGATCATAACAGACATGTCACCACATACTGTTTCTTTTGAATCCTTCTCCATCGTGGTCAGCAGATGAGACATTAGAGAGACCTTATTTTACAACTATATTAGACGTCAGCCTGGTTATTACACTTAAGGGTAATTTGGGCATGCTATTGCGGCATGATTAAGAAAAGATAAGGCAGCTGGAGACAGATAAAGGCTTTATGAACTTCCATCTTTGTAGTGAATATCACAATGGCTGCTGCAAGACTGGATTAATTATTTCTTACAAATCAGCCTAGGAATTCTACAATAATAATCCAAGAGAGAAATAATCTCATGTTTTCTATCGTTTTAATCTCATTGCAGCATTGTCATATTTTTTTTCCCTCCGTTATAGTTTATTTTAGATGTTCTGATTCCTTTATTGAAGGTGTTATATTTGTGTTGTGTCGAGGAGATTTCTTCTTTTTTTTCTGCAATATAAACAGCTGAATGAACACCTTCAAAGAATGATGATTCACAGTGTCGGTGCTTTGTGTGTAGTAGCGATGTAAAATCAGCTGTTTTACTTTTTCTGCTGGAGCAGCATGTGTCACACTCAAGCACTCAGCTCATTAACTCCCTTTGTTCCTCGTGATCCATACTAACACGGTGTATGTGTGTTTGTGCGTGTGCCGCAGTGTTCTCTGCAGTAGAGCAAACCGTTGGGATCAGAGGCCCAAGGCGAGGTTTCGAAGCAGTTTCGTACTTTGTATGTTGCGCCTCAGAAGTCAGCAATGTCAATTATTTTGGACACACTGTTCCTGCATTCAAAACAGAAGCAGTTATGGAAGAAAATAATTTATTTTCAAAAGTGTGAGTAGTTTTAAGATAAACCATACAAAGCTAAACTAGATAATTTATCAAAAATACATTCTGATTGGTTGATACAATCCCAATAAAATTCAATAAGGGTTAAAAAAAAATCAAGAAGTATGATAGCTTCTTCAATACTCTGAAGATCAGTTTGCTGGAGAAGTAACAACACATGATCTGGTTGATTTGCACTTTGCTATGAACTGTTTAAACACATTTTCCTTTTTCTTTTTTCTTTTTTAATTTTGCTTCTACTCCATCCTTTACTCTCGATACCCTCCAGTTGTGTGGTGGATGAAATGGACTTCTCAGGTATGGAACTGGATGAAGCACTGAGAAAGTTTCAGGCCCACATCCGTGTCCAAGGAGAAGCCCAGAAGGTGGAACGTCTTATTGAGGCCTTCAGGTAAGAGATCTTATCTGTTCTGGAGTTTTTAAATACTTTTTTAAAGTTTAAACACTGTCATGCTAAGATGAGCTGCTGAAAGCTCGGATAAAAAGGAGACATCCGCAGAAGTATGGCAGTATAATTCTTACTGACAAAGAACAGTAAATAGTACATTGCATTTTGTTATGTCGTGGATACTTTTTAGAACTCTCTCTATGCCCAACGTACCATTTTAATCTTCCCAACTGGATGTTTTTGACATCTGCTTTTAGGTTTTATCTGGACTTTAGTTGAAAAGCACCTCATGTTTTACTAATGTGGTTTTTAATCTTTTATTGTTGACATTTAATCTGGAGGATCTCTGCATTGGCAAGAAAAAAATTGGATTAAACCTTTTTTCTATGGAATTTAATCTATAGCTTGTCAAAACTCTCATTCATATAAATGGCATGTTTTTTTTTTTTTTTTTTCTATTTCTTTCATATTGGTAAATTATGTCCCTCGATTAAGACCATCGAGGCCTGTGGATCTTTAGATGTTTTGTGTTCTTTTTTTAACCTCCTTGGGGTAATTTTGGGAGATTTGATATTTAATTTTGAAATTTTTTTAATCTAAATTTTTAGGGATGATGAAAACCCTTAAATTGGTAAGTGCGAGACATGACTGCAGTGGGTTTTAATAGAACCGTAGTGCTAAAATTTTTTTTTATAAATAATCAATGTGCTTAACAATACTGCTACAAAGGAAGGCCCCACATATTTGATACAATGTCCTTTGTAAATTGAAAGACTGAATGTGTGCGATAAAAGGTAAATGGTGCCCTTGAGCCAAGGTTAACTTGGTACTTTAAGGTATTAGGTATTATTTTATTGTTTTAATATTTAACAGAATCAAGTTGCAAACTGATTCCATTTGCAACAGAATCAGTTTGATGGGTTTTATGGTTTCTAACGTCATAAAACATGCTTGTATTACGTAAATAATTTTGATATAAATGTTATTCAGCACATTTTTTTTCCTCTCCCATGTTAGCCAGCCGGTTGGACATTTCTGGTCATGTTTTGCTAAGCGTAACGATCTGCAGTGCAGTCATGGCACTGCGAGTTTGCGTTGTTTGTTGTAACCCCTTTGTAATAACAGCCACCTGCCACAGTTGTCAAGATGCCCAATGCGGAAAACAAATTGTCATAGCAGGGAGAAAGGTTGGCAGGGGAAATGCTTGGACATCAGGTGGGCCTGCGTGCTATTTGGAGCACAAAAAAAAAAAAAAAAGGGAGGGGTGTCACACAAATTGAGAGAGGAAGGGAAAAAGGGGAGGAAAAAAAGAAAGGGGGAGGATAGTTTATAAATAACCAGTATTGCATAACCATCACTGCCTCTCTGTGCCTGCCTTCTGTGCTCCGGGGCTTTGAAATGCCTCCACACACACGCACACACACACACACACACACACAGAGATACAGAAATCTCCAAAGTAAGTGAAAGGGATTTGAAGCAGCAGCGCTAAAGAATGAAGCAGCGAGGGAGGTGGAGTTTGGGGGGCCAAGAAAGGCAGCCGGCAGCCTCAGTATCTGCTGCGTCAGTGGACTAATGAATGAGCAAATATGAACCTGCTCCTAATACTGCAGATTTATTTTGCTCCTGTTTCCAATTCCGGCATTACAGTAAACAATCCGGAGAGCCTAGGTTCGGTGATTTTCTGTGCTTGAGCATCATTATCATAGATAAAGATCATGCAGCGTGGATAATTTTGCCCTCAAAACCTCCCCAGGAAAACATAATGACTTATGCATCTTAGAGAGAAATGTGGCATTAGGTTAGAAGGCAACTACGAGGGCTAATGATGAGGCTTCACAAATCCACGTTGCGAAAAGCATCATGCAGGACATTTTCATCTTGGATTAGTTGTTTTCTTTGCCGACACACCAAAGCTTGACAGACTCAAAGCAGCAAAAGTGACAGTTTATAGGCAAATATGTGGTAAAATATTTTAGTTCCCTATGATTATTATACAAAAACCCATCCAACTAATACATTTCAGTCAGGTGTGAATCAAACGATCTTCAAGACATCTTAAGGTTAGAGCTCTACATATGTACATGTTATAAATTATTTCAAACTGATGGTGTTTAATTTCATATCTCAATAGCGACTGCTGATTTTGATGCTGTTGAAAAGTTAAATTCCAAATTTGCTGTTCTCTGGTCCAGTTAAATCATCCAACTTAAATACAAATTTTAATTGATTAGATTGGATTTTAAACTGATTAGATTAAAATCAGTCGGTAGATGCTGCGTCTTGTAATTTACTAAGATGCATTAAACTGCCTTACAAACTACCAGCACAAGAATCCAAGAATTTTGTCAACTGTATCAATTCAGTCTTCTCATATCGATCATTTTAACATGTTAATATGCTTTGATCTAAACCAGTATTTCTCCGAGTTTTTATCTAACAAGTATCACATCACCAAATACAAAGTTTCCAAGTACGTCCATTATGCTAATGAGATTTTAAAACTTTGCTGTTTGGAGATAGACTTTAACAGCTGTTGGGCGTCTTAAAAAAACAAAACAAGAAAAATAATATTCATATCCATTAGCATTGCATGTCTGATGTAAAAACAGCTCCATGTTTCAGCAATCAACCAGAAGGCACCCTGAAGTCACAATTCCCCAAGAACACAATTGTTTTTTAACATGTGCGCATAAAACATGGCAACAGCTGCAGTAATAAACTGTTTATTTGTACTTCTGGTAGTTTGAGTCTCATTAAAGTTTTTACCCTCCTGATTACACACGCAATTGCAGCAGTTGATGTATATTGACGAATGCTTTCAACACCCATCTGTTTTTTTTTACATGGTTCCATAAAAAATGACTACGATACAATGGGGATGCATTATTCAACTTGTTTTATACATTCCTGATTCGTGTTGTCCTTCAACCAGACAGTTAAATGCTGGCTGGGGTGGAGTAAAAGTATCCAAATTAAATGTGGATGTTATCAGTGTGAACAACAAAGAACATTTTGTACTTTCTAAAGCTTGAACCAGTTTAAACTGTATAAAGAAAAAGGGTAAGACCTAATACTGGCCTTTGAGGTACACCACAACAAATTGAGGGTGAAGTAGAAAAGTAGTCCCCTATGGAAATAGAAAAAAGACCTAAAGACAAAAATAATTTTAATAAAAGAAGAACTGTTTTTTTTAGAAATACAACTTGTTTCAGTTTTGACGAGAATCTTGTGACTGATTGCGTCAAATCTAAAAGAACCAAAACAGGAGCACAACCTAAGTACGCTGTTAAAAAAAAGAAGAAAAGATCATTAGACAGTATGAGGCGAGACAGCAGAAGGAAAACAAATTAACTACTGTAGACATAATCATGAAGATTTTGAAAAAAAAAATCTGTGTTGAAAACATCAAAGTCGTGCAAAGTTTTATTAGCTAGACTCATTAGCCAAAAACTAATTTTCACAGCGAAAAGTCAAATAAAAGTCAAAAGTTCTGCATGTTGTTGGAGAAGGAGTCAAAGAAGGCCAACAATTCATCCATATAAATTCTATTTATAGTCCGAGGCTGGTGTCTCTTGCAATCCAGGCTTTGTGGTTCAAGGACTTGGTTTCCCTTTTATCAGTACATATCCAGGAGTTTTATGTTCTTTTTTTTTTTCTGGAACCTATTTATCACACAGACTAATTCTTGTTTTAAGTCTGTACTTTTTGGAAAACAGTCCACACTAAGAAAATCCCTTTGCATCACAGAAATCCCATATTAATCCATCTACCAAGAAGTTGAAGGTGAATTGTTTTTCAGGAGGAGGAAATGTTTAAGAATACTTTATAAGAAAACAGGCAACAGTATTTAACACTGAGCATGATTTATTTATTTATTTTTTTATTTTTTTATTTTTTTTTGCGCTTGGTTTTCTATGTAATCCGTGGCTGATGCAAGCACTTGGATCCAGTGGGGATAAAAGTGTTCACGCAGAGAGGCAGTGTTTCAAGCAGAGCCGCCCCAACCTCACCTACTGTGAAATTCATTGCTGCTAAGGGGCAGCTGATGGCTTAAGATGAGTCCACAGGCAAAATTAAAGCCATAACTCTTATTTCAGCATGACACTCTAATGCTCAGCGTATGTAATGGTTTTCTGGTAGCGTACCGAGAAAGGATGCTTTGGTTTTCAATATTCTTCTATCACTTCATCTTCACTGCTTTTCTTGTCCTTTGTGATTATTTATTCATCACTGTTTACTTTTCCGCCCATAAATGGTACTAGAAAACTGCTCTCACATGAGTATGCAAGTATTTTTGCAATTCTATTTTCTTCCTCTTCTTATCTGGAAATATCTCGCTCTTTTTTTTTTTTTTTTCTTCGCCCACAGCCAGAGGTACTGTATGTGCAACCCTGACGTGGTGCAGCAGTTTCACAACCCAGACACCATCTTCATCCTGGCCTTTGCCATCATCCTCCTCAACACTGACATGTACAGCCCCAACATTAAGCCAGACCGCAAGATGCTGTTGGAGGACTTCATACGTAATCTGCGAGGTAAGGGGCCCGACATTACACATAAGCTACTTGTAAAAAACAACAACAAAAAAAAAACACAGCATAGAGGGAGTTAAAATACAGTAATTAGTTCACATAATCGGTTAAAGCGGGGAGGTGACTGATGATGTGTATGTGTTTCAGCTCAGAAGATAAAGTGTTTTTGAGCTGGATTTTTCACGCTGTGGGAAGGTTGTGAAACAAATTCTGGAAAAAAAAAAGGAAGCCTTTGTTTTTTTTCTTGCTGTTTAATTTTCTGGTTTAGGACTTTTTAAATGAGCTTCATCACAATGGGAATATGGACAACTGAAGATATGGATGTTTTAGAACGACTGATCACATAAGTAATTTAGACAGTCTGCCTGTAGAAAAAACATAGATAAAACTCTTAAATATTTTTGCTTCCTCTGATCTCTTGGCCGCCAAAACTTGATTCAAAAAGAATAATCTACACACGGACATCTTCAACTGGCCATGTGTCGATTGAAAGATGCCTTGAGAAAGTTGTTTTGTAGAATTCAACAAGATATGTCAACCAGTTGGAGGGAAGCCTCCTCATCATTGCAAAAAAAAAAAAAAAAAAAAAAAGACCTGCTGTGTTTTCTCTCTGAGGATATAAAAATGGAAAATTGTAGTTTAAAGTCATGTTTTTAGTTGCAAGTATATTTTCTATTTTATTAAGAAATCAGAATTTCAGATTATGGAGGACGAATGAAAAGGCACAAAATTCAATTTGACTGAGTCCCTGTGTGAAATTTCCAGAGTTGTTGATGATTTCAGGAGTTATGACACACACTGATGTTGGTCCACTGTGTATTCATAAGTCTTGCAGAGACACATAATTTCCCCCTCAATTTTAGCCTATTTGAGGGGCAAGTTGAACTCAAGCCTGAAGTGTCTAATATTTACATAAAATGTGTTTCATCCACCTTATTCTGCCAGCAACTCTGCAGTACTGCAGGTTAGGAATTCAGACTTGTCGTTTAGCACAAACGCATTTAACATTAAATTCAAAATGTCGAAGGCAGTCATTGAAACTTGATATAGTGCAATATTTATGCAAGTAGAAATACAAATATGAATTTATACTCTTAAGAAAAATAACCAAAAGAGTTTAAAATCTGTTAATGCTGAATTTCTGAATAAATACTATATACTGTTCTCTTTATCATTTGGAGGTTTTTCTCCTCCACATTGTGAGTCAGAATATTTAATAATAAAGAAATATTGGCAAACAGTATTCTAAATCTGCATTTAAGAGCTGTCAAGTCAAAAATAACAATGGTGTTCATGAATGATGTGCATGACATAAATCATAATGAGCCAGGTGCAGTGTTGGTAGTAAATGACAGAAAATGTCAATTTTATGAGTGAACAGAGCAAGAAGAGCTTTTATTTTGGGGGGATTTTTGGTTTCCTTCCAATTAGGCAGTGGCTCTACGATGACAGAACGGTACAGGTATCTTAAGTTTATTTTGTGTTCAGTTGGAAAGAAATCCATGTGGTCATAATTATGGAGGTATACAGCCAGCATGAACAGAGTGTTAAGAGACATTATCAGTCCATGGTTCATAAACATCACTGACTAATAACTGCATCCTATCACAGTAATATATGCACAGCAGCTGTCAGAGCCGCAGTCTGTCGATTACACAGCAGCTTGCTTCCACTGCTGATTTCATGCTATAAAGATTGTTTAACACCAAAGTCTACGTTTTCAAGTCAAGTCTGTGATCTGCATTCACCTCAAGTTGGACTCTAAAACTTGAGTCACAAGCTTTTATCGGGAAAATTGACCAGTATTGTGTAAATAGAGAAACACAACTAGAAATGTCTGTACTGTTTTCTACACCAGAAATGACCAGTTACATTCAGAATGTGTTAACCAGTAGATGTTACTCTCTAGACATATTCCACAACAATGTGTGGATCAGGAGGATTTCTCAGTGCCATTGTCGATGTCAGTTTGACATCGTTCTGCAAGTATAATCAATTACTCATTAAATCCTGCTGTTTTATAAGCTGGTGCCCTTAATTTACGATAATTGTTAGAATAATAATACTGCCACAGCAAATAAGCAAGGATAAAGAGTAAAGTAAAATGTAATAAATGTCGTCATTTGTAGTGGAAATATGCATGCCTAAATTTTATTTAAAATTAATTCTAGAAAGCAGTTTAATTTCCCACAAATTTCTCTGTGATCATATTTCCTGCTGTGGACTCTTGCTCTGAAGGAAAGCAGTAAATTTTAAAGTAAAAAAAAATAAATAAATAAAAATGACAGCAGAAGTAAATGTCTAACCTTTTTCGGTTTGCATTCAGTTGAGCCTGCCTGCATAAATTTGAGAGATAAATATAGGGGTTATGCTTCCCCCTCCACCCTACGAGCTCCACAAATTAACTTACTGTGACACAAACCAAAGAACACTTGTAAATCTTTGCTCCGGTATGCAGACAACTCCTCATTCAGTGCATGTTGAGGAAGAGACACGAGCCTCGTGGTTTAGCTCTCCCTCCGCGTAATCAATCAGGGTCTGCTGAGGTCGATGCAGAACAACTTCAGTACATTCATCCCGTCTGTTCCTCACAATCAAATTAGCTTGGAAAATCAATTCCAGCATCTTATGCAAATTAAAATATGCCACTCTCTTTTGGCCTCTCTATTCATCTCCTGCTTACATTTTTCCTTCCATCTCTCCATGCATAATCTTCTCTAACCTATCAATGCAGTGCTGTCTGTTTGCTCTGGTGTCTTTTCTTGTTTTGTATTCTGCCTCTCAACCTTCTGTCCACACTTGTCCTTCTTGCACGCTGACAGAAGAACAACTCATTCAGCTACCTGGCTGGGGTGAAATGGGATTAAGCCTCTAAAATCAGCAGTCATGACGAACGGTGGAACTTTTATTAACTCGTTTAGCAATAAATGAACTAAGTTTGCAATAATAATCTTAACTTCTGAAATTAATGTAGTGTGTCACAGTTGTACGGAAAGAATCCTGTTTGTATCTTGCAAAAATGTCTGCATCTAGTAGTTTGGTGCGCACCCTTTTTGCATTTCAATAACGTCTTGCATAAGAAAACTAATAATATTACAAATTGAATCTTTTTATAGAGGTGGGCTTAACAGACCTCCATTGCATATGTTTGCCGCTTATTTTAGCACGGTGTTTTTCCCACATTAGATGCCTTCCTGTTTCAATTGTTATCTCAACTCTCTTCAGACTAAGTTGTTTTTGCAAAGAAGCTGTGCAATTATATGATTTAGTTATGTTCTTGAATGCTTGTAAATAGTGTAACCCAATTTTTCTTTATTTCATTTTATGTGGCAGAAGCAATTTTGAAAACTGGCATTTTGAAAACAAGAGTTTAACTAACCGTACCCATAACCTTAAAAAAGTTTAGCCTAAAACAGTGCTTCCTCTACTTATCAGACACAAACTGTTACTTTGAAATTAATATAACAGAATATGTTTTTGACTATATACCATGACATGCAGAGATTATGTCAGGTCAGGTATTGGTTTAGGTGCCAGACAATTTTCTTGATGTTTTACAAACAGAAGTAAACTCTGATATTCAAGGTTTTTCTACAAATTTAAACAGTTGATTTTGTCACGTGTGATGCTCAGTTTCTCTGCGTTCAGAGACAAAGCAGGAAGGACTGGGTAAAAAAAAGCCAAGAAATGGATAATGTAGGAGCAAAAGTGTTTTATATTAATTTGACACTTGGCACACATTTCCCTGTGGCCATCTCCTTTTCACCCACAATGCCATAATGTGCTGTGAAGTCTCAGCAGTGGCCCTTCGTGACTCACTGGCATGGCCCTCAGTTGTGGCCTGGCGGCTTCATTTTCTTTAGACAAATCCTGCCCCATTGAAAAGCCAACGTACCACACAGAGTAACACAGTTGTGTTAATGTAACGTTCTGAGGGCACACATTAAACCTAATGACATGCAGCTTTACTTCTGTCAAACTACTACTTTGAACTGCGGTATGTTCTGGACATCAAATATTCTAAGAGCAAAGTGTTACCGACCAATTAACCTCTTCACAAATTACCCTTAACTATTATTTAAGGAGATAGAAAAAGTTATTTAAAAGAAAGTATGCTGTTGGATTGAAGGAGATTCACTCAATACTGTATTAATGCAGCTTGTATTTGATTTATTTTTAAATAAATTGTATCCATTTGCCCTTTACGATCTTAGGTGTCGACGATGGCGCAGATATTCCCAGAGACATGGTGGTGGGCATTTACGAAAGAATACAACTGAGAGAGCTCCGCTCAAATGAAGACCACGTCACCTACGTCTCCAAAGTTGAGCAGTCCATAGTAGGGATGAAAACGGTAAGGATGCAAAGTTTAAATATTTTCCGACAAACCTTTAACCAGAGAAATAAATCGAGTTTTGCCGGAACGTTTTCTGTGCTAATTAACCCAGTCATTATTCATGCCCTTATCACAATCACTTACCACATTTATTACTCATTAAATGTCTCATCTACAGCTCATTCATTAACACAAGTCATTACTTCATCTAGATACGTCATTAGCCGTTGCTATCATTGGACCTCTTAAATGGTTTAAATTAACACAAGGGTGCTGTTGCTGAGCAGTTACAACAGGGCCCATATGGGGCCGAACTAACCCTGTGGGGTTCGGCAATATTAATAAATATTGCGGAACTCTGATTTTTGTAAGATGATGGGTTTAGCTTTACAATAATGCAATTATAAGACATAATCAGCTTTAAGAAAAGAAAAATGACTTTTTCCTGATTGGCACAGCTGACAGTTTTTATGTCAGTTAGCTTAAGGAGAAATGCATTTGAAATCTGAAGAAAAGACTCATAGAAGTACAGGAACAGTTTCAGAGATTTTTTTTAAAGACAGAAAAAGTCAGATAAAGATACACCGACAAGAACTTTTTGCTTTTTAATTTAATGATTTTACCATTTTCTCTGGGAATCATTGTTTCTGGGTTTTCCTGATTACACTGAGCATCTAAAAAGTAAATTCGGATTTTGTTTTAATTTTAGGTGGAAACCAGATATCCCACATCTTTATTTAAAAATTACACTATAAAAGTGTCAGATGTCGCCCCTTCATCCCATTCCTCCGGACAGTTCTTCCAAAAGTGCAAAACAAGTCAGCTATTACAAAACAATAGTGGTGTAATCTATCTGGGTTTGAGATGTTTATAGGGATTTTATCAATTTAGTAAGTCCATTACTAAGTCCCCTGAAATGTCACATCAGTTAAAAACATGTGGAACGAATGGCACACCATCAGCTTCATCCACCCTTTTTTAAAAGTATTTTCTCTTTTTCATCCATTTTATGAAATCAGAAAAAGATGAATGAAGGTATAAATTCTTGGCTTAATTAGTCTCGAGACTCAATGTCAGGAAATTCCCAACTTTCCAAGTGACACTGAAACACTGACATTAAATAATTGCACATACCCTCTTGGCTTGTGGCGCTTCAGTCTCTCAGTGATAGATGAGCAGCTATGAGATTATAGAAGGAGTGCTGTCAGACCCAAACAATGATGGATTGTGCTGACAGGAAGTGAAAGTTCTCGCCAATGGGAGCAGTCTTCCATAAAAAGAGGGAGACTTTGATAAAGTTTTCCCCTTCTTTAGCACAGTTATATCCATCCTCCAATGTCCAAATTATCATACTAAATGTCTTTCATAGCTGCCTGGTAAAACATTTGTGAAATATAACAGTGTTTGGATCTAAATAATGGTTTTACATCTCAAGGATTTAGATTTAGTTAGCCAACAAGGAGGGTCATGCAAAACTAATTTGAAAACTTGAATTAGTGTTTTTGTAAATATATATATATATATATATATATATACAGTTAGACCTATTATTATTGGTCCTTACTGTGGTAAATTTGTTTAACTTTATTTATTTAGGTGTATCAGAGGAAAGCAAGCTGAATAAAAATGAAATGAAATTCCTTTCAGATATACGCCAATATCTTTTTTTTTTTTTTTAAATGTTGTACATGTTTAGAATACCCTGCCTAGAAATTTTTTTGCAAAATTGTAGCCTGCAGTGATGAGATCCGAAAGGAACAGCCAATGAGAAGAGGGTGAAGAGGGTGAAAACAAGATTAGAGCACTCTCCAGAGCCATGAGCCTTAATCTGGTTAAATTTGGAGAGACACGTAGAGCTCAAAAGAGGAATAGCAATAATTTAAGAAAAAAAAAAGTACAGACTATAAGCGTTTCCTGATCTCGTTTGTTTTGTGCAAGAGTCTAGCACTGTAAATATAGATATTTAATTACAAGGAAGTGTTGAAATGCATTGTTTTGGTTTATAATTCTGAGTTTTGAGCTCTCCCGGTCGGGTTAACAGTTTGTCAAGTATCTCTGTATTCAGCCAGAAGTAACCCTGGAAGCGGTCACTGCAGGTGCAGCGGCCAGATGAACCTAAAATGTCCAAACCGCAGTCTTGCCCTAAGGACTTTATCAGCCTGCATACTTTTAGCTGTTGCTCCTCCTCATCAGTAAAAGTTATGCCAAGGTTCCCCTCTTGACAGTTTGACAGACGCTTTCTGCAGCTAAATCTGCAGCTGGACAAACTTTTTGGTTATTATCTAGTTGGCCCAGCAAAACATACCAAATTTATAGTTTGATTCCCCATGCTCTGCATGCTCCCTTGCCATTCTGTGTTAAAGCATTCATTTTTAGTTTTTGCTGCAATTAAATTTTACGTAAGATCTCTGGGCATTTTTGGAGAGATAAGACCAGTCTTTTCCCACATGCTCCATTTCTGAGATTGCATATGGTGAAGGGTGCATAGGTTCTTAATCTGTTTTGTTGAATCACCCGAAACCCTCTCGAGTCATTTGACGAGACACCCGATTCACGTCTTCAGGTTCTCTCCGTCCCTCACAGAAGATTAGTGTGCTGCAGTCGACTTTTCGAGGTAACAGACGTCAACAAGGCACAGAAACAGGCGGCTCACCAGAGGGAAGTCTTCCTCTTCAATGATCTCATAGTGGTAAGTTTGCTGCTCCAAAGTTTTTAGAGTCTTTTTAGATTCAGTGTATTTTGCATCTCTTAGAGGAGTCCTCATCACTGTAACCCTCTAAAACCCACCTGGAAGTACTCCAGTGGAATTTACCCAATTTCTCAAATTGATATCTGATGGTAGGAGAGAAATGTATTTGTCCTATGATGCCTTTTAAAAATAGAGCTGGAAAAACTTTTTTTTTTTTCTTTTTTTTTTTACACACCTTCATCAGGGGTGCTACTAATTGTGCATTGAGTGTGTATTTTTTTTTAGGTTTGTTTTGTCTCTGCCACTTCATCTGACATCTAAGTAAACACTGTTTAGAACCAGCACAAAATATTGTTCTTTAGTTATGTTATGTTCTTTAGTTGCTTCCTACTGCAAAGATTATGCTATTGCACTACTAGGAAGTAGAGTTAAGGCATGCATGTGAAATGAGAACATCTGGAAGGGGGCATTTTGGATATGGGGGGTAAGGAAGTGGTATACGGTATTCTCAATAAAATAAAAATTGTTAGTGACTCGAAGTGTCTTGTTGCTTTCCTTTCTGTCCTCGAAAGCTTGTTCATGCTTCCCCCCAGTTAAAAACATTAAAGCTGCTCTTTTCGCTGTGACAGCTGCAATGCACCACCTCCTCTGAAAGCTTCTCAACTGTTATGTTGTTTTATAACTCAGAACTCTTGAGCTGCTTCTTCTAATAATAGATGGTGGCAAATGTGGCGCACCCTCTGAAGAAAAGGTTGGCCCTCTGCAGAGCTGTTACAGAAGCCGATCATAAATTTCCAAGTGATTTAAAGTTTTGTGAAGCATTGAGTGATATTTTTTAATGTTGGGTATAATTAATGTTCTCATTAGGAGACACATGAGGATCATTTATCCAAAGTATCTAACTACACTAATAATTAAGTCAAGTGCCGATCAGTTCAGCAAGAAAAACTGCAGCAGTGCAGCCATTTTCCCCTCTTTGTACCACAGAAGCATAAAAGCAACTGGGATCTTCAGAAATGGAAGTCAAAAAGACTATTTAAAGTAGTTGCTGAAACATGTTAGCTGCTACCATCAAATCTGAATTTTGTTTAGCTGAAATTAAAAGTTACAAGTGTTGTATTTTTCCCAGAGAAACATTTTCTAGCAACAGAAAGCAGCGTAAGAATTACCTTGAAAAATCTTCCCAAAGAGGAAAAAAAGACAGCCTTTATATTTAATTTGTCCCCTGTTCCAGCAACTGAACATGTCATGAGGTGTTAAAGTGCCAACGTGATGTATCTGTTTGATACCACTTGCCTGGAAAATTATACCAAACAGTATCATTGTGAAACAGATTTGCCTCATTTTTCTCTATTTGGAAGGTCAGTGAAAAAGCTTCACAGCATCTCTAATACGTTATGATGTAGGTTCGCCACGGAGGTATTTGTCATTCAAATGATGCTCAGCTAGAGACACTTCGAAGGTTAGGGTGAACATTAATACGGGCTGTCTGTCCTTTAAATTAGTTTCAAATGACAAATAGTTTTAAATAGTTTCTAAGTGGCTCAGCCCCCTTTTTTTTTCTTGCAGATTTTGAAGCTTTGTCCAAAGAAGAAGAGTTCTGCCGCCTATACTTTCTGCAAAGCTTTGGGCCTACTTGGCATGCAGTTCCATCTTTTTGAAAACGAATGTAAGTGACCGTTATGTCCTGGCTACTTAAAAATAACTGGGAGAGAGTGGAGTAGAAAATGTAATTCTGCAAATGCATTTGCTTTAGCGTCCAGCAAATAGCTCTATTTAGGTTTGAGGCCATGACATGCAGACCCCTGTTGCATTAAAGCAATACCTTGAGACTCATTTAGCCTAGACACATGCGATCATCAGACAACTGTGAGGATACATGTACCAGTGAAACTTGTTTAAGCATATAAATGTTGCACATGAACAGCAAATGCTATACATTTCCTTTCCATTTGCTGGACTTGAAGGTCATGTTTGCAGTGACCTCCAAATATACAACCAGTTTTGATACGTTATTAAATGTTTTGGAAGGTGTAGATTTGCTTCTTTTTTTTTTGTCTTGTTAATGGCAGTGGAATAAATATAGCATAAATTTATTTAATGATTTGAATAAAAATACATGTTAAGTTAGAATCAACATAGGCCCAGGGAACATTTTGAACTTTGACAAATAAGAGGTTTTTAAGTTTTTACTTGAAGCCGATTGGCTATGTGTGCAGCAACACCTTACCTTCTCTCTCTTTTTTTTTTTTTTTTCCAACTTTTGAAAGCAAGCCGATCTCTTTTGAAATCCACAGACTACCCTCATGGAATCACGATCCTTTCACCGTACGGCTCAGACAAGAAGCAGGTGCTCCACTTCTGTGCCCAAAGTGCAGAGGAGCTGCTCAAGTTTGTTGAAGACCTAAAGGAATCGATCGCAGAGGTGTCAGAGATGGAGCAGATACGCATCGAGTGTGAGTGTGTTATCACAGAGATAGTTGTTCACTATTAAAAAGACAGTAATCACAGTCTTTGTTCAGCTTGTACCGGATGAATAGGGAGAATTTTTATTTTATTACCTTATGTACACAAGAGTTTATTTGTTGTTGCTTCTTAAATTGAAATGATCAGGTTTAATCATTTCTTCATACCCTGCAACATTTTCTTACAATTTTATCGCAGCAGACATTTTTTGGTGAGCATGACTGTTCTCGTATATTGTTGTAAAAAAACATGCAAATCAGATTGCCTCAATCAATAAATTATTCAATTTGTACAAATCTCAATGGCTGTTAACTAAGCTGGACAGGGTTAGATGCTTCTCAAAGTCTCCAGACAATAGCACAGTTTACCTTGTCTATGCTTTGACACATATGAAAAGCCTGCACATCAAGAATCTGTCCTGGCAGAGAGCATCATAGAAAGCATCCCTGCTGGGATTTGAAGCAACCGTCTTACCTTTCACAGTGAGGGATGGCCGGCAGCGAGGGAATAAAGATGAACAAGATGTGAAGACAGGCAGAAGTTAAGAAAAGGGTTGTTTATCCCTAGAGACTAGGGAAAAAAACAAAACAAAAACAATTAATACTTCTTACAAAAAAAAAAAAAAGAAAGGAAACCTGCACAGGCAAACATTCCATTACTACATACATGCATAACATTAACTTTGACTGGGCCAATCCAACACATGATTATATAATGACTGATGCATTATGTGCAATTTCAAGATGAGAATGTGTATAAATGTATACACCACTCTCATGTCTGATGTGTGTGTATGTTTATTAAATATATCTTTATAATGCTTTCTGTCATCTTATATTCTTTAACTAAAACTATGAGGCCTTTGCAGAACAGCTGCAGTGGATTTATTTCCCTATTAGATTAAAAGCCAGTGTCTCAACTTTGTTGATTATGAACTGCAGTACATAATCTTGGTTACTAAATATAATCAAAGTATTTATGAAGGGAAGGAAAGGCAAAAAGAGAGTAAGGGTAGTTGAGTATAAACATTTAAATGTGTTGCCTTTTGAAAGACAGAAGTAAGCAGGTTAATGTTCCCGTCTTTGACATCACCAGTCAGCTTCTTCGTGTTTTCAAGTTTATCTCACGAGGATAATGAGGTTGACTGTTTTTCTTCTTTGCAGGGGAGTTGGAAAAGCAGCAAGGAGCCAAGACACATTCAGTTAAGAGCAATGGGACACAGCTTGAGCTGCGCAGCAAACAGGGCTCGCTATCAGGTGTGTGCGTGTGTGTCTGGTAGAGCGAGTGAACTGCTTTAAAAAAATACAAGTCATCAAGAAATGCAAGGTACATTTTCAAATAGGTGACTATTATCAGAAATGATAAATTATCTATTATGAACTTCAGAATTTTTGTGTCATTTTTGTTGACTTTGTTATATTTCTGGATGCTAACAAAGTCCTGAATGTTTGTGCTGTATACATATGGAATCATGGAGTTATCTTTAAATTGCAGATTAGTTTTATCAGCTTTTATAGAGAGCTCCTCAAAAATTGTCCTGTTGCATGGTTAAGAAGAGAAGATATTCTATCACTGTTTAATCCTAAAAGCTGTGTAAAATTCTGTTGCAATACAAAAATATAAAGAAAACATCTGATCACTCTAATATTCCCTACACATTGAAACTAGCAACTTTGGAAGGATCCAGTGAACAATCATGAGAAAATGAAGAGCTTAAATACCGAGGCAGGGGTGGAAATGACAAAGCAGTCCAGAAGGACTAATCAGAGGCAAATGGAAAACAGCTGAGGGATTAGTGCAGCCAAATGAGAATCAGGAGATGGAAAACAGCTGTGGAAGGAGGCAAACTGGCAGGCTGAGGGAAGATCAATGGTAAATGCTGGAGAAGAACTGAGAAACTACAAACCAAGAGGAAAAGAGTGGGAACTAATCAAAGAGAGCAAAGTCTAAAAAGCATAAAGAACAAAATGCATGAATAAATGAAGAAACTAAAGGAAAAAAACTGGAATGGCTGCACTTTAGCAAAAATAATAAATGTATATTTCAAACACATCAGGATCAAGACAGAGCTATTTTGTAAAAAATAAAATAAAATAAAATAACAATAATGCTGTAAAGACAATAAATGAGCTGAAGAAACTTACTATTTAAAAAAAAAAATTATTATTCATATAACCAGGCTCTGCCAGGTTGCAAATTGTGCTGTGAGCACAGAGCAGGTAGAGGGAGGTTGATTTGTAACTCCATCCCAATCGGACATTTCTCCACTTTAATATTCATAAAATAGTCACTTTAGTTCTGTCTATATATTTAACTTTACAATTAAGATGCTGGAAGCAAAGCATGGATCTTGCCATCAACATGCCGTTTACTCGCCTGTTTCCCCTCCTTTTCTAGGAAACACAGAGATAGATGAAAGAAGCAGACACAATGCAGTTGAGGTAAGTGCGTTGAGATGGGTCAAAGTTCCCAACGACAGGTAAGTTCAGTGGATTCAGCATTAGGGCAGGATGAGGTAGGAGGAAGCACCAGGACCGATCACGTATTAAGGACTAGAGGCGTCAAGCAGGTGTGAGTGAGTGAGTGAGTGTCACTGGGTAAATTGCAGCGGGCATGTGAGGTCACTCAACATTATTTGATAAAAATAAATAAAAAGTCATCTGAGCTGGTGATGTGGAAGGGCTGTAAAAGTCATAGCAAATATGCGTTCTCTTTGTCCAAAATTTTTAATTAGATTTACGTACACTGAAGAGCAGGACATTTACCACGAAACCCTAATTAACATGAGAATATACAGACTGATGAATTTAACTATTACTTGACCTAGAGTCAGCCCCCCACCTACCCTTTTGCCAGGAACATCTCAGGCGAAACATTTTGTGCAAGCAAAAGAGCAAGCCAACTACTGTACCATACTTGTCCTCAAGGGTCCAAGTGACCTTTTTGAGTCCTTTATGTGGCTGTGGAGTGGAAGGTGGGAGTAAGAAAGCCCAATACCAGGGCCATCTTGACATTCTGCTGTTTTTTTTCCCCGCACAGCTCTTTGGTGATTTTTCATGCCGTCTATCTTTTTAGTTACTGCTCCTTACAAAAGTGTAATTTAATTTTTGACATTTGGCCGCATTGCTACTGTAAGCTTCTATTATGTTCTGTTCTAAAGTCTCTCAATGAGATTTTATGTTGGGCAAACACAAAGTTTGCACATAATAAGAGCAAGGAAAAACAAACAAGGTTTTCCATTTTTTTAAATAAAGGTCCATGGTTTCCATTTGTATTCAGCTCCCCAGAGCCAGTTATTTTTTTCAAAATTTACAAAATGTCTGCGTTTTCTGAAACAACTTTGCACACATGGAGACATTTTTGCCCATTTTTCTTTGCCAAATGGCTGAATGAAAAGCATCTTTGAAAATCAATTTCTCCTATTTTTCTGTCATCGGGTTTTGCTCCGGATTTTCAGTTGTCTTTAGGACTGGATTTTACTGGGTCATTGTGACACACGGATATGCTTTAATCTAATCAGCTGTAGTTGTATGTTTTGGGTTACTAACCATCTGAAGGGAAACTTCTTCTGCAGGTTTTAATAGGTTTTCTTTGAGGGTTTTCTCATATTCAGTTCTTTCCGTGAAGTGTTCGTTTTTCACCTCAAAATGTTATGGACGTAGGCCAAAAAACTCAACCAATGACAGCTCTTTCCTCCACATATTTAAGTCTCCCCCACCTCTAGAGGGGCACACTGCAAACAACACTGAATAAAGCTTCATGTTTATGTCTTGGTTGGTTTCCAGTTGAAAAGCCAAATGTATGGTGTTGCATTTAGGGGTATCAGATTGAAGAAAGTGGACTACAAATGCGATTTATTTCTGAAAAAACATTGAAAACCATGTATTCTTTTTTTTGTGCTTTAGAACTATGCCCAAAATTGCATTGTTTAGCTTATTAAATCCTCCAAAAATGAACTAAAGTTCATTGTTTTGGAACATGACATGCTCAGCTCGACATATTTGTTTCCATCTTGAACCTATAGGTGTTTTATTAACGTAGGAACTATAATCTATCTAAAAGCGCAATGCCTCTATGCTGTCAAGTAACAGCAGTAGAGGAATTTTAGAAATGCTTATGTACTGAGTTGATTCCAGTGCGTTTTGTTGTCCTATATTTCACCTCAGGTCAGCCTTCTTGGTCTGAGCTACCTTCTTACTAATCTGCCATACACCCAACAATAAATGTCAGGGGCTGGTGGGGAGCGACTGGCTGTCGAGGCACATTTATCTTAGAAACTAGGACAGTTTGTTCCAAAAATAAAAACTCCCTTATTCAGTCATGGCTAGCATCTTGTGGCAAGCTCTTCATTTCAGTGGACTTGATTAGATTTTAGAGAGAAATGTAACACTATAAATTAATGTTTCCTGTAGATATCTGTGCTTGTGGGCCTGCTCACCTCCTGTCCTCTTCTTCCACTTCTCCTTCTTCTTCTTCGTATGACTTCCGTATATGTTCTAGTTGCCTCGACCCTGAAGTCCTCCCCTCCCCCTGCACCCTGTGTCCACCATCACCATAGTGCCACACAGTGGTTTGGAAGGGAGACACAGGAGGCCCCCCAGTGTCCTCCTTTGGAACCACGGGGCCCCTTCCGTAGTACCGTTCTTTCCTTCACTGCTCTCCTTCCCCCCAGTCACACACTGGTCTTCCCGGCATCCAATCTACTGTTCCCAACACCTGTGGGGGTGGAATGAGGAGAGTCACAGTGCTTTTACACCTTCACTAATCCCTAGCACTAAGTTCCTACGCATGCCCCGTGTGATTGTGTGTGTGTGAATGTGCTGCCACCCCCACAAAAAAAAAAAAAACCAACAACAACGCTTGACGGATGGTAGAGGAGGAACCAGTTTTATAACATTTGATGCTGTTCTCTTGGCTGTTTTCTAAACTAGGTGTCAATTCACAACAGGCTTCAGACGTACCAGCTCAGCAGCAGTGCGGCTCAGAGCCCCGAGAGCGCGGCCCTTCTTAACAGCCGTGGGGAGCTGCTTTTCCAGCAGGGGTTAACACAGGGGCCGGTGCCTCCACCTCAGCACCCGCGGCTGCATTCCGCGGCGAGCACCCCCGCCCACCACCTCCCCATTCAGCTACAGCACCAACCCGCCGTGAGCGTGGCCGACCTGCGACCCGAAGCGCTCATCCAGTGCCAGCAGATCGTCAAAGTCATCATGCTTGACAGCAGCGGCCACGGACGCGTGGAGGCCTTCCTCAGCCAGACGCCCACCCACCACCACTACCACACCACCACCACCACCACCACCAGCTGAGCCAGTCTGCGATGTCCAGCCCCGTCCGCTCGCCAGACGGCTCGTATGGCAATGACGGGCACCAACCCCCGTTGCCTCCCCCGCCTCCACCTTACAACCACCCACACCAGTACATACCCCCAGACCCCCGCCTCAGTCTACACCGGACCCCTAGCGGCTCTCGGAGTATGTTGTAAATAAATCGACACAAAATTTCACAAAACCTTCCTCAGCTGATTTAAGATACATGTCTACATAATGTACAGGTACTGTATACATACAGATGAAAGAGCTATAATGAGAAAATAAAACTTCACTTATATGCATATATTTAAAGAAAATATTAGAATAATAAAGGTTTTAAATCAGACTATGAGAAATAAAGTCCATATATATATATATATATATATATATATATATATATATATATATATATATATATATAAAAAGTTTTACTCGATTGCTCATGTATTTTGAAATATTATGTAGTTTTAACAAATTTCTATAACTTTTATGTCAGTTTTAACTCTCGCAAAGGGAAAATAGAAACTATAGATACTGAATTTAGTTCGGGGATGGATTCTTTCTTCACTTCTTACCACAAAATGAATCCCTGAAACTTTTTTGTGACAATTTCCAGGAATGGATGCTCAACACTCCGAGGACCTCCTGCTTCTTTTTGTGTTTTCTTCCTTTTGTCCCAGACCCCACGCCTACTTACTGTGCTGTATGTACACACGCGTGTATAGCTGACGCTTAATGGAAAACGTGCCAAAAATACATATGCCTCCACTAAACAATGACTTCTTTGCACTTGACTGAATGCTAGGGCTTAAAGAGATAAATACAAAAAAAAAAAGCTGAAAAAAAACTTTAAGATAGTAGTGCTTTTGGGCCTCTTCTAGCCATTTGCGCTTTTGCTGACTTATTTATGTGATGGAGGGCCTTCTTCTCTTCCTCTCAATTCCGCTAGATTAAAAAACAAAATGTTTTTCTGTGAAAAGCTGTGTTGTTTTTTTTAAAATACACCCTTATGTTGTATTGTGTCTGTATCACCTAAGAACACTCAGTGGTTGTTTAAATTAGACCAGTGGTTCCCAAACGTTTTACAACAAGTACCACCATAATAAAGCCTTCCACATTGACACACATAAAAACAACAATACTTCAGGACTTGGAAGGTTTTGAGTTTGATTACGTAATTTGGAAAACTGTTAATTCACACTGCAGGTTAAGTTGCAGAATTTAATTGTGCCCCATATTTATTTTTAATTTCTCAGACTCGAGCTGAAAAAAAGTCACAAGTAGGTCAGGTGGAGTTCAAAGTTCAGCTGGAAAAGATGTTAATTTCTGACCAACTGAACCTCAAAGTAGTAGTAGTAGACATTTTGATTAATTTTTATGATTTTAATTTCGTTAAATCTTTCATTCTGTACTCTTTGGGGACAATCAAACAAATTCTAGAATTATCTTGAACCTAAACCCAAGTAATCCAATTGTCAATAAATCAGCACAAATAAATTTGGTTATTTGTGACGAAGTGGAATGACATACCATATGGAAAAACTGCCACTGATCCGGATTATGAACCCAATGGTACTTGTTTTCGAATTCAGAAGTTCAGAAATGTGAATGTAGCCAATACCATTTGAAAACGAGAAAGTTGAAAAGGTCTTATGTGATGATTCCTGTGCAGTACCTTGGTAATGGCAAAACCTTTTCATAGGCCATCAGTTATGATATAATAGGTTTATATTAACCCTAACTGATAAGAGGCAGCATTGGTTTCTAAATGCCGACAGATTGAAACTTTTTCTTGGGTTTCTATGCTTTCAGCATTGCCTTCAATTCTTATCTCCTTTGACATTCTGCTTTATTACACTTGTCTAATGCGCTAAATTGGTTAGCTTTCTTTGTAAGTGCAGATTACATCATTGACAGCCCTGTTATTAACATTTACCAACACTGTGAGTGGCCAGTAATATTGTGGTCTCTCACAATATTAGTTAACAATCTGACTGGTTTTTAACATGGAGATGGAACACAGTAAACTTGAACACAAATAAGTAGCTACCAGTAATAGATACTCTTTTAGTCTGTACTTGGAATTAACAAAAATCTTTCCAACGCACCTCAATTTTGAGACATTTCTGGAAAAATCTGTACTCAATTTGCTCATCTTGGTTACTGTCGGATTTTTAATGGCCTACATCACATCACTTTGCAAATTTTCTTGAATACCTCTAAAGGTATTCAAGAAAGTATTCAAAGTACCGGTGGTACTTGTAGCACAGTTTGAGAACCACGGTCATAAATCATTTAACATTTAAGATTAATAGGAATGAAAGACAACCATGAGAATGGGCTTCTGGTGAACCAAATTCAATTAATCCAAGGTGGTTCATCTTCTTGAAGGCCATTTGTCAGTGTGAAGGAATCTGCTGGAGTAGGTTCATACTTTAAAGGGGTATTATGTAAATCTCTTCACGTGTAACATGCTATATGTACAACACTCTGTGTGATCCGCTGCAGTTTTGTCAAATGTACCCTTTTCAGAAAATCCTAAATGAAATCATGCAACGATGCTTCAGATATAAATGTTAAAATCTGTGTTTACATTTATTTGTCCATGTTCCCTTTGGTGGATTACCGCTTGCTCAAATGCGAAACTCTCTTCGCTGCACATTCCCACATCCCCACGGTTCCATCTTGGATTCTTGTGACTGTTTTCTCTCCCGTCATGACCTTTCACACTTGACATTTTCCAGGAAAAAAAAAGGGGGGGCTTCTATTGCAAATGATGGCATTATCCCTCCTCTTTGTGCTGTTGTCTTTACTGCTTATATTAAGAACGGGACAAAAAGAATGCACTATCTGATCTCTTTCTGTTTCACCTCAGCTTAGATTGTAAATACCACATGCAAGTGGAGTTGGGGAGGACATGCAAGCTACCTGCAACCTCGTTCAAATTGCCATCGCCCTTCTTGCGTCCTTCTTGCTGAAGTAGGTCAGCAGCTGCCCGTGCCCAAGCGTGTCCATCTCTTAAAATGTAAGCCCCCATCAGGTACCGTGGAATGGATGTTCAGTTAACTCTGCTCCCATCTGACCTCCACCTGTCTGATTTGTTGATTTATAATCACACACCCAGTGCGGGAAGGTCTCTATCTCATCATCTTTCTGTTCTTTTCCCCCGACTTTCACCTTGTGAAAAGACAGCAGAGGGTTGGGGGGGAGAAATAGAAAAAAAAGTGGGCTTGTGTTCCAGTAGGCAGAGTTGATGAGTGTTCATTCTAAACAAATCCATCCACCCCGTTGTTTCCATCCCACTGATTGCTTTTATTGTTGTTTCATAATGCAATGAGAGGAATTAGCACTTTCAAAATGAATGAACAGCTCCGATGATTAGTTTAATATTTTTACTGGCTTGGAACACACTTTCAACAGTTATGTAATGAATTTTAGCAGATTACGTTCAGTTCTAATGCTTTGGATTATACACTGATTTATGACGATTGTACTCATTTGTTTGAGACAACTTTTAGATGTAATAGGATGGATTTTCTTGTTTGTTTGTTTTTTTTTGGTTGTTTGTTTTTACTGCATGGCATTGGTTTGACAATGTATTGATTGAACCCTGATTCCAAAAAGGCTTGAACTTAACAGGCATGAGTGACATGTTTAAGATAAGTGATGTTTTTGGTTTTTAATAGGTAACACCCTCAAGAGACTCAAAACAAACAGTAAGTTTCAGTGCCTCGTGACAGAGCAGTCGCCTGTTCCATGTTCCCCTTTTGTTTTAACCAACCCATTCTTGTTCCTCAGTTTGAATATTGTGTGTTTCAGGAATTTTGGAGCACAGATTTGACTGCTGGGCAATAAACATGAACACGAGACACACTAAGTGTTTGGATTCGAGTGAAAATTTCAATGTAGCATTTTGAAAGTGTAGCAAATGGAACATGTAAGGAAGAAACTTTCAAAAGGGCTTTGTCATACCAGTGCACACCCTCATCAGCTAATGACGAATGGATCTTGATGGCCTATCGATCACTGTGTTTGCTCAATACCATGTAGAAAAGTGTAGAAATGGAGGACATGTTTGAGGCTACACAGGTTAAACCATCTTTTCCCTCAGTTGAATCATTCCTCTACCTGTATTTACAGTATATCAACTTGAAATTAAAGATTATTTAAGTGACTTCACCAACATGGTTTTGGCTCAATTATTGGCAAGTTATGCAGGCGCTAAATCTTGTATTTAAATACTTTTGTAATGGTCAGCATGACTGATTTCAGACACAAGATGGTGTTGCAAAGGCTCTGGCTTTTGGTTCATCTTTGGTGAGTCTATGACTCATGGTCTCCCAGACTAGGGTCTTTTTTAAGGTCCAGAATCACAGTAGTGTGCCTCCAGTGGCTGTTTATAAAGACAAAGTTGGAAGAGCAAAGCACATTGGACAGCTTTCACTCAACACTACCTGTTAAGCAGGCAACAGCATTCCAGGTGTGAATTATCAACATTATAGCCAGGCAGCATATGGGTTTAAGCAGTGGATAACGTCAGACTGATCTTTACATAACAGAATTAGTCAGTATGAAAGACAATGACATCAGCTTTTGTTCTGAAAGCTGGTGGCTCACAACGGAGAGTTTTGATGAACTGTGGCTTCTGTTCAACTAAGTTCACACTCTATAGAGCCCTTTATGAATTCAACAAAATATTCTGAATTGACTACAACCATCAGGGTGTAGCTTTTGTTTTTTTTAGAAAACGTCTCTTTATTACCAATAGTAAAACTGAAGAAAGTATTTATGTGCAGTTTTTTAATTTATTTATTAGTTTTTAGTGACATGAAAAGCTGAAGTACAGTCTATCCATATATACAAAAATCTCATTGTTTCAAAGTATGCATCTCCAAATCTGTACATTTTCTAAAAAGGTATACAACTTCTGACATCTAGAGACACTGTCAAGCAGACAAAAAGATTATTCAGTGGTTCCTTTTGGTGTTTACCCAATTTTTGCTTAAATTGAGCTTTTATCCACTCATACTAGAAAGGCTGGTTTGTCTCTTCTTATTGTACTGATAAGTTTTGTGTTTGGTTTATATAGTTTCTCATGTTATTTGCGTGTTGTTTAACGTTTTCTGTAATTGATCCAGTTTGTTTTCCGCTGCTTCCACTTAGACTATTGGCCTCACCTGGTTAGCGATGTCGTTCTCCTCTTGTCTATCTGTTGTTTTCTTAAGTTCCAGTCAGATCCTCCTTGTTATGCTTTTCATTTGTTTCTGTACGAGCTTTAACTGCAACCTGTTCATGCACCAGACACCACCACAAAACTGGCACATAAAACAAGGATAGTATTCAAATGTGTTTGCCCTGGACTTACCGTTTCTGTTTTATTAGCCTTTTAATAGAAAAGTTTCTGCTACCTGTAGGTGGTTGTATCGCAGCCTTTAAAGGTTTCAAGGTATTTGAGATAAACCTGCTCATTAGACTTCTGAGAATGACAAAAGGCTAGAAAGTGTTACTTGTGTTTTAAAAATTGTACTTTGGAGATGCATGTTTTCACACCACATACCATCTTCTTATAAATACAAACATGTTTAGTTTTCTAATATTTGGAATACATTGGAAACAACATTTCTTAACATACATGAATTCAAACCTAAACAAATATTTAAAAAAAAAAAAATTAAATGACATTTAAATTAAATTAGAAATACTCTGGTATTTCTGTGGAACTTGTAAGGATTATATAATGAACACATTATAGCAAAAGTCGATTCAGTGCCTTGTAGAACTGTCCATATCCCTTTATTTATTTATTTATTTTTAAATGCATTTTGACAAATAAAAATCAAAACCTTATGCTGTGCTTTTGTATCTAGTTCCCCAGGATCAATACTTCACTGAACCACTTTTTGCTACAATTATGACCAACTCTTCCTTCACAACTTTATTCCTGGCTGGCGTGTTCCTTTGTCTTTATGGTATCGTTTGTTCATTAGCGTTGTTTAGCAAACCTCTGAGGCCTGTACATCAAATCACTCACAGGAACACTTTAATTACCTGACTTATTAAGGCAGTTGGTTTCACAAACTTTTATTTAGAGGTATTGCAGTAAATGGGGCTTAATGTAAATGTATGTCACATTTTCCTATTTTTGATTAAAAAAAAACATTTTAATCTTTAATAATTTTTATTCTACTTCATAATGATGTTCTACTTTGTGTGTGTGTGTTGTTTCTTTTTTTTACTCCCATACAACCCCAGTATAATACATTATTGTAGCCAATAACAGGGTACATGCAGGTTATGTACAGTTTCATTCATAAATAAATTCTCAATTTGTCTTCAGTCTTTACTTCTAAATGCAAATGTCCACTACATGTCGAGATTTCTGTTGCCCTGTTTTTTGTTTTTTGTTTTGTTTTTTACATTTCAGCAGAGATCACATTAAGTCCTGGCAGTCAGAACGGTTTAACCTGAGCAGTCCTGGCTACACAGGAGCTTCCCCCATGCTTCCAGTGTGTGTGAATTCTTCCAGCACCGATGACTTCTCATCCTCCTGGGTAGTTGTCATCTTCCGCCAACGCTGTCGGATGTAAAAGAGAGTTTAATCGCCCACTGGTAAGACCACGAAGAGTTTCTTAAAGTTATATCAAATGAGATTAATGTCAGTGGATAAATAACAAAGCTTGAATTGCATGTGTCCATTCAGCGAAAGCAGAAACTTTGTGTTATAAGTCATGCGGCGAACGAATGAATCAGAAACATTTATGCAGAAAGATGCACCTGCTTTATGTTGCCTTTGGTAGTGCAGAACATGTAGATCACGTAACCTGGGATGAGGATCATTGAAGACAAAGCCATAAACCATCCAATCACTTGACCCCACAGTGGATACACATACTTCCCCAACGTCAGGGGGGTCATTTCAAAGGCGCTGAAGGTGAAGACCCCCTAGAACAGACAAAACTATTAGTAGATATTGCTTTGATCATTATATTCATGTCACACTGTTAAATTGGGTGAAAATTATATGAGAAACGTAATTGCTAGTTATCTCTTTACTCTTGGTTTCATACAGGTAGTTCAAATTTGTGATCAGTCTACTTAATTTGATTTGGTAAAAAAAATTGTCATGTTTGGTCAGCCACGTTAAACAATAGCTGCTTCTCATCTTCAACATGTTAAGTCATATTGCCCATGCTGGCAAAACATAGATCTTTAATTAAACATAGATCTTCAGTGTCATTTAAAAGTGAATGTTTCAGACATGGGACGCTTTTTCAAGTCCTGCCCCTGGCACAAAATATTTGTCTCATCTGCGAATAAAACAGATATTTTATTTGATACTGTGAACATTACATACATTGGAGTTTAGAACCCAACAATGAGGCAGCTCATTTATATCTTGTAGTTTATAATATATTGTTTTGGCATATTTTGCTAAATGCTTGTTTTAAGTCTATTCAAATTCCAACCCCACACTTCTTTTGATCAGTAGAATTAGTTATGTCCTCAAATCAATTAATTCTCTAGTTGTTTGATCAAAAAAAGCAAAGATGGAGGTGGATGCAAAGTCTGGATTGTTTTGAGATGACATACCAATTACCAATGAGAAACGCAACATTTTCAGTAATTATGTAATTCCTCAGTAATATAAGAGGGAAATAATCTTTTCAAAGAAAAAAGTTTAACTAAAGCACTGACGTGTTTATTGAGCAAAAACAGGTTACGATCGATAATGGTTCCCATACCAGGCAGATCAGAGGCGTGAAGAAGAGCCAGCAAAGCTTCCACCAGACACACGGCCGATAACCAATCATGTCCTCAATGTTTTTGTAAAATCGTTCAGCTCCTGTCACATGACAAGCGGTGTGCAAAAGAAAACAGGAGCAATGAGAACAGAATGACCAAAGAGAAGGGATGAAGTCCCGTGATGTCTGCGATAAACAGATACTTTGATCCGTTCAAATGATGTCAGCTGAAGCTTCTTCCAGTAGATTTCAAAACACTTTCATCATCACCAGCAAAAATGCGAACAGAATGTATCCTTACCGTAAAACCAGGATATGGAAATGGTTTCAAAGAAGACAAGGAAGAGAAGACACATCCCACTGGCAGAGTAGTAGTCAAACATCTTGAAGACATACAGACCGCCCTGAGACATTAAAGCAAGACGGACATAAGGAAAGGACTGAAAATTACATTCTCATTAATGCAAAACGTAACCAGACCAGACTAGAAAAGTTTAAACGAGATTCTGCAGACACTACAGCAATTTGTTTAAAACTTATGCATCGTTGCCAACGTTTCTTGAACAAATGAATGTTGTGTAAATACTGTGCAGTACTTTTAAAACATTGCTCAGTAAAATAGCTCAAATACCCAGACAAGCACCTGAGTGATATTGGAGAAGCCAATGATGAAGGAGATGAAACAAACGATGAGGATGAAGAGTTTCTTCCTCTTCCTCAACACCAAGGGATACTCATCCATGAGGGCTGTGATGAATCCTTCAACTGTGCAAAACTAGCCAACAAAATGTGAATAGAAATGACTCAGAAGGCAACGCTACACACACAAGAACTCGGCCTGTGCCTTTCAAGACTCACTCGTCACATTTTACGTTTTTCATCAGCTGAAGTGTTGATAGTTTTCACGTTGCATCTCCTGGTAGAGAAACTTTTTTTTTTTTTTTTTTTCATAGATTATTAAGCGGCTGATGAATTTATATTAATGCTTCTTAAACCTTTGTTTTATGTAGTGTTGAAACATCTGCCCACTAGTCGCTTTGCAAAGAACTATTAACATTTTATAAATGAAGCCAAAGATGTTTTATGTTTCTGCTTTGGCTCCTGGATAACTATACATTCCTCTCTGACGTGGCACTTTTATATCATCGTTATTTTTGCGATTTGTAGTGAATTCAAATTAAATCATTACTATGTCATTTAGTTTAGATGTGACTCTTCTTTTGTTTAAAATGCCATCCGTTTTTCACCACGTTGGGTCACACACAAGTACATGCACAAACTGTAAATTGGCCCCACAAAAACATTAGAAGAAAAAATTTTATTTTTCTACCTGGCTGTCCAAGCCGAGCATCATGAGCATGGAGAAGAAGAGGATGGCCCAGAGGGAAGACATGGGAAGCTGGGTGACAGCCTGAGGATAGGCAAGAAATGCCAAACCTGGACCTGTGATGTAATTCAGATCACACTTTTTTAAAATTTATTTAGTTTTGCCCCCAGCCATAACAATTTTTTACATCCGGTCATGAATTTTGCATTAATGAAACTTGAGCAATGTAGGCGAAGGCCGAACGTACCGGACGCTGCCAGTTCCTGCACTGGTTTCTTTGTGATGTAGGACATGAATCCTACAATAGAGAAGATAACAAACCCAGCAAACATGCTTGTACACGAGTTAATGCAGCACACTATGATAGAGTCCCTGAGGAGATAGGATGGGAAAAAACAACAACAAAAAAAACCATGAAACAGAAAAAAAAGAGAGAAAAACAAGATATCAGTTATGAAAGAGGATGTTTGAAACTTAGATCTCCTGTCCCTACTTGTAGACATCGTTGTTGTACGTGTTGTAGCTTCCGAGCGCGATGAGCGAGCCCAGGCCCAATCCGTAGGAAAAGAAGATCTGAGTCGCTGCGTCCAGCCACACCTCAGATCGAATCAGCTTATTGAAGTCGGGAGTGATATAAAACAGGATGCCGTCGATGGCTCCAGGAAGCGTGACGCCGCGGAAGAACAGGATGAACAGCATGAAGTAGGGATAGGTGGCGGAGAAATAAACCACCTGCGAGAGAAGTAGAGTTTGTAGACGTGGAAAAGTTATTCTGACTTTGAGGTCTCTGCATGTGCTCAACCGCAGGTCCTGTTTCTTGAATATGTGATTAATGGAATAACACAGAAGGAGACATTTTCCAAAAATATTTCCAGTTTTTCTTGGCCGCAGGACTTGTGAAACGTGACTTGCAGTTCTGTTGCATAATCATTACGTCTAATTGGTAATGTCCATCAACACCGGGACCTGGGGGGAATCCATTTTTCTCACTTCTTTCGGGCTCCTCACATTAAAATCCAATTATCCCTAGCAGTGAATGTGTAAATGTGTTTCTCCTCACATACTTTGCTTCAACTTGCTGTAATTTTAATTTCCAGTGCAGTAGGCTGGGATGTTTTTTTTCCTCTTCTTTTTTTTTTTTTTTTCTTTTTATATCCAAATCATTAAATTAAATGAGCTAAAGACTCCCACGAGCAATTATGTCAGTTCCAGTGTAAAATCAAAGGACTTGTTGGGAGTTATGAGTTTTGTCAACACAAGGAAATTCAACAGTAATGTAATCTTTCAGGTTCAATACTGTTTTATAACAACAGTCAGAATAGATAAATAATTTATGAAAATCTTATCTTGATAGTGTCTATCTCTAAATAAAATAACTTTTAAATATTAAATAAATTTATATATATGTGTGTGTGTGTGTGTGTGTGTGCGTGTGTGTTAGTCCGTAATCAGACCTGGGTTGCTTAATAAAATTCAACAAAAAATGTTAATTACAAGGAATTGAACTTGGAATATTTTTATGATTATTATTATGGATTTGGTGAGCTTTTTCACTTATTAAATTACATGTTAATTCAAAAAATGCATTATTTATTGACTCAAGATATCTTTGTCTTTACTAAATCACTATGTGTGATGAAAAAGCAAAATTTAAAGAAGTTTTTAGGGAAAAAGAGGTATTTTCACATCCCTGCATCACATGTAATAAATCAACAATTTGCTTCATTTTTTTTTATTCACCTATGATACTTTTTGTACATTTTGTTTCATTGGAGAGCAAACGTGGTACATGTTCTTAAATGTGCCGTTTTTGTGAACAAAGCACGCTCTCGTGGTTTCATGAGACAATCTCACCTTTCCCGTCCACTCCACCCCTTTCCAGATGGAGAAGTAGACCAGAACCCAGGCCAGCGCCAGCGTGCCCACCAAAGGCCAGCGCAGCTCTCCTGGCGTCTCCAGACCGTCGGTCATCTGGTGCATGTTACGTCTGCAGATACACAGTTACAGGCTGGGTATAGTCATTTTAGCTGTTTCTATCTGTCGGGCGGGTCACTGGACGGGTCTGAATCTGCTAACGTACTCCCAGAACTCGGTGACGGCGCTGGTCAGGTTGGTGGTGTCTGTTAGGCTGTAATTGGAGAAGCAGCTTTCGGTGTTCCAGGGGTTATCACAGCTCTGCCAGGGCAGCTCCTGAACAAAAAAGTCCAGTCAGACGTGACATAGTGGGATGCTGAGTAAGATGGGTTGTTAGGTTAAACAAAGAGGACATTTTTCCAAAGAGAAGGAAAAATCAGTGACTCCTAAAACAGCTTCCTGTTTTATTAAGCATGTTAAGAAATTATGTGTCCTTGACTATTCCTAACAGTTGAAACTTATGAATAACTTCTGTCTGCTGAGATTGGTGATGAACAAACCTACCGAGCTGAAGGAGTTAAATAAATAGTAAAGAGCCCAGGCGATTATGATTATGTAGTAGATGTTTAGCCAGAACGACAGGACAACAGCAGCCAAACCAACACCTGGGAGAAGAAGAACATGAAGAGAACTTTAACATCGAGAAAGATGAATTGGAAATCAATTCAAGTTGAATTTTCCTCCACCCTGAAATACAACCGTAACCCCGGAAAAACTAAGTCAAACTACTCAAAGAAAAAAACATAGTACAAAAATACAGTATTAAAAAAAAGTTTTCTCTTTTTTAAATTTTTTTTTAACCTGGCTAAATATTTTAGATCATCAAAAAAAATTAAACAACTTTTTTTAAGGTGTTATCACTATATCTCACGAATTCATAGTTCATATTTTGCAGGAAATGGTTCCCAAAACCATTTACAGAGTTTGATTTATTGGTTTGCTGTTGGCAAAATAATCTGATAAAAACAGATTCTATGGTTCAGTCAAGTCATCCAGGTCCTGAAGAAGAACAACCTCATGCTGCCATGATTTGGCTGTGAGCAGAATGTCTTCATTCTGAAACAGGGAAGTGCATGTTCCAGAAATATTAGAAATTGTCTCATCGGTGTGCAGAATTTTTTCCAAAACTTCTGGCCGTATCAGAATGTTTTTGGGGAGGAAATATGAGGCAGACCTTTATGTGCTTTCTCATAAGAAGTTATTTTACTTTGATTTGATGTTGGACCAAAGCGCAAAAGCAATAAATGTGCTTTATTATTTGAATTATTTGACATTCTCCAACACACATGACAACAGAGGAATCAGTGTGATTGCAGTTTTAGACAGAATATCTTATTTGATTTATGTTATTTTTTGAAAGCTTATTCTTATATCTATGTAAAATGCGAGAATTACCTTTCATCATAGGAATGAGCTTCCACACCCCTAAGCCCCCCACGGAGGTGAACTGCCCCAGAGCCGTTTCCAGGAAGAACAGCGGTATCCCAGCAAACACCAGGGTCATAAAGTACGGGATCAGGAAGGCTCCTGAAGAAGAAGAGAAAAAACAACAGATAAGAGTATGCGCTGCGTTGGTTAAATTAACCTCAATTTCTCTTCATTTTAAGCTAAGAAGAAATAAAAACTTGCCACAGTAATCCTTAAGGTTAACACTGTTTTTCTGAAGTTTGTTTAGCCAAGCCCGTCGATCTTTCTTCTTATTTTATTTCCACACCAGAGGATAGGTTTAATTCAATTTCTGGATAATTCAAACTTAGCAGACTGGTCTTCGTCTTGCCGCTGGGAAGGTTTTAGTGGTAAGGGAAGAAGAAAATGCCTTCCTAAGCACCTTCTTTCAATAAAATGTAATTCAGTGGAGTGATTGCAATCAAATTATTTTTTGAATCAAATATCAGCAGAAAGGAGAAGCTCTGGCCTAAAGGGGCAAGTTTGTGTTTTGCTGTGGTTGTTTGGGATGAAATATTCCATCTTTATAAATTCACATATTTAAGCCTTGAGCCTTTGCATCAAAGAATATTGTTATTACTATAATGCCTTTTTGTACAAAAGTGGTTCTGCTAGTGTCATTGTTCCAGTTTGCTCTTACCTCCACCATTTTTGCCACACAAATAAGGAAATCGCCACACATTTCCTAAGCCGATGGCATATCCTACACATGACAGCAGGAAGTCAAATTTCCCCTTCCAGCTTCCTCTGTCAGGAGGAGCTTCCTTTTCCTTTTTTTGATCTGCAGGGGGCGCTGTGGAGTCCAGTTCCTCAGAGGGGACGGCTTGTTTGACCTCTGACGGGGAGTTTAAGTCCACTGTAGTCTGCCCGGTCTTCCCCATCGTGGGACCGCTCAGGTCCAGACAGGTCAGAGAGCTTGTTGTCGTCACGGCCAGGGATGGAGTCGAGTGTCGATGTTGGACTGGTTTTGTTACACTAGGCCTGGATCTGGACTGGGTTGTGCTGACTTGAGATGTGCTGCAAGTAAAGTTTTATGAAGATGTTACTTACACCTTTTCTTTTCAACTTTAAAAATGCCAACAACAATGAAAAAAATAAGAATGACATTAAAATTTCAAATCACTTTTTTTGACAGTGTTTTGCAAAATGGGTATTCTTCACATTTTGTAAGGCAATAATAACAAACCAGTCTGTAATTTATTGGAATTTTATATGATAAATCAATATAAAGTACTGCAAACTTGTGAGGTGGGAGGATAATGACGTGTGGATTTCAGGTTTTTTATGTTTTCTGCATGCAGGTACAAGTCCATCTATCTCGAGACTGAAATTCCACCGTTACTTGTTTAAAAAATGACTCAAGCTTAGATTGGACAGAAAGCTTTTTGTGATCAGTAGATTTAGTTTTGTCCTCAAATCAATTAATTCTCTAGTTGTTTGAACAAAAAAGCAAGTTTGGTGTGGCAAGCTTTTTTAAAATCTTGCCACACCAAACTTTTTAAATGCTCAACAGTAATCCCTGCATTTCTTGTCTTGGTACATGATCTACAAATGACTACAAGAATACCTAAATTGTTGGTCAATATTTTGATCTATCACTGTATGTTTATTTAAAACTCCCTGTGCTTGACAAGTCTTTCTTTTACACCAAATCTTAAAATATCAATAAAAAATAAATGTAGGAGATCTAAACTTCCAAACAGTAACTGTTTTATTTTCTGAGGGTAATCTGTGGACGGCTATATCACAAGTGACAAACTTAGTATGAATAATGGAACAATTAATAGTGTTTTAGGAAACTATAGATGATTTAATCAAAGCAATTGTTCACCTCTCATTACCTTAGTCTTACTATCAGTCCCCATGTTTTTTACTGGTTTACTACAGCTAATAACGGTTCGTTTCTGAAAGAACAACACATTCACACTAATTGTGTTTGCTGTTATATAATCCCACATGTTACCCTCAGCAGCCTGACCCTTGTGAGGACTGCTCATGTTTGCAAATATTGACTGACCTAAAAATTCTTCAGATTGCTTCATGCAATTGAGGTTAATTATGGATCACTTGATGAACTGTATACCCGCAGTAGGACGTTCTGTACCCAACTACGACTTATCTGCAGCATAGAGTTAAAAACATTCTGTCCAAAACAACCTTTTCATTGTCCGACATCAAATCAGATTAAAATATATATATTTTTAACTTCATTTAGGACCACAATATGACTCAACACAAAATCCGGCAATCGATGGGCCGGGGTGAGGTAGTCCCTGTAGAGGTCAGCTTTCTATCACAGGGCAACACGAGACACACGGGTTAGACAACCATGCAAACACGTACTCATACTGAAGTGCAACTGAAAGAGACTAATTAACCCAATATTCATGCTTCAGAGAGGTCAGAGGGAGCTGGAGGAGCTGGAACACATGCATGCACAGGGACAATATGCAAGCTTTATGCAGAAAGAGTCCAGGCTGGGTCCAGAGTAATGACAGAGAGATTTGTTTTTCAGAAGCTTTAATTCTCTAAAATAACTAGTCAAGAAGATTCTATGTCAATAATTTAAAACCTCTGGGTTTGAGGTAAAAGGAGACGCCTTGTGCATTTTAAGGCACTGTTTCCTTAGGCGAGATCCTGGAAAAATTGTAATATATTAGTCAAGATATCCCTGAAACAAAACCACCAGAAAATAAAGTAAACAATTTAGGAGACGTTGTCTGAAGTGGATAAAACAGTAACAATTTTAAAATGAAAAGATTCCTGCACAGACATGAACATAAAGGCAACTTAGCCAGAAAAAAGCGATTTCTTCAAAATCAACATAAAAAGCCGGTTTATAAGTTAAAAATGGCCACAATTCCCGTCCTTAAATTTGGGAAATTAAAAGGGGAAACTTACAAGCTTCAGAACACAATTCTAGTTGTGGTACAGGTGTGTCAGCATCATCTTGGTTTGGGTGTTTTGCTGCTCGAAGAACACTTCGAGCATAAAACATAAAAATAGACGGAACTATGAGGACAAAGCATAAATTCTGAGATGTTAAAGCAACACTCAAGACATCTGACGGAAAGTTAAATTTGGGTGCAAATTGATCTTCCAAACAGGAAATGACCCAAAGTATATTGTCAGATTTATTTCAAAGTAGCTTAGGGACAAAAAAAAAAAGAAACTCAATGTTTTGGAATGGCCATCACAACCATCATCTCAATGAAAAGGTGTATGTGTGAGCAATGTTTTCTATAGACATGACTTATTTTCCATTGCCAGTAACATTGAAACCAATTCCAGAAAACAATTGAACGAAGCTTGTGAAAGTATAGCCACAATGTTTGACACTGGTTCTATAGTTTAGAAGACAATCGAACGTTGTGGCTTCAAACTGAAATTCACATTTGAAGCCAAATTTGAGTTTTGTGAGGCCTTCATTGGCAATTTTATTTCTTATTCAAGAACAACTTATGCACACAATGTTATCGTACCTCGGCCGAGGTCTCTGACGAGCCGATCATTCAGCAGGCAACGTACAGAGGTCTATCCTACCTGCTAGCTCCCCAGTTCCTTCATCAAGTCATCCACTTCAGTTTCCACATCAGCTGCTCCGGTATAACAAACCATCAGTTTGAAAATCCAAAGACAAACATGAAAAGATTCACATCAGTCCAAAAGGTCTCGATGATTTACCAACATATCTGGGACCCCTGTGTTGGATTTTGAAACTCTCTAGTGTGTGCAATCATTTGAAGGTGGCAGATCTGGTATCGAACGCCTGGTAATAAAGTTCGACCTATCCACTTTGATTACAGCTCCAGTGTGACTGGTGAAGCCCTGCGGCCCTGAGGGGGTTGGAGGGTTGGAAATGCAATACGTCAATTGGTCAACTCTGGTGGGGGGATTCTTGCAGCCATGTGAGTTTGGGCATTGTGGATTAGTGTTTGCTGCAGTCAGCTCTTGCCAGCAGTGTTACCATGGCGTTTCTTTGCACAGAAGGATCTGATGAGTGAAAGACCGCGTGGAGTTTGGAAAAATGAAGCTGGTGGTGGGAGCTGGCAGAGGCAGTGGATATGTATGGGCTCAAATGAGGTCATGACAGTATTAGACTGGTAAATGTGACTCGACTAGCCAGGACAACAGAACAACTTTTATGAGTACAAAAAAAATAATAAAAAAGTAATAAAACATTCCCAAGATCAGTCGTTGCTTTGGCATTATCAAAACACGACGCCAAAACCAATTTGGCGTCGTGTTCTGCCAGCAATTTTTCCTCATAAATCCAAATATAAAAGCACAGACTAAATAAACGACTGTTCCATACAAGGTTTGCAAAAGTACATATGGAACTGTTTTACATTTTGTCATGCTACAACCACAAATCTCATTGTATTTTATTGGGATTGTGTGTGACAGACCAACAGAAAGCAGCGGATATGTGAGGTGGAAGTAGAATGTTTCGATAACACTTTATTTGAAGGTCGTGTGCATACGACACTGTCATAAACATGACATAACATGAACATGAACATGCCAGAGTCTTTATGAATGTTCATGGCTGTTGTCATGAAGTGTCATTCAGTGAATATTGACACTTTTAATGCAATGTCCTCTAAAAGTTACATTAAAAGTCCGTTAAAAGTGGCAATTTTGCATTAAAGTGTCATTATTTATGAAATAATTCACTAATGTGCTCTAAAAATTGGCCACAATCCGGATCCACTATCATGTGTACTTCCTGAACCATTTTAGGGTACATGAGCTTACTCATGTTGTAAAAGGCAAAGGGATTTTGAATACTGTAAGTCTAATTAACTATAATGAACCACAGGCTAGAATGACTTTTCTCTCTTTTTAATTATTTTACCTTCAGCTCAACGGTATCCTTAATAAAATTACTTGATGTAGATATGAGACTGTTATTTCTCCAGGCAGGTAACTTCTTGGCTTTATGATCACCAGTTTTAGATATTCTATATTACTATCCTATTAGGGAAAAGCTAATTGAACATCATCACATGCCATTAATATGTCGGAGAACGAGGATCGTTGGTCAGGTTTCAAAAGTCAAAGATTAAAATCAAATTAAAGGCGATAATTACACTTATGTGAAAACATTGCTGTCAAAAAAAGGAGAGATATTTTTCAAATGATCTCTGGCAAGGTTTATGGCCCGTGTGGACCAAAGTGATGATAACTGAGCAGGACTGGGGTTGTCAAAACAGATCTTCATCAACTTGTTTACAGCATCCCATGATCAATGCAGCCTAATTATGCATCCAGAGCGCCAAGTGCCTAGAATAATAGGGAGCAATTATGGGGGCGACAGAGGATGGATGTTGGACAGAATTTCATGGAAGTTTGAATTAGGTTTGAGCTGCGAAGACAACAAAATCTGGGCAGGATTGACCGAGGTTTATGGTAGTCGTACACATTTTACGCTCGTCAGCTGGAACAGGATATTTACATACGCATTTTCCTCCTCCTGTAAAACGTTTTTATGTTTTATGTCAGTTTAGATTTTCTACATTATTTATTAGGGAAACAGATTATTTTTTTTTTAAATAAGAAAACTTTATCAAAACATAAAAAAAAAATAAAAAAAAAATACTCAAAATCATTTTTGCTGTGTTTTGGTCCATTCCATTCCTCGTACACAACTTTTCAACTTTCCAGGGCTTTGTAAAGGCCGCTCCAGTCACCACTGGTGACTAATTTAGCACTTTGCTTCAGGTCATTGCATGTTGGAAGACCTGTTCGTGCCTCAGTTTTAATATCTTGGTTTTTGTCAGCCTAAACATTTCCACATAAAGTTCCTTCAGACGCCATCTATTTTGTGTCCCTCCTGTAGCAAAACACCCACACAGGTTAATGCTGCCACCCTCGTACTTCACTATTGGAATGGTGTTCTCAGGTTTGTAAGTTTCCTTATTCTTCCCCTTAAAGTAGCAGTGGCCATTATGACCAAAGACTTACGTTTTAGTTTTATCAGGCCACTCTACATATCCCTAAATATTTGTTGTCTTTTGCTACAGTGTGGCTCTTGATGCCGCTTGTTCTTCCCTATTAAGTGTTGTGTTTTTCATCAGCTTACATCTACATCTTCTTTTGGAAACAACCAAAATATGATCCAGACATGAGGAAGTCCTCATTTTTATTTATTTATTTATTCTACTTATTTTCTATTTTTTTGGAATTTATTTACTTTACAAAAATGTACAAGGAAGCAAATTTAAAAAAAAAAAAAAATCTATTTTTTAAGAAAAATTGCATCCAAAGGTGCACCTCCATTTCACTTAAATGTCATGAATGAACCAATCAGAAATTTACATCGCCATAACATAATCACCTGGGCTTCTTACGTTTCATAAAGATTTAGAAATCGTTGTTGACGTCAACCTCTGACGTTGAAGAAAATAGCAAGTATCAAATGAAAACCAATTTTTATGCTCTCAACTGACCTAAACCTAGAAAAAGCTAAATCTGATTTAATGTTACTGAAACATTTGTGTGATTTATACAGCATATGTAAACATCTGGTTTCAACACTGTCTTGTCAGTTCAGGAATGTGTAAAATGTGTCTCCAGCTTCACTTAAAGAAAAAAGTGGAGTGGAAAAATGCTGTCTTTGAGGCCTCCTTGCCAGCGTACTTTAATTCCCAGCACGCGTTGTGGTCTCCAAATCGATGTGGTGGCCGGTATAAAGAAAGGAACCCCAAGAGGCAATTGGCATGCATAGATAGGAGGCTAATATTCCCCGCGTTTCCACCCCGTACTGCTGCAGGACGACACGTGCCGCATGCATTTTCTACAGGTTAAGGACGAACGAGGGGCGAGGCACACAGCAGAGAGAGAGTGGTTGTGGTTAATGAGAGGGAAAGAGTGAACAATGAGAAATCTCTGCAAAGGCGAGCGAGGGAAGGTATAGAAATTGGTTCAGAGGCAAAATGAAAAGAGATAAAAATTGGGAAAGTTGATACATAGCTCTAGTGCCAGGGTAGATAAGCAGAAAAACAGATAAAAAGATACAGAGAAATCGGAAAATGCCCGTGGGACACGGAGAAAAGCTTTTCTTTTCTTTCTGTTTTTTTTTTTTTGCTGCAGACACAAAAGCAAAACTAGAAGACAGAGTATGCGAGATAAAAGAGCTGACAGTCCGCACTGAATTGTCTGCATTTACAGTTGGTGTGATATCTGAATCCAGTAAAGTTCCTCTAGCTTCTCTGAAGATTCGGAGAGAAGAACTGTGGAGATCTTTCACTGCCTGCTCCTTTAATCCATCCGCATCTGCTTTAATTACACTGCAGCAATTGCAGATGTTTCAAACTCTTTACCTTTTTTATTACTATTATTATCTGCCTTGTTGAGTTTGATGTCTCCCAACTTCTGGGATAACTCAGTAAAACATATGGCAAGAAATATTACCTTGATACATAATATTCTAATTAGTCGAGGTGTGCTAGTACATGGCAGTGGTTTTGTAGCTGGATTTTTCCAATACGACTCTGAGAAGATGCCCCGTCCTTGTCCATTCGCGCAGGAACTTCACATTAGGTTGAAATAATCTCATAAAATGGATTTACAATCCCTGTTTTAAGATGCTTTTTGGACAGAGGCCCAGAAAATGCCATAACTCAGGTTTATTACATTTACTCTGAAATTCACAGGAAATACATGTTGCTTGTAGGACATTCTGACATGACCAGCTGTTTTAAAATATAAGGCAGACTGGGAGCTCAAATAGTGAACATTCTCATTCTACAGGGTGGCTAGTGGAAACCTACGGTGCTTTGTTGTTTACATTTCTTTTGGTCCATATTGTCTGATTGTGAGCGCAAATTTCAACGTACTTTTTCGGTGGTTCATGTAATAGACCAATGCAATGCAGCGCATAGTCGAGAAGTGGAAGGAAAAGGATGTGTGCATGTATTCCATATATATTTTTCACAATCACAATTGGAAATGTTCTCTTAAATCGATTACGAAATGATGCAAACTGCATTCAGGAGTCTTAGACAGCAGTCAGTCCACAACCTAAGAATAGAAAGAGTTAGCACAACTGAAACTCAAAGGCTGGTCCAAGACGGCTTCAATCACTGCAGCAGCCATGAGACTCAGAACAGTAAAGGGAACTGCAGAGATCCCATGTGAAATAGAAAGTTGTCTGTTGGCAGGGCAACCATGTGGAAGAAGGTACTCTGATTGGATGAGACCAAAATGATACTTGCATGCCTGCATGCAACTATTTTGTGTTTTGGAAATCTAACACTACCCTGAACACACCACCGCAGCATGGAGCCAATACCATGCTGTGGTGTTTCCATGACGAATATGTAATTAGAACAAATACGTATGTATTTATTTTCTAAATATATCTATTTATTTTCAATTTACTCTTGTTTTGTTGCCCATTTTTATAATAGTTCATCTAATGGTTGGAATGGGATAAAAGGTTTGAGCTTTTCCACTACGATGACTCTATAGCTTTTCACCTCAAATGGTGCCTGCTTATGTAAAGAGCTATCGTCAGAAATGCTAATAACAAATAACAGGATTTGTTTCGTCACATACTGAACTCCGGCTGATTCTGCTGTGTGGGACTGAACCTATGAGTTCCAGGCCGTCGAGAGAACACCGGCAGCTTCTTGTTGATTTTCATCCTCTCATTAACTCGAGCTACTCAACTGATTCATTGGCAAATGTGCAGTTTTTCCAGCACGAGGAGTCAGTTGATGTCATACGAGTCACAGTGGCGAGATCAGAGGTGATGAGCGGGGGAAGACAGTCGAGCGGAATTATCTGCTAATTGAACGCCGGTTCGGATCACACAGATGGCTGCGTCCGGTATTACCTTGGAATAAGTTCATCTTCAAAAGACAGAGGTTTTTATTTTTATTTATTTATTTTTTACTGTTTTACTGTTTTGCAAAAATAATTTCGGGATCCTCGTTTAGACCAAGATGAAACCATACAACAGAATAGAAGTGCATGTGCAAAAGGAATGGATTTGCAGGGTAGAGCAGAGGAGATACACTGGTTCTATTTATTTATCCTGTGTAGTCAGGAATCAATGAGCACAGAAGCAAAGAAACGCAGCAACAGGATATTGGACTTATTGATTCTTTTAATAGAGTTTATAAAGTTAATTACAATTATCTGCAGTAAGTGTAAACAGAAACGGCAACATAGAGTGACTGAGCAGTTTGCAAGCTCTGTTAAAATGCTGTTTTAAGGGTAAAACAAAAGATATCAGGATAAATTTGAAAACCTTTTGGGCGTTTCCTGCAACATTTTACTGCACAGTTTAACTAAATAACGAATGAATCTATTTGGTGGGAAATCTAAAAAAATAAAAGAAATAAGTCCAGCTGTCCGTGTTTTCACAAATTCACATTCTTTAGTTTGCAGAAATGTTAAGGACCTCATTGTACAAGAATGTCATTAAGGCAAGGGTACAAATGCTTGTGTCTATGTGTGTGTGTGTGTGTGTGTGTATAATTAATGTCATAAGACACTTTTTAATTCAAATATGCAGGCTTTTAGGAGTAAAGCCAATGGGATATAAACATAAGGTAAATATTTAATTTCAATAACAGACAAGTCTCCCTCAAATGTTTGTACATTAATAAAATATTGGCAATATTTTATTATGAAATACAGGCTTATTGTCATCAATTAATGCCAAACTGTGTCAATTCCTCTGCCGTCTTCATGTTTCTCTCCTCCAGATTTCTGTTTGGCTGCCGTTGTGCTTGAAAGATGACCAGGTTGCACATCGTCAGAACCGGCTTCTCAGGGGAAACCTGCCGCAGGTCTTTAGATGGTGTGGTCATGTTTTTGGGATCCTTACAGTGGGAAGGGAAACGTCATTGAATTGTTGCGTAAAGATGTTTCATGATGATGAAATCCAACTTTCGAACCTCTCGGCACGACTTAACCTTAATCAAACGGGGTTTGCATTTACTCACCCTGCACAGAGTGATGAAAATATACGCTGGAATGCATATCAGTGGAGTGGCAATTAGTAGAGCAGCTATCGTAGAGGCTGATGATCCAAACAGTTCGCCGTACACACTCAGTGGGCTGTCTTTTGCCAAGTTATACAGCATCGTGACCTCAGATTTGAGAAAAACAGCAAAAGTTAAGTTAGGACTGTAGCACAGCCAGATGCAAGAGGAATGCAGAAAAGAACCATTTTAAAACTAAATTACAGAAATCGAGTGTAAAAAAATATCAATTTGAGAGTCATGCTGTCTTTATTTTAGAAGTAATTAGAAAACCTGTTTTAAACCAACTGTTCACTCACAACGTCTGCTAAAAACGACTTTTAAATGATGTTCTTATATCTTTCTCTGTTATAGTTCCTGAAGACGTTTTTAAATTTACTAAAAATAGTATCAATATTTCAAAACTTTGTACCAGAAGTTGACCATAAAATTCTGATTGGTGCATCTCCAGAGTAATTTTTTTTGTTTGTTTTCACTGATAATTATGGAGTCTAGTTCACAGATCCTTTTAGTAATTATTAACCCCATGTTACAAAATAGACCTACCTTTAAAACGTACTCAGTAAAGTTTAAGCTTTACATGACAATCTCGTGGTATTAAATACGATATGCAAAACATCAGATGAAAATTAAGATCCATTCAAAAATAATGTAGGGTAGAAAAGGAGTGCAATTTGACATAAAAGTAGAAATGCACACATAAAAGAAAACTCACCATACATATGAATGGGGTCACAAACATCCAGCAGTACTTTAGAACAGGGGATGGTCTGTACCCAATCATATCCTCAATATTGTCATAGAAACGATCCGCACCTACAAAGTAAAAAGGGGATATATATATATATATATATATATAAGTATGTATAAAACATAGCAAACACTAAAGTGTAATTATGGACTGGATCTATAGGGACATTAAAATGCACGCCCATGAATTGCCAATTTAGAGCGAATTGCCACCCAAAAATGAGGAAAAAACAACTTCCAGAGAAATCGTGCAAATGCTGAGGGAATGAGGAAAATGGGAATTTGACATAAGAGCTGCTCGCTTCAGGCTACCGTAGAGAGAAGCAGAGACATTAGAAACGGGAGGGAAACTGATATTAGAGATAGTCTGAATGGAACCACATCCGCAGACTGTTTTTCTGCAAACAGCATGCAAAGTCGCCACTCGATAAGTGATACAGTAATCAACCCCCGAGGCGTCTTTACATCTCCGTGGTGAAGGAAAGGGTTTCGTTTACATTTAGATGACAGAATATCTCTGCGCGTGCTCAGTAAAAGCGTAGGCCTGGAAGGGGTAAATCAAGTGGCCAAATATCTCAAACTGGGAGAAGAAAGCCGCTGCGGAATCTGATCGATTTCGTCAGTTTGCAGTTTCCATGAAGGAAGTTATTTTGGAAATAAAACGTCGCTCTCTGGGTTTGCAGAATGAGATTTTAGAAGAGGTATATATCAGCTGATGCATAGCACTAGATTCCTAATAGAAAGACATTTCAATAAATAGATTATCTGAGCTAGATTATCTGAAGAAACTAGAACCGGTCTAAATCTACTTTACTACTAGTTTTGAAGAGAAGCTATTAAAACATACCATATATTTTTGCTGTAAACCTACTGCAGTGCAATACAACTAGGGGGCTTTACCTCAAAGTACTCACGTTGCTAGAATCTCATGAACAGCTTGCAAAGAAACGAGGTGATTAAAATAAATGCTGTGATTTTAAATTTCAAAACACAAAAATCTTTTGTGAAACTTCTAAAAAAGAAATAACTTAAACCATTCATATCATTGTCCTCAGAAGACAAATGTTTTTTTCTTCTTTTTTTTTTTTTTTTTTTTTTTTTGCCATGACTGATATGTAGGATACGTTTTAATTCATGCAACTACATAAGTTTTTAGTGAACAAGTTAATATGAAGAAGCATAAAAAGCATATGTAACTGCCATTGCTGTGCAAATTAATCGATCATTATGCAATGTTGCCAGCCAGAGACTTACCATAAATCCAGGAAACAACAAGAGTCTCTGCACAAGCAATGAGGAGGAGGCTGGTTCCACTAGGACCAAAGGTGTCGACAATGCGGAACAGACCGATCCCTCCCTGAAAATGGAGTCCAGTCATTAAAAACAGGGGAGATGCTACAAATGAACACCTCAATAGTCATCCATTAGCATTCCTACGTCACCGCCGTCCCTCTCAATTAGGGGAAAAGAAAACGCATTGGACAAATAGTGCTGACACTTAGCATTCAGCTCACCTCTGTAACAAATGGCAGCCCCAACAGGAAGCAAGCAACTGCAATGACCAGGACCAGGATCTCCCTGGCGCCCGGCCTCCTCAGACGACTTGGGAACAGGTCTGTGATGGCTGTGGCCAGGCTCTCCACACACACAAACTGTGAAGGTGAACACTGTATTTACATGCTTATTAACAGTGATGATGTGGGGGGCCTGTAGCCAGCGCACCACTCCAGTGAATGCAATACCTGACTGTCGAGACCCAGGAAGAGAATCATCAGGAAGAAGAGCACGGCCCAGAAGGATGAACCGGGGAGCAACGACAGAGCCCTGGGATAGGCGATGAAGGCCAAACCTGGACCTGCAGGGAAGAACAGCTTAAATTTTAATCTGTTAAAAAAAAAAACTGTCTTTGGGTTTCATTTAAGCATAGGGTGCCATCTTGTGGAGATCATTGCTTACTGCCACTGTTGAGGAACTCAACTATTGCCTAATTTATGATAAACACACTGCCAGTAAAGTGTTGGGAAGAAGAGTAACAGGTGGTATGGGAGAGGCGCAGTCGGCTCACCGCTGGCTGTAACGTCGCTTATGGGAATGTTGAGGTCGTGAGCCATGAATCCAATTATGGAAAAGACGGCGAAGCCAGCAAAGATACTAGTCGCGCTATTCAGACAACACAGTGCCAAGCAATCCCTGAAACACAGCCGGAAGTTAGGCGAGCGACGTTACAACGCCTGAATGTTAAGCGGCGTTTGGGCGTGACAACACTGACTTGTAACAGTTATTGTTGTACTTGTTGTAGCTTCCCAGAGCCGTCAGGACTCCTTGGCACACAGCGTAGGAAAAGAAGACCTGCGTCCCTGCGTCACGCCACACCTGGAGAAGATGGGAGGATTAGTTTAAACATTTTCATGGGCCGCATGTTGACATTAATTTGCAGCAGTAATGAAACATATTTAAAAGCCATGTACAGTTTCAACTTTTGTGACATTACAACCACAAAGTCGACGTATTTCGACACAGCACTGAACTACTTTGTGTTGTGTTGGACTTGTTTACATGCCCGTCTGTTTTCCCTGAAGGCATCTGCTTAATATTGACAGCTCCAAAGCTCTTACACATCAAACCATAGAACTGGCGAGTTTCCAAAGCAATGTACAGCCCCTTTCTTAAGCATTCACAATGGGCTTAGCGATTTCCTTGCCTTAGGGTCAAAATGGGAGTCCAAAAATGTAACTAAAGATCCTCAAATTTTCCGCTGCACAAAGCATCAGCTGTCTTTCTTTCGAACCCAACCCCAGACCAAATGCTTTCTGCTTCTTTTCGTTGCAGATTCACAGGACACACATTTTTACATTCAGCACATGCCAGATGCAGGCCAGAACTCAATCACAATTTCCAAGGCAGTTCAAGCAAAAACACATGCTTGTATGATAAAGTGAAGCTCAGAAGACCAGTCTGGTTTTTGTGAACATCTGGTATTGCGTAAATGTGCTCAGTTACACAGAAATTTCGCCTACATCCTTAATGCAAAAAAACATTTATCTATTTTAAGGGGAATGTTGGGCTGAGCTTCAAACCATGTGCCTGAACTCCCAAAGTAAAACTCATTTTCTTTACTCCAGAATGTCGCTGCATATCGTCGCGAACCTCATAGTGAAGAGGATTCCGGGTTTGCTTTCCATCTTCTGACCAAGTCGCAGAACAAGAAACGAGAGTCAGCAAAAAAAAAAAAAAAAAAAGAAAAACAGAAAAAGAAAGAGGTGGGCGTTACAGGATAACAAGATGTTGAGTTATCCTGTTAAACGGAGTGGAATCCAACAAAGGGATGTGTGTGTCTGGAACAGAACAGGACTGTGCTTCAGCGCAGAGCGTGGGATTGCTGTGCTTCTTGAAATTTCTGTTAGGAATTTTGCTTCAGAGACAAACAAACATTGCAAAAAAAAGAGAAAGAAAGAAAGGGGAAAAAAAGCAGCAATTTACAAGAGTCATTATTTACATCAGGATCAGTGAGCTTGCTGAAGTCAGGTTTGAGGTAATACTTGAGGCCGTCTCCTGCTCCTGGGAGTGTCACTCCACGGATAAAAAGGATGAACAGCATCAGGTATGGAAATGTAGCAGTGAAGTACACGACCTACAAAAAAAATGATATTACCAGTTTATTAAAGCAAGTACACAAATTTGTATGTATAAATACATGTTTACTATTTGCTCAGGCCAGTACAAGTGCAGCTGGCTAGAAAACAAGATGTCTCTTTAGCCAAAGTCACAGAAGTGGAAAATATCAATCGTTTTAAAGCATCGCTTCCTGATTACTACATCTGAACTTTGCAGAAAGCTTCTGACAGCGTGTTCTTTCTCTTGCCATTCGTTGTGCCCTCAGGCTGTACTGTAGTGGAAAATTAAAGATTTTTTCATGAGATGTTGCTGGTGAAAGTGTCTTTGTTATAACACATTGAGTTGATGAGAGTCTTTTTTTTTTGGCAGCCAGCACTCCAAGTGGGTATAGTGCAAAAACAAACAATAAATGAGAAAAAGAACCTAAGTGGAATTTGTGAGAAAATCTCAAACGTTGATAATATAATAATTTTGCCATTCATAATTTCTTGTAAACGACCAAAATCATTCAGCGTAATCAGTTTTATTTTGAATTTTCATTTTTGGTTTTATTTTTTAATTTGTGTGTTTAATGTTTTTTTTTTTTTTATTTATTTAAAAACCAGATTTTATTTAAAAATCTCAGATTTTGGATTAACAGGAATCTTTAACTCACTTTCAACTTGAAGTGCATGGAGGCATTAGATCTGATGAAAGAGATGCTTCACATAAAACGGCTGCAAATTATGAGGAATCTAGTTCTATGACAGAAAGGCTAATAAATGAAAGAAGAATTAGTAAGAGGAGAGGTTAAAGAGAGCCACTGCGCATTTTGACACCCTGATGCAACGTTCTGAATTAAATCCAAATGAAGTCGCTTGCCTTTCCGGTGGTTTTGATTCCCTTCCAGATGCAGAAGTAACATATCACCCAGGCAAACAGGAGACACAGAGCCAGCTCCCAGTGCACATTACCCAAACCATTGCCATGTGACATTCTCAACACACGGTTTCTGTGCAGAAAAGAAAAAACGCAGTCAATTATTTAATCATAAATAGAGCAAAACAAAAAAAAACAATGCAGATGTCAGTGAGTTTGTCAAGGTCGAAAAAGCTTTTTGTCTTTTTGATGTTTCCACTTATTTATTTAATGACTGAAAATAGCTCTCCTTGTGAACACTGCTGAATAAATTGTCATGTTTGTTGTGGAATACTTTACTTTGGACAGTAAACTCACAGGGGCTTGATGAAAAACAACAACATCTTTTTCCCATCACAGCTAAAGGATTTCCCAATACAACAAATCAGGAGATGATCATGTGAAGAGCAGCGTCTGAGTTCCAAAGTTTTTAAAAATAACAACAAAATGAAAAGCAAACAACAGTTAATCAGAGTTGCGAGCTAACACTCTAACAAGAGTCTCTTGCTGTTGCTAAGGAATGCAAGTGGCTCGGTTTCTTTGTTGACTTTGGATGACTTTGTTTCACCTCCTGTTGGCTTTGCATTCTAATGCTGAGCGTCAAACTGACCTCATGATTTGAGGAAAGAATCAAGAGCTGCTGCTGAGGGATGTCAACGACAGTTCAACACGTCGACGACGAAACAGCGGCGATTTTCTCATGCTTCAAATGTGTGAATCGGTTGGGAGAAGGTGATGAGTTTACGACCAACAAACTTTTATTGTACCAGTAACTGGTTATTTTGTTGGAGAAAAGCATTGCGCAACACAATGGTACTATCCTTTTGGCAGTTTCACTGAACACTGTTTCTGTGTAAAATACTTTGCCTTTCTTTCAATTTTACTTTGTAGGTCTGGTTAAAAAAAAAAGAAAGTTAACAAATGACTGCATAAATTGTACCACTACCTTTAAAAATAGCAAACTACTTTATGACATGTTTTTGTAAAACAGCTTTTTTTAAAGTGACAAAACTTAAATTTTAAGGCATTTTTTCCACAGCTAAAGAGGTAGATTGTTTTTTTTATCAAAAATATTTCATTGTTCTTATTTGATGTACAGAATTTTAGAGTGTGATGATTATATATGAAACTAGTTTCTACTTCTACAACAACACACCTTACCGTAAGGTGAGTTAGAGAAGGTATTCTATAAAATCTTATACGCAATTCTTCTATTTTGCTTCTCTCCATCCATCAAAAACTGTTTTAAAACATATTTGGTAACAAAGTAGGTTTCATGTCAGCATTTTGGGTTGCTTCAGTTGTTCAATGGTTTGTTTTTATTCTTATGTTGCTTCGGTTCTTTGCTTGATTAGATCAACTTAGTTTCCGTTTTACTTTTGTCATTTAGTGATTCTAGTTTATTATGTTTAATTATTTCTTGTGTCTGGTTATTCTTTTATATTAGATTCATTTCCTAATCCCCAGTGTACTCTCCCTCGCCAACTGTGTCAATTTCTTTCTCTTTCTCTCTTTCCTGCTTCTCAGCTCTCTCCTCTCACACCTGCAACCCGCTGGCTAATTAGCCCACATCCTTTGCTCCAGTATTCTCTCTCCCAGTACTTACATACTTTTCATCCTCTCACTCCTTGCTGGTTCCTCCTATTTTATTCTGTTATTTCCTCGTTGACACCCAGCTGGGTTTTTGTTCCTGGTTTCTGTTTTTGTTCTGCTCTGTCTCCCTGTGTTCCTGTGATTTATTTATTTATTTATTTTTCGTTCATCATTTTTAGTATGCTTTCATCATCTACTTGCTGCCTCGACCATGACATGTTGGGCATTTCACAAAATCTTAACGCTCTCGCCAAAATCAACCACCAGTTGCGGTTGAGCAGTTTGAAACCACATGGCGCCATGACTAATATATATTTTCAAGATGCAGACTATCGAATCTATTACACTTTAATTCTCTGAATTTCCCAAAATGTCAGATAATGACAAATTATTTCATGCATAGGAGACATTTTTCAATGATGCAAACCATTCATGTTCCGAGAACACCGCATACTTTTTTTTATTGAGTACAAGAAAATTATTTAGATCACGTTGCTGCCAGCTGCCACTGTTGACGCCTGGAGCTTTGTCAGTGCCGATGTCTCCTATTTGAGGGAACAGAACAATCTATCAAGACTGTTGAGGAGACCAATGTTCAGAGTCTTGTGACAGTGACTGAACATTTTGATTTATCGGTGCAACTCGCTGTCATTGCCGAATGATTACAAAGATATGGGAAAGTGGGGAAACATTCATGCAGTTTGGAGATGGAGTGCGTTTAGGTTTGTTACTTACTCCCAGAACTCCTCCTCCGGGGAGCTGATTTTAAAAAGAGTTTCAGTGCTGGAAAAAAACAAAACAAAAAAAAAAAAACATGAATATTAAGAATAGCAAACCACATTTAATCAAACCAAATTTGAATTGTGGCTCAAAAAATGTAAGCCTTTACAACAGTAAGGCCATTCCTTTTTAAATTCTCTGCTGTCTAATTAAAACCAGTTCCTTCGGCCTTCCTGTTACCTGAATAGCAAAGATCAGGGAAGATTTATGCTGCAATATTCATGGAATCCAGAAGATCTCCTTCTAATGTGGAAAAGACATTAGAAGTACTATAGTATACTTAGTTCTGGCTAAACTATATTGTTATGGTGTTTTTGTAGTGTAGTGAGAAGGGAATACTGCTAAACCAACCAATAAAAAAATTAACTATTTTTTTCAGGAATGCAGGAGTTGGTTTATTTGTTCAATTCATGCATCAACAATATTCCCTTACAAAGATAATAAGGCTTCAAACTGATTGAAGAAACCTTTGTCATCGAACTGCAATACTTGTTTTTATCTTGGGCTTACTAGTAATTGTACCTTCTTTCTAGAACTACCAAACAATTTATTCCCTGCAAGCCCTTCAAATATATTATTTCAAATTTGTAATCCCAGCCTGGAGGCTTATCAAAATGACTTCCCATACTCAAAACAGAAAAGGATGGGCGTGTCCCTCATGTTCCAACACGTCATTAATCTCACCATTGTCAGTCTTCGATTTCATTCTCCAGTTTTTGTGTTACTAACAAAAACTTCAGGGGGCATAAAGATGCAACTTACAAGTTTCCAAAGCCGTCCTCGTAGTCATTTGAGGAGATGTTGTGCAGAAATGACCAGTTGGAATCTTTATTAAAAAGCTCAGGGTTGGCAAACAAGCCAGGTCGACTAAAGCAAAATTCTGTTAAGTAAATGTTAAAAAAGAAAAAGAAAAGAAAAAAGGAGAAGTTACTTCATGTGTGAGAAAAAAGATTTGGCAGAACATGTCCTTTTCTGCTAAGTGAATACACGTGTGTTTAAAGAGGCATCACTTATTATTTCCTTACCAGTGTTCCATGGGTTTGCACATGAAGACCAAGGCAGGGGGCTCTTGAAAGAGTTTATTAGGTAGAAGATGGCCCAAGCCAAAACCACAATGTAATAGATGTTCAAATAGATCACAATCACCTGGGACGCAATCCCCACCCCTGCAGGGAAAGTGAATTTTTCAAACGATAAGTGGGTGTATTCTTTTTTTGTTTTGGAATACAGTTTGATCTTGAGAATGCTGTTCTGATTTCGCAAGTGTTATGACTAGTTGCTCTGCATTTTAAGATGATTACATGTTGGCATTAGTTATGAATAATAAACTACCAATACTAAGCCCTGCCAACAAAATGCCTCCTCACAACGTGCTGCAATTTGTCAAGTTCAAAACAAGCACAGCCTAAAATGAAATTCATTGAGGCTTTATTTGATAAAGCAACAAAAGCAGCATAACAATAAGAGAGACAAATCATAAAAGTGCGGCGTTTGTTTTAATGCATCCCACTAAATAAAGCACCCACATGCGGCGGCATCATTATGCTGCAGGGATTTTTTTTCCCCTACAGGGTATAAATTAAAGTAAAACTTTTCAGGTTTTCATTTGGAAAAACATACCTAGCTCTATTCCAGATTCAAGCTTTTTGGAGCCTCTAGCAAGCTCAAAATGTTTTTTTAGTCCCTACCTCAACTCCAACCAGCTTTCCTGCACCTGCTGAAGTAAAGTTTCCCAAGAGCATCATCTGGCCACCATCACGTTTCACTGAGACATAATATGTTAATGGCTGTGTGCAGTCTCAGAGGCTTAGATGTAGGCCAAAAACGTCAATTTTGTTGTCATCTTACAAGAACACCGCTTTTTCCCTTCCACTTAAAAATGATGTGCTTCTTTGAGTTGGTAAAATGCAAACAAAAGACCATGGAGTTTGTGGTTGAAATGTACAAAAGTTCAAAGGATATTAGCTCCCTTGCAAGGCTCTGTATCTCATTGTATCGCTTGTTGGTTATCAAAAAGAAAAGACTGACAGTGATAGCACAAAGCAGCTATTGTCAAAGGCTGACCCCTTCTTCTGTATGTCTGGTTTTTTTTACCCTCGAACATGGGACATATCTTCCTCCAGGCGGTCACCCCGCCCTCGCTGGTGTACTGGCCCAACGCAGTCTCCAGGAAAAACACCGGGATGCCACAGCAGAAAAGGAACACACAGTAGGGGATGAGAAAGACCCCTGGAATCACAGGCTCTCATGAGGAAATCGGATTATTTTCAGGAAACTATTTAATCCTTTCTGATTGTGGGACATGTTTCACAAACACAACCCCCCCCTTACCTCCTCCATTCTTATAGCACAGATAGGGAAAGCGCCAAACATTTCCGAGGCCAATTATTTCTCCAGCCATGGAGAGAATAAACTCCATATTGTTGGCCCATTTTTCCCTGGACTGGACCCCCTCCTCAGGATCCTGTTTGTCCTGCCCATGCTCTTCAGCGGAGCCCCTTTTGTCTGTTTCTTCTGTCATAATCCTCCTACAGGCAAAGAAAAGATTAAATGAAACATATGTTGTATCACATCCAGCTTTTTAAACATGCATATACGAAAGCATTGATTTAAATGCAAAAACAAGATTTTTTTAAATTAATATTTCTGAAGCAGAACAGATTTCTCCTATCTTTAAGAAAATGTAGCTATTAGTAAATACGCCACAATTTTTTCAGTTGGTCAAAAACAAACTTTCCATTTAGTTTTTACTTACCAGTGTGTTTCTTGCAGGCATCAAAGTTAAAAATCCCTCTCGTTTATCCGAGCAAAGTTTGAAGACAAGGCTTATTATACAAGGGGCGTGTCCAACGGGACATAGTGAGGCTGTCCCACAGAAGATGGGTTAAGTTACATTAAGTTCTAATAGCACTCCTAATTGCTGAAATGTTTCCAATATTGCCTAAAATTCCTAAATTATACAAGTCTTCCTGCATGATGAAAGACAATATTATGTCACTGAAGCAACACGTTTTTCAAGTTGCAGAACCAGGACAATTAGGATGAGCCAGGCAAGAATTATTTTAATAAGTTCCTTTTTTAAAAAAAATAAAGATAAAAAATCAAATAAGATAAACTGTGAAACTTAGTTAAATACAGTATTTCCCAAATAACCCTTTTCCCTCGTCTGATGGCGCACCTGGCAGAACAAACTCCGGGTTTATTTTCCCCAAACACGCCTCCCCTCCCCTTATTTGACTCGCGCGCTGACGCTCGCGTTACGTTTCAGGAAACAAAAGTAAACAACGGGTTCCAGAAGGAAAATGATATTTACGCGTCCACGTTCGTGCCGTCTCTTTGATTTGTCATCCTCCTTATTAGTTATTTATGAAGGTATTACATTTCGAGAAGACAGGCCCAGTTAAACGCAAACTGAAAGCCGGTGAAACTCCCGCAGAGCTCAGAGGAAGCGGCTGCGGCAGCCGCTAAGGAGAGCTAGCTCGACATGGCATTTTCCTGTTTGAGTTTGTTTACAGCATGGGATGCTCTCACGACAATGACTTAAACACAGCTCGTCCACATTAGGTTCGTCTGGCAAATGAAACGAGCGCACGGTCCCTCTCATTCCCCACTCGTGTCAGACGTTACTTCGCCGTAATTTTTGTTATTTGCTCGTGTTAATTTCAGATTTAGCAATGTTAGCCATCAGATCTTCAGACGAGGAGTCCGCTGAGATTGAGGAGATGGACACCTCAGAGCCAAACTGGTGCTGGTTCTACTTGGCCGAATGCGGAGTCTGGCACATGTTTGAGGTAGATCAGATTTGATCAGATTTAAATGCATTTTGATGCACAAGTGTTGTTGCTAGAAACTTCTGTTTCGAGCAAAGATTGTGCGAGATTAAATGTATCGAAAACTAAAGGGAGAAACTTTTATTTTTAATTGATTTTAAGCTCGCAAATAGTTACATTTCCTGCGCATAGTTTTTGGTTTGCACAAAATTGTATTTTTGTTTATTTATTAAAGTTAAATTCTTTCTGATAAATTAATAATTTATCAGACTTCTATGTAAAAACAAATGGACTAATAATGTATAAGAATAGTTTCCACAAAAGAGAATATCGTGTATGGTAAAAGTATTAGCATTTCTAGACATTTTACCTAAAAATATCTAATTTCCATATAATTTTTTTATGTGTCCATATAAATCTCAATAATTTTTAAAATGTCACTTCAGCTAAATGTCATGTTAGCGAAGACATACATACTTTTGCTGTGCAAAAGTATTCATCCTTAAACTTTAATATTTTTATTTGCATTACAGGCACAAACCTCACTGTATGATTGTTGGGTAGACAAACACAAAGTTATAGCCAGCTGTGAATTGGAATAAAATCTTTTTAATTTTTTTTATTTATTTTTTCTTACAAATAGAAATCTGAAAAGTGTGGCGTGCTTTTGTACATTTTTGACTTTCTGCTTCTGTAATTGCTTTGGGCTGTCTTTACCAGCTTTCCCTGTCTTGAGGCTGAACATTTTGTTGATATTAAAACAAGCTTAAATTTGAATGAGACTCAAAGGACAACCCCTGTCTGGACTTTGACTTGGCTGATGTTAACCATTTTGTTCAAACTCTGATCATATGTTTACACTTGCTGTCCTGGTGCTAGCAGCTATTGACACATTTTCTTCCATCCGTCTTCCCATTCCCTCTGATTTGCTTCATTTACCATTTTCAAGAAAAAAAAAAAAACAAAGCCAGATGTGCTACCCTCTGAATACTGCATATACTTTTAGTGTTTTTATCACACTTTGAATTTTGTCCAAAAAATGTACTTTTTTTGTGTCATCTGACCAGATTAGAGGTCATAGCATGGCAAATGGGGGGGAGAAACGTTAGAAGTATGAATATATTTTCAATGCACTGTGAGTAAAATTCCTTTTTGATGCCAAGGATGTGTAACTTTTTTCCTTCCAGTCGATCATCTGATTGGTTCAGGTGTACTCTGTTCTGTCTTGATGTCTCCGTCAGATTGATCCCAGCGCAGCCTGCTCAGTGACCAGCGCTCAGATTGAGCAGTGCTATAACAGGAACCAGCGAGGGGTCATGGAGTTCTACACAGCCAAATACACCTATAGGCTGGACTTCTCGGGTAAACTGAGATATTTTAAAAAGGCTATCAAGAAAGATGAGTAATCTTAAGAAGCGGTTCATAAGCAGCTGTTTGTGTGTTTTCATAAACTGCAGTTTCTTCAGTGCTGAAATCATTTTTTTCCTCCCCAGTTATGCGACAGATTAACGTGACAACAGGAAAACAGAGGCCAATTAAACGCTCCCTACACTCTGCCACTGGCTTCCGGTAAGGTTTAGTATGTAAAGAATGTCAGTATGCCAGCTTTATACCATTTTTATAAGTCATCAAAATTATACCCACATCAGAATGTTGTTTTCACTGATTAATGCATGTTTGAGAAATCTTAGAATCTCGTGTTGCAGCCATTTTATGTTGCCTTAATGCCCGCTCATACAATGCGCCTCCTATTTACCTGAAACTCTGCGTTGGATCTTTACCTGAGTTTCTCATGAAGAAGCATTATTGTGATAACATGGTGTATGGGGTTCTTAAAGAGACAGAGGCTGATATCAAGGCGTACCATTTGGGTATGAATCAAAGACAAATTTCTTTGAAAGTTGTTTTTGATAGTCTTTCCAGTACAACTGAAGCACCTAAGCATAACCAAGCTTAGGTGCTTGGTTGTGCTATAAAATCACACTACGTGCCTGGGAAATACATAATATAATTGAGTGTGGTCCTTCAAAAAGGTAGAATCTAGGAGTCTGAAGGAATTTGTGACACACAATATGTAAAAAACTAGAATCCTTTTGTATAATGTCTAATTTTTTTTAAGCTAAAAATTTAATTTGACCTTAAAATTAAGTTTTTGATTTGTTCTTTCAGGTTTATTTGTGATAATCTGGCCTTGCCTGTGCCATGTCATTGGGAGAGAATCAATACAGATGAGTCCTATCAGGTAAGACATATATATAGATATATATTGAAATGTGCTGAATTCAATACAAATTGAAAGCCCCACAATGCAAGATGCTTCAAATAATAAAACAAACTTTTAGGTCCAAAAAAAGATAACCTCTGTAAAAAAATTTTAAAGATTTTCATGGTTGATTTTCACAAACACTTCATGACACTTGTTGATGTTGAAGAATGAGCAATAATAATAATACAACATAATCACAATGTGTATTTAAATTTTTATTTGTTTTTCCGCAGCTTATCCAGCTCGGCAGAGACACATATGAGTTTAAGGAAGTAGCCAGGCTGTACGATAGGACGATGGATCATCCAATAAAATCCATCCAGAGGATCCAGAACTTGGACTTGTGGGAGTTCTTCTGCAGGTAATGTGTTGTTTTGAACTGATTCCTTCCGTGTTTCCTTCTGTGACATTATTATTTTTATATACGCTGGCTAAATGAATTTAAAGACGGCGGCCCGTCAGACAATTTGGGGACAAACAAAAACAGCAAGACATAGTTTTAGAATCGGCAACAGATTTGGATTTCGTGCAGCAAACGTTTGTGTTTGCTGATGAATACGAGTCAAACTAACCGAGTTCAATAAAGTCTTTCATACCTGTAAATCCTTTATAATTGCTCTGTATTGTGTTTCTCCCCTAAGGAAGAAAACACAGTTGCGAAAAGTCAAGCGAACTCTGGATATAGAAGAGCGAATGCTGTTTCATGGAACAGGACACAGCAACATACAAGCTATTTGTACGTTTAACTTTGACTGGCGTCTGACAGGGAGTCATGGTGATGTTTATGGCAAAGGTACAATCCCTTTGGACTGATGCTTAAACGCACCGGTTCCGTTATTTGTTTAGTTTTTAAAATCTCATTTAATTCTCCTTCCTACAGGGAGCTACTTTGCCCGCGATGCCAAATATTCCAGTAAATTCTGCCACACAACCGGGAAACATAACACCACCTTGCAGAGGCACGGACTCGCTCCGCCTATATTTGCCAACGAGCCGCCCTATAAAACCATGTTCCTCGCCAGAGTGCTTGTTGGCGAATACACAGTCGGTCATCCCATGTACTGCAGGCCGCCCTCCAAGGATGCTAGCTTCACCAACTTCTACGACAGCTGCGTGGACGACATGGCCAACCCAAAGATATACGTTATATTTGACAGCAATCAGATCTACCCAGAGTATCTGATCGAGTTCTACTGATGAGGAAAGAGTTGATGAACAATTTGATTTTTGGAAATGGGAGAAGAAATCAAAGAAAAGAAAGAGAAGAAAAAAAAAAACAAAAAAAAAAACGTCACTTCCAGTGAGTAACTGGAGCATTGGATTTTTTTTTTTTTTTTTTAAAGTGCCTTTGGAAATGTTTAAAAGGTGGGAAAACAATGGTGGCATTCTGCACACTTTGATCAAAAGTTAAAAATACTGACACGTGTGCTGTGTTTTGTACTATATGTCACTTCGCTTGTGACACAGTGTGCGTAGAGTGGCTTCAGTTTGGAGATTTAAGGCAAAGATCCAACTCTGACCCCTCGTTTTATTTTTAATCCACAGTGCCATACATATGCCAATTTATTATACCAAAAATATGTTGTGGTCTCACATGTTGTTAGTTTGTTACAATGAAGGTTTGTTACAATGAATGTTTACATGCAGTCCTATTGGCATTAACGTCATGACAGTGTGTGGCTTTTATGGTGATTTATGATCGTTCTTTTTCCAGGGAAAGAATTATTATACAACATAACACTACAAAAATGTAATAAGCAAAAAAGTTTTTACATTTTTCCTAATTGGCAGCTCAAAATTATAAACATAGACTTTGGATAACTACCACTATTAAGTTTGTAGTTTGACGGGAGTTTGACTCATCGCCCGGCTGTATCCAAATTTTCAACCATTTGGCCCAAACCTGCATTAAGAGAGCATGGGTTAGGATGTTAGGTTAGGAAATCCACTTGAAGTGTCTGAGGAAATTCCTGGTAACACTTCACCTAAAACCTTTAGCGCACCATGAGTCATGTTGGCATAACATCCAAAGCACCTCTCTTACTGTCACTGTTATTATTTAAGCGTGACCTTTTGACAAATTCTTCTCATAATAAGCTTCTACCTCTGTGTTATTTAAACCATGCATCAGTGCACTTTTTACCCTTTCTGTGAAAGGTTTTACTCCTAACTGTGTCACTGCGACACAAACTTGTGATGATATGTTTGTCTGTAGCTCCCAAGTGTATCTTTAGAGGTTTTGACGACTGAACTTACATTTTTATTTTGTTACTAAGAGTTATTGCGGCTTAGTTCATGTCCGTTGGAAACCAGACGAGCGTCACATTAGAAACGCAGTTCTATAAGTGTGAGATCATCCACAGCTGTACCTGAGGAAAACAAGTCACCTTTGCACCTGGAGTACATTTAACCCGTTAAAAATGTCAGAACATTACGTGCTTCGTGAAAGTATCTGTATGCCTTAAACTTTTCCCCATTTGCCACATTATAATTATGTAATGTGTTTTATTGGGATTTTATGTCAAAATTTAACAAATAGAAATCTGAGAAGTGTGGCATGCATTAGTACTCACCTTCTTGAGTCGCAACTTTGTAGTTTGATGAAATTAAAGTGGCAAGTCTTTTGGGTAAGCCTCCGCTATATTTCCACAGCTAGAGATTAAGAGAGTCTGACCACAATTTCCCAGTTGAATTTGGGTGTGGAATTTGACCAGGCTGTTATACATAGTTACACTATCCATCTCTGGCTGTATGTTGTGTCCTCTTAAGGATCTTTGTCCGAGTCTGAAATTTTTTGCCGCTACTAAATATTTTCTTCCAGATTATCTTCACATCTAAAGGAAAGCTTCCACTATTGAAAAGGTGTGTTTAGACTGAACAGTGATGTGTTGTTTTGTTTTCCTCCTCGCAGTGCTTTGCATATTGGCCAAGCAGTAAAAGCACTTTGTGCATGTTTGCTGGCTTGAAATATTTTTTTTATAGCTTTCTTCTTGATATTTCATAAATGATTCATAAGTTTGCAATTATGCCATATCACTTCAATTTTTTTGAATGATAGATGTTCAAAGCTTAGGAAATGTTCTACCTGGATAAATCCATCCTCCTGTCTTTTCTCAGGGCCTTTTCCCTTCGCAAAGAAACTTTCCAAAGACATCTGATCTGTTTTTGACTCATGTTGCTGCTTGTGTCTCAATGTTGGCAAGACGTAACCGAGAGAAATCGAGTAAAGGATTTTCAAAATAAAAGATCCTCCAGACTCAAATAATACATAAAACCGAAATATTTAATTATTTCTTGCGTAGCCCGGTGCCAATTGGTCCACGGGGCGGTACCAGTCCGCGGCCAGGGATTGGGAACCACTGATCTAAACACTCTGAACTTTCAATATTTGCTGAACATAAACTGTAAATTTAATCAGTAAGCTTTTTGGAGTCCTTGAAAGTGAAATTAATTTCTTGGTCACTATTGTGACCGATGGGTTTAAATGGGCTAATATTTTCATAAATTAGGTGACTCCTGACAGCTTTGCTTATGAGTTTCAAACTAAAAATGGGGAAAGTAAAAACGCATGCCACACTTTGCAGAAAAACTAAACAGCTTGTTTTATTTCCTTTCCCTTCACAATTAAACACTTCTTAGCGTCAAATAAAATTCCTATAAAATACATAAAAGTTTGTGGCGGTAACGCAATGTGGAAAAGTTCAACCAGAATAAATACTTTTAGAATGCACAGGATGTACTGTAATAAGTAATGTTGCTTAATAATGTAATATTGCTTTTGCTGTGTTATTTGGATGACTGTATCTATTACCAGCTGGTATAAGAATGGACCATTTTGGCTTCTGTTAAAAAGCTGTTGCTGTAGATCATAACTGATAGCTTTGAGTGTATGAGTCGGATTTATTGACAACTGTATGTTTCTGTGTGTATGTTGCACAGCGTAATAAATTTTGCAGCACAGAACGAAATACTTTACAATCTACAGCTTATCAGGCAGGACGACAGGGACCAGAATCACTGCATGTTTGTCATTTAAAAAGTCTAGTCTTTAACAGATTCAACTAGGAAAGCCAGGTTTTTGTCTAGAACCCTTTGTGCATGTTAATTTAAGCTTCATAAAACCAGGAAGAGGAAGAACGGGGTGAAGTTTTTAAGGGCGGGATAAGAAACAATGCCTGGAAATACACATACTGTCTTGTTCTATTTATCTAGACCTGGCATAAACTTTTCCAAACTGAATAGGAACGCCGTTTCACACAATTACCTGGGAGTATTCAGTGTAGAACAGCCAGACTACCTCAGTGGGAGTGGTTTAGTTTAGGAGGCAGAAACTCAACAGCCAAATTAAATAGTCACAAGCGACACAGAGACAGGTAGAGCAAGTCAACTCTTTTTATTCAGCTTTAGTTCATAATGTGGGCTCTAGATGAAGTAGAAAATATGGACACATCCGACTCTCCGTGGAGTTGGTATTATCTGGAAGAATGTGGGAGGTGGCACAGAGTTGAGGTAAATTTTCATCTGTTCTTTAGATTTTTATAATTTTGTGTATGTGTGATCATGATTGACACTTTGCTCTTTTGTTTTCATTCTCCAGGATGATCCCTGTAACTCCATTAGGAGTCAGGACATGGAGGAATATTACTTGAGAAACTCGAAATCCATTATGATTGTAAATTCGTTGAACGTCCGAAGCAAGATTGATTTTTCAGGTGTGTGTGAACACTCATGCTCACAGTTTTGGTTTATTTCCAGCTGGAATCGGCTGAAATGTGTGTTTCTGTGCAGTGATGTTGCAGACCGACCTCACCACAGGAAAACAAAGGCGAATCCAACGCAACTTTAATCTTGAGAAAAGGTGAAGTATTGCCAGTGGCTTCCGTTTACCACAGCGCCGTGAGTTCAGTTTGATTTCTTACAAAGCGAAAGTGAAACCATTGCCGCTGCGTCTTTGCTCATGTTTTCCTGTAGCTGTTCCTGTTTCTGTGGACTGCCTGTTGTCAGGGAAAACTTTGATCCTACAGCTCCTTATCAGGTGAGGAAAATAAGAAAAATAAATAGCTTCCTGACGTTAACGCATTTTCCTACACATCATCTCTAAATCATAAAAAAAAAAAAAAAAAAAAGAAAATCAGTTTTATTTCAAAGAATTTAAAGAACATGGCATCCCTTTTTTTCAGTTGTTTTGCTTTATTGGAAAACTGTAACTGCACATGGCAACCAAAATAAGATGGCAGCTGTTGGCATCAGTGCTAAACAACTTTTGAGGGGTTATTGACATTTAGCAACAAAACAGTGTGACTTGATGTAAGTTATTTGCATGAATATTTTTCAGTTTGCCCATGATTCTGATTCAGAATGTATGACATATCAGGTCCAGCTGGAAAATTGTATTTTTCTTCTGTTTTGCCACAAAAAATATTTATGTGAGCCATGACATTCCTAACAAAGTCCATTATTTTTAGTTACCTCTGCAGGTTACAGAGTTTTACATGAAGTTCAGGAAGTGAGATGTGGTTATTTCATTTTAAATCCAGTTTTTTTTTTTTTTTTTTTTTTTTTTTGAGGTGGATAGAAAATTTAGAAAACCTTTCTTTTGGGTAAAATAAATGTTTTACCGTTTAGTAGGTACCTGAGGGGGGGAAAACATGCTTTTGTTTCTGCTGAACACCTTCATAGACTCACTTAGTAAGTATTTAATACTCCTGCTGAACTTTTTCATATTTTTGTATATAGCAGCCACTAACCTCTGTGAATTTTATTTATTCTAATTTTATGCAATAGACTAACACACACACACACACACAAACAAAACTTTAAAAATGACTTATGGCTTCTTTCAATCATAACTTTGTTCTTGCCACTCTCCCATGAAGGCCAGATTTGTCGAGAGTACAATAACTGGTTGTCATGTCAACGTATTCCCCACCTAAGCTGTTATCTCTGCAGCTCCTCCAGGGTTACCAAAGGTTTTCTTGGCTGCTCTTCTCATTAATGCCATACTTACCTATTGACCCCTTTTCCTTTCTTTTGTTTGGTCTATCACATATTAAACTAAATGAAAGTTTTTAGTTGGAATAAGGCAAAATGGAAAGTGATTCAGGGGGGAACAAAACCTCTTCAAAGTACTATATGTGTGTGTCGTGTTTTTAAGCTGATCCGACTGAGTGAGCTCACCTCAGAGTATAAGACGGTGGCTGATTATGTGAGCCGTGATGGTCTCTTATCCAGATCCATCGTATCAATAAGCAGAATACAGAATCTGGAACTCTGGGAAATATACTGCTGGTAAGAAAAAGCTTTTATATTGAGACTTTGTGATTAATAATTTCTCGTCTGTGATTTAATTTAATTATTTTGAACCAATTGTCACTCTCTGCATTCTTCAGGAAAAAGAAACAGCTTATGAAAATTAGACGTGTCCAAGATATTCCTGAAAGGCGCCTTTTCCACGGGACTGACACTAAAAACGTGGACAGCATCTGCAAGTATAACTTTGATTTAAGGATACCTAAAACAAACGGAAGGACATTTGGTAATGGTAAGACAGCCACTGCCACGAATCATGTTTGTAATTAAAATATAAAACTTCTCTGAATTGTGTTATTCTTTTTCTCTTTACAGGTATATATTTTGCCATCCATGCATCATTTGCAGACAAATACAGTACCAACAGCACACGTGGTGGAAATACTAAAATCATATTTCTTGCTCGGGTGATGGTTGGGAACTTTAAACTCGGACAACAGAATTTACTTAAGCCAGATGATGAAAACGCATTTGACAGTTGTGTGAATGATGCCAATCATCCCACGATATTTATTATATTTGATCCAAATCAAATATACCCGGAGTACCTTATAGAGTACCAATAATCTCACTCAACTTTAGGCAGTCTATGTAGATGATAAATCTGACAAATAAATTAATGAATTTGTTGAAGAAAACTTTTTAGAGTAACATCCCATTTGAAGCCAATAAAATATCCAATAATCTAATTTATTACATCGTTGATATCAAATATCAAGTGTAAAATTATGTCACTATTGGTTTTAAACGACATTTTTGTTGACTTCCAGCGCATTACAATTACAATATAGATATTTAGATTTAAAACAATCGACAAATAAACTTCAGAACTAAACCAAAGTTTGTGTGTGTCTTTGTTTTATCCTGCTTCATCCATCTGTATGTATAAAATGAGAGTGTGTGAGCAACACATGCAGATGTGCATACCTGCAATATATAATACATACAAATGATTTACCTGAACAGTGTCTTGAAATTAAAATCTGTAATCCAGACAGATCAGATTGTACAAAAATATTCCTGCAATTTTTTTTTTTTTTCATTTTAGAGAAATTGAAATACTTTATCAAAAGTATCAGTCAGCAGAGGATACTGTTGGACCAAGCAAGACATTATAACCCATTAAATATCTGGTAATTCAATAATGCTTGAATTACCAGTAAAAAGTATGACATAGATAAAAACATCACCTATTTAGATATTAGCATGTTAACCAATCAGCATTAAAGGGGACAGTGTTTGCTGATTGGTTGAACCAGAGCCCAAATAGACTCCGCTGAAAACTTCAAATTTAAAAGAGAAAATGACCTCACACATCTAGAGCTCCAGTGATTTCTGTGTGATTTATGATATGTGTAATTTTAACTTGTGTGTCTGTATTTTCCTGTGCACCTTCGGCAATTAACAAAGATTAGGAAGCACTTAAACATTTTCTAATGTGTTCATGGTGATGAAATGTAACTTAACTCTGTTCAGGTAGTTTCCATCATTTTCATATAATTTTGATCTGAAAAGTATATCAAAACGTTTTTGAAATTAATTTGATTTTTCAGACTAAATCACTAGTTTTAGCCAAGTCATTGTAGCCAGTGACCAGGCTAAAGCTAGATCGCCAAGTCATTGACATTTTCAGGTTTTTCTTTTAATGTGATGATTAAGATTTTTTTTTTTATTGTTCTTCTAATACAGTAAAAGAACAGAACTGTTCGTTTACTTTTCCATGAAGAACTATACATTATATTTCAAAATGGTTCTATGCAAATATGTCTTGCCTTCTTTTGTGTACAAGAAAAACACTGTTGCCTTATGTCATAAGTGAGTGTTGGCATGGGTGTATGGAAAGTTCATACGCCTACCTGTGGGTGTGGTGCTCATTGTAAATACTTTCCGCCACAGAATATTCTACATATTCTTTTATAGTCTACAGTAAACCTTATTAGATCTGAAGACTTTGTCAAACCCAACTTTTTGTCCTTTCTTGGAAAAAAAAACTAACCTAACTTAAAGGGAGTAATTTAGTTCAGGAGCCAGAAATACAAAGAGTGAGATACTGTGGCTTCATTTATTTATTCAGCTTTAGTTTGTCAATGTTGGCTCTAGATGAAGTAGAAAACAGTGATATTTTTCATGCACTTGTTAATTTAACCACCATAAAACCATGAGACCAAATCAGAAAAGAGGAAAAACAGGGTGACGTTTTTCATGGTGGAAAAATAAATAATGCCCCGAAATATACATATTTTCTTTTTCCATTTATCTAGACCTGGTCTAAACTTAAATTGAATTCCTGATGTTTCCAAACTGAATAGAAACTGTGACACAGTTAACTGGGTGTAGCACAGCCAGCCTACCTCAAAGGGAGTGGTTTAGCTCAGGAGGCAAAAAACTCAAAAGCCTAATCATAGTCATATGAGTGACAGACAGACAAGTAGAGCATGTTATCTTTTTTATTCAGCTTTAGTTGGTAAGCACAATGTGGGCTCTAAATGAAGAAGAAAATATGGACACATCCGACACTCCGTGGCATTGGTATTACCAGGCAGATTGTGGGAGGTGGCACAGATTTGAGGTAAACCTTTATCTCATTTTTTTAAGCGTTATTGTTTGATCAATATAGCAATGTCTTCTTTGTGTTCTTCAGGATGATCTCAGTAATGGTGTCAGGAGCGAGGATATAGAGAAATTTTATTCGAATGACGAATCCTTTATGGTTGTAGATGCCGGCAGCTATGTGAGCAAAATAGATTTTTCAGGTGTGTGTGTGAACACCCATTTAATCTCAGTTTTGGTTTGCTGCTCCTGAAAATGAGCTAAAATGTGTGTATTTTTTCCGCGCAGTGATGCTACAGACGGACCTCACCACAGGAAAACAAAGAAGAATCCAACGCAACTTTAATCTTGAGAAAAGGTGAGATGTTTGGACCCAATTTACTACAGCACTGTCATTTCAGTTTGAATTTACACAAAATGAAAGTGAAACCATGGCTGCAGTTCAGACTTTGCTCCTTCCACAGGTGTTCCTGTTTCTGTGCTCCACCTGTTAGCTGGGAACATTTCGATGCTACAGCTCCTTACCAGGTAAAAACTCAGAAAACATCTAAGTCACATTGTAGGTGAAATACAGAATGGCTAGTTTTGGTGTAGCTCCCATGCCAGGGCCACATTTTTTGACATGCAGAAATTTTACTCTAATTAGGTATATTAATGATATTTATACATTTTTTTTTTTACCCTTTATACTGCTCATGCCTTAAACCTTAACGTCTTTTACGTTGCACAGCTGATCCCACTGGATGAAGGCACCCCAGAGTATCAGGATGTGGCTCATTATATGACACATGATGGACTCCTGAATAAGACCATAGTATCAATAACAAGGATACAAAACTTGGACCTCTGGGAAATGTATTGCAGGTATGAAAGGTTTTCAGATGTACGTGCAATATATTTTTTCTCTCCTCTAGCTTGAAAACAAACAAAGGAAAGTTTTTGTTTATTTTCTACTTTTAGAAAAAAGAAACAACTAATGAGGCTTCAGGGCACCAACAGCATTCAAGAAAGGCGGCTTTTCCACGGCACTGACAGTGAAAATATTGCCAGCATTTGCACAAATAACTTTGATTTACGGTTGGCTGGACAGCATGGGAAACTTTATGGCAAAGGTAATGAAGTCAATATAGAAACCTTATTATTGTGCGTGTCAGTATACTTGTATATGTTGCATTTAGAGGACCACTTTCACCCTTACCAACAAAGCGGGACCATTTGCTTTGTGAGGACCTCAGCCTCACTTTTTTGCAGCTCTACTACGCTTTACTCAATAGATTTAGAGGAATGATGTGAATTAAGTTTTGGTTATGTTTAGGATTAGAAAAATAATGGTTAGGAAGAATGTCATAGGCATAAAATGTAATTCCTAAAGTGAATAGAATTCAGTAAAAAGCATGTGTGTAATGACACAAAGCTTCTTTTTAAGCTGATCAAATCATTTCTTTTCCTTTTTCTCTCTCCAGGGATCTATTTCACCACTTGTGCATTCTATGCAGACGTATACAGTACCACCAGGATAGCTCCAACAAACGGTAAACTCACTAAAGTGATCTTTCTTGCTCGGGTGATGGTTGGGAAATCGAAACTTGGAGAGTTTTATTTCTGTAAACCAGATCATGGAAGTCTTGAAAATTTTCACGACAGCTGTGTGGATGTTCTCGACGATCCCATGATATTCATCATATTTGATCCCAATCAGATATACCCAGAATATCTTATCGAGTATGAACTTTAGTCTGTTGAGAAGAGTTTTTACAGGAAAAGCTCCACACATTTCATATGAAGCCCAGATTTAATAATTTACAGTGGAGACTGTTTCATAACTAATTTATTTGATTTTTAAATATTTTTTTTGTACTTGCTTTAGAAGTTTATGGTTTTACAAAATGTTACAATCGCAAAATGAAGATTTAGGTATTCAGACATTTAAAAGAAAACTCGGTTGTAGAATCACATCAGCATAAATGTGTGTTTGACTAGAAGTATTACAGTAATTGAAACTCTCAGGGGGAAAGGGAATTGCATTCTAAAATAATATATACAAAAAAAACTCTTAAAGTTACCACCCTGCTAGTTAAAATTATTAAATATTTCAAAAATAAAGTTTGATGTAAATTCGTATCTGATTGATACCTTAGAATTTAATGTAAAAATGAGATGTAAAATAAACCAGATTAGATGGACTTCATAAAAACTGACAGCAGAGTGCGCTGTTGTATCAAGAAGGAGCTGTGCATAAACTTATGTCACCATATCTAGCAAATATCAGAGAAACTATGTATGAGACTTTATTTATTTATTCTTATCATATGCCACATGAATTAAAACAAAATCACAATCCAATTTTTTGTTTGTGTTTCTTGCTATTTTGTTTTCTGTGCATTGTTCAATTCAAAACCATTTCATTATTACTACTATTATTATTTCTGAGCTAGAATGCAGTCACCTTGAACATTACTTTAAATTAATTTTATGCTATTCATGTAAGAGCTTTCCATCTGCAAATGAAAACCTCATTATCCATCCTCGGTTTTTTGACATTTTGATTACATCCCCAAGCATTTTGGGCTAACTTGGAAAAGATGAGGGGAAAAAGAAAGAAGTTCGAAACTTCGAAATAGTTTCTGAGTTTCTTCCAAGCTATTTACTGAGTGATGTTTGATCTCTTCTTAAATATTTACCGCTTGGCTTTTTATCTAGGCTGCCTTTTTATCTACAAACACGTTGATGTCTGTTGGATTGGATGGTATCAACATGACGATAATGGCTCCGTATCCATCTCTAATTAGCTCATCTGCATTGTTGTGTGTGTGTGTCACTGACTGAATGTCAGTCATTATGCTCTGTATTTGTAGGGGAATTAAACTGGACTGAGATTTAAAAGATCTCAGGCATGTTTTCATCAGCTTTTCCCTCCTTAGCTTTCTCAGAAGCTGTTCAGCCAAAGGATCAGTGTGTTTCTGTAAACACTTTAGAGGTTTAATTGGCTTAATCTGTATATGTACACCTGTAGAATAAAAAAAAACTGCTGTATATTTTTCTTTTTGCAATACTTCATAGCAAACTGAGATTTTAACACCTTGCAACCAAACATCTAATTTTAGTTTCTGTTGCTAATTGTTGCTTTGTTTAGATATTGCAACCAGAAGAGTTTGAAAAAGGAGTGGAAAACAGAGATTTGACAGATTCTACTTCTGTAATTATTTTGTGTGCGGATACAGAGAGTGAACTCCAGCTGAAGACTGGATTTTGTGTTTTTTTTTCTTGATCTAGTCTGGATATATTTTATTCAGGATTTTAACTCAATATGTTACCACATATGTTTTCACTTTGGATAATATTTTTCAAACTGTTTTCCGTGAATCGAGACGTGAAAAGCTGTTAAATTGTGTCCCGCGCTTTTACCTCTCAACTCTTCATCTAAGTTTCAGAAAGAAGCACTCACTCAAAAAATCTTTCACTTTTATTATGGAAAAGTCTTCATTGTACTTATTACAAAACACCAGACAGTTTCAGCTAGACGTGTTCTATAATTAAATAAACATCCACAATCATCAAAGAACACCTAACACGTGAAGAAGCTCTCTCTGTGTCACAGATCTTCAGCTCTGTCACAGGAATCACAACCTGATGTCCCTGAGCAGAGAGGAAAAACACAAAAAACACTAAAGATAAAGATAACTGTCATGTCGCCTTTACAGTCTGACTGGAGGAAAGAAAACGGGTGAGATGGTATGGCACAAAGTTGGCATTTATAATACATATTAATAAATTAAATTTCATTTGATCACGTAGTATGAAACACCGTCTGACACAACAAACAAAATACGAGTGTTTACAGATCTTGCTTGGCACCGAAGGCGTGAGAGCTAATTACAGGCTGTGGCACCACTGAGACTTTTTTTGTTTTTCTGCCTGAAATGTTCAAAATGTACAAATCTTTACTCTTTCAGCTGGATTGGCTTTCTATTGTGCGTGTGTGTGTGTGTGTGTTTTTGTGAATCTTTGTATTAAGAAGGTTGTACCAAAGAATCTCACTGTATTCTTTTTATGCCTTGTTCTCTTCCAGGACCAATAGTTTTTTTGTTTTTGTTTTTTTTTTTTTTTTAAAAAGAAATTTTTCTCACATTTAAAACAAAAACAAAACAAATGAGCATGGTAAACATCATGCAATTTAACCAACAAAACGCTGGTTAGCTTTGTGCTAAAAACAACAAAGCCTGAAGCAAGATGCTACATTCATGCTACGCTCCCTTTAGAACGATTAAATAGGTTTCTTTCCATGATGGACAAGTAAAATGTAGTTTTCCCTTTGTGTCAAAGCAGATAGTGACAAAAAACACCACTTGATGGCGACACATTTCTAAATTGCTTCAATTTCAGTAAGCCCCTTATTTAAATTACTGTCAGACAAAACAGTAAAGTTACAGTCAACTCAGTATTTATGGAAATGCTGAAGTTTGTGATTTATTTATTTATTTATTTTTGTGGTTTCAGTTTTGTTGTTGATCTCTAATTTTGTGTAAAGCTTTGATCTACTAACAAAAATCTTTACTGATCTCATGGCTTATGAAAACATTTTTCTAGTCTTCCATTCCAAAGTGGTCAGTCTTTATTTATATATAAATTACTATATGATCACAAAGTTAATATTTGGATGTCCTTAGTGTTTTGGGTTAGGTTTGAGCACGATTAGTGCAGATAGTCTTGTGAGCTATAAAGCGCGGTCTCCATGTGAACAGCGGTTCTCAAACTTTTCTGTTGTTTTCTGAGCCCCTCCTCCACAACAAGTCTGAATTAAAAAATTGAATATAATACACGATTCATTTATCTTATATTTACCTTATTTGTTTTTGTTGTGTCAAAATGTGAAGTATAGCTTTTGTTGTTTGATTTGATTTTGCAAAGCACTGCACACCAAAAAATAGCCCCTCTGTAGTTTATATTTGTGTAAAAAATGTTAAAAGGACAAAGAAAGCTAAGTTCTTTGGTGCAAATACATGTTCTCTTATATGTCAGATATTGATGTTGGAATAGTTTAGAGTAGTTTGGTTTTTTTTAGTGCTTTATTCTTTACTATTTTTCACTCTTGAACATGAATTAGAGAAAGATATCGACTCTAACTGCAGTGCTCAGAGATAAGGAGTATGAACTGATAGATATGTAAATCTTGGGTTAGGGTCATTAACTTTAATTCTAAAGAAGCACATTCCCTACAATACAGTAGAATGTGGGCAATTCTTAATGTGACTCTGAGATACTGTCAGAAGTGCAAATAAACTGTTTATTACCAGTCGTTTAAACTCATGGCAGCCATGTTGGATTTCATAGCAAGTGTAAAAAATCCTGCACTTATCAAGCAAACACTATTATATTATATTTAGAAGAAAAAATCTGACAAACTAAGAAAGTCCAAGTCTTGTTGTGTTGCTGTTTTAAAAATGTCAATGATCATGGAGATACTCAGAAAGCTAGAATGTACTGAGGTGAAAAAGATTGAGAACCACTGTCCTGGAGAATGTAGATTTTGGCCGTAACTCTGAGATTTCAAAGAGGCCGTCCATGTTTATGCCCCAGTCCACCTGGTATCTGCCGAGGTCTCTCTCTTCCCTTTGATACGGCTTCCTGCAAATTTTGAGCTTCCTCTGATGCCTCCCTAATTCCCACAGCAACAGATTCCAACCTGTGCTGTTGTTAGTGCCTACTTGTTTACTGCTGGAAGAAAAGAAAGCATTCGTGAGTTTTTGAGCCCACTGGTCGGAGCTAGTCCCTAGCCAATTTCTCGGTGCATCTCTCCGTTTTTGTCTCCTTTAACAAGAGCTGTGTCACATTTATGGTAAAAGAACCAATAGATTTAGTTTTTAGTAGTCTGAGCCACCAAATGAACACTGCGGTGTAATGCAGAAGTTTCCCGTCAAACTTCATTCACACCAACTTCGACCGTCCCCGAACTCGACTGAGCATTTTGTTTCCGTCCCGCTTCACGCTTCGAGCACCGCAAGAAACGAGGCAGCAGTCTTCTTGGTTTAGGGCTCCCCTCTCTGCTTCGTCTTGAGCCCTTGTCGCTCCATGATGTTCCACAGCTTGCGCAGATTGGACTGAGTAATGGCGTCGTCAGGTTTGAGTTGAAGGGCTCGTAGGTAGTTGGCTTCCGCCTCGGGAAGCTTCCCGTTCAGGTGAAGGATGGCGCCAAGGTTCATCAGAGCAGCTGGATACTGTTGGAGACAAAGTTAGTGCCTTAGAAATGATGAGCGATGTGAGGTGTTGCGTTTGAGGATTGCCGAACTTGGTACCCTTATTTGGGCAAACTATTTTAAACCTGACCTTCTTAAGTCTACGCTTGACACAGCTATTTATCAGAGATACATGTTTTAGGAACCTGGCCAGACTTTTTGTAGAAGACAAATTCCTTACATGTGGCGGCATTTTTTATTTTTTTGGGTCACATCAGCAGCTGTAAGAGATTTCACAAAAGAACATTTAGATTTTTATTGTTTTGAAGAAAACAAGCTTTTGTCTGTAATAAGTTAGTAGCAGTGAAATTTACTTAGGAGTAAAATAATTCAAGATGTACAGTATTGGCCATAGTGAAGTATCACAGTAACAGGAGTGGCTCTGCATGAGCTGGAGCTCAGTATTTATATATGAGCCACAGTTCATCAAAGAACCATATATTTTCGGTTGCAGAATAAATCCCTCGGGTTTTAAACAGTGAATGAACACAGAGAATCTACAAAGTCCTTAACAAATGTAGCTGACAGATACATGCAAATCTCCTACTACACAGATCTGGCTTTGCTCCCGGGCCCCTACACACTCGCAGCATGATGCATGGGTCGAAATTTGGCAACTAGCTCACACATTTTCCTTCCCAAGCACAACAGTTGGTCTCTTCTCAAAGAGTGCGTGTCACCGGTTAACATTCCACTTTCCCCCCCCGACTGATCCCGAAACCTTGTTTTTCACACCCGACTGTAGCAAACAAGCTAGCGGCCGTTGGTTTCTCCTCAACTTGCAGGAGTTGAGCGTGAGAGCTCTCCTGAACTTTGTTCTGTTTAATGTTCCTCGCGGCACTCGTTTACACAGGTGAGACAAACTGCACTTATTCAGATAAACGTGGATTCCTCTGCCTCTGTAAACAGCAGAAACCTGTTCTGTGGGACATGCAGAGGAGAACTTGTATTGAAATATTACATATATACAGAACTTCACAGACATTAGCGTTTCCCTCCTTTTCTTTAAATGGACCTTCAAAGAAGCCAGATTTTCTTGTTTCGCAGGATTTAAGACCTTAAGTGTTTTTCACTGGACATTACATGATGCTTTACAGATTTTTAAGAGGAGTTTCCATTTAGCCAAAATGGTGTGAACTTCTGATTATAATTGTTTGGCTTCTTGGCACAGATCCGTCATTTCTGCATATTTTCAACCGGAGGGAGGGTTGAGGCTTTTGGAGAGCCTTTCCAGAAGCTCAGCATTTGCCAGTCAGAGAAGCCAATTTTACATGGCCACAGATTCACAAGAGAGCAGAACAGAAATGAAGCTCCTGATCTAAAATCAACACCTGCAGGCTTGGTTGACATTTGCAGAACTTGAACGAGTCAGATGTCTTCTGGAAAAAAGTTTTATAGTCAAGTGACACAATGTGTAGTGGAGTCTAGATGAGGCTGTTTATGACCAAATTGCCAAACATGGTGGTGGTAACGACATGCTGTTGGACTGTGTTTGCACAGTGTTACCAGTGTATTACACGAAATAGACGGACTAATACAAAAAAAAAAGGATGATGTCCAAATTGTTCAACTTGACCTCAAAGCAACAGTTATGAGGCTGAAACCTGGACACACTGAGCCCATTGTCAAGAACGGCAGAGGTAGCATCATGCTGATGTTACAAAGTGGAGGGGCATGGCCATATTATGTAATCACCCACCCTGACTAGATTAAATGAATACAATGTAGATCAAAGATCAAAACGTGAGCCAAATATCCAGACCTTGCTTAATATCTTTGGGTACATAAACCTTTCCAGTGGGGAAAAATCACTCACGTATTCATTACCTTTTCCTTGCACGTACAGCGACTGCTGAATCTTTCATGACCTGAAACCTATTGGATTAAGCTGATATTTGAGAGTCTGTCGCTCACCAGGCAGAATGTGTGCAGGAAAAAATGTCAGTGACAAACTCCCCCCCTCATCCTGACAAATGACGAGAGAAGCCCTCTACGTGTCTCAGAGTATCCATGAGGGATTTCAGGCTGCATTCCGATAGACTTGTTTTTGACAAATGAAAAGAAAAAAAAATGATAATCTGAATTTGATTTTATTTGGGAAATTGCAGATGTGTGAATGCTAAATAGGGCTAAATTTACTTACACGATGAAATTACTTTAAAAAAAACAAAAAACTAAACATTGAAGTTTTTAACAGGCTGAAATAATGGAAAATATCATTTAAGGGGCATCTGGTGCACTTACACTAATCTAAGAGGAATGGTTGGAGGGAAATGACCGGCAAGGAAGGTTTGAAGAGACAGCTTCAAAGAGTGCAGCCATATAAAACTGGTTAATGCAGTGGAGACATGAAGGTCAAAGCTTTTTTTTCACTGTAACGGTGCATAAGTTACAGAGCCCAAAATCGCAAACCAGACGACCATAACAAATCACAGGGAGAAGCTTTCCCCCCCAGGCCTCGTTCCCCCGATTTTAAATTAATTCTCCTCCAGCGCACCTCCACACACCATCCGTCTTTGAAGTGACTGATGTACACAAGACAGAAACAGGATGTAATATCTCCAAACTTCCTTAGCCATGTGTGCGGACATCAAGAGACGTGATATAACCCACGAAGGCTCCTCCGCCTGTTTGACCTGATCGAGTGTTTACTTCGACGGCAATAACTGCTAAACTCGTTTTTCTCGCGCGTTCTGTTGTCATGGTCGCTGAAGCACATCCAGACGACAGCTCGCAGAAAAAAAGCAGTTTCTATTTTCTGCTCGGGCTTATTGGAACAACAGTACCACGATGTCAGGGAGATGAGGGGTGGGGAGCGGGCAGGGGAAAAAAGTGCACGGTGTTGTAAATTGAATTTACAGAGCAGACGTGTGCGCAGCAGTTCCATAATAAGTGCAAACAGGCCCGGGTACTTACATCTGGTCTGAGGCTGGCTGCACGTTTATACTGCCGCTCTGCTGCTTCATTTAGATTGGCCTGTCTGAGGAGGAACAAGAACACAGATTAACCCCGGCCTTTTGTTATTTTGTAGGTTTCATGCATTACCTGTCACTCAAACAACACACAGTATTTTTTCTACTCTATGTTGTGCAACTAAAATAGAGTTGGTCAAAATTGACTCCTATTGCTATTCTGAAAGCAAAACAGCAGCCAGAAAATGCATACTGGTTATAATCTACACAAGAATCGTTTTGTTTTTAAATCAAGTTGAGCTACTGCACATTTTGTCAGTTGGAAATCTTGATGTACTTTATTGGAATTTACAACAACAATAACAAAAGTGCTGCTTACTTGAAAAGTTGAAGGAAAATGATACTTTCCATGAATCATTGTAGAGCCATATTTCACCTTGTGATCTCTGCGCTACTTTTTGCACATCTACAGATAATCACTGCTGAATTTAGGTCTGAGCCATCCTGACAAATGACTATGCTTTCATCTAAATTATTCTGTAGCTCTGCAAATGTGTTACAGCTTCAAGCTCAAGTCTTTTTTTTTTTTTTTTTTTCAAAAATCTGCCCTGTGTTTAGCTTCATCCCAACAACTCTGAGTTACATGAGATAAACAGTGTTGCTATATTGATTTCACAAAACTAAGAAACTGAATGAACACATCCGAGATATGACACAGGGTGTTTTTCTGGAGCGTGTTTCTCCTCTAGTACACTACGAACCTTTTCAGCGTTTGCACTTGGATCATCAGGCAGAAGCTGGGATTCTCCTCCTCCTCTCTTTATGCCCTAAACTTGCTAGTTGTCAGTTCTTAGCTTCAGCCAACTTGCGTCATGCATTGAATTACACACAGCAGACTACATACAGCTCATTACGAGAACAGGTTTGTGACACACAAACATGCTCCGTGGGACACCTCCACCCACAATCAAAATGGCAAAAGACTTAGCAAAATGTGTTAATCATTAAAAATGTAACAATAAAGTAGGTTAATTAACAAAAGAGAAGATTTATTTATTTGAATAACATTTAGAAGTTCAATATTTATCAATACAAAGCCGATACAGGGTATCCCTTGTAGTCATCCAGCTTTTATAAACTTGATCACTTAGTGGGCCATAAAAAATCAGAATATGAACATGTGGAAAGACAGAAACTGCAAAATAAAATGTGTAATTCTCTACATATTGACCTTAACATAGAACTGATATGTTATGAAGTAGCATAAAATGAATTTAGCTTCATTTTATTGAAGCTAAATTGTTTTAGCTTCAATAAAATGATCAGAAAATTGCATTATTGGACTTCAGTTAGGTAGATTGTGAAGCATTAAGCATTTAGTGTTGCAACACTTGTTAATAACACTGGAGTTGGTCAGCATTCACTCTGATCCCACGGATGTAAAGAGGCAACCGGAGCCAAAAAGCCTTGAAACATCAGTGAGTTCCTCCCTCACATGTCACAGCCGGATACATTAGTCTGCAACAGTTCATGTGTTTCCATACGTAGAAAAACATTCAAATGATACACGAAGAGTTCGCTTCGCCAAAACTAATAAAGTAAAAAAAAACGAAAAAAAAAAACCCTTCCTGGCAATGCAATTTATATTCATAAAGCTGCGACATAAGCAAAACACGGCTTAAGCTTCTTGAGTTCGCTTGGGTTCAAACGCTCAACGTTTTTGCCTCTTCCCTCTGTTTTGTTTTGGGGAATCCTAGAAACCTTAAAAGAGCACATAGACCCAGGAAGGCTGAAGTAAATGCAGCCATCCGAAATAATTTTTCACTCTAAGAAATGTTCCATATTAGTGTGCAATCTGATTTATATCTCTGGAAAAGAAAACAATTTTTTTGCACATCAACAACAATTTTTTTTTTTTATAGATATCCAATGAAACTCTCTAATAGTTATCATCACCTGGTTTAGCAAAGATATGAGACGGATGAACATTTTACCCCAGTCCTTGTTTTCAATTATACAATGTTTTTTTATGCATGACACATTTCAAATCGTCCTCAGGAAGATCAAGGTCTGGGCTTTTCCTCTGCTTAGGACTTTCTGTTTCCAAGTTTTCACCTGGTTCTTCCCGCAAAGAAACCAGAAACCATGACACGCTCACCTCCATGCTTCACAGTTGATATGAGTTTCTTTTCCCATGATGTTGGTTTATGACACAGGGGCAGTTTTAGACAAATCTGTACAAAGAACATTATTCCAGAAGCTCTGGTCTTCTCTATGAGAAAAATTCATTCTCAAGTTTTCCTTCGAAAGGAAAAAGTTTTCCTTCTTGCACATTTCCCTTAAAAACGTCTCTTTCTGACTGTAGAGAAATAAACTTTCACATCAGATTCTGCTGGAGTCCCTTTGATGTTTTAGGGTTTTTGGAGACGTCTTTCAGAAATGACTGATTTCAACACTGTTTTTCAACAACTTAACAATTCTACAATCTTCTTTTTGAAGGTCTCAGATATCTCCTTCGATCTTACAATAATGTGTCATAAAAGCTTTGGCAGCACACTAAAATAAGTTAAGTTTTTAACTAGACAAAACTCATTAAAATGCTAATTAGTGATCTTTTAGTCACGTTCCACTGTGCTTCTTTTTAGCAGTTATAAGAAGGGATAGATGTGGGGTGTTTTTCTTTGTCCCTCATCACTTTTATTGCATTTTAGAGAACATCTAAACTCGTTTCTACTGCTTTCCTTGTTGCTTGAATTTCTCATTTTGGTTCAAATATGTTAAGACATATCGGCTTTCGTTGGGTGTTCCGGCTTTGTTAACGACTTTGGATAAAAAAAAATATGCACGAGCCGAGACTTGCAGCTCGTCTCCGCAACGCGTGTTGGCGTTAACAGGTGTTTGTCACATCATTAAACCCTAATCACTTTGGATTGATGTCATGGAGCCTCGCGGCTGGAAGAAGCAGTCGGCCGGAACACGGCAGGCTAATCTGTCATCTAGATATACTCCCGTGCTTTCAGCGGCAAACCACAGCCAAGCTCGGAGAACGCCGACTTGTTACAGATCCTCTGCGCCGGTGCTCTGAGAGGGGATGCCGGCAGGCAGTAATGACTTCAGCAGATATGTCGAGCAGAAAAGAATTAAGGCTCATCATTCCAATATTCCATTGAGCTACGGAGATGCTGGGAGAGGGAGGTTGTGTGAAGTCCCTTTTGACACTCTTTAGGATTTATAAGTTGCCTGCAGATGCGCTTGCCAGACTTATGAAGGAAAATTCTCCAGCGGCTCTCTTTATAAGCCCCGGGGTAAAACCTCATTAAGACGGACTGAAACTGCATAGATCTTTACAGCCTATGTTTATCGTATGACTTTTATTTTTAAATGACACCGTTAAAAACGCAGCGATGGAATCAAACCATAAATGATAAAGGAGCTGGCAACAGTTGTCTGAATGTTTCTGTTTACAAGCGGCTGCGGCCGACCTGAGCATGTGAGCAGCGTTGAAGACCACGTCGAATTCATCCATGTCCAGCTCGGCAGCTCTCTCGGCCATCTCCGCCGCTTCCTTAGGACGAGACTGCTCCAACAGGAACTGACCTGGAGGCAAACGAATGATTTCTTTTGTTTCTATTCAGCCTTAATCAGCATGGTGTCAACAGAACAGAGGGCAGACTTAAAAAATACAGAATAAATAATCGAAGAATATGTGATCATGGTTCCTTGATGATGGTTTACTTTTAAAGGTGTCTCCAATATGCTGCCCTGAACCCAACACCTATCATTTAATCTCACTGAATCCTCAATATGCCATTGTCTGTCGAGTGCATTTTAGCTGCAGTACTGTTCAAAAAATATGCATTTTAAAAGGCCTTTTCTCCTTTTTTGCAACCATTAGGTTCATATCATAATTCTAAAAAATACTATATTCTGAAAAGTTGCTAGGCATCACATTTTCCTAACCAAATCTACTTACACAGAAATTTATATGGACAGCTTTTACCATAACAGTACATATTTTTGTAATCTTGCTGACAAAAAAAAACAAAAAACATAGGAGCAGACCATTAAAAATGGTCAAAGACCAACGAGTATAGTCAAAATGTTTGATAAATTCTGTTAAAAATGACAAAGAATTAGGAAAAACAAAGAAGAGAGCTATTATGCTGAATACAGCACGAGCAGCTTTTGTTCGCACCACTGCTAATTTCCTCCAAAAGCAATACAGCTTTGTCATTAAGGGCATAACATGCACTAATATAAGCTCAACAGTTATAAGAGGGTTAAAGCTTCTTTCAGCTAGAGAGCAAAAATAACCTCTTTTCCTGAAATGTGTAGGATTTTTCTTTGAATTACTTTTCTTCAGGGGGGGGGGAGGCTTTCAATTACCATTTCATACCATGCTGCTTTGGTGTGATGGGAGTTACTTGTCAAAGTAAACCAAAAAGGGAGGGTTGGTGGGTGGGGGAGCTTTTGGAGACGGACCCCAGATGATTGGCATCTTTGAGGGACAGGAAGAGAAAAACGGGGGACACGAATGAAAACGTGGGGCTGTGATTGCTTTGTTCGCTGTTGTTCCAGAATAAAGATGAGATGGAGGTAATTCATGCGCTCTCCTGGGGGAGTCTTGCCACCTGGTGAGGCTTTCACAAAGTGCCCGTAAAATATCAGCGGAGCCTGACGACAGATGTTGCCAAATAAAAGAGGACGGGGATGTGAGATGAGGTTTCTTGCTTTGCCTTCTGAGTGGATTTGAACGAAAGCGGCCCGCGCCGGGTCACTTTGGGGGTTATTTAATGTGTTGCAGGGCACGGTGACCGACGAGAGAAGCTCTCGTCTGCAGCATTCGAGTGCACTCCCACGTGCACGTCCGTGTATTTATCTTTCGAGGGACTCTGTGGACTGATATCGTCACTCCCTTACAAACTCATACTTGAGGCTCATCCAGCAAATACACGATAACTGCACCAGACAGATTGCAGATAGAGAAAGGAAACAGCCCACAAAAAAACAGCACCTTTAGCAAGAGGCTAGAAGATAATGGTGGAGAAAAAACAGAGAGCAAAGAGCGTGAGGGCTTCGGAGCAGGAAACGACTTGCTCCAAAGACAGCAACAGACCTCCTGCTGCCGACCAAGCTAAACGAAAAGATATTAGATGAGGGGAAGAAGCAGGAGGGACAATAAGAGATAAGAAAGTGGAGGAAGAGGGTATTGCACAACGGGGCTTTCAGCTTGAGGACGGTTTTCATTTCCTCTGAATATCCTGGAGATATTAACGTGGAGCACCAAAGGAGGCTGTTTTCTCCAGTCTGGAATGAAACAGAAGCGGAGGGGCAACACCGCGCCACGTTTTTCAGTCTGTAACGTACAGTAAACGCTGTCCCTCGACAGGAGGCCGCGCTGCCTGCAAAACTTCAAAGAGCTCACACTTTAATAGCTGCAAGCATCAGAGTATTTTGTGTTGTTAGCTGTAAAGGGTCTGCAGATAAACCTTGAATTCAATCAATAACAAGCCCTGGCCCAAAAGAAAATGGGATACAGAATCCCCCCCCCCACTCCTGTTAGATTGTAATCCAACCTCCTCTTCAAAAGCAGGGCAAAATGTCACTCTTTTAATCCCCATTTTAATTCAGTTTGCTTTTATAAGCTCACATGTTCAAATCAAAGAAGGACATGTCAATTTGCGGCCAGGATGCGGCATGACTTTACCACTAACCTCGTCTCAGAGAGTACATTTAAAGAACGAAAATCCAGACAAACAAATCAACTGTAGATCACAACAAAAAAGCCTTTAGCAAATTGGAAACTTCTAGGCTATCAGTTTCATTGGAGAGACTTACAGGCAGACTGAAATCATCAATGGTCAGATAAAAAGCCAAGGCCCCGAGAAAATCATGACATTTTGTAACTATTAGGGTTAGTCTTACAAATAACGGAACAAAATGTTAAACCTTCTGGAAAAAAAGTGTAGTGACCTTTAGTATATTTTAAAACAATCGCTTTAACATATAGAAATCTCCTGACTTTAGGTTTGTTCATCACACTAAAAACAATGCGCTGTCAACTACTGAGAAAACCGCAAAGATATTTTCGGAAACGTGATGAGCGACAGATCTTCTTTTGAGCCTCTTTCTGAAAAGAGGTTCACTATTAATAAATGTTTTCTGTTTTCTTACCGTAGTGCATGTAACAGTTTCCTTTCGTTGGATCGAGCTGAATCGCTCTCATGTAGTATTTCTCTGCTTCGGTTTTCTCCCCCTGAAAGAGAAACGCAGACAAGTTACGGCGGGTAATACATTTCATATTTGTGCATATTTTGTATAATTAGGTTGATTTCCTGGTGGTGGTGGGTGGGGGGCATAAATTATCAGAATTCTAATAAAACCATTAATTATTATGTCATTTAATTCTAATTGTGCATTTTTAGCAACGGTTTAAAAACAAAATCTGTGTTTACAAGTGTGGAGTAGCATTGAAACTGAGAGAAGAAAAGCTTCCTCTGCAGCACTTCTGCTTCATGCTTCAGCACTGATTGCTTCCATATTGCCAGTGGGGTTGCCATTCAATAGGAAATGAGAGGGCCGTCCATATTAACATTGCCTCATTAGCTTCCTCCCGTGTCTGAACTTGGTCTAAATGCATCGGGAGGAATATCAGCTGTGGTTTGCCTATTTCACAATTCCTTTGGCTGCTTTCTCTAAATTTCTCCTCCGACTGTCTATGAAAACCAAAGGTTGTCTTTCGGGATATTTTATGAAATGTTTCAGGCTCGTGTGAAAGGAAAAAGTAAGCTTGTTTAATGACAAACTCTGGGAATTTGATGATAAATTCGTTAGGTTGACAAATGTATGTGTAAGCAGACAAATGGCCCACTTGTGGACAAGGAAGAGATTGCAGCATCTGAATTCAATGACTAAGTAGGGCGTCTCAATAACTTCAGCATTTTTATCTTTCATTAGCTTAATGCTGGCTGGCCACATTTTTTTTTTTTTAAGTGCTCACCTTACGTGGGCCCCAAAATATCAGAACGCGAGAGTGACATTAGACATCCTGACCTTGGCAAAAAAGTCTCTGCTGATGCTTGCTTGGGATAAAAATGAGAAAACAAAGTTGTACTCTTGGAAATCCTGTCCAGGGGCGCAGAAGTTCAGGTGGAACTTTCCCAACGCCAACAGTGTCATTGATTGACGGAGAGTTTACAGCCAAAACCGAAGTGATTTAATAAGGAAATGGAGTAATTCCATTTTGAGCCTGTCATCTGGTGTTTTATTGAGGATTCATCCATCCTCTTGTTTCTCATCCTGCGTTGCGGAGGATGTGGATGTGTGTTGGGATTTTCCTTGATTCTGTCGCCCCGAGTCCCCGAAAGCCAAGCAGATGTCTGGCCACTCGAGGCGACACGTGTGTAAGTACAAGTTTTCATTGTCCTCAGATTTCAGCTAACAACGGAGCTGTGGGATCGAGGCCTGAAAGATCACAGCTGCAAAAACGCAACAGTCTGCGTGCAGCCTCAGAGGTTTGTCGTGTCTTCAACTCTGCACCTAGGGCTGAGGAAGGAAGGAGGTTGTGCATCTTGGGGGAGGGGGTCGGGGGTTGCAAAGGGCAAACAGTTCATTTCCCCCAATCTAAACCCAGCTCAGCTGTGAACACATCTGTCGTCACGTCTGCTTTTGTTGTCGTAGCGTGGCAGAGAAGCTAGAAGCTGAGGAAATGAGATCTTTTTTCTGCACAGCATAACATTACCGCTCCAGGTTTGGCTATTTTGTCTGGGATTTCTTTTATTGTTGCAAAAATAACACTAGGAACATATTCAGTTACAAATAATCATTCCTTATCTGGACTCTCTTAACTCCCAAAGAAATTTCAGCTTACAATTATACAATTCTAATAAAGCCGTTTGTTAAAGTGACAGACCCTTGGCCTTATTAACCATCGGAACGATCATAATGTTTAGTACATCTGTATTGCCGGTGTGCGTTTGTGTGTCTGCAAAGGGACATACAATGATTGACAATAGTTTGCCGTAGGTGAGGTGGGCAGGGATGTGGTCAGGCTTGGCTTTGAGGGACTCTCTGTACCAGTAACCGGCCTCCTCCAGTCTGTTCAGCCGCATATAGGCCTCTCCTGAAACACATCACACACCAGGGCATACAGTTAGCCTTTTAAGTGTGATATTCACTCAAATATTAGTCATAGAAGTTAAAAAAAAAAAAAACATTTAAAAAGTTATTTTTTAGAAGATGGAAGTGGTTTCTTACATGTTCACTAAGTTACCCGATCATTACCATAAAACTACTCCGTTTAAGAATAATACTCTAGAATTTCTAGCATTAACATTTTTGTACACATGTCCAAAGAACCTGCAGTAGGGATGGATCCCAAGAAAGATACGCAGTCGGTGCCTGTAACAACAAACCAGTTAAATGACATCAAGTTTTGAAAAAGTATCCGTTCGCCGTCATTGTACTAATACAAATACTGTTGCTCCGTAAAACCTTCGAACCACCTGACTAAACACACTCCTTAATCCTTCTATACTCTGTCCCCGGAATTTAATTCCCATGAAATCTCAACTATGTCATCAGGATGAGCTTTGAGTAATGTAATTAGTGTTGGAATAACACAGAAGGGGAAGCGAGGTTTAAGGTCTTCCTAAATCATCATCTAAAAAAAAAAAAAAAAAAAAAAAAAAGGGTATCCACATATTTTAATCAGCATTGACTCCAGTCGATTTGTTTTACTGTGTGTTTTAATTCTGTAGCACGCATAAACTGGAGCAGTTCCACCTTAAATTGCTGCACTCGCATCACAGTGAGTTTCTCATTTAAAAGCAGTAATCCCTGTTGTAGTTAATGTGCAATTTCGACCCTTTACCCACCGGACTGCAAACAGACTCCACATTTAAAGGGATCTGACTGTAACTCACCCATCATGTTGAAAAGGCTGTGTGGTGCAAACTGTTTTGGCATTTTCTGCACTGCTTCTTTATAAATATACAGGGCTTCCTGCAGCACAAGGGGGGAAAAAGCAATTTAAAAGCTGACGCAAAATGATTTATGCTTTTAGCAGTTTTGCTTCTAGCCTTGTCGGTGCCGCGGAATACAAACGCGTCAACAAGACTGACCTCCTGCTGGCCGTGCTCATGAAGCAGCTTCCCCAGGTTGTACAGGCAGCTGGTGACTGAGCTCTTGTGGGCGTGAGGATCCTTCAAGTTTTCATCTGGAATGTCTGCACAGGTGAGGAAGGTGCGCTTGGCCTCCTCCAGGTTGCCCTGGTTCATGAGGATTATTCCTGTGTTCAAGTAAGCCGCTGCGAGTAAATACCAAGAGACCGCAAGGGTTAAGTTAAATAGAAACACAAAATTAAAATGACCACCAGAACGTTCTTTAAAATGAGCCACCTTATCCGTTGCTAGGAAACAGTTTTTCCTGAATTTTTTTTTACCTTAACAAACATAAACTATATCCCGGCATTCCTAAAGAGAAAAAGAAATTGGACTGAAGTAAACGGTGAGAAGGAGCAACAAAAATAGGAAGTACATGTTATTTATATTGCAGTTTTCTCAAACACAGCCCTCTATTTATGTTATACAAATGATAAAAACTAGTGTAACGAAACACAATAAAATCTTTTTTTTTTAAAATGCCCATGCAATCAGAAAGTGAAGTATATATGCAATAATATGGTGACAGAGAGGAGAGGAAGAGATCAAAAAGCTGATTAAATAAACATAGGAAAAGTGGGGAATAGAAATGCATTCACCTGGAAGAGATAAAGCTCACAAAGATTCAAAGGTAATTCATCACACTGAATGTGCTGAAGGGGAATTTCTCTTTTTATTTAACGTCGCCCTTGGTAAAGTAAAAGACAAACGATCATCTCGCATGTGAGCACTCGGGTGTGAGATTGAACGTTATCACTTCTCCGTCAAGCTGAATGAGGGCTTTTAAATCACGCCGTGGCCACAAAGCAACCGATTCAACTTCAAAACTGGAGAAGTACGGTATTTCATAAGGGACTATTGACTGGCATGTAATCAATCCTGACAAATCCAAACCAAACGGGAGGGAGGCAATTTATCGATGATTGCCCTTTCCTTGAATGTTTTTACAATATCATGGCAGCAGCAAAAAGGAGACTCAGCTTACATGCCAAAGTTGGTCGACTCCCAATGGCGAGCTTGTAATACTGCAGCGCCTCAGAGAAACGTTCGTTCTCCTGCAGCAGCAAACCCCTGACGGAAAACAGAAAAGTATGAAAACTTTATATCACCACAAATTGTCTCACAGGTTTTCTCCAATTTAATTGACAGTTTCTAAAAAAAGATGAGTGGAATTTTGGAAGCAAAATATTCACAAGGCCCGTGACAGTACAATACATCCTAACATCTATCACAGCTTCTCTGTCTCTTAGAATGACATGACACGTTTGCTTTTTGTTGAATTGGCAGCTTATTGATGCCCACAACTTTAGAGGAGAAGAGAGACGGAAGGAAAACAACGTTGATCCGTCGGGTGGTTCGGCACCTTTGACGCCTGCTGGATTAGAAATTGTTTCGTGTTCTCCCACAGGCTCTGCAAACACGACTGATCAAATCAGGATCAGAAGGTACAAAGAGCCTCGAGGGACACACAAATGTTATTTTCTGTCTGTCACACTCTTGCTGTGTCTCTCGCCAGCACTATTACTGCTGCACTGGATCTATTTTAGTTTTCAGCCTCTAAGTTCTTTCTGCCTTTCTTTTATTCTGCAGTTCTTGGTCTGATGCTGCCACTTCCTCACAGAATCAGAGCTTATTTGTGTCGAGACTCTGCTAAGAGAGGAGGCGTGACATTTTTTGAACACTCACAGGTTATACAGCATGTCAGCCATGTTCCCTCGGTAGTGAAGAGCATTTCGGTATGCCTTCTCCGCCTCCGCCATCTTGCCCTGGTTCTTCAGTACGTTTCCCAGGTTTCCCCAGGCTACAGGAGACACATGTCAATCAACGCTCACAAAATGGGAAAACAAACTCTTGGTCTTTGCTGAAAAGTTTCAAATTGGACTCATTTACACTGCCTTGCATACATGCAGTAGAAAGGGTTCTGCTGTGTAACATTTCAGCGTAGATGCAAAACATCGTGTGGCACAGAGCTAACTGCACATCACCATCCACAAGGTGAAAGAGGTCGGTCCATCGGTTGGACACGTTTTTGCTTCTACTTCCAAATTGCGCACAACTTTGTGCTAGTCTTCATAATGAAGTCCCCATAAAATACAAGTAGATGTGTGATTGCAGTGGTACAGAATGTGAAGGCGTTCAAAGAAAATAGACATTTTTGTAAGGTACCTCACACCTACAGGGTTAGCAGATATCCTGATAACTGAAGACCTTCTCACCTTTTGCAGGGTTCACATGGATCCCAGACTTGTAAAGATTTTCTTCGTTGCTCCAGTCTTTGTTCCTTTGAACTGTTTTGAGCCCGTTCAGTAGGACAAGTCCGATGCAAAGACACAACAATGCAGCCTTGCAGGCTCTTGTCCTCAGTCTAACATACAACGTTCGTGCACCTGTCGCTACTAGTATGCAATAGCCTATGCTGGGGATGTAAAGTACCCTCTCTGCAATCACAAAACCCACATAAAAGAATAAGTTGGTGGCCGGGATGAAAGGCAATGCCAGGATTCCCAATGAAAACACAACTAAGCTTTCTGTGGGGGGCAGGGATGTGTGGGAGTAACAGCGGTGAGGTACAGCAGACCCATTGAGAGCGGGTTTTGGCAGATCCGTGTTTTGGTTTGTGTCAGGGGCATGGTAACCATTCCCATTCGTGACCAATTTTCCATTTGTTAGATGGGATTTCCCGTTGGTCTCCTTCGCTGCGACAGTGGCACCGCGGAAGCCGAACAAAGCCAGGAGGATCAACCCGCAGTAAAAGGCAGCAGTGTGCAGGTTCCTCCAGTCGGCCAAGGACCTGACCAAGGGCACGGCGTCCATGGACCAGTCAAAGCTGAGCTTGTCCGGGCAGAGCAGGAGCCAGGCATTGGCAGCGGGCAAGTGGAGGAATGTTAGCGTTCGAGTGAGAAAATGTGGGGAGTCGGCTGCTGGGTTGTCTGAGTTGGAGAAGTTTGGAGGCTTGTTTCCCATCCAGTAGAGGCGGACTGACAGCAAAATGACTCCCCAGCAGGCCAGCGTGCAGAGACTCAGCAAAACACTGAGGTTCTTTTTCTGAAAGAGAAACGAAAAGGCGAAGCAAAATAAATAAATATGGGAAAGAAAACACATTTTCTTTGAACACACCCACACATATATTTACACACACTCTTGGTTTAGGTCAAAACTTGAAAAAGAGGCATGAATCATGTTATTATATGCTCATAAATGTATAAGATGGGTAATATCCAGTAGAAATCCATTTCTTTGTGCAACTCTGGAGAACTCTTAGTTCCTCAATCCACTGCTATTGTAAATTTAAAAATTTTTTATAAAACATTATGAAATGTTTTTGTTTGCTTTCTCCCTCTAGCCACCCTCATGGGAAAATAACATGTTGCTTTTTGTAACAATGGGATACTCTGACGTTATCGTTGTCAGAGAAAACACCGCCCTGTTGACATGGGAATGGCGACAAACCCAAACCGTTGAAAGACGCTCTTGGACAGCTGTGCACCGCAGCGATTAGCACTTTAGTAAGGAGCAACATGAGCCGCTATTTAATGGAATAATCATTTTCAAATTGAGTATGCGTGTACTCGGTGCAGGAAAAGATTATTGAGTTTTAGATTGGCCTTGCCAATAAATTCCTTACAGTCAGCAAGGTTTCATTATGCATAACGAGGGGGGAAAATCCCAAAGTACTCAAAACAGAAAGGAGAAAAGTGTCAAAACACTATAATAACTTTCCACATATTACTAATTTACATCCCCCACCCCTCAGTTCTGACCTATTTGTGCTCGAAACTGCATGCACAGGAGGATTTTCCCCCCCCAAAGCCTTATTATTGTTGCCTGCCAGCATTACTGTAAATGTGACGTGTTATGGGCTTACTTTGTGCAGGTGTGTAGGTGGAGTTTACACCTCTTACTTGTGACATACTACCATGTCACAACCCAGGAATTAATCACGACCTAAACATTTTGCGCCTGAAAAGTTTCAGATATTAGTTCCCAATTTACAGAAGTCAACTTTCTGTTGATAGTAAAAAATGAGAATGGATTGTAATTGCTTAAACTACATTCAAAATCAAATACAGAACTCATGAAGGGCTCCATAATAAACTAGGTATCTGTTTCTACAATCAAGTGTTAACAATGTTTTCCTATAGAGTGTTTAAATTATTCATGGGTTATCTGCCTGCTTCATCATGAGTGCCTGAAGTGTTGCTACACCAATAATCTGAAAGTGGTGGTTAATGATATGCTTACTGCAACTAGATAGATTCATCCTTATATGAAATATTGTGACATTTTAAAATCCCAAGATCTCCTGTTGCGATACATTCTTTTCACTCCAAGGATTAATTATTACCTCATTTTTTTTTTTTTTTTTTTTCTAATGTTGGGGGGAAAAAAGAAGTTTTTTTTAATTCAAGCAAAAACAAATGAGATGGGAAAACCTGGAGAACCCCTGTTGCAAAAGTAATTCCTATTCATGATCCATCCCACCAAGGGGCCAGAATGAAAGATATTATAAAAGATGGTGATTACAGCCGTGCTGCTAGCTTTCTACTTTTATTACCTATTTATTTTATTTCGTTGCATGAATGCATGGAAATAAAATACATTTATTTATTCAAACTCTGCTTGAACCTGTCTTCAGAGAACTGGTGCTGTGAATATGTGTACTCAAATGAAATCTCATATATTACTTGGTGATGTTGATGCTTTTTACATTTTTTTCACCACAACCTAGACATTTTTATTAAGTACATCTGTCCTATTCTCAGCTGCGGATCAGAATCAGGACCATATCTTGCTTAAACTAAAGTACTACACTTGGCTGGTTAATTCATTCAGGGCAGTTTGACACTTGGGCAATTTTCTTCTTTGATTCCCACTCCTCTGATAATAGTCAGTTCTAATCGCACTCATCCTGTTAATTTCTCATTTCTTCTTATTATCAACAGTTCACCTCAACCCTCATTCCTCCACCTCATCAATCCATCACCCATAGGGTTTTTCATGCTGCTTATTCTATTTATTCCACTCTCCCTCAACCTTTTCTACTCACCTCATCCTTTAAACCAACCTCTTCTCATCTCATTCATCCTTACCGTTCTTTATTCGTCTCACCCCATTTATCCCGTTCGATCCTCATTCTTCCTACTGTTTTCTCATCTGAAGCCTTTTGCCCTCAAATCATCTTCATCGCCACTCATCAACGCCCAGTCCTGTCATCTAATCCATGCCTCATTCATCTCCACCCAGCTCATCCTTCTCAGATTTCATATGTACCCCCTTCTCATCTTGTCCATCATCCTTAACCCTTTCATCTTACTCATCCCTCATTCCTAGCCTAGGAGTAAAGAGGTATTACGCTGTTTTCCAGTCCGCATGCTGAAGCAAGCTTAAATGTGTATGGTGACAGAAACCATAAGAGGTCAAGCAGATTTACGTGACCTACTGGTGTCTGTTTAACTGTTTTCCCCTCTGACAAATTTACTGTTGCAAAAGGTTGTCTATGAATGACTAAAAGTAGCAAAGGATTGCATACCAACTCTGGAAAATCATTTTCTAGATGTTCAACACTCGTAACATGAAAATGACAATGGAAAGAAAGTGGATATTTACATTGACACTCTATTGTACAACAGCAGGAAGAAAGAGTGTCTTGTGCACAAAAAGGTGGATGCATTTATTGATGGATGAGCCCATATTCTTAGTCGATGGAGGAAACTGAGGAATCCAATTTTGCTTTGTACTGAAAGATAAGCCAATTCCAGCAGGCGAGTCATTTGTGGTATTTAGTCCAATGAGGTCCGTGCAGCATCTCGCTGCCTTGTCAATTCCTAAATTGCTCTTTAACTGACTTTCAAACGGATTGCGACCGAACAACCTCAGCAAAAACAGAGAGGATATTTACAGTTAACTTTAATCAAGCTTTCTAATTAACTCGGTGTCGATGCAACAGGCCAATAAAGAAAAAGAGATTTCTGCTAACAATTGGAACCATTAGTGTTAAAGTTCTGAGTAACGTCGCATCTCTGTTGTAAAATCTATAGATGAAATGTCATGTTCTTTGGGTTCATTTGTGCTGTGGGTTCCATTTTGTTTTGTTTTTTAGTCATACCTAAACCAATATTGTCTTTTGAATTACTTTTGTTTTTTTTTTTATTCTTTTTTATTTATAATATCCTCTTGTTTTGAAACTGTTTAGCTTTCCAATAGTTTTTATTCTCGTATTTTATGTCAGGAAGTACAGAAAGAATGGTGAAAATGAGGAACAGTTATATTTGGAAATGTTTTTTTTTTTTAAGTTTGACTAGGGATTTACTTTCAGACTCCAGGCTCCATATTGGATCAATTAACATGTTCAAGCCCATAAAACTGCTTCACATCTCACAATTTATTTAATTAACTTTTCTGTATTTCCCATAAAAATGATTATCCTCTCAACAATCTTTCTTTCATTTGCCTGGTCCGTTTTGCTCTCAGTTTTTAGAAACCAACAGCGTGGGGCTCCACTTTTATCTCCGAACTCTGCTAGTCATTATTTTCTCTCACTTTATTGATCCCAGACGTGTGTGGTCTGCCTGTTGACACAGTACTCTGGGGAAGGTTTAAAACTTGTCAGAGGAAACAGCAAGCCACGTCTGACTTCATACAAACACCATCTGAAATGGCTGCGGACTGACGCAACGCAGCGGGGAGGCAATCTTTCTGTTTTCATGTTCGAGGCACGTCCAATATAAACCGCTCATAACTCCTTGAAGTAAAAATCACAGAGGGCTCTTTCAAACTCCTTATTCATAAAATTTAAAATTAGGAACTTGTTCTTTGTTTCATAAGAAACCTTAAAGCAGAGAGCAAGTGACTTGCACATGAAAAATGTTTCCAGTGCTTCCAAGATAGTTCCTGCACACACACACACCCCCCCCCACACACACACACACACTTGGGGGCTTGCCAGTGATACGTTTAGTTATGATGAAAGACACCATGAGGGTTGCACCAGTTTGATGTTTCCTGGATTGTGCTGACTTGGCAGGAGTCTTCCAAGTCATCAAACAACGGCTCGGTTGCTGCTGAAATGGAAAGAAGTGTGCAGAGTATATTGTAGTTATCCTAATGAAAGATGTGTTGCTGATGGCAGGGGTTGGGTCGCAGTTTGAATTGATGCTCAACATAATTTTGAAGAATCGTCAGAGAGGCGCAGAGTGAAGCAAACACGACTATAAAAGTAAAGAAATTTGTGTTTGCTGATTTTTTATTTTTATTTTTTTATGGTGTAACATGCAGGAAAATGCTTTTGTGTATTGAGCAGAGTTGTGTATGTTGGTTGCAACCCAGGACAAAAATGTAGATAGATACATTAAAGACATCACAAATGAACACATAAAATAACCTTTTTTTTCTGTCTTGGTTTTGTAAAGAAGTTGATTTCTGGGCGTTATATTTAAAACATCATGCAGGGTTACAGACCAGACCAGAATGTGGTCACAGACCGGATATTGATATGATCGTGTAGGACTTCAAAATGTGCTTATACGGAACTGTTGGGTGTAAAAAATGTTAATAATTTTGATTTGTGGTGATTGTCTCTTGAGTCTATTGTAGTTTACAAAACCTCTAATAATAGAACTGATTTTAGTTTAGTTAGTGGGACCTCTTAAAGGCGTTTCCACCAAAACAGTGCTGGTGCTCCATCCAGTTTTTAATTGGTTCTGTAAAACAACTGGTTTGGCGACTTTTCAAAACAGCAGGTCGAATCTGACAGGTTTTTACCGACGACCATTAGTGGAGCTGAGGATAAATGCATGCCGCAATGTATGGAATTTTTATTTGTCAAAATAATCAAAAAATATTTCATTTTGTGTTCCACAATTACACACTACTTTGTCTTGGCTTTATCGCAAACCATCCCAGCAAGACCCTTTTAAAGCTGAAGTTGTAACATGGAAAAAAGTGAACTTTACTCTGTTGTGGCCCCAACAAGGTAGAGTTCCAACTGCACCAAGAATTATGTGACAACATTGCACAGTGCAAGCGTTAACTGATTCAGACTTGAAACACTCCCTGCTCCGGAGAGAACACAAATCGTGTTTTCCTTGCCTTCACGAACGCTCGCTAAATAAAGACTATGCAGCAGAACTTGCAGCTGAGAACATCATTTCACAGCTGAATGCTTCTGCTGTAGGATAATTGGCCCCGACATCCATCAAGCCGTCAGCTGGTTACGCTGAACGTAATCTGTGTGTCTGCAACGCTCATTGAGACAAATGAGAAAGGAGGAGTTTCTGATGCTTAAATTAAAGACAGTGTCAAATTCCTCCACTGCCTTCTAAAACATTAGAGGTCCAACTTTGTTGGGAAGATTGCTGCAGCGAAAGTCCAAAAAACAGGGTGGATTATGTCTGATGAGGTAGAGTGAGAAAATACTTTACCTTTTGATAAAACATTAATTATTCTCATTTCGAGTTTATGAGTGTTAAACACATTACTTTGTTTATGAAGCCATAATCACATGTGGGAGTTTTTTTGTTTATCTTTTTTTTATAATGGGGATTAGCTTAAATTCAAACTCAGCCTTTAAACACAGATTTTAAAATAAAATGCATGTCACACGTGCCAAAGTTTAACACGCCAGACTTGGCAGAGACATCATGGTTTTTCTTAACACCAACGAACCCAGAGCCCCGTTTAATGTCTGGAGCATCATTCATCAGTCTGTTTTTGTGCTATACTGAGAAACCAAAGCTGCCAAAAAAAAAAAAAGAAAGAAAAACCCAGACGTTAAATCCAGTCTCATTACGCCAGCAAACAGGGCATGTTTTGTTTTCTCAACAGACCGCAGTGATAACATCTCACCTTTATTCGTTGCCATCCGTCACATTCTAACTTCCTCTTCCCGTTTTATCTAGTCTTGTTTGAAATCTAATCTGGCTGTTTAGAGAGTAAACAGAGCGAGAACCGACGTTTTTCATAGGTGGCACATCTGTTCTCCCTGCACTGCCGATGATTTGCGCTTCTTTTTGTGCTCCTCCACTGGAGCTGCGTCAAGATGTCATGTCTTGGGTGGTTTATTCTCCTGATTGCATTAAAAATGAGAAAATGCTTGAAGTTTCCATGCACGTTTGCTTTTTCTCTTGACTTGCATTTGGCTGGCAGGATAGGAAACAGGTGAAAGCAAACAATCTATTCCCAAAGCGCCATAAGGGGCACCGACTGACAAAGAAAAGATAAAGAAAAAGGAAATGAGTCCATAGTTTCCTTCTCTTCTGCTAAGTCTGTCTCTCCATACCCCTCTTCCTTCTGTTTTCCCATGCTTCCCCAGACATCTGGCTCACAATCAAGGAAACCGTTGCTCCAAGGCTGGCCTGAGCACATAATGAGCTCCCTGCCAAGATAACTGGGACTCGGCAAGTTGAGGAGGGCACCGCCAGAGTGATAAATGACCCAGATGTGCCCACAGTGGTGTCGGAGACACCAGGGGGGTTGGCTGGGAGATCCGACAGGCTGGCACAAGGATGCAGCTCACAGCTACAGAACCGTGTCTGGCCAAACGGTGAGGTTATTTCCAGTTGTACTGGTTCTTAAAATATACGAGAATAGATCAAATTTTCTAAAAAGAGCTGTCAGTAACGGTTTTTGATATGGATGATGTGGCTCACTCCCAGTGTGACACAGCGGTATAGGTGGTATGCATGTTTGACAAAAATAAAAAAAATAAAAAGTTTTACTACATTGCAACCAGACAAGTTAATTATCTGAGTGCCCATTCGATAGGAAGCGAGAAACCTATCTCTATTTCTAACTCTGTAGAAGAATATTGGTTAAATATAGATCTGTCTTCCAAATGAGGAAGATCTGAACAGGGAGGAGCTCACACAGGATGCAGCTCAAGCAGGGAACCATGACTGAGCTCTAAAGTTAAGATCTATTACATCATGACCTACCTGATTGCTCTGGGTGTGTTGGTTTTAGTTGCTGTGACTTTGTTTTATTTGTTGGATACGGGGACATAAAACCAGGCTCATTTAAACACGGGTTTTACAACTTGAGAGTAAACAAGATTTCTCCAAATGGATTCATCCAGACCAGTTTAGCCCTTTTGTTAAGCCTACATGCTTTGTTGGATTGAGCCTATGTCCACATAGAATGGAAATATATAAAAAAAAAAAACCTTCCTTGGTGGTAGTACAAACGCAACTGTGGATTTTTTCCATATAACACATTTAAAAACCACAAACCTGATTAAACAGCTTTACATATAAACTATCAGTGGTAGGTGGTTTATGAAATTTGTTCAAGAAATATGGAAACAGATTTCCTCTTTATTTTTTTTATACAAGCTTTCACTTTATATTTCTTTCTCCAAGGTTATGTAGATGGCAGTTAGTCTGTTGAAATCTGCAAATCAGGCCACACAATGGCGCTATATTTTCCATCTTGAATTTGCTATATTTTAATGTTTTTTAGAGAATTTTTACACAAAGTCCATAACTTTGACCGAAACTGAAAAACGTGGATCTAAAGATGATAAATTTTCCTTGTCAGAAATGTATCTTGTGGTACATGTAGTGAAGCTACACACGTCTTCAACTGTCAACCTCAGTTTTTTTTTTCCTGTGACCTTACACAGTTGGTTGTTAACCAGTTGAAATTTGCCAAGTGCGACACAAAGTGTCAGAGCATCCTCCTTACTGGACCCTAAAAGGAAAATTTATTACAAAAGATGGGCTTCTGAGCCTCCATCATACTTTATGATCCAATTTGTGATATTTTTATTTCACATTTTCCTTTGGATGCATCATTACTCATAAGTAGTTTTGCAGCACTGTGACTCAATACGATTCAAAAGACAGGTGTTGTGTTTGCTAAGGTTGAGTAGCGATGGTGTGTGTGTGTGTGTGGGCGGGGGGGGAGGGGTGTGAGTATGGGGGCGGGGCCAGTTGAGTCATTGGGTCACAGAAAATAAAAATACACTGAAACAACTTTTTGATCCTGTGGATCTCTATAGGCGAATGATTGTGCGCGGTTTGTCACTGAGTCACTGAGGCAGGAGGTTTTTTTAAGATGTTTGTGATCGGCTGCGAAATATCCCTGGAGAATGGAGGTTAGTTATAGATATATCCAAAAGAGGAAAACATTAAAACAGGATTGTCTTGCTTTCACATAGCCAGACTGCCCTTGCTCCGTAAACCCAAGGGGACTTTTTATCATGCCTTTTATTCGTTTTACGAGGGCCATACCCGTTGGCAACATAGACCTTTTCCCTAATCAAATGAGGAGTGGCTGCGTGTGAAGGCTTTACACTTAATCACACATTTCTCTTATCAGATGAGTCACCGTGTCAAGGATGTCCTCCTCAAATTCCTTGGGTTTTGAAGGGAGGGGAATGAATCTCTGCAGAGCGCTCCTGCAGCAGAAGCACGTGGGCCGCGGCTGTGTATTTTTGGAAGGCTTTACCTGACAAATGAGCCAAATAAAGCACCTGAGAGGCATGTGGTCTTGTTTGTCTCTGTAATTCTTTTGTCACCTTAATATGAGAAAACGTCTCAGTCCAAGAAGACGTCTTCCTCTCCTCTAGCTGTTTCCATAAAAGCGTGTACAATCTAAGGCTTAGATACAAATTTATGTTTTTGAGCCTAAATGTTTGTTTTCATGCAGCAAAATGAGGTTGGTGGCATGTCCTGAGGATATAGAAAACTTTGCTTTCATTAATTAAGTGGGGAAAATGGATGGGGTTTCAGGAAAAAAGAAGATGTGAAAGTATATTTTTAGAGTACATTTTTAAATCTTTCACCAATTTAGGAAATTGGTGAAAGATTTTCAGTACTGATTTTAATGCAATCACCATGTGAAATAGGGCCAAATCCATAGTTTGCATTCACATTTTGATGGCAACTTGCTTTTTTTTGTTTTACTGAAAGCAGAAGCCTCGTGTATGACCTAGAGAGGATAACTGAAACGTCAAAAAAACCCAAAAACATAAGAACCCAGAAGGGTTTATGAACTCAGGAAAAGCTTGATGTGTAAGCGCCAGCTGTGGGTCAGCACCAGTTAATAGCTTTCCTAATTACGCCTTCTCATTTTCACAAACTCCCAATTCGATTACCTCACAAACAAAAGCAGCCAGAGTTCATTTACCTTCCCTAACAGGAGCAGCAGTGCCTGGCGAACGCGCAGCTTCTGGAACACAAAGAGGTCGTACACGGCCGACACAGCCAGCACAGTCACACCCTGCTCCTTCCACAACATGCTGGCAGCTGCACACCACAGGCTGCCCAGCATCCAGCCCCAGCATCTGGCGGCGCAGCCGCCGCCACATGTCCTCCTCTTAAAAGCCCTCCATTTGTCACCCCGTAATCCGCAGTGTCTCGCATAGCAGAGGAGAGACAGCAGGAAAAACAAAGCGGCACCGACGTCCGCCCTGCCGACCACGCCGGCGACCGCTTCGGTGTGCGCCGGGTGAGAGGCAAACAGGAGGCCGGCGAGGAGGCTCCACAAGCCCCTGCCGAGCAGCGAGTGACTGAGGGCCGTGACCAGGGCCGTGACCAGGCCGTGCAGCACGATGTTCAGCAAGTGGTAACCCCAAGGTCGCAGGCCGTGCAGGGTGTAGTTGAGGCGGAAGGAGAGGGTGCAGAGCGGGCGGAATGACTTGTGGCTGCCGCTGTGGGTGAGCAGCGTCCCCCAGAAATCATCATACAGGATGTTGGTCCACGGCGTCTCTGGCAGAAGGTCCTGGTTCGTCTTGATGGCTCGACTGGGGAAGCAAAAGAAAAAGAACATTAAACGGGTCTGAAATGTTTTTAACAAATTAAAATATCCAATCTGCTTAAAGTTTACATCACGAGTTGCCAGCACCACTAGTAAGGTGGCTAAATATATTGGTTCCTTCACTTTTCCATTTGTTTGTCTTGGAGGAAAGACAAACAAATGTGACTAATTAGAAATATTTACAGTTGCAATAAATACGGACAAAGGTATAACATGCTGTGCAGTCGACACCCTAAAACCGACGCTAAAATCTCTGTTTGTTCGACATTTGTTGTAAATTATGTTTTCTTGAGTAATCAAAATAGCAATTCAGTAGGTTTAAGGTAGAATATGTCAGGTTATGGATTGTTTTGAGGTTTGATTCTAGTTTTGATTACTGTTCTTTGATTGCCGTAGTTTCATTACTGGATTAGATCACCCTTGTTTCTGTTTTACTTTAGCTCAGTGCTTTCTTACTTACTCTCGTTTAACTGTGCTCCTTATGTCTAGTTATTATTTGTCAATGTTATATTCATTTTTTCTAATTCCCCTGTTTGTGCTTTCTGTGCATTTTTCTCTCTTTCCTCACACCTGCAGCCTGTTATCTAATCAGCCTTGTGGTATTTAAATAGAGAGCAGGTATCCTGCTCTTCCTGCTGCTGGTTCTCTCCTGCCCGGTTCCTGAGGTTTTGCTCTGCTCTCTGTTCCCTGTGGGGGGTTTTCTTTTCGTAAGTTTTTGTTAATCATTTTTTGCTTCATCTTTCTGATCATCGTAGCGGCTAAGAGAAATTAGGAAGCTACATGTCTGAAACCAGCTGCAAAATTTTGCAGTTAGTCAAAGAACGCGCTCCCACAGCGTGTCCACATGTCACTGGTTCCAGCATGAACACGGACAGGTGGTTCCACACCCACAGGCTTTGGGGGATCCTCATAATTAACGGATCATTACCGAACATTTGTGTACACTTGCAGCGTACGACAAATGAGGCTCACCAGGGGGTTTGGGGGGCTGAAAAGTGATGAATGGGAAGGCTCCGAGCTGTTTTGGCGAATCCTGTGCAGAACTAGGTTTGTTTGTCTTGGACAGTTGGTTTATAGTCGTGTACTGCACTTGATTGAGCTGGCTATGGTAACTGAAAGTAAAAGAATCTATTCAAATGGAGTTTATTTCAGACTGTTTAAGAAGTGGCTAATGCCTCCTGAAAACTGAGAACAAAATACAGAGTAGAACAACAAGCAGAGTGACTCGTAAAATTAAATTAACCCAACTTGAGGTTTTTATAACTTAATAATTGAGTCTCAACATGTAAGATGTGATTTTCTGTTTTTTTTTTTTTTGGGTTTTTTTGGTGTAACTTTGTCCGTTCATGCACTCAGGCTCTTTCTGTGAGACTCCAAAACATTCCCATGCTTCTAGCTCTGTATCTTTCCCTGGAGTCCTGGGTGTGCCACAATGCCTCCTCCCATTGGGACTTGCCAGACACCTCCTGTTTTAGAGCCTTTGGAATGCACCATTACCAAAAGCTCAAACTTCCCCAGCTGCCTCATTTTTGATGTGGGGGACCAATGACTGTACTCTGAGCACCTCGGGACTGGAGGAACTTCTCACTGCTGCCAGACCAAACCGCCCTTAACCGCCTGTCAAAGTCCGAGGCTCGTTTCCAGCCTAAAAATGGCAATTCATTCTTTTCGGGCTGAAGTCAACAGGGTCAGATTTGTAGTACAAACCAGCTTTTCTGTTTAAACCTTGTGAACCGATCAATCCCTGCTGCCCTGGGGATGTATACGGCACGGAACCTTGCAAAAGTGCCCACAAGCCTTGGCTCAAATTACAACCACGAAACTGTGTATTTTATTGGGATTTACAGATGAACGAAGTAATTCATCACTGCAAGCAACACAATGCGTGTACAGGGATATCTGAAAGCAGTTGTATTTATATTCATCACCTCGACTTTGCTAGATGTGCAAAGCTACATGTCACTTTGCGCATCGAGCAACTAAAACTGGTGACCTGTCCTCTTTGCTATAACCTTAAACACAATCGGATTGGATGAATAAAATCTGAGAACAGCAAATTTAAAGTTGTGAAATAAATTTTCAACCTGATTTAGGTCAGGACTTAGAAGTTGCATGTTGTTGTCTTGCTTTTATTAGTGTTTACTTCCATCCATCAACACTAATAAGCTTTCCTTTCCACCCAGAAGAATAATGCTGCCACCATTCTGCTTCACAATGAGGTTGTTTTTTTTTTTTTTTTTGTAATAAATGGCCCACTTTTCACTTAAAAAATGAAGAAATATTCCCTTTTGGTGTCAGATAATCTATTTAAACATAATGTGACAAACTACTTTAAAAAGAAGTTCAGGAGCAGGAATGGTTTTGCAGAGCAATAAAGCAGTTTTCAAATTCTAGGTTTAATATAAGACGCCATTGGAGGGATAAAATGCACTAAATTGTAGGACAACAGTGAAAGGGGCAGCAGAGCTCTTGATGTGATTGCCGATAAGCCAATTAGGAGCAGCAGGAAGGGGAGATAAGGTCCAATTAGGAACAATTTGCAACAACACAATGCAACCCGATTGTTGATTTTCTTTTGTCTTCTTTTTTTTTTTTTTTTTTTTTACCAGGCAACACATTTGTTTTACTGACCAATCAAACTGCCCCCACGGTTTGATTATCATTCAGGATAGTTTCTTTGTCTGTGCCTGTCACACCCTAGATGGAAAAGCAACCCAGAAAACGAGGCCAGTCAGAAACTTCCTTTGTCTGGAGACTGTAAATAAGAGTCGAATGCTGAAAAGGAATCGGACAGGGCAACACTGAGCTCTCACAATGGAACACTGATGTGAAAGTGAGAAAAAAATGAAAAGATAAAATAAAGATCCACGCCAGCTAGAGAAGAGTCTGTGCCAAAGAAATAATTGCTTAATTAATTATTCCATTGTTTTTTGGGTTTTTTTTCTTTCTCTGCTCTCCCACAGCTCAGGAATCACGTGAGCCCCACTTCCCAGGATTGTTGCTGAGGAACTGTTCCACTGCTGATATTCCAGAGAACTGACAGCATTACATCATGCAGTTTACAAAGTCTCTTCCTTTTCCTCGGTGAGCTATTATTTATATGTTAGAAAAAACATTTTACAATGCGGAAAACGCCGTGAGAGTGGAAGGACACGCCACATGAGAACAGTGAAAGTTTTATTTGTTTTGTTTTTTTTTGGACACTTGAACGTTTTTGGCGTCTCCTGATAAAAACCAAAACATCCAGCCCGCCCTGGACCTTCCTGGCAATAACTTCGCGCACTTTCGAACCGAAACACACCCGGGATTCACCCGTCACGCTGCTCCCCTTCTGTTGGGTGCCAGTAAATAATTTGAATATTCAAATCGGCACCGAGCTCTCTCATCTCTCTCCCTGCTCCTGCCCGGCACTGGAGGATGAAAAGAACTCATTAGCTGAGAGGCTTTTGGAACGAGTCCGTGCATGTGCCTGTAAAGACTAAAGCAATAAATGGTTACATGCAACGCATTCGTCTTTTGTGCGCACTGTCGGTGCGCGCATGCGTGAGTGTGAGACGACACAGCGTCCACTGATGGCTTCATTGTGGCACGTCGCTGCAGCGGGGCAGATAAAGAGGCCTCCTGTAGTGATTGCTCTTACAGAAGGGGGTCTTTTGTATTCATCCGCCGTATGTGGGGCAGGCGGGCTGCAGGGGACTCCATTCACGATCCCTAAAGTACAGGACGTGTTTGGTCTTTTCAGCCCTTTTCCTTTTTTCTTTCTTTCTTTTTTTTTTTTTTAGGTAGGGGAGGTAAAATTCTCCACTTTTTTTTTAGGTTTAAAAAGACAGACAGGGGATATTTGTAGATTTTTTTTTTCTAGGTCCGTTTCTGATACAGTTGCTATTCACCAGTCCACTGCTGCAAACAGGAAAATAACCAATCTGTCTAAAGTGTTTGGGTATTTGTCTTTTCAGTATGCAAATGAGGCACTCCACAGGCTCCCAGGCAGTGATCTCACAACCAGTGATTTACATGTTCATGTGCCAAGGGCTGCCTCCACATTGCTGGCTTTTTTTTTTTTAATGGATCTCAGTGAACGTATGATGGCTTTTTAAACTGAATGTGAAAAAAAAGCACTTTTCATGCAGTTCTTTTTTTTTAAATCCCTAAAAATGACGAAAATAGAACCAGTTTAAAAGGACATGTAGTTTAAAAGGACATGTTTAAATCTGAAGACGTTTTCATCCCCCGTTGTCATAAATCTGAAGTTTTCTACCACAACTTTGCATAACTTGGAACTTCTTACATTAGAATCATGTTGTATTTCCAAACAAAAACTGCATTTAAAGGAACGATAATAGTTTAATAAAATAAGCTCAACATCAGCAGATCCAAAGAGTGATAATCTGTTTTATTTTTTCTGATATAAAAACATCTTTATTTTATCAACTGAATCTCTTTATATACAGTAAAAGAACCAGTTCATTGCTTTTTAGGACTTTGCCTATGTTGTCCTTTACCTTCATTATAATTCTGTATATTAACATAGACCTGTTTTTTTTTGTTTGTTTGTTTGTTTTTCTTCATCGTCCTGCTCCATCTTCTATTCCTCACTCTTCCGGATTTCAACATCCCAGGCGGCATTTTCACAGAAAAGATCCCACAGAATTTAAAGACTTCAGAGGTAAGTGCTAAAACACACTTTGCAAAACCCAACAGCAACCCGTCTCATCCCCGTTGTCATAAACGTCAACATTTTTGCAACTTCTATGAAGGGAAAATATAAACCCTGCATTAGACTTCCATCACTTTACATAATCAGGACAGACTGCGTGACGGTGTTTTGTAGCAGAGTGCCTCCTCCTGCTCCCTGAGGGCAACAATGAGATGGATTAGTTCATCATCCTAAAACTGTACTAATGGACACCGGCCAGCGCATTGTCATCATCAGCTCTCTTCCTTTTCACTTCTCACCCATTATCCTCTATTACGTCCTTCATTCACCTTCTTCCTCATTATTATTATTATTTTTTTAAGTCCGACATGTCTGCCTTATTTAACAATGTCATTTATTTACCTAAATCGTGCCTTAATGTTCATTGTCGCGATCCAAATCGGAACGGCCTCGCTCCAAAGCCTTTTGCACCAGACCCCATTTGGCCAAGCTCTATTTAACTTCAATTTACTTAATGAGCAAACTGAGCTCCAATTAAAGGCATGGCCATAACGCAGCAGCAGGCGGCTCAGTTCAGACAGTGTCTGTATTATACTGGTGCACCATTGGAAAGACTCGCTTCTGATTCTTTTTGCAGAAACATATATAATTGCACGCAGCTACACAAAACCTATATCAAGGCAGATGGAGGGAAGAATTAATGAAGGCCTAAATTTAAAACTGTGAAATGGTTTTCAGAATATTTACAACATATTACAGTCAGAAGCTGGCAATGTCCTGTTGGCTGAATGGATGAGAGAGTGATCACAGTGGTCCTAATTTTTCAAACATGAAGGGATGTCACTGGTAAAAAAACAAACAGTGGATGTCATTCTCTAATAAAACCACACATATGCATAATAATAATAAAAAAAAAGCCTATGAATTTCAGCTCAGTGATCACTCCTGCTGAGGTACCAGCTCTCATCCAAGAGTATCTTCCATAGATCACAGTCTAGTGGTGAACAATGATGCATGAAGCCATTACGCAGCTGGGTCGAACTGATTCATTCCCTGGATGATTATCAGCGGTTATGATCCTGCCAGAGTGCAGCCGGGGCACAATGATAGCCAACATAGAGATGTGAGGTGTTCAGTGGATGACACCAGAACCAGAAGTGTTTTGGTTTCTAGTTCTCACCATTCTCTCGTTCACAACGAAGCTTTCTTGCCCACTCAAAGCCCGTTTACTTGCCCCGTGAAGCAATTGTAACCCAGGCACAATAAACTTTCAGAAAAAAACAAAACAAAACATTTTGTCTTTCGAATCAGCTCTTTTGTATCTATTTGTATATTGGCAGCAGGAAGTGATCATTAAGGGCGTGTTCAAACATCACACGTTACCAACACACACCCCTGGCAGAAACAATACCCCAGCCAGAAGTGGCACCGTTACTTTCCCACACTTGGTCCCACGCAAAGGCGGGATGTGGAGGGAGAGGGAAAATGCGTAAATGTCTCGAACGCATTCACAAAACTGTCTCGCTGCCAGCTGCCTGCTTGTGAAAGATTTACGCGGAGCTTTGTCTACCCTCTCCTTTCTTGTGGTGTGTAGGATGAAGTTGAGCATTAGCTTGGCAGATTTTATGCCTCGCTCAGATGGAATAACTCTTTCCTCGTATGAAATGTGTGCATGAGGATAAACTGCTGTTGGACAGATTTTCTACATTGCTCGGGACTTATGACATGACAAAATGGGGAAAAAAGCTGGAAAGATTTTATTGTGTTTTATATATTATCTGGTATTGTAGCATCTGAATGAGGCATGGGGTAAAATAATTTTATATTTACTGCTGTAAACCATGGTTTCCCTTTTATAGTTTTGTTTTGCAAAATTTCAAAGATTTATTTGTTTTCTTGATTAAAAGTGGCCCATTGTGGAGCCTCAAGTTCCAGTGGTTGAACAAAAACAAGAGAGGTGAAGATGGAAAGAAAAGCTGAAGGACATGTTTTCTCAAACCTAAAACAGATGCAGCCAATACAGAACTCTTGCATATTTTCAGGCTGTCTGAAAAATTCCCAAATTTTCCAGACTTTTAAGAGTCTGGAATCTTAAACTAGAAATATGGGGTTCGTTTCTGTATTTCTAGATTTCAACAATGTAAGTTGTATGTTTCTTTTAAATGACTCTGATAGTGCCTTGCTAAAATGTTCCCACCTTTTCACTTTTTGATCCTTAAGCCACTTTTGTAGTTTTTTTTATTTTTTATTTTTATTTTTTTTTACAGAATTTGTATTTAGTCCTTTTTACTCTGACACCCCTAAATAAATCCAAGGCACACCTCCCAGCTGAACAACAATTTGAAAACCAGACCACGAGTTACAATTTAACGGCTTAGGAAATGGCGTATGTGTCTGAATGTCCCAGTCAAAGTCCAGACCTACTTCCAATAAACAATTTGGAATAATTACAGACATTATCCTTTTCACTCCAGTATATAATTGCTGCGTCAAACTAACAGACTTTGTAATAGTTACATCACCATCGGGCCCAAAAAGTGGCCCATTGTGCAGCTTCAGTAGCAGCTTCAGCAGCTTTATCTCCATCAGCTGATGGAGATAGTCTGAGAGTCTTTGGGCGTGCACATTTCATTCTGGGGGCTCTTGCCTTCAAAGAAGGAGAAACGGTCTGAGCTAAATGTCAGGAAGTCATGTGCGTCTCTTTTGTTAGGTGGCAGACCTGCTTTCATGAAGCCATTTCCTGATTGACAAAAGAAGTAAGCAGCCAACAGCGAAGAGTGTGAGTCCTCCAGCATGAATGAATACAAGATTCCTGACCTCTGGCACATTTTTCTATGTTGATCTGGTGAATTTCAAACATGGAGCAATCACGAGAGCAGCTATTTTACACTAGAATGAAGAAAAAGCCCTCAGTAGTGCAGCCATACAAAACGACGGATCATAAAAGAGCGACAGCGAATTTGATTAACAAAATTACTAGACCAGAGTCTGACCTTCAGACAGGCAGGTAGCGAGACTTACACAGAGGAGAGAGCAAAGATATGTGACCCATAAAAGAGCATGAAATAAAAAAAATAAAAAAATAATTGGATCAGAATCTAAAAATTAATAATGCGAATAATGGAAATAAATAACCTTGACTCTGACTTTGTGGTCCCATTCAACTAATCAGAGTGATACTCTGGTATCATCACCCTGAATAAAGCCCCCTGCTTCAGTAATAAAAAATAAGCTTTCATAGTGAATTTGGGTTACTACGGGGTTTCACTAAAAGGCTTTCAGGTTAAGTCCCTCTTGATAGATGCTTTCTACGAAGCAACCATATCTATATCTATAGATATATCTCTATATCTATATATAGATATATATATCAGGAAGGATTTATTTTTCCTGTTACCCTTTGTCAATATCTTGATCATTTCCTTTGAACACGCTGCATTTTAGTGGCAGTGAGAGTGCATACTAAATTAACGAGAACCCGACCATCACTTCTATTTATCAGCGGAATAATTGGCATTTGTGCAACTGATTGATTGCTTCCACTTAATTGAGCGCACAAATTTTAAGGCATTCTGACAACAATGCCGTCCAAGTTAAAACAGGAAGCCTGGCCCACGACAGCATTTCCTGAGTGATGTTGTCAATAAAAGGCGCTGATAAATCTCCAGCCTTATAAATCAATTACTAATAAAGCAAATGGTTGCTGTACCTCAGGCGGTGGACTAAAAGGACTCGGTGTGCATTTTAAGAGAATGAAATGTCCTGATAATTTATTGTTAATACAATCACTTAAGGCAAGCTGGGAATATTGCTCACCTTCTGTGAAGAATTTAAATATAACGAAGGTAAAATAAGTCAGCACAGTCACATTTAAATAGTTGATTTTTACAGTTAAATTAAAAAGTCAAGTTCGCAATTCGACAAGAAGCAGTTTCATTTTTTTTTTTCTTACACAATCTTTGTCTTTCCAAGCCTTATCAGTGAACTGAGGCAGACTTCTACACCCTCCATCCACCCACTCCTTCAGCATGTTGCGCCAAAGACAAATGAGAGACCAATCAGTTCTCAATTTTCCATCCAGCGCGGGCTTGACAGTTAATTACGGTGTCTGACTGTAGACGTGTAATTATGGTGGCCTCCCCGATTCGCCTGCAGACACAGTGATAAATGGGACGCATGATTAAAAATTGACAAGGGACAAAATTAATGAATTGTGGCTGTTTATAGAGAATATATTTAAAATGGCAGCCAGGTTCTGATAAAAACGTGTTGCTTCTGACGGAATTCATTCAGTGTTACATCATTTAATTTTTGGCCTGTTTTCACCGTAGCATGCAAAAATAATCTACATTGTGACCATTTTTTAAAAATGTCAAACTTTGATGCTATTTAACCAACCAAAAATAAAGCAGATGTTAGATATTTAAAAATGCCTAAACACAGAAATTAAGCTTAGATCATTTTAATATTCATGTAGTAGCAGTGAAAAGCATTGCATTTCTCAGTGGCATTGCTATTTTACCACAATCCAACCTGTCACGTCCTCAAGCTCCAGGTACAATCCCTCCCCTCTTCCCTCCTTTAATTAATTCCACCTTCTGCTTCCACTGGCCTACTTCCAAAAAGCTGTGGGTGCTGGCACAGTGACCTATAAAGACGGGCTCCCCCAGGTCCCCAGACTCATCACCGTGAACCCACCACTCCTCTCCGTCCTCGCATGCGAGAATCAAAGTAGGAGCCCTAAACGCTGCAGACAATTTCCAGCTCATATTTTCTCAGTGCAGCAGTATAAGTTGGTGCACATCATATTTTTACATTTAAAAATATGGAACACCTGGACAAGGCAAAGCATCAACCAAAGAGTCTCTAGCGTGTCACGTACCTCCTTTGCTAACGATTGTCAAAAGCATGGCAGATCATGACGGCATCCAGCTGAGATCTTTTTCCTTTGCTAAAGGAAAAAGAAAATCTTTTTCATAAGGAATGTGACATACTGAACTGCAGTGTTCCCTTCACAATTCTTGCTTTGGCTGCAGTAAGCTACAGTAGTCATAAATCATGCTGTCTGTAGTTTGGTAGAGGCAAACCCAATGTCGATTCAGGAGTCTATGTTTTCTGCTGGAGAAAGAATCTTGAAACTTTTGTACTGTCCAAACAAACCAAGAACTGCATCTCTTGTTCTACCTGAAACAACTCAGACAGTGCTGCTAAATTAAAAAATAAAGCTATTTTGGGAAAGTAGAGAATCTAAATCTGCACCCTGAATGTCAGTCTTGGGTGTCGATGCTTTTCTGCGTTTTGACAGCTTTCAGCGGGCTGATTCATATGCAACATTTGTAATGCCTGAGAAAGCCACGCTAACGTCCTAAAAGGAACTGTATCCAATCCAGAATAGGCCCTCCTTTTCTTTGCCGTGACCAGTTGTCACATTCCAGCATTAGCCGCAAAGAAGCGGCAGCTAAAAAGGGGTGCCGTGGAGGGTAACTCAAACCAAATCTGTCTTCTTTTCAAACACCAGCGCCAATTATCTGGGATCCTTTCAGATTGTGATCTGTGATCTGTTGAACACTGCTTGTTACAACACAACCATTTGCTTTCATGAAACTTTAACTTTGAGCCTAATGGAATCCGCCCAACCCCTGTCCGATTGACCCTTAACATTTAGACAGAGAGAGAAAGGTGACCACCGTTTGGAAGTGTATCGACAATCTTCAGTTCTAGAAGAATCTAAGGAGCAAACTTTATTATGAACCTGACTACAGACTTAATTTATTATAAGCTATAAACTGCTAACAACCAGTGGAATAAAAATAGAAAGCTATTCAGTGGAATAGTGATTAAGCTATCAGCAGGAATTCAAAAATACAGAGACTGGTTCAAGTGCATCAGGGGACTTCAGTATAAAACCATAAAATGGCCCATAAACCCCCCCCTCTTTGAAACAGACTTGGAGAATACACAGACATGATGTAATGGAGAAACATCTTGACATCTGTATGGAGAATTGAGTTGCACATCCTTTTTTTTTTTTTTTTTTTTTTTTTTTTTTTGCTTGTTTTGTTTGCCAGTGAATTGGTGATAGGAGCACAATTTTCAACAGAATCTGAAGACTGATGTCTGGTTTCAGTTTAAGTTAAAACTCCATGACTTAGCGGACTGTTGGAGTTGCTGCACGCAAATGCTGTTTTCAAATGACTTTGGTGGAAAAGCAAATAGGAGAACAAAAACGAGTGTCTCTCTGTGTTAAGATATCAATTAACTGTGATTAAATGAATTTTTTTTTTGTTTTGTGAAAGTCAATAGCCAGTCCAAAGCTCAATGAATGTAAGACTATGAACAAATCACTTAAATATAACTTGTTTTATGGGATCATAAACTCTGCTCTCTACCAGAAAATCTTGAAGGAAAATGTTTAGAGTGGCTGACATCATTGGAAGTAATTCAGGTAATAATCATTTAAACATTTGGAAGCAGACTGCAAACAGGGCATGGCATTTTCACCCTGTAAATTTTACACTCTTCACCTCAACACACACAAGGAAATGCTTGAAGTGTTTCACAAAGTACTGAGATATTCTAAATATGTGACAGCAGCTGGTACTGAAACTTTGTTTCATTTCTGCTTGTCTGTACCCACACAATAAGTGTGTTTTGCTTTTTTTTTTTTTAATTCAAATTGAGAAACAATGCAATGGCAGCTTAAACCTAGTCAACTTGTATCTTTCTACTTTACTGTGTCTTTAAACATGCAAAAGATAGAAATGCTCTCCAAGCCCAATAGGATCCTCTCAGATGGTATGTCGAGGTTTTGGAAAATCCATTGGTTTCAACAAAAACAAGAAAGATCGACTTGTTATTTTAGAAAACATTTTCTGATGTGACTGACGAATTATGTTAACCGAGGGACTCAACTTGAAACCACCGATGTTAAAGTGTTTGGATCGAACTGACACTCATTTACCGACCGTCACCAACTCCAAATCAATTTCTTGAAGCATCTGCATGATCTTGCAAACCTGCTGGAGAGATTATTTCAATACATTCCTCTCGTCTCAGACAAATACGAGAGAGAGTGAGACGTCTGATTTTCCATCTTTTCTGTCTATAACACAGATGCGGTTTGTTTTTTGTACTGATGATGCTAAATTGGCATCAGCAGCCACCTCAGTAATGGATTGATGGGCTGTGGTCTCGCGGTAATGAGCCAGCCTTGGGGGGGAAACGTCTGCAAATCACTATCATTTGATGAAATGCACACAGCGTTGTGGATCAGCCGGTTCGGTCACACTCTGCGGTGACCTCTAAATTAGCTAATCTATACAGCAGAGATGGGAATCTACAGCAGCGTAGGTTCTTCCTATTTTCCTTCAGCTCACAGAAGAGAATGATTGAGTGACTTCAACAGTGACTGTTTTTTTTTTTTTTTTTTTTACCACGGGGCGCCAATTGTAGTGCTGGGAGAAAGTGAACGAACAAACTGGTCTTGCGCGGCAAAAAGACAAGTTTTTACCATGTATTTTTGGTCTAGCTTCTCGAGCACTTGAAATAAGACAAAACTGACTTACAAGTAACTTTTCAGTAATACATAGAGGCTTGTTTTAAGTAAATAATTCCTTATTATTGATGAAAAATATACTTGTTCCATTGCCAGATTATTTCACTTGTAACAAGACATTTTCCCCATTTTATAAGTTAATTTATTTTCCAATGGAACGAGTACTTTTTCACCAATATTAAAACATTATTTACTTAAAACAAGCCTCCATATCTTACTAAAAAGTTACATTTAAGTCGTATTTCAAATGTATTAAGATATTTGCACTGGAAACCAGACCAAAATTACTTGGCAAGATTTTGTTTTTGCAGTGTAGCAAATCAGAACGCATGACCAAGCCATACCTTTTATGCAGTTCCTTAGATAAAACATGATTTTTTTATTATTATTATTTTACGTTTTGTCCAGCAACAACCACAACCTTTTATGCAAAAGTAGAAATGTTATGTGGGGTAATTAATTTCTCCAGCACAATGGTCTCCAACCCTAATTGGAATCAAATTAAAAGCTCCCAATAGATGATAGAAATGTTCTGATGTATACAACCTCTGACCTTTTTAAATCCTGTAAGCAAGTGGGTATTTGACAAAGACAACTCTGACTGCAGAGCACCAGAGCAATCACTCCCCTGCCACTTCATCTAAGGACCCAATATTACACCTGTACCTTTGAGGTAAAAAAAAAAATAAAAAAGCAGGGCTGTCATTTGATCTCCCTGGAGATTTAAATCCCTCCTGCCTCACACCGTATCTTTCCTTCTCCACCTACAGCGTTTTTATGAGGTGTGAATCACAAACTGATTTCCCCAAACCACACACACTAGGCACTCTCCAGCTGGCTCAGATTTGACCCAGAATTCTTTATGCATATTAGAATATTTTACAAGCCGGAGTTAGCCACGTATGAAGACTGAAAGCCCTTCAGAGGCACTCGGTCAGGATTTACAGCCAAAGTTGCCAAGCTAATGAATATTTGTAGGTTTTTGTGAGGCTCTTGGCACTTAAAAATTAGAATTCCACGCTGAGAGAAACGAGAGTTTCAGTGCATCTTGAAAGGCATTAAGATTTGAACTCATTAAACGGTACGTGTGTTTGAAAATATTTCCCTGCGCTCTCATGAGCAAAATGCTCACATCTCTTGTTAAATGCGTGAGGCATTGCTCGGAAAAGTTCCGTCTTCGGCTAATGATAACGGCTCAAAATATTTGTCTCAAACTTTATGTGCGGGCCATGTTTGTGCCAACACCCAAAGCAGCCAAAGCGTTTAACTGTAAGTCTTATTTTTCAAATCTTCTAATAGGGTATAATGATCAGCTTTATTTTCAAGACGATGATGAATGCAGTGGTTAGCACTGACACCTCCAAGTAAGGCGGATTTCAATCTTGGCCGAGGCCTTTGTAAGTGGAGTGTGTGTGTCGTTCTGCACGTCTCTGTGCTTTACTGCTATAGTATGAAGTATGGTTTCAACAATTTTCCTGTTGGGGATCAGTCAAAGGTCCAAGACGAAACATCGATGTTTGGTCCAAAATAACATTCTCATGATTCCTTAAACTACACCAGTCTCTCCTCATGCCAGATCTGTGTGAAATATCCCTTTAGAGCAATCTGAATCGCGTCAACAACGTTTAATGAAAACTACATGATGTAATCTGAGCATTCCTCCAAAAATATGAAGTTTTGTTTTCTGTATCAGTTGAGGAAAAAATGGTAATAGGATGCTCTCAAATTCTTTCTGCACGTCAAGACTTGCCCTCCATACTCACTACATAGTGTGTTGATGCGCTTCATAAAAAGTTTTTACACCCCCTGAGCTTTTTAGCATTTTGTTAAATCATGACCAAACACCTCATTGTATTTTGTACAGAATAAATGGTATAAGTGGAAGGAAAATTATTGTGCATTATGTTGAAGCATTTTACAAAAAAAAAATGAAAAAAAATCTAAAAAGTGTGGAGTGCATTTGTTTTCAGACACTGTTTCTCTGATGCACCATCTTAAAATGTATTTAAAAAAGTTCAGAAGTCACCTTTCTACTAAATGGGGTCTATCTGTGTATAATTTGTTTCAATATTAGTACAACTGTTCTGTAAGGGCCACAATTGTTCAATAGAGAGCATTTAAGAATAAACATCTTCACAAATATGCACTACTTTTTGTCAGTCATATAAAATCTCATTAAAATACATAGAATTTGTGGTTGCAATGTGCCAAATGTGAAAAAATGCAGTATTCTCAATCATTTCATCTTTCTGCAAACGCTTCAATATAGCGCTTGACTCTCTTATGACCGATAAGACACCCCAGTACGACTCACGTCAAACGTTCTCATGCAGTAACCACATCGCCGTACTAAAACTTTCCACCAAATCCCGTCCCCCCCCCCAAAAAAAATGATCCCGCACAACTCATTTATCAGGTCGACCGCAATATTGAAGGCCGAGAACGATCCATCCACCTGATGGTTTAAACTGCCAGCACTGACAGCCTCACCAGGGGGAAAAGGCTGTCAGCGGTCAGCACATATGAAAAAAACACTTCCACGTCCAAGAACCGATCGCGTTCACATTCTCACGGGCTGGCTGCTGATTGTCAGAACTCACTTCTCGCACTCACAACTGATGCTGTGCGGTGAAACATGAACGCTTTGTCAAGTGTGACATGCTTGAGTTTATGTTGTGGCAGCTGTTCTCGACTAAAGAGGAGGGGGGGCGGGGAAACCTCCACTGCAGTCACTGACTGCACGGTTATTGATTACAAAAGATCAAAAAGGGGTAACTTCTCACGACTCGTCTGATCCTCAGCTTGGCTTTGGTTTTCTATTACGCCACAACTGCTATAAGCTGCTTCAGGTCCACCCATACAGTTTATAAAGAGAAAGTGAATGCCAGATGCTAAGTGTAATCCAATGCCACAAAAAGCATCTTTGCTTGCAATGCTACTTTTAGTGCACGGTGGTGGAAACTGTACTCTAATCCCCTTTACACAATTAAAGTTCTCAGTTACAGAACAGCATGACAAACAAGTTGGCCAGATTTGAAATTTAGTCCGACTGAAATGACAGCACTTTATCTGGAGTTTGGAAAGTTTCATCCACCCGAAAAAAAACGATGTGATATATGTACGCCCGTGGAATGTGCATGTCGCAGACAGCTGGAAAATTGTGTAAGTAATGCCGTCTGTGGATACCAATGTTTAGGAATACACATACGGTTTGTATACAACAGGGGTCATGAGACTGAGGTTTGGTGGCTGTGTTTTGGCAGCTGAGCAGGGCGACTGCGGCCGGCAGAGAACGAGGGCCAGCCAGGGGTGAGCAACACCCTTAACTAGCTTCATGTGTCGCTGAGATCCAAGGGGATAAGGAGTGGCAACCTAAAAATAAACAAACCCAATCTTTCTATCTAAGTAGGAGAACACGTTGACCAATATCAACAAATAAAAACTAGTGGAAACAACAACTATTATTTAAGATCCCCTCGCATCTTATAAAACAATTTATTTGAAAAAGATGATGTCTGAAAGTCCTGGAGATGTTCCAAATGTAGACACTCAAGTTGTCAAAAAGTCAAGATGCCACATTCCATGTTACTTCTGGAAAATCTACTGCTTCTTATCATTGCTTTGTCTAGTGATCAGCCATCATAAAAACATCAAAGTTCTAGCTTTTTCTTGTCAGTAAATGATTGCTGATTGCTACCAAATTGATCAAACAAATTTTTTTTTTGTGTCGTACTTAGTGATAGAACAAATTTTAATATCAATGAGGTCTTTAAAAAGGAAAGACTAGGATAGAGGAAGCTATTATGTATCTCTAGATATTTAAAAAAAAATCTTTTTCAGTAGTTTATTTACCTTACTTTAGTGGAGGCAGGTCATTTCACCTCTTCACCCCTTTATTCTTTTAGTTGTAGACAATTTCTTTACATTTAAAAAATGATCAACTATTACAGGATCATGAACCCATCTTCATGTAATCTATCTTAAATCAACACATTTTAATTTATTATTTTTTTTTTTAAATAAAGGATCTCAAACCGCAGGAAAGAAAAACGTCTTCAATGTTCTAAAGTCACATATTGAGGTTGGCATACATTGTAAAGGGAATTTTAAATTATGACAATGTTCCAAAAACACTGAGTAAAATAACCTCCTTGAACATGCCTCATTATTTCCTATTTAACACGAACAAGTCTCGCAAGAGTTATTTTTGCCAAAGGACATTTTGCCTGCTTTTACAATATAAAGCCCCAACAGCAGATAAAGATGTGTTTGCTCTTGTTCTCGACGACGCTGTTATTCTTTCCTAACATACTGAGCTGAGATGCTATGTAAAGGAATTCTAATACTCCCGATAGATGTACGTGGGTCTTAAACCCTCCTTTTTAGAGGATGAAAGCAAGTCCCAAAGCCACATAATCAGAGGAATTGAACACAAAGCTTGTGTTGGTTGAATCTGCTTGTAATCAAGGCGAGATTCTTTGTACCCGCCTTTCTATTGTTTCAGTGATGGTCTAAGCCCTCCACCCCAAATCTAAAGAGACTTATATTGCAAACACAAGACAGCAATAGCAACATTTTTTTTATAACCATGAATTAAAACCACATGTCTATGTTTAAATACGGTGAAACAGAACAAAAGATGGTGACGCTCCACCAGAAAACCTTTTACTACTCCCAAACCACGCTTTTTTATGAGGTCTGCCTCTTTCTTTTTGTGGACACACAATCCTTTATGTATGTAAATCTGCTTTAAAAGACTCTCGCTCCAAAACCATCCTTAAATTGTAATTCATAAGTAGTTTTCTCAACAGTGTTCCACCCCGCACAGTTCACTTAAGTTCTCTCGTCGGGCGATCTTAGAGGTAAGGGAGAAAAGTCCTCTTGACATGCTGTCTCACCTTAGTTTTACAACACACATAATTCTGTCAAAGAAATTGTGCTCATCCTTTTTTATTAACTTACTTTATCTCTCAATATTTATCTGCTTCTAAGAAATGGCATACTTAAATAGCCTCAGCGCAACTGGGACACAAATGGGGGTTTAGATAATTGTTCCACTGGAGACAATGAGATTCCAGGCAGCATTTATAGGTAAGTCTGAAGCTGATCACAGTGACTGGCTGCCTATTACAGTCCGGGGTGCGTTTCCAAGGTGAAATCTGAGCTTTTGTTAGAGTATCAGCAACACTGGCATCGAGAGTATTAATGGTATTAATCGGCTGTGTCTTATTGTAAAATTCTGGCCAGCTAAGGAGTCATTAACAGCCATTTTATATATATATAATTCAGTTTATTTATTTGTCAACAATTTGCCATCTCAGTGGCACTTTACAAGATAAACTAACAACTTGGATGGATATATGTAATTAAAGAAATCCACTTCAGTCTAGTAAATATAGACAGATGTAGAATAAACCTTAAAAAAGACATAAGGGACATTGAGAACAGACGTGGCGATGGATGTACTCTGTATTCAATGATGATTCACTCAATGAATCATCATTATTTGAACTTTGACCACAAACGTTTCTATGTTTGCTGGTTTTGCAGCCAGTAAACAGGTTATTCATCAAGTGCTCCCAACCAGGCCAAAAGCAGATGGCCAATGTTGAAACAAAAAGCTTTCACTACCCATTGTCTAAAAGTTGCGTCATCCCTCCATCCATAGATTAATCAAAAATTTCTATTTGGACCCCTGGTCTCATAAATCTACTTGTTTTGGTTTCACTTTCAAACTTGACCACTGTGGACGTTTGAACCCCGAGTTCATAATGAACTTTTGAAAATATATTTTAAGTCATTAAAAAGTATTGCGAACTCTGAAATTTTCCTTTTTAGAAAACTATGGAATTTTGTCAGAAAAAGTGTTTTGGAATCTTGTGACCCATAATTTATGACCAATAGCAATGAGGCGTAATAAGTAGGCTTGATGGCATGCAACTCGTAAAAGAAACATTCCTTTTAGAGACTTATTAGAGGATTGGAACGAAAACAAACTTGTGAACATCTCATTACTGCGCATATAGCCATATATTCAGCATAGTTTTATCTGAGAGGTGAAATGAAGGTTGCACTAAGGACAAAAGAGGGAGGCAAGAGAAACAGGCTTTTCTTGGATATTCCTCTGTGTTTTTTGGTAGAACACACAGCAATGATCTTGAAATTTGTAAATCTTCCAGAGGTCTAAGCAATGTGTGCACAATTAAGACACATAAACACAATCCGTTAGTGTGCCAAGTCAATGAATTATGGTTTGAATCGCAAGGAAAGGTCTCTCTTTTTTTTTTTTTTTGATTACATCTTGATTGACCTCAAACACCACATTGGAGAAAGAGCAGATGGCTGGAACCCACAATCTGTTCTCCTCTATCTTCATTTGGGCACTTGTATAAAGTCGCTCATCTCTAAGTACTGTGTCGTTTGTGTGTGGCATAATTAATTTAATCAACCTTCTTTGATCTAACAGTTAAAACAGTTTTGCTCCTTTGAGACTTAGATTTAAGATACGTTTATTGAGCCCCCTGGGGAGCCATAATGTATTTCTGAGGGAAGCAGCGTCTGTGGACTACGATGTTACCGAGGTCACAGATGTTTCTGGAGACACAGCTTTGAATGTGGAGAGCCATTTAAAGGATCCATTTCATTTTACAGCGCTATCTTCTCTTTCTTTCCCTTTATGTTGAGTCATGCTTGTGATGCTTTGGTTTTCTAAGCAGAGCCATGTTAGTCGAAATGTGCATTTCATAAAAGCAGTAGTGTTGTGTGACTTAAATATCATTTATATTATGAAGATTTTAACATCACAAATCAAATATTCTTTTAAATAAACCACAAGTCAACAATGAGCAAAACACAGCTGCCTATTCTTTGGGCTGAACTCAAGAAAAGCCTATCAGTAAACCAGCAGACCATGTCTTCATTTCTTCCCACAGATCAAAAACGGCCTGGCTCAAGTACTCCCTTAGCTTCAGTAAAAACTTAGTCATTTCACACGCAAAGCCTTTTCATTGGGATTTCGGCTGTCCAATGCAGCTTTTGGCCAAGCCCACTGCAATGCCAAGGAAAAACACTTGACATGATTGAATAAGCAGAAACCAGCCAGAACATTCCTGCAAGTCCAACCGCCTGGATAAAGACTTATCTGCTTCACCATCTTGTCCAGAGGGATGTGCCTTGTAAAAAGGATTTGACTATATCAGTTAAAGTGTGGATAAGATCAGATGAGCTTCCTGCAAGGGACTGATGTGGGGGAAAAAAAAGGATATCTACAATCAAGTAAATTCGTTTGGATGGCTCTTGAACAGGATGATTAGTTGGACTCTCTTCCATTTCAATCTGTCTCTTGCCTTAACCTTTTGCTCATAACTCTCCTAAGATTCCCGAGGGAAGAGACGGGGAGCATAGAAGTCTTGACCCCATGAGAGGACAACGCTTGATAAATGACCGCGGAAGGTCAGACCTCTGATTGGTATTCAGCCTCCTCCGTCTGAGAGTGCTGAACCAAAACACCCATGCCTGTCCCCTAGAGTGCAAATTACAATGCTGACTTTGATAGATACTCAGTGTTGGCGGATTCTGAACTTTCCCTGAGAGGGTATAACGAGAGTGTAGTTTAAAGTGGGCGGAGGGACGCCCCAGGTAATATGTCACCAACTGCGTCTCTGACAGTCCAAGAGTTGGGTGGATGATGCTGATGGATGAATAACCTTTGGGCGTTTTCACTGGAATTAATGATGAGTGAAGTAACTAAAGACGGTGTACAGAATCATCGACTGCACCGTCATCCCTCTTTCTTCCTCTTCGAACTCCACAAACTTACAGTGGGGTCACAGACAGTTTTCAGCAGCAGAATGTGGAGTTGACCTTTAAAGGGTGTCTCAAGATGCTGGCCAGGGAGCTCCCTGTGACTGAAGAGCATAAGAACAGGGGTAAAGAGGCATCATTTTCATCAAGAGACATTATGTATCACATACCTTAGATATTGGTAATCTCACATTTTATAATAGAGAGAAAATTATGATCAGAAGAGTAATCCGCCTTCCAGGTCAGCAGGAAAAAAACCTTCCCAAATGGTTCTTTGAAAGGGTTATTGTGAAAGACTGATAGCTTCCCAACCACAGGACATCACTGAAGAATACTGACAACACTAATCATTATTTTTTTGTTAATTTTTCATCAGAACACCATAAAGCATACATGTTCTTTTTATCGGAGCAAATTTTGTTGATGACTTGATTTCTCAATTCCTTACCACTCCAACTTTGGTCATCTGTGCTACAAAGCTTTGCATGACTTATCCATGATGTCCTCTATAACTATTTTCAGATATTTCTTCTATTTTACTTTAAAGACTTTGCGTAATCATACGCATAAGACGATACTGCAGCTATGCACATCATCGTGAGCTGAACGCGCACCCTAACTGGCATTTAGCCATGCAGCACGACAACAACATATCAAATTGGACGATGAAATATTCACTTTCTACTTTACCCTTTGTTCCAGAGCGTTCCTTGAAACCGACGTTATTGGCCCCAACTTTAACACAAACTAACAGGTGCCATGGCAGAGACGATCAGCGTTGGTCAATTTACCACTCAGTATTGTTACACCTGACATCCGTATGTCCAGGTGATATGACATGTTTATGATAAAGTTATCTGAATAAGAACACCCATTAATAGAAGAGATCAGCAATTAATTACACTGACTGCTTAAATTTTAGGGCAGTAAGCAGAACCTCTTTAACCTTGACATGTTTTCAGACATGCCAAAATCTGCTTTGCCTTGGAGAAAAAAATATAACTTTCTCAATAAGGCTCTGAAACACTGGTTGTTTAATATAGCAGAGGGCGCTTCTCATCATGTTAGCAACTTTTTATTCTGATTGGACAAAAAAAAAAAAGGACAAGAAAATGTGGACATCTTTCTTGCAGCTGTGTGCAAAACTACCTACTCTGATTTAAATGAGCTTCATTCCCCAGAGTGCAGAGCATTGTTGAAGCAGGCATGTTTGAGCAGCTTCAACACAAAGAGCATCTCTGATTGTGCAGCAGGCTGCATGCAGATCACAACTTTTTGCAGCGAAAAATGTTAATGTGAACGCTTCCATAACTATAATGTGTTAAAACGTGTTTGTCATTTAAAAAAAAAAATTCTTGCCGTATTTGCACTTCAATTTTACCTTTAAACAAAGAAAAATCATATATTACTGGATTATCTTAAAATGCAATACAACACATTCCAGTTAGTTTATTTTCCTCTTTCCGTAATCCAGAGATCAATCAAGCATCATCTCTAAAGTCAACAACAACAAAGCAATGATTTATACGTGTTTACAGAAACACATGTGAGCAGAAACGATGAGGGCAAACCCCTCCAAACGCAGAGCGACTGACAGGAGAGAGAGAGAAAAGGAGCGGGCGATGATGCTGCTGCGCTCCGTGGGCGAACCCTACCTGTCATCGTAGCAGAAATCTGCGTCCAGCGTGTTCAGATAGAGACCCACAGCCACGGCGGTGCACACCAGCTCCGTGATCATCTCTCAAAGCCAAAGAAAACCCGGAGTAGAAACAGTCAGAAAATAGAATCGGCTCTCTCTCTCTCTCTCTCCCTCCTTCTCTCTCACTTCTCTGTTATTGTGCTCTGAGCTGAGCCGCTCGGCAGCGCGGATCTCCGGGCATGGTTCCCCTGTGTCAAGCAAAGTGTGTCAAAGTTTGCCATGTCCCCTCTAACCCATCGCGGTGAGAGAGCAGGGGTCAGGGCTCTGCTGTCCCCGGATCGGGAGCGGAGCTGTGCGCATTTTGTTGCTGCCGTGTCGTCAATGAGCGCATCTCTTCCTCTCTCTCTGGTGCTGGAGCAGAGGCTGGAGAAGGAAGACGCATGTGGGTTTTCAGCTAAGACTGAGCATGCGCACTGAGATTGTTCTTGGAAGGTACGACACCGTACACAAAAGCAGGAGGAGGCTGTGGGGCAAATGAGAAGAGAGGAGGGGAAGGGGAACAGGTTTAAAAATGATATCTCATTTATTTAAAATGTTGTTGAATTATTCCCAGTTTCAACAATAGACAGCTGAGCTTTTGATGTTAGAATATTCATGCCAACATGAATAAGTGATCTGTGATGCATTGTGAACATATTTGAAAAGAAGCCATCTCTTACAGTTTCGTTACAAAAGCATAACATCCATTGAAGCGTTTTGCAATGTTACTACAACCTCCAACTCCAGTGTATTTTATATTAATTTGACATGGCAGACCGCTATGGATGGAACCCCACAGGTCACACTTTGTAGAACTAGACCTCCAAGAACCTGTCACATCCACCTGTCTGTGTTTGCATTTTGATTATTTTCTTGTTGTTTATTTATGCCCAAATTTAGGAATGCCATATTCTTATTATTATTCCAAATGTCTTGCTTTGTTCATATCGGTTGCATTCTGTAGATCAGTGATATTTTCTGCCCTTCTTTGAGTCTCTGTTAATGGTCCATTAACTTCCAGGAATCTCTATAGTTACTTTACATTGACTAGCAGAAAGCCATAGGCATTTTTCTGCATCATACTCAAAATTTAAATTAAATGCTGAGGGGCCAGAGAAGACCTCGCTTCACATTATCGCATTCGTATAACAAATTAAAAATATTGATTGATTTTTCCTTTAACCTACCCCGTCGTCGCTGTGCAGAGGCTAAACACAGGGGGTCCTGAGCATGATGAATGAACCCTCGCCTTTCAGCCTATGGCTTGCATGTATATGGGCATCGGCTTGGAAACGCGCAACCTGGTCCCGCTGGCTACCAGCCGGACAGAAACCTGTCCCACAGTTGGAGCTCCGGCGGGTGTAAATGCACCGCAGAGCTTTGGAGAAACAGAAACAGATGGTCGATGACGGATGTGTGGCGCACACAGGTGTTGGCTCAGAATTACTGAGACGGCGACGGAGCATCATGAGGGGTGGTTAGAGTCGTTTGTAAGAGTGACCTGATTCAGAATACAGCGTGACCTCAGCCTCGTGGAATCTGTCGGGTTTTTCAGGAAAAACTGTTGCAGTGCTTTTGGACCTGATTGCTAGACGCATAGGTGACTTTATTTGAATTGATCTCTTGTGTTCTGAGGTAACAGGACCTCATAGGTTACACTTGTTGTTGGCTTTCTAGACAAAGAACCTAAAAGACAAGCAAACTTGTTTACTTTTAGTCATTTTAGTCTTCCATATAGCAGCAAACTGCATAAGTGATGAAAAGATTATGGAAGTAATCAAGATACTGATGCATTTATTTTTCTTTCCTAACCAGGCAGCATTACATTATGTCATTATGTCATCAATGTGATCAAGCAACTAATTTCTGAAAAAAAAAGAGAAACAGACTTTGTGAATATATTTTTGTTTCATCTATGTGGTTTTAGGAAGTGTCTGTAGAAACCTTGTTGCATATTTGACTTGAGTCCAATCTCTTTTCTTATGTCTGCGTGTGACGTCTTCGACATGATTGTGCATGTTATCAGTGTCATTCTATGAAGAAATCATACACTTATGTTGCATAAAAATGACTAAGGAAAATCAAAAATCTAACATTTTAAACACTTTTTTAATACTATGTAATTATCGCTTTACTCTCAATTTCAACTTTACCAGACGTCTGACCCCTCTGATGCTCTCAGTACTGATTGTCTTCACAACATGAGTCGTTCAGAGTGAGCAGCGGTTGTTTCCACGATGCTTTTCACTCTGTAACGGCGGCATCTCCACCCCAGTAGATAAACATCACACAGGAAACAGACCATCAGGGTTGGAGGAACCGGGCTTCGCTCTGGTCTCGCAAAAATAGATGCCATTAATATCAGCAGCAGAGCAGCAGCCACTTACAATCTGCTTCCGAATGCAATCTGCTGCTACTTCCCAATTCTGCCCAGGAAGACAAAGAAAGTAAACTTCATCCCAAACTAGATGGAACATGATGAATGTTTGGGTTAGGAGTTAACTTTGGAAGATGAGGCTAATTAACATGGGATGGGCTACTGTTGAAAGCTGTGGTGTTTTTGAGAAGGAAATTTTGTTTTGTTCATGAAAGCAAAGAAAAATGCCGCAAACAGGCTTTGAAAGTTATTTTTAAATCAGAACGGAAAATAATGTGATACCAATCCTTACGGAGAAAGCTTAGGTGAAAAGCTAAAGAGCTTGAAGAACACGTTAGAAATACTTGTATACATTTTTAAGTTTCATTGCATTTTATTTAGTTCTCTGTATTCCGATTATCTGATCTCAGTTTCAACAATCAACGTTTCAGCCCTTATCAAAGTTCATTTTTCACTTCAGCGTCAGTGTGTAGACAAATGCAAACAGTCTGTGGCTGTCAAAATAAAAAACTTTTTTTTTTTTTTTTTTTTACAAGCTGAGTTTTAAATATGTTAGTTGAATTTGCTTTCCAGTCACATTTGCCAAAGAAGTGCCTGTTTTTTTTTTTTTTTTTATCACAAGATGTTTTAGATTGATCTAATATGACTTATTTCTTCAGATCGGGAAGAACAGACGGAAAAGGGAAAAACTGGCAAGGATGCGTTTTGTATTCAACCTAAGTAGATGTCCGTTCTGCTGGCTGAACAAGGAGGGGAGTATCGATCAGTAAAGTAGCTGAAACACAACAACTATTAATCTTGCACTCCACCGATCTGGTGTTTATAGAAATGTGGTGAGAAGTAATTTCATTTAAAGTTTGTGCAGGACCAGGGAAGCTTAACAGGATTGATGAAAAGTTGGATGTAGTTAAATACAAGGCGAACAGTTCTGGGAAAGGAGTGGGGTGGAGGTTCAATATGCAGCCGGAGGTACTGTGAAATGGTTTGGACCAACGCATACTGTATACATGAGCTATAATGGCCTACTCAAAGACCAGACCTTAAGGCAAATTAGAATTTGTTTAAAATATATTAACATTTGTATTCACAAATCCACCTGAATTTTACCAGTAAGGACAAACGGAGAAGAGGCAAACGCCTTCAGCTCCAACTGCAGCAAACGGGAGTAAAGGTATTTTGTCTTCTGAGCTAACTGTGTTTGTATGCCACATTTATATTTTGGTGAAAAAATGGAAGTTTAGTCCACTTTGTTTTGGTTCATGACATAAATCCCCAAATAAATGACCAGTAGCATTTGTGGCATGGCAAATCAAAATTGTGGAAAGAGTGGAAATCCCAAACATTTAGAGCAGTCTGTCAGATAAAAATGACAGATAACGGTTATTTAAATCTGCAGCAAGCTGATTGGGACTGCAGACATCTGATCAAGCAGCAAAGACAATGTGCCAGTGAAGGAACAGGCAGATGGTGCCCCCATTCTTTCTGATGGCAGCCTGCTATCACACCTCTCCCTAAAAAAAAGGGGAGAAAAAAAGTCACACATAAAAGACGATATCTTGACAAACAAGATTCCTGGAAGGAATCTGGGTTGAGAGGAAATGTACTTCAAAGGGGATGGCTCTTCAAATACTCATACAAAGCATCCTGCATCCTTCTTCTACAACTTTTTCTACATTATTTTTTTGGCAGTGTTGAGATGATAAATCCCATTATTTTCTTTCCAATTCCAAACTCTAATTACACTCTAACAAAATCTGATGAAGCTTTATGTATGAAGCTCTTGGCTTTAGGGATTTCTGGAGATGAATTTGCAAATCAGAGAGGATTACAGAGGCCTGGATTCAAGCAGCTCTGTGAGAAAGTCTCATCAAAGCCAAAAGCCAATACGTAAGACGGACTCCCCTCACTTCCCTTCTGCTTCCTCCAATTCCTACCTGGCAGGGAAACGTCCTTGTAGGTGGTACGGCCTTCTTCATTCAGACTATTTGTGGCTCAAAGTCTTCACCACATCCTGCTGAGATCCTTTTTCTGCCATCTGTTAAGTGCAAAGCCAGGAAATTGGAGTTTACCTACCCTCCCATTGTAAGCTGGCAGCAGATTCGTGTGCGGCGTTTTTTTTCTTCCCCCTGCGTGGACACTTGAAAGTGTTGCACAAACATGCGTGTGACCATCAAGGCAGGTTTGACAGGATGTGACTCAGTCAGTGAAAACAAAACCTCAAGTGGTGGCAGACAACTCCCCCACCCCCAAATAAAAAAACACAAGCCACGCTCACATCTGTGACTTTCTTTCATTTTCTTCTGCTCCATGCTCCGTCTTAACTGGGATAAAAATAAAAAAAGGCTGTGGGACGAAGTGCAGTTTCACCGCCACAGCTTCGTGAACCCTGTGAATGGGCTGCAGATGTGCCGGCTGCTGTAGCCGTAGCGACAGACGGAGGACGCAGGAGAAGGTGTGCAACAGGAAGAGATGATTAATATCAATCTGCTCTGAATCTAGCAGAGCTAACAGTTTCAAGCTTAATTAGTTCAGGATCTTTGCTTTTTTTTTTTTTTTTAATTTTTGTAAGAAAAAATGACTTCTAGCTGGAGATAGGCAGCAGCAACACCACTAGAGACAAGGGTGTTAGAAAATGGATGGATGTCTTTGGAAAGAAATCTGCCTCTGAAATACAATGCATATAGTTTGTAGCACTTAGTCCTAGAATTGAATCACATTTTATAATGTAACCAACACAAGTAGTGGATAGTTTTAAAGTGAACAATCAAATATTTAAGCTGTTTTTAGGTTTACAAATGTAAAAGTTTAAAATGTATGAGGTGCCCTGACTCGATACTTTGCACATCAAGAGACTTGATTTGATTCAGATTAAGTGAAGAGCATATGGAAACATACACTTTCAGGTCTACGGAAAATTGTTAATTAGATTTAATCTCAGGGTTTGACTAGACTTTTAAAACGCATGAATATGCGTCGATCTAAACCGTTCCATTCGAGCCGTTATCCTTGGGAAGGTTTCTTTTCACATCTACCCTTTAGTTGGCTCTATACATCTTCCAATCAAATCTGATCTGCTTCAGTTTTCCCTTGGCAGAAATGAATCCTCCAAAGCATAATGCTGCTGCCACAATATTTTACGGAGAAAATGTTTATGGATATCATTTTGGTCTCATCTGATTAAATGTCCTTCTTTCACATGTTAGCTTTATTCCCTTGGGAAACATCCGAGTCGTCCACAACGCAGCTGTATTTATGTTGAAATTAAGCTACACCCAAGTGGAGTCTCCTAAATAATTAGTATGAAATACAACATATAAATGGTTACATTTTCATAATCTTTATTCGTATAAAAAAAAACCCCAAAAAAAGAACAGGAAATATTTTCCTTTTACTTCACTATGGTGTGCTAATTTGAGTTAGCATACCACATACAATCTCAACAAAATGATTCTGATGGTTTAAAGATGTATAAGTCGCGCCTATTGTAAAACCAACCGGAAAGAAGAGAACAAGTCGCATTGCGCCTCTCTCCTCAAGTTATTTCTCAACCTTAACTAGAAATGGGTTTTCCAGATGTGCCCAAAGTTCACTCAAATCCCAAAATACCCCCAATTCCCTGATTGGTCCTTTAAAACAAGTTTTCTTAAAGAGTCCGGTGACTAAAGGCTGCAAAATACATCACTCAATCACACAGGCCTCACAGAACTTCCAAGTATTTCAAAGTAATAGAAAACTGCAAATGTTACATGTATGTGGCCCATCAGAAACCAAATCGCAGGTCAAATACAAACTTGAGGATTGAAATGCATATTGGTTTAAATCAAAGAATCTAATTAAACCAGGAGGTAATGATGCACTTCAATAGTCGTTTTCAAGACAAATATGCCGACAATCATATACAAATACAATCTAAGTGTATCATCTCCATGCATAAGTGTCTCAGCTTTTTAGTTTCGTAAAATGACTTTTAAGTCCGACGACGGCGTAGCATCTTGGAGACAGCAGGGGGTCGAACAGCTGAACCAATGCAGAGAACGACACACCCTCCTAAAGGACACAAGAAACACACATTTCACACAATGCCTGGATAAAGTATAAACCATGAGTCCTGGTCATGAAGCATCAAACGAACAGTTCTTGACCAGGACTTTTGATAATTCAGTCTTTTGGATTCAAGTGTAAGCGGGAATGCACCCAAACGTTCCAGCACATCGGCTCTCGAGGACTGGAGATGCAGACTGTTAGGACTGGGTGATCAGAGTGTGTTAGTTTTCCAACACACTCTGAGATTTGAAAAAAATGTTGGTCTCATTTCAACATTACACCTTCGTCCACTTGCTTGTTGTGTCCCATTGGTGGTTTGCAGAAAATTGCCAAAGGCCGGATTTGTGCAGGATAAGCATTCACCCCTCCTGAGCTCTGTGCCTCTGCAGCTCCTCCAGAGTTACCATGAGGTTAATGGTTTTAGGTGAATGGCCACATTTTGGTACCTTTGAATCTGTTCAGCCTTTTTCAAAAGATGAACTGAATAGAGACAAACCTTTTCTCCAACAAACACACACATTGCAAATGCACTTTTTAGATGTTTCTTGGTGTTTTTTTAGAGAAAAAAAAACTAAACATAGTTTACCTTACACATTTCACACTTGTAGACTTTTTTTTTTTTTTTAAGAAAAATCATGTAAAATAAACCTTTGGCAAAGCACTATGATTTCTGTTCTGTGTGGTGTTTATCTTAGAGAACGTTCCAAAAATCAGTTTAGAATGAACTCCTGTTTGTGTGGAAGAACACTGCCTGCATCTGTCGTGTCTACAACTAATGCAACAGAAAATTTACTAAATACCTCAATCTGTCAGTGTTGGGTCGGATAAGTTTGGCCTCGCGTGATTCCGAACTCATCACCACATGGATTACATTACTGTGCTTCTATCATCATCGTTTTCATCCTCGAGGGACAGCCTTTAGCCCAGAGCAGTGATGTTGATGTTACGTAGTTTGATTACATGACCCTAATGAGGAAATCCATCTGACACATTAACCGCATGTAATCACCACTTCAAAGCTTTTCGGAGACTTCGTATCGCCTCACGATGACTCGGAGCAAAGATTAGCTTGTTGTGTTTGGCTGTGGAAACAGAAGACTGTGAAACTGCAGGCTGCGTTCAATTAGGCTGACACCTATATTAATGTCAGTGGTCCTGATTTCGGCGGACATCTCTACATGTTCGCTTTAATCATTGGGGAGGCGTATTTCAAATCCCAATCAACGAGCTGTAAGAGCCAATCACGAATGATGAGTCCAGCTGAAACGTAATGAAAGGAAATCAGAGCTGGAGCACTGCTTGGGTGATCAAATCAGCTGCGTTTGTTGCTCTATTTTCATCTACTTTGTTCGACTGTTTGTTCTTTTTTATTTATATCCGAAGATCCCTAAAAAGCACTTCACAATGCAGATCTGTTACTGATCTACACCAGTGATGTGTCCTTGGCTCTGCGATGTTATTGCTGATTTCATGTGCAACATCAAAGTTGAATCAAACTCCCGAACGAAAATTGCAGAACCCATCACATTTCTGTCACAATGCAAAAGCCCTGAGACATATTAATCTTTTATTGTAGTCACATCATAACAGTGAAGGAATCGATGCAGTTGTCAAACAGTGAACCATGCCATCCAGACCACTGTGTTGCAACATAAACCTTGACCAGAATTTTTGCTCCGCCAATACGTATGGTGCACAGTTACGTACTTTCCAGCAGCCATTTTTTTCATCTTACTTGTGCAGTTCAAGTGGTTAAGAGAGAAGGAAGGTTTATGTAAAGTAAAACAGGAAGTCATGAAATGGAAATTAAATATCTCTAGGCAATCAGATTAAAAACAGTAAGCACTGTAAGTGCTTCGTAAGACTTATTTTGTATAATTTAATACAGTAATTAAAAAATATGTTTGGTTTTTTTTCACTACAAATGTATTCAAATTAATGGCTTTTCCAGGGATTGCAATGAATTTTCTTTAATACCAGAGAAACATATTGAGTAGCTATGAAATGCGTTTTTGAAATCATTCATTTCTTAAGAGTAAAAAAACCAATCTGGACTCTCTCCCTTGTTATTTCAAGAATTAAATATAACCATCTACATTTCTTAGAAAATGGAGTTTAATTTAACTAGTCACACCCATGACTGTTTGACCTGGAGAATAAAGGGTCGGTGCTGGTGTAAGTCTTGGGTTGCTCTGCTGATTCAAAACTTGGACAACATGCTGAAATTGATGGAACCATGAAATCTGAATCAGAGGCTTTGTGTAGACCGTAAGCAGGTGGTTTGTACTGAAACCTCTGATATTGTTTAGTAATTATGCCAATCAAAATTCATCCCTTGTAATAAAAAAGACTCGCAGCCAGATATTTGAAACAACTGCTGTTTTACACAACCTAAAAGAGGCGGACACATTACCTGTTCTTTCAGGTAGCAGAGGCGATCCAGCAGAATCAGACCTTCTATGCATGGAGCAAGGGCCACCTTCAACTGCAGAAATGAAGACGTGTGCAGTGACGCTAGGTCATTGAAAGGAGCTTTTCTTGATGCAGTTTAAAAGTTCCTGTGAGTCACTTCCTTTAGCTCATGTCTTGTTCTGACATTTAACATAAAACAGCTCTGTGACTTGTTCCCATCCTGTTGCAAGAGTGCAATCACCCCGAAAAAAAAAAAAAAGAAGAATTTGTGTTTTATGTCCGGAAAGTAAATTTGTATTGTGGCTGACACCATAATTAGCAGCCTCAGGGAAAACAAAACCAGGGCTGGTTTTCCTCCTCAGTTCAATTTTAGTCATGTAATTCCCCACAGATCTATAATTTATTTACAATTTGCAGGAATTAAAATACTTTACACTGAATTCCCTGAATTTTTGTGGTGGAAATGGTACTGCGTTTACGACAAAAATAAACCCCTAGATGCCGTACGAGCTGTGAATGGTTGCAGGCTTCTTAGACATTTTCACGTTCGAGCTCTATATGTTTCACAGTATTACATTTCCAAATGCTTAGCTTTTTTTTTTTTTTTTTTACCGCAATCAAAAAATAAAAAAAATACGAATCTCCGTAGAAACCCTGGGTGTCGTCTGCTTACCATGTTAAAGGCGTGCATCTCGTCCATCCGTGCTTTGTACGTGTCATGGTAGCTCTGAATGTCACTGTCACAAAGCTGCAGAGGAAGAAGTCAAACAAAGAGGGTGTGGAATATGTAGCTAAAAGAATTTTTTTTTTTTTTTTTAATTTTGAGAGAAGACAGTGAGTGAGGCTCGTAAATTGTTTACAATTTTTAGGACTTGTGAGAAACAGATAAAAATATGTCATGCTATTCTGGGGCAACCAGATTTTTTGCTTGCCAGCCTTACAAACCATGACAGCATCTTTACCGCTTGCTGAAATAATACTTCGGCTCTGATATACAGATATAAAGCTCAACCTGGTGGTGGAAATGTGAAATGGATGTTTGCTATGTTTCCAGGAGTTTGTTTCAGGAAAGCGTTGTAAGATGAATGAAGTAATTGTGCGTCTGACCTTTGAGTCATCCAGCTCCAATCGGTGCAGAGCTCGCCGAACGTAGTCCACAAATGATTTTGCTTTGGAATAAACATTTCCGACCCGCTTCTCGCTGTGGAGCAAACACACTATTTCTCAGTTCTGGCACGCTCGAACAAACAAACCTGTCACTCCTTCAATGTGTCCCCAGTTTCGCTTTAAGTCACACGTTGGAAATCAAGCTGTACCAAAAGGCTTAACAATGATGAATAGCTTCTGTCTAGCGGGGGGAAGTAATGGATATTCGATGCTAATGGCTGTTGTTAAACTAAGGTTCAGAGGGCAGGAAAGGTTCAGTGTCTTTTAGGAATATTTGATCTTGTCTGCAGCATAAACATTTGATAAGGACTGAACCGAGGTCAGCTGCATTTCCCCCAATTGTTCCCGGATGAAATCTTGCAGTGGGAAGACGTATTTTCACACCAACTGAAAATGGGAACTTTTTAAAGGCATACCTGATTTTTATTTAAATTTTTTTTTTTTTTTAACATTGCAATACACTTCAATGATTAGCTTTAATTTGAACCGTATGCATCGAAATTAGGACCTAGCCCTAGCCCATAATCTGTAATTGGTTGACACAAATCCAAAGCAAACATTTCTAAACGGGAAGTGGCAAAATGCCATATCAGTGCAGCTCTAAGTACTGAGCACGAGGCTTAGAATACCTGATTTGTTGAACTTCTTTTTACTAAGTTCTGCATGTGCTTATTGAATGACTGTGCTGGACCTACTATCAAGATGAAGAGGCAAAATTAACGCTCAGGTTTAAAGGCACTGGGCTCTATTATTGTTAGCTCAACTTGTTTATACTGATAAAATTCTTCAAAGTTTTGATGGTTGGATTGATAATAGTCTGTTATGGTACTGCATGCATGAGGGGAAATCATATCTGGTTAATACCTAAAAGTAGTGACATGAAGAGCATTTTGATCAAAGCCAAACAGCCCATAATTTCTCGCATTTTTATCTCATTGCAGCTGTTTATAATTTTAACAACGTAACAGACGACTGTCAACACTTCCAAGCTAATCTTTGTTTCAACAGGGTTATTTTCAACTCCACGGTCTGGTATAATTCATGGCGCGCTCCATAACTGACTACATGTGGCTTTTGTTTGCAAGTCTCGGTTCATTTGAACTCAAACAAACCAGAAACAAAAAGTTTTCCTTTTTGGTTCAGTGCAGTAAAAGCAAACCTTTTGGACCGCTTTGAAAGCTCGACGCCTGCTCTGTTCTGCGACCCGCTCACAATTTTAACTGTTGCCGTGACCGCCTGTCACACGAAAAGTCCTAAATTGCTCTGTGTTACCTTTTATAGGAGCTGTAGTGGTCCCTCAGAATAACATGAAGCACTGCTCGGAAGAACAAAGACTCCATCTGAATCTGAAGCAAAAAGATAAAGCGGTTTACTGTGATGTTGCTCCAAACGGTGGGTGAATATTTCTGACACTTCCCCAAAAGTTAATGCAACACCAGCAGGCAATCAAGCCTGCTTTTGGATTCGTGCCTCAGCTCCAGCAGTAATAATCAATCTTTCTGTGATTGCATTAATATTTATAAACATTCCATATTAATGGCAGCGGGTATCATGTGTCGGAGTTGGCCCGCAGCCTCTTAGCTCCATGTTTTTGAATAAATACACCAAAGTCAATCAACGACTTAAAACAACAGCAGCAGCATTAATGGACTGATTGTTTAAATGCATGCAGATCTACAGCAATGATAGAGAGCAGCCTGGGAGGTTATTAATTGTGCGTGCTTGTGGTTTGAAATGAGCTGATGGATTTGTTTAGCTAAAAGTAATGATAGATCCGCAACGGTTGTTTCCATTCTTGTGTGACGATGACTTTTCGTTTAATGTATTGAGAATGATAAGTAGGAATGCTTTACTTACACCCTGGCCAAGTGAGACTCGCTCCAGAGCCTGTTTTGTAGAAGGAAGAAGAAGAAGAAAAAAAGATTGTTATAATGAGTGTGTTCTGGTAGGGGAAACATTTTTTTGGAGACACAAGGGGGAAAACAAAGCAGTGCTGAACTGAAACATTATAACATAATATGCTGATGACGGCTCATGGACAGCTGCTAAATCGGCCGTACTTTTCCTTCAACACTCAATCCATGTAGTACGCCAGACCCTCAGCATAATGCTCCCACTAACAGTTGGTCAGAGATTTTAGGTTTTAAAATCCCCATTTCGACTCCTCCACACATGTGGTGGCTCTCAAAGGTGTATGCAACAAATGAGGCCATGATAAATCGTTTTAAAACTTGTGTAGCTGATTATTATGTTCAGAGCAATCAAAAATCAATAAAATCTCTTGAAAACACAAAAATAGCTGCCATTACCTGGATGCGTAAATGTGCCAACATTAAAACTGATATTTTATTAAATTCATTTTCAGAAAAAAAAAAAGTTTTTTTTTTTTTTCTGGAATTAAAAAGAAAAACCTTAAATAAATTAAAAAATACAGCTAAAAACAACCTTGTACATGGATCTCTTGAACCAAACTTGGCTTTTCCAGAGCTAGTTACTCACTCAGGTCCTCCCTGTTGCCCATCACCCTCTGGCCCCCGACCACAAGAACTGAGCCCCCACTTTCACCAGCCCACAGACTTCAGACCTTCACCCGCAGCCCCATAACATAATAATTAAAAGAATATTAGCTTCATCTGTGGGTGATGAAAACGGTCTTGGCTCATCACCGCTCTTCACTGTCAGCTTGAGGGTTCTGCTAACAAAGACGTGCCTGACAACACACATTTCTTTGTGTCATCGCACTCACCAAACATGCTGACATCCTGGCGTTCCTGCCGCAGAAACAGGACTGATTGCGGAGGTACTGACTCAGGGGGAAACCACACGCAGTCTGCAACGGTTTCTCTGACGGGGAAGAGACGGAGATAAACTCAAGAGTTTGCTGACTGAGCATTTTGGGCTCTGAAATGTTGTTCCACTAATGTAATTCCTCGTTTTAAAAAAGGGCAAAATTGCAGCTTGCATCTGTGCATATTTGCATCACCTCAAGCAATCCTAAACAGGAGGAACAATGGTCCTTTTCACTTGCATGGCAATCAAAGACTATTGCGATTTGTTGTTGCAGTAAATCGCAAAATTGTAAAAGAATGTTCCAACTATGAACTCTTTTGCGAGACACTAAATTGTAGTATTTCACAATGACAGGTTTTTATTTTTCATCACAGTAAAAGTGTTAATTTTTTACTGCAGTGAATACAGAAAGGTGATCTTAGCAGTGACCCCACAAACACAAATATTTATGCATTTCAGTCCCAAAATGAAATTCAGTTATAATCCACTTAATTCTACATAATGTGTTTTCTAAACGGAATCAGTATTCTGGAGGGAAAAACGGTTCATTTCATTTGGGGTTCAAATGATTAGTTTGCATTGATTTTTCAGCAGAAATGGCAAACTTTTTCAATCTGCTCTTCTTTCAAACTTCATTAAAAATATATTCATAGTCTTGGGTGCATAACCTAAAAGAGAAAACATTTCAAATCTGTATTAAAAACAGATTTGAAATTATTATGACATGCAGGAGCCTGGCCAAAATTTAGCAGTCTGAGGGAAACTTCAAATGTGAAAAAGACCCACAGTGTTTGAGGTTGTAGAAGTTTTTAGCGTTTTGAACCACATATTTCCGAGCAAGGGAGTTTCAAGAGCCTTCACGTACATTAATATTTCAAATGGGAGGGTAGTGCGTGTTGCTATCTGACGGCCTGACATCCTTCTCATGTCGTTTCTAAAAGGGGTTAGTGACTGAGGGCGAGGAACGGTGCATGCAGAAGGATTCACTGTAAGGAGGTACTAATAGCATGCTGCTTTCATGTGCGGGTGCGGTCAGGTTAAACTATTCCGGACACATAATCACATTAGCAGCCACGTTAACTTCCCCCTCTGTTCAGCGTATGACCTGCTGACACAGAAGCTTAGAAACAAATGGAAAGGAGAAGCCCTCTTCTCCCCCACCCGTCTGAATGTTGGAGGTATAACAAAACGGATACCAAACGTTTATTTTTGGCTCCATGTTCGCAAATGCAGGATTTTTTTATTATTATTTTTTTTTCTTGTTTGGTTTACATGGAGATAAGAAAAACCTTGTTGTGACAGCTTGTTGTGGTAGAGGAATGGCAAAACCAACTGCTTAAGAGGCAGAACAGCTTACACAGTGAGGCCACGTGGAATGTGGTGTGCTTGGTTAGCCATTAGCCAGGAAAGTCTAAGAGCTGACTTGCTGGAAATAATAACACCACTGTGTCCTTTGCTGTTTTTATTCCTTGGATACTTTGATGGACTATTCATAGCTGCAAGTACAACGGAAGTAAGAGACCTTAGGTTTTGACCATCACCATAGCAACATGTCTGGTTATACTAGCCTACAGAGTACCAACTCTTCTTGGATAATGGCAAAAATTTAAGGAATAGTTTGAGAAGAAGTATAAGTTTGAGACATTGATTTGGTATCAAATTAATCGGATCTCAATCCAACCAAACATCTATGGTATGTACTGTTCCAGCGGTCTGCAACAAGGGGCTCCAGGGCCACAAGTGGCTCCTTGCACCTTCTACGGTGGTTCTTAATAGCTGTGGCCAAAAATTAAAAAGAACCAGCTAGTATTTTTAAAATTAGATATGACAAATGCAACTTTTTAAACAGTTTTTGAGTTTATTTTGTGCAATATTTGCATTGAATTTCCACATAAAAACGATTGGTCATTAGGTTAGAATCTGTGCATTTTTTTATTTTTACGGTATATAATTTTCCATCGCAGAGAAAAAAATCCATCTTCTCACTAAATTTTATCTTATTCTTTATTTTAAATCTGAAAAATGGAAAGAAAACGGTGCTTCTTTAAAAAGGACAACATTTCTACAGCCAATATTTATCTAAAATTATAAGTTGTCTTTTTTATTTTTATTTTTTCAAAAAGACGTGTGACCTTTGCGGCTCTAACTGAGTTTTATTTGACTGGTCTGAGAGTAAAATTGACTCTTTAGGTTGTAAACGCTGCAGACTCCTCTGCTGGACAAATAAGTATGAAACACGGAGCTCCCACCTGGCAAGGACCAGCTGCTAACTTCAATCAGATCTGTTATGGAAGCATAAAGTGAGACCGACACAGAATAATCCGAATGTTCATAATGTTATGCTTAATTGGTGCAAAAGCAATAAAAAAGGTAAATGTCTGTTATTCTGTGAGAGCAGGTGTTGTTGCTTTTGTGAAATGCTATCCCAAATGAGGTAATCTCCACGGATAATGTCATTTAACGGAATTGCATAAATTCCAAACCGGCAGCCTAAATAAACACATAACCTTGTGCGATGAAGTGTTTCAGCTTTCTAAATCTTTCTTAGGAAAGGGTGGGCCACCATGGGAGCTGGCCTGCAGCCCACACTGCAAGAGTGGGCGAAGGCCTCAGTTAAAAAAGTGGAAAAGCGTGGAATGGATTGTTTTTAATTGGCTGAGATGGTATCACTTTCTGCTCCTGGTTTCTGATGTTCAGACAAGCTCTGATGATGTTGGTGTGGAAAGTCAAGTTCTTAAAAAGAAGATGCCAGGAGAGGCTGCTGTAACAGCAGGGGGACACATGCAGACAATTTCACACTGAATAAACTGGAAACTGAAGAAAGATAGAAAACCTGGCAGATATCAGGCTCACAAATTAGAGGCAGTGAGACGAGTTCAACTCAGAGTGTAAAAGATGAGTAAAAACAAATTCCTTCGCACACAGAAGCTGTAGAACGGCTTCCTTTGACTCAGTTTTCTCTCCAAGTACAAAGGTTTTGAAATACCGAACTTTCAGCAGCCAGCACTGTAAGGACTCAAACCGTTGAATCCTGGAGCTCAACATGACCTGCAGATTAGGAACTTGGCTCAGTCGCTTCACTCTCAGTGGAATATTTGACTTATTTCCCACAAAAGCCGCACTGAAATGTTTATGTGGCTTGTGGGAAATGAAGGAAGGCGATGGTTCAGAGTGATAATATCAGAGAGTACAGAAGCCGTGAGTTAAAGCTAAAACAAAACGCCGCAACGAAATGTGACAAAATGTCCAGATACGAAAACAAAACCGTTCTAATTAGGCTTTCTTTTCAGAAGAATTTAGCAGAATTAAGAAAAAAAAAAAAGCAAAAAGCTAGCATTTTAAACTAGCATGATGCATTAGCCATCAGCATTTTGTGCAGTTAGCATTGCTAGGACAGCTGTCTGTGTGTATTCCTTAGAGAGCATTACCCCTGAGATTTACATGTTTAGCATGTTCTTCATTGACAAAAAGCAGTAGTTAATACCTCAAAAGGTTAAAACAAGCAAAACTTGTGCTCTGTTCTGTCTTCCTGTTATCTGCTAAAAGTCTTGCTCTCTCTTGACCTCTGGCAGCTTCGGAGAAAGTTGACAATGGCGTTTTCTTACAGCCTCTCACGTCTGTGTGCTTCTTCCAGCTTTCATTTGTTGCACAAAATTAACACTAAAACGTACAAAACTTGAGTTTTCTACAGTCTGTAACACCATCAACATCGAAAAACATTGCTGTCATGTGTGACCTAGAGCTTAGCATGACTTGACCTTGAACTGCCTGAAATTCAAACCATTTTTTATTGAAGAAAGGCTGTGATTTGATTTTTTTTTTTTTTTAATATACTTTATGAATGTAAAATTGACAACATATTTTCATGTTCTATTTGAATTGAACATTTCTTCTGTGTTTTATTCCCATTTTATTGCTTTATTTAGGGTATCAAGGCGCTGGTTGGCCCCAGGCATTCCTTGAGATTTTTCTGTGTGTGTGTGTGTGTGTGTGTGTTTACCCTGTCCGTCCGGGTTAAACTCCTCAGACAGCAGGTGATAGCAGCAGCCCACGCCGCAGACGGCCGACAGCTCCGGCTTCGCCACAAACATCCTCAGCGTGCTCGCAGCCAAGTCTCCACACGTGTGCAGGCCGACCATGACGGCTTCCTGGAGTTTGGTGGGAAACACGCAGGGCAAAAAAAAAAAGAAGAGAACAGAGGAGGACGGGAGAAGATCGATGGTAGAATTTATTGACGATGACAATGGCAGTCACACCACTGACTCGCTCTCTACTCCAGCAGGTGTAATTTTAGACGCTACTGTGGGAGTCAAGTTTGCTACTAACCCATATGGTTTCTACTACCTGACACACAATAAATGCATTCTCAGAATGTTTTTTTTTTTGTCTCCTCACCTCCAGCTCAGTGATGAGATTCCGCAGCTCAGTTTCTGACGTGACATGTGACGTGAGCGGTGAAAACAGGCCGTCAGCGCCCTCTCCTCTGCTCCGAGCTTTCTTCTCCAGGTTCTCTCTCTTCCTCCTTTCCCTCTCCTCTGCACTGAGCTGACTTGGAGGAACTCTGGGGGACGGAGGCTGAATCACATCTGCCGACAGAGCGCTCAGAAAGAGCTCCCCCGCTTCTGGACCGAGCTCCGGATGAGTTCCTGCAGCCGCAGCGTCGACTGACACACCTGCATCCTGCTGAGAGCCACTTGCCGCTAAAGCGTCCCCGTCCTGATTCAGCCCAGGTTTCCTTTCCACCGACTCCGTTTGAGGAGAGGACTGGGCCTCCACTTGGGTCTGTGCTGCTTTTGAGCGTTTCTGGTACACTCGTGAGAATTTCTTGAGCTTCCTGTTCCTCTCCTGAGCACCATGTGTGTTTGTGCTGGAGGAGTCAATGCCAAACACCTGGAGGCCGTACTGCAGCGACAGGAAGGAGCTCAGGTAGCCCTTCCCTGACCCCACATCTATCACCTGGAATTCAATACGTATTTTCACAACGTTTCTTCTCTTTACAATTATTCAAAAATCAATTTCAATTAAAACATGTATGTTTCACTTTATATTTCAAATGATTACATGCATAAACTTGCATTACTCTACCTGTTTGACTCCACAGTGCTGGGCCAAACAAGCCACCACCTTAGACATGCACTGGACTTCATGGGATTTCTTTGAGTTCATAAACTCATCTGGCTCCAGTTTATCTGTTACAAAGAAAAATCCAGATCAAAAAAATGTTGCTTGAGCTCCCCAAAAAAACCTTCATCATCTGAGCTGAACGTTCATCGACTGGTTTGTGTTCTTAGGATAAAGCCCTACCAATTTCTGCACACTCCGACTCGCCAGCTCTCAGGCTCTGCAGCAGCTCATCTCTGCTCACACACATTCCAAGGCCAGGGAGGGATTGGGCCTTGGCTGCCTTGAGCAGCTCATGGATGTCAACTAGCCGGTTTGAATGAATGCAAAACCCAAATGTGGTCCTGGAATGCTCTGTTGAAAAGGACAAACACAAAATGATACCAAGTTTGAATATTTATTTATTTGTCTATTTAAACTGGGGAACTCCATTTGAAAGTAATAATTCAATATTTCCCAGCTAGAGCATCAATTAAGGTTGCAGCCAATTAGGAGCTAATGATGTTGGTTGTTAATTTTGTTTATAATTATAAAACACGTCCTAATGTTGCCAGATAATGAAACCTTAATGCATAATGGCTCTTCTGAAAGGTTATTTATCTGCTTATCATTTGTTGGTGAAAATGATGGAGAATCTTCAGCAAAAGAGATTCACAGTCCAGGTGAGAGAATGTGTCAAAATCAATGGGTGTTAGTTATAAACTCAAATAGGGCTTCTGTGGAAGAAGTAGAGAGTTCAGAAGTCCAAATGTTAAGACCTAAATATGTGGAAAGAAAAACAAATGTCAAGGTTTTTATTTGTAAAACAATACAAAATAAAAAATATTTCTTTAACATTTGTGCACTCATATAAAATACGATTTATTTATTTTTAACTTTAAGGCAACAACGTCAGAAAAAGTTCAAGAGGAATTGACATTCTCTCTCTGACGTCTTGTCTGTATTTACCCTTTCTTTGTGTTCTGGCTCCCCCTCCTGTTCGCTACCGGAACTGACTGCTGCTAGGACCTCTTGTGGCGTCACAGCCATGAACCGCTTCCACACGTCGTGCGTGTAAAACTCGACTGTGTGAGCATTGGCGATGGCGAGAGTCACCGACAGGAAGCGCTTTACTTCATCTATCCGCCGCTGTATTACCGTAAGGCTGCAACGTGAGGATTTCATTTTGAAAAGCGGTTTAAAGAGCACCTCAAAAGCACGCGCACCATTTCATTCTCATGACGACGTAAAACGAGTCGTTAGTAGTCAAAAACATAGTCGATTACTTCAGGCTCTTTTTTTCATGCTTTTGTTCTTTATATTTTCCCGATATAAAAGCTTACATTTTATGTGTCAGTATAGTGTAGAAAAATGTTTAATTGTTAACATTTAAATGGCAGTTAACTATCTCGTAATTAACAACAGTAGTATTTGTGAAGAACGTAATCTATCCGTAATCGACTATTCTTGCCTGGCTGAACTACGTCACCACGCAGCGCCAGCAGGAAAACGGCATGCGGCTTGAGAATAACTAGCTAAAGTAGCATGAGAGAGTTATAAACGTCCTGTTTTTCGTGCTTAATTTAATTTAATTTTCAAATGGCGCCGACGAACCAGAAAAGGAAAAACGACAAAGCTCAAATTAAAGATGGCAATTTTAGGAAGGAAAGAAAAGCGTCAGGCGGGGTAAACAAGAAAAAGAAGTGGATCCCACACAACAAATTTTTTGAAGGCAGCATTAAAGAAGGTATGTGTGTCTAGTTTGTTCTTTTTTCACCACGCTATATTACTTCATTTATTAGCTAACCGATATTGGGTTATGTAGATTTGGACTACTTTGTAAAATAAGACAAAAAGGTCTTATAGCTACATAAGATCTTTTATTAATTAATTGGTTTTCAATTAATTCCTCATACTTGGCTAAGTACCAACCACAAACTTCAATTTATGTCCATGAATGTATTTTTTTAAATTTCTTTTGAATATAGCTGAAACTGAGGTTAAATTACACGTCTACATATTGTCAGTTGGGTTAAATTTGAACCTTTACAGTGCCATTCTAACACATGAATATACATTTATAAGACCAGTTTCAAACTCGGGCTCTCTAGTAATTATGCTGTAGCTTTTAGATGTGTTTGTTTTAACAGACATCGAATATCTCTGATTTCTTTTCCCAACTTTAAAACTTACCCGACACCTCTCCTAAAGAAATTCAGGATAAGCATTAAAACTTGATTATGTTTTTTTCCCCCTTCAGGTCAAGGGTTTGCTTTTAAGAAAAAGGAGAAAGTCAGACATGAGTACAACAAACTGCTGAGAAGGGAGCGTAAGAAGAACCCTAAGGCCAACGTGGTGTACAAGGAGGAGTACCCAGAACACCTCAAGCATCTGTACCTGGCAGAGGATGAACAACTGAGGAAACAGGCTTGGGAAAACAGAGTGAACAGGAGCAAGCTAAGGATGAAAGGGCAGATTAAGGATGGTACTGAAGAAACTGCTGATATTCCTGATACAGACTTAACTGGAAGATCTGAACTGATGGACTCTGCTTCAAGGAACCCCGAGCCAACAACATCGGAGCAAGAAAGGTGACAGTTTGGTCCTCCATAACACAAATACTAAACCAGAGGTAGACAATCAGCAGTTTATATTTCTGTGTTTTCAAGGAGTTGGATGTAGTGTATTTGTCATATTTATTAGAAATGTTCTTTGGCATGTAGGACACATCATTTATTTGTACAAATGTGAAATGTTCCTCGTTTAATTTGGGTTTACTCTATGGTTGGCATGAACTTAAGATTTTCTGTTTGTACTTTGTGGTATTTATTAGTGTGATGGAAAAAAAAGATCACGTTAATTATTTTAATTAAGAATAGGTGCTTCTTAATTTCTGACCGAGAAATTAATCATGTTTACATTTCTTTTTAGTTTTCCAATAAGCAACCGAATGCGAAAGAAAATGGAACGGAAGACATCTTACCAGAAGACGAAGGAGGAATATGAGAACATTCGAGAAAAACGGAGACTAAAGAAAGAGGTTAAATATATGCCTTACTTGTTTAATGCTGGATGAATTTGCTGACCTTTTGGACCTTTTGTGACTTTAATTCGATTTCTTATTTAACAGGCATACCTGAAGAACAAGCAGCAGAGAGAAGAAGCCATTCAGAGGTACAAGCAGAAAAAAGTTGAGACTTTCCGCCTGCTGAGTCAGAAGACTAAGAAAGGACAGCCGAACTTGAACGTTCAAATGGAATATTTACTTCAGAAGATCCAAGGAACTGATAAATGACTCTTCTGCTTGAACTGATTTAACTGACTACCATTTAAAACCTGAAGGAGGGCAGTGATTTTACTCTCTGTTTGCCTGGAATGACAAATTCTCAGCTGTAACTGAGGAAAACCTTTACATCTTATGTTTCAAGTTATTTTGTCACATTTTTGTGCAGGAGGACTGTCAAACCACCAGATGGCACTGTGGTGTGGAGATATGTTTTTTTTTCTTTTAAGTTTGTTTCTTGTATAAAATAAAAGAAAAAGAAAGTGCTTCTTTTTTTATTTCAACTAACACAAAATGATTGACCAATAAGACACCAGCAATCAACTCCTCAGTTGATTTTACTTTTTCACTGTGAGTTAAATTATTAAACATTCAAGGAATTGTGATTTTAATTTGCTGTCATCAAACAGATTAAATCCTCTCTGCCTACAGAAACTAGAGTTAAACCCGAGCCCCGCTCTGTATGTGCATGCAGCGGGTGAGCCCAGGCTGAAAAGCCTCAGGCTGCTTCCTCATGACATCACATGGTTGCAGAATGACTTGTTGAGCAGTCCTCTGTAAGACGACTTCCTAATGCAGGACTCGCTCAATGCTTTGTTGATATGAAGGTTAGAGAAAGACTTCTGTGCTGACAAGTCAAGAAAGGTAAGACATTTTTTGCTCTCTTTTTTTGGAGTTTGTCTGACAGAGTTCCGTCTTGAAGTTGTGAGAATAAATAACTGCCTATGATGTTGAGAGTAGGAAACATTAAATTCAAGTAATTTAAGGTAAATCATCCGTGTGTAGGGACTCATTTTTTAAAAGTTTTTTGGGGTTGTTTTTGCATTGTTCCAGCATAATGTAAAGCTGAACATCCCTCCAAAAAGCAAAGTTTTTCTTAAATAAATCTAAGTGCACGCTTCATGTTGATTTTAAGAACTTTACATGGTTTAGAACAAGCGAGACTACAACTTTGTGAACCGAAGTGGCTGTTTGAAAGCAGAGGTGCAACACCTGTTGAGTAATCAGCACCACAGTTTTACAGGCATTATCCTGTCATGTGTTCTGTGTTGGGAACGAATACGATCCTTCACACCACATATATTTACCTCTGAGCTGCTTGTTTCTTGCGCTGAAGGAAAAAAGAAAAAGGAAGTACTGTATAACTGCGTCTGTCTTATCACTTTTAAGACACTAAGGCAAAAATGAAGCACGAAATGTAACTTCTGTTTCTTCTTCTTTTTTTGTTAATATAGAACCCTTTCCTAGTTTGGAGCACATTCACAGCTTGTCTCCAGGCTCATCACTCTGGTGCTGCTTTTTACCTCCGAGATCATGGTGACTGTAAAAGCTTTGGGGGGTTTGAGAGAAAGCCAGTGAAGTGAAGTTTTCTTTCTTTCTTCCCAATGACCACCACAGAGGTGAATGCCGTTTCCTACGCATTGTGTCCTTGACGAGTGCCGGGCATGGAGGAGGAGGAAGTCAGGGTGAACGGCTGTGGACGGAGAGGGTCGGAGTGGGGTCACATCACCCTGCGGGATAAGACCAAGGAGTTCTTTCAGACCTGCGACGTGGAGGGGAAAGGCTTCATCACCCGCACTGATATGAGGGTGTGTTTCTGATTGAGCCTAACCTTTTATTGTGACTTACGCTGGAAATTGAAAATATTTTCACTAAATCTGATGAATGTAAGAAGTTAAATCGCTTTAAAAATGTACAAATAAAGTCTATCAGAAGTTACTTAGCAAATCATTTATAATGACAATATCTGGATGAGTATTCATACTCTAACACTTTTGTGTTTCTCCTGTAAATAGGATTTCTAATGCCGAGTTTAAATTGCACCCAAATTGAATCTTTTTAGTCATTATGGAACTTCTGAAGTCAGTTGGTTATTTAGAGTTTAGTGGGGTGGGAGGGCAGAAAGAGGGGATGAATACTAATTGAAATCACGCTTAAGGTTTTCATTTGTGAAATGTTTTTCCAATTCATTTTTCACTTTGTGCATGTCTGTCACATAAAATCTCAGTGTACAATACACTGAAGTTTGTAGCTGCAACACGACAACGTGAAGACGTTTAAGGGGTGCGAACACAAAAAATTGAAAAAATTGTTTTTCAAGGATGGTGAAAAAAAACAAACAATCTGGATGCATTAAAGCTCTGCTGAGAAGAACAATAGGTGATGCGTTCACGCTTTTATCGGTGACACAATTTGTCTCCTGTGGTATTAATAATGGTGATTAACGAGCAGGAAACACTCAGTGTCACCCCTTCTGGCTCTGTTCCGGATTCTTTTTTTCCATTTTTCTAATGATTGGGGTGGGAGGCACATTGCCCTCTCAGTGCACCCAAACAACCATAGAAGTGCTGGAGGAGTACCACTAACGAAAAGCTTTATACATATCATAAAGCTCACTTACACACCTTAACAAAGACGCCGGAACATTACCTACAATAGCTGTTAAAGAGCTGAGTGTGGCTGAGCTGCATTTTCAAGTGATTCTGCCTGGATTTTCAAGCATTGAAAGTCTCTGGGAACAGATTTAAATGCTTTTAATATCACTTTACAACATCCTCAGGAAGAACAGTTTCTGGAAAAGCTCACCTCCAGCATTTTAAAATCCCATCTGTTTACATTGTTCTCCCAACAGAGGCTCCACAGAGAGCTGCCCCTGTCTGCTGAGGAGCTCGAGGATGTGTTTGACTCCCTGGATACGGACCGTGCTGGTTGCCTCACGCTGGAGGCCTTTTCCTCCAGATTCAGTACGTTTCCTCCCTTCAACAAACTTTCTTCCTGCTTCAGAGAGATTCTCTTTAGTATTCACAGCTTAGAGTCCTATCAAAACTGAAGGAGATGAATAAACCTTATTGCTAAGTTGACACCTAGCAACAAAATGTCTCTCTTATGGTTGTTTTTATGGGAAATATGCATAAAAATTAGTCTTTTTTTTCTTTCTTTCTTTTGAGGCGTGTAATTGTTTACAGAGTGAGTGTGTAGTTTAGCAAAGGAGAAACCACACTGCCCACAAGTGAAAGTGACACGAAAATGTTATGTTGTATTGTCTAACTGTGGCGTAAATAGTTATAAAGTAAAGAAATTCTTCAGAACGTTAAGCTGAAGAAAAACTTACAATAAATATTTTCACGTTAGTCCGACAAACCCTCTGTTGTTTCCTGACAACAGTACACACCTAAAGGAGGGGATTCAGAGGAGTCCCTCCAGTCTGGAGTTCAGAATGTGTTTAAAAAGCGTAAACTGAATCCAATAAAGCTTATGTTCGATAGTTTGAAAGCCATTAGGGTGTAAAAGCGCAGAAATATGTAAGGAGAGTGGATTTTAAATAAGCCGTGGTGAACCCGATTCAGTTAAACTCTGAAACTGAATTAAAATCGGCTTTTACACCAGAGAAATTTGCAACGATCCACAAATCTTTAACAGCAGAGGCCTGAGTGATGTGTTTCAGAAATAGATCACCCACACACTCACATACTGGAGATTACCCCGGTCCATTCAAACTTTGAAATTGTTTGGGTGTACTTCAGGTCAGTTCCTGCACGGTCGGAGAATCTCTGTCACAGATGACCAAACTCAGGCCCCAGGGCCTGTCCTTAAGGCTAAGGAGGCTCTTTACCAGAGTCAGTGGGAAGCCAGGCTGTCGGGGGTAGAGGATGAAGAAGAGAGGCACTTCTGCATGCTGCTGGAAAGTCTTGGCGCCAGCAATGTGTTCGAGGAGTAAGCTTGATCCACCTTTCTCTTGTTGCTGAATTGCATTTATTAACAAAGCCCATTATGTTCAAATGCATTTAGCAAATCCCTGCTCCCCAGTCCAGGTGAAGTGCGCAACCTTTGGGCCCAGCTCAGGCGAGATGAGCCTCACCTTCTGTCCAACTTTGAGGAATTTCTGGCCAGGGTAACATACCAAATCAAAGAGGCCCACCAGGAAAAAATAGAGATGGAAAGTGCCCTACAGAGGTAAGAAAATGCCTTTTTTTTAACAAGGCTTTTTTACGGAAGTTGAAGGGAAAGAAAGACTTTTGTTTTGGTTAATGGAATAAATAAATCCCTATTCTTTTACTTCGCTCTCATTTAAAATCCACAGATTATTAGTTTGGGTTTACAAGTAATTCTATATTTGTGGTAATTCACCTGCAATCAAGGCAAAGACTTGGATTTATGACTGTTGGTAGTGCAAGAAAGCATTGGTATTCCTGAATATGTAATGAAAATAAAATAAAAATCACTATGTTCTCTCCTTCCCTCCTCTGTTTAGCAGAACAAAATGTTCTCTGGGTGAGTAGGGGATTATGTAAAATTGCAGTTGTTTTTACAAACAGAGCCTGCATCAACTGTGCATAGAATTTCTCATGGCACCAGATGGTACACTGCAGTTTTTCTCCTTTACACCTGGCTAATTAGCTGCTCAGAGTCTTGTTTTTTTTTTTCCCCAAAGAGGTGCGAATTTCTGTAAATCAGTCTGCAAGTGTGTCGACATAATTATTAATACCTAAAGTGGAAAGTAGCAGAGCCTAGAGAATGGTATCTTTTTTTAGCTGTTTTTATTTTTTTCATTTATTATTTTTTTTTTGTATGATGCAATCAAAATAGTTATCTCTTCATTCCAGGAAGACAGCGACGCATGACAGCGAGATCCGCCACTTGTACGAAGAGATGGAGGCGCAGATCAAAAATGAAAAAGATCGACTTGTGCTGCAGGTACAGGAGCTCAAATACAGAGAAATAAACTGTCAAACCTGCTTCCCTGTTGGTAGCATTAAAGAAAATGGAGAAATGATTTCCTGTTCAGCATACCTTGTTTTTATTAACCTTTTTTTTCTGATTTTCTTTTTTTTAATTTTTTTTTTAAAAGAAGCATCACCAACTAATATGGAGACTATTTATGATCCTTGCAAGAGATTTTCATGAATTTGAGAATAAATATAACAGTCTAATTGTTTTTTTTTTCTTTCATTGGTGCATGTCTTTGAGGTTGGGTCCTTATGTTTAGCTTTTATCTACTAGTGACCTTCGAGCATTTCTAATCTGACCTGCAGGACTCGGAGCGCCTTCAGGTGCGCAGCCAGGAGCTGGAGCACCAGCTGTTTTCCAAGGAGCGAGAGCTGGAACAGCTCTTCCAGAAACAGAAACGGGTACGTTGATGAACACTGTACCTTGCACATTAATCTCAGGCACTCCTAGTTACAGTACTGGACACCTGGGGAACCAGAGACTGCGTCTTATTTTATAATAAACATCACTGCCCCCACAATAAAAGGAAAATGGCCCCTGTTAGCAAGCAGTTCTGGCAGTTTTTCCACATTTGCTCTAAATGTGACACCTTCAGATCGGACCGGACTGTGATGTTATTAGACTGATTCAAAGGATTTTGTTCTTAATTGATAGGAAAACATTCGCTGCAGAAAGCTGTTTGAGCTCTCTCCTGCTGTGTCCTACGAACTCTGCCATGCTATAGGATTTTTGCTAATAACAGACTCAGGATTTGACTCTGTCTTTGTTCCTGTTCAATTATAGGCAGCCTGCTGAACCGAAATGGCCTTTTTTCACTGGATTGGGGATACAGTTCATTACAATAATGTTTTTGTTGCTACAAATCTAGAATTGGTCTTTCATAAAACCAATTTAAATATTATTACTTCTGCGCTTAACAGCAAAAGGAAACTGCTTTTTTGTATTATTTTGCCAGACAAAACCATACCTATGCTCCATGCTTCGCTGTAGATACTTGTCTGGATAATTAGGAAAAACAAAAACACTTTTTTTTTTTTTTTTGGCAGTTAGAGCTCCAGTGCCATGAGCTGAATAGCGAGAGGCAGGAGAGCCACGTGGAGAATGTCAAGCTGAAAACGACCAACGAGGAACTGTCCAGAGCGCTGGAGAGCACCAGCCTGGAGCTCTCTCTGGCCCAGGAGCATCTGACTCTGCTGCAGGAGCAGGCGGCCAGGCTGCAGCAGGAGAAAGAGATGTAGGTAGAAACTCTTTATTCTTAAAGGTTAATCTAATGTTGTTGGTTTTATTTTTCATTGAGAAATCTGTGGTGTTGTTTGTCCTGTTTAAGGGAAATGTACAGAATAACCGAGGGCCTCCAGAGGGAGAAACAATGTCTCATGAAGCAGCTCGACCTCCTCAGGTGAGACCAGCAATTTCCCAAGCTACTTTTTGATCTCTTTCCTTTAAATGTGTGAGACTTAACTAGATGAAGGCAACTTGAACAAATGCCATGTTCCTTCCAGAGAGATGAACAAACACTTAAAGGATGAGCGAGACATATTCTGCGCTGTTGTAAGTTCTTTTTTAAAATATATTTGCATAACCAGATTGATGGAAGATAAACTTGCGTAACCTGTTGTGTTTATTAAAAAAAAAAAAAAAAAAAAAAGCCACGAACTTCACTCAGAAAAAAGCAGAAGCAGATGGAGGGCCTTGCTGACTTATTTGATGATGAAAGTCAACCAGCAAAAGGGTAATCCATTTGTCATCCTATTATTACTGTGAGAAAACTTAGTCTTTTAGGATAGTTTTCTATGCTAACAAGAATATGCATAATTTTGTGATGTGAATAAATATAGAACTTGCAAAACATGAACACATTGTGTTACATAACATGTACAAACCTGAATGTCCATTACTGGGGTTGTATGTGGGAAACCATGACAAAGTACATTTTACGCATTTTTCAATTGTGAAAAATGTTTCAAACTTTTACTCCGACTCCCCTAAATGAAATCCAGTATAATTCTTATTTGCCCCAAAAAATGTAAAACGCTAGATATAACTTTTCTTCTCCTTCAAAATGATCCATCAGTTTGTGTTGGTCTGTCACCAAAACAAAACGATTGAAGTTTGTGATTATGATATGAAACATAGGGAGGTTATGCATTGTTTGGAGAGGCGCTACACAGTGAGGAAAACAGAGGAAAACTGATTTGAAGAACAAATTAACCTGTCAGTTTTGATGGAAAAAAAAAATAAATAAATAAAATGCAGATCAGAAGCATTCTAGGGCTTTGGTTTGCAGATATCCGTGCCAGTCATCTCAGTGTATCCTCTGTTTCTCCTCTGTTCCTAAAGAGACCCTCTGCTGGTGGAAGTGTCCTTCCAGTCTCTGGAAGCCTTGCCCATAGAGCACCTTCAAATCGTGTTTGTTGCTTCCTCCTCCTGTAGTGAAGACGATGCTCCCGCGGCTTCTACCGCCACGACTGCCTGCACCACTGCACATCAGCAGCGACCTGCTGCGAAGACAATCTCAACCTTAGCCAATGGTAACGTCAGCCCAGGCCCACCCAGAGAACTAGATGTAAAGCCAAAGCCCAGAAGGACATCTACTAAAAATGCTACGAACAGAAAAGTGATGGTGAAAACCAGAGAGAGCTCAAACAGAGGGGAGCCTGAGAGGAAGATGAGTGGAGAGGAGGAGGACATGCTGGGTGAGCCAGTAGACAGCTGGCCGCTTCGCAGGGTCATCTCGATTGAGGAAGACCACCTGCCGCACTTTCTTCAAGGTGAACCCCAACCATTACTCCACCAGCTCAGGGAGGAAGAAGATGATTATGAAGGGGAAGCTCATAGCGAGGCTGAAACTAGTGCCGTCATGGGTACTGATCTCCATACGACCCGTCTCTCAAGACACATCACTGTTCCTACTGAAGCTTCTTCTACTAAAGAATCCCAAGTGAAGAAGACTCCAGTGTTTCCAAGATGCCAGCCTGTTGGGAGGGACGCCAAACCAGTGAGTTTACTGCTTCAGCTTCTCTCCAATGAGTCATTGCAAGTGGCAGTCGTTTTAGTTTACACATTTTATTATCCCCAGAAAGCAAAGGAAAGGGCCATGTTTGCCCCGGATCGTCTGTTTAAGGTCGTCCTGGTTGGAAACTCCAGCGTAGGCAAGACGTCCTTGCTGCGCTCCTTTTGTGAGGGCCGTTTTCACCCGTCCACAACTGCTACTGTGGGTGAGAAGAAAGACATTAATGCTTCGACCATGAAACAAACAGGGGTTGTATGTTTATAGATGTTAACAAAGAAGATCTGAGGGTGAATAAGTATCACATGGAAAGGCTTATGAAGTCACACTACCTGACTTAGAGCCCCGGCTCACATTGTACAGGAGATTAAGTGACTCCTTGTGATTTTTTTTTTAAGACTGCTTTCATCTCTCACACTCAATTATCCTCATTCCCTCTCTTTTCTCTGGTACAAGTCACTCAAAGGTCCTCTAGTGGCCATTCTTGATAACAATCTTTTGTAAATCAAAGAATATACAATGCTGCCCACATTTCTTAGCATCCCTTGTGTCGACGTATTAAAAGCCACAAAATAACTCCATGCTCTATGTGGCCTTCATTTGCAAAGTGCTTTTTCAAGTCTGAGGACTCCACAGCAATTTACACTACATTCAGTCAATCATATACACCTACAAATTGTTTGATTTACTTTTTTTTTAACAAGCTCACTGGTGGCTCAGCTATCGGTATCCCAAACAGTCTTTTTAGATAGAGGTAATTGTAGCCATTTAAAAAATAGTTTTTATAGGTGATGAGAAATTCTAAAATAAGCACATCTAAATGCTAAACGGTTGTGTTTTGATCAGATCAGACATTGCTCTAATGGTAAACAAAAGATAAATGCGTAAGAAGGCAAATATTTCCTACTTTCTCTCATTGTGGGAGATCTGTGGTGCTGTGATCCAAAACAAATCATGTCATTATAGGTCAGGCTGAATTCTGACCTATTATCAAAAATTAGCTATGAAAAATACAGCAAGATAATCAATATTTTTTTCAGGCGGTTAAAAAAAACGATCTCAGTATGATTTTCTTTCTTCTCTAAAATAATCGGAGTATAATAAAAATTGTATTTTACTGAAGATTTTCAATATGAGATTAAGCTGCTGCAATAAGAGGTGAATATGTTTTACTGCTTTCCTGCCAGCACTGTGTACTCTGTTATGTAACTGGTACATCAGTGTAATATATTAATATGGAATACATGCTAAACCTTTTTCTCACTAGGCATTGACTACAGCGTGAAGACGTTAACACTGGACAACATGCAAATAGCAATGCAGCTTTGGGATACTGCAGGTCAGGAGAGGTGAGTTCATTTTAAGATGCAAAAGTATGCAAAAGATCTGTCATAGACACTAAAATCTAATTAACTTATGTACTGTTAATGCTATTAATGAACAGCTGCATTCCCAAGAAAATCATTTTTGATGTAAATGTCAAGTGCAGTGTTTTATATTCTACCTAATGTGTTCCAACCTTTACACAGGTTTTGCAGTATGACCAAGCAGTTCTTTCGCAAGGCTGATGGTGTGGTGTTAATGTATGATGTCACAGTGGCAGAGAGCTTCACAGCGGTCAAACCCTGGCTTCTGAATGTCCAGGTGGGAAATTTAACCTCAAAAGCTTTACGCAACTGGTTGTTCCAATTTGCAAGGCAGAGTAAGTACAGGAAGTACATATTTAGGGAGCTAAACATGAACGATAAGTCAGGAAAACCTGCAGAAGCATTGGACTTCATTAAATTTTAAATAAATTCAGGACTTCAAAAATGTCCAGAAAAAAAATGTTGAAGACACATGTTGAAGTTCTTTTAAGTATATTTACTATATTCACTATAGGTTTGAAACCAACAAAAATTGTCATTTTGGAAATTTTGAGATATTCATAACCAAATAGGAGGGACTGGCCCTTAAATTAGGGTTTGTCACCATACAACACAAACTTGCTCTTTAATCTTTTACTTAAAAGATCTGAGCACCATCTAAACTATTCTTGCGTCTTCATAACCCAATCTATAACAAACATATATGTTGGTATTCTGATGTAAACATAGGAGGTTCTTGTGGTCTTCTGTCTGGGAGGAATCGTAGTGGGGTGGTGCTCCTGAAGGCCAGTGGTTGGGACACTGCTGCTTCCACCTCAAGCTTTGACTAAATCTAATCCATCTCACTGAAATACAATGCTATGCTAGTTTAGTGCTCTTCACAGCGGCACCCTGTCTTTTATTTTCCCAGGAAGCAGCAGGTGAGGGGATACCCATTCTCCTGCTGGGCAACAAAATGGACATGACAAGAGAGAGGGAGGTGTCTTTTAAAGATGCAGAGCAACTAGCTTTTGTAAGTTTCCATGTGCCTCCAGGATAATACATGGTCTAACTTCTTCTGACGTGTAAAGAAACAATCAGTGTCATAAAATTCCTTTTTCTTTCTATGCGAAAAAAGAGACGCATGTCACCTGATTTCACATCTTTTTTTGCCCCGTCTTCATTAGGAAAACAAGGTGATGTTCTTTGAGGTCAGCGCTTACACCGGCAAAAATGTGACCGAGTCCCTGAATCACCTAGCCAGGTAAGATAGTAACTTTGAAACACCTTAGTTATAAATCCAGTTGCTCAGAATAAACTGGAGTGAAAATAATAGTAATAATAAAAAAATGCATTATGTGTTCCAGTTTTCACCACAGGTGATATGACTGATGGTGCTGGCACTGTTGACTCATTCTCTCTTCCTGCTCTGTGATTTTAGGATTTTAATGGAGCAGGAGGACACGGTAAGAGACACAACAGTCAGCCTCAGTGCTCAGCCCATTAAGAAGAAAGCCTGCTGCAAGTGAAGACACCCATCCTTGCAAAAACAAGGACAGATTGAATTTCTGACAGCAGCAATTTACAGAGTCCCACATCAGTTTCTGACAGTTGCACAAAAGAAAAAAAAAAAGAGAGCGTAAATTAGATGTTGAACTGCTGTAGAGACCTCACTTTAAAAGGGTTTCTTTCAAAAGACTATTTTTATTTCACTGAAAAAAAATACATAAAAATATATGTGTGAAGAACTGTATTTCTTGAAGAAGAAACTGGTGAAAAGCTGAAGCTCCAACAGTGTTGCCTTGATGAAAAACATGTAAATAATACTTTGTTAATCACAATAGTGTAATGTGTAAGATTTAGAAAATATGTAATTGTTAATTAGCTGGTAAAATGTGTGATTTTTTTATCACTCTGAAAACCTTTATTAATGATAGGTTCTCTAGGCATGTTCTGTTTTTGATGTCTTCTGCTGAAAAAAAAAATAGTGGGGGAAAACAGAGAAACCGCACACGGTTATTTCACATTTTATTCATTATCACATCCAACTTTGTGTCTTTTTCAGTTTTCATAGATCTTCCCATTTTCAAAATAATGACCGAAGACATATTGCACCAGTGTTTCTTTGTTTTCTCAGACGTTTTCCTGCTTTTTTCTGAAGCCTAAACACATTTTGTTCTGGGTTGGTGTAAATAAAAGAAATACATGAAGCAACATTTTCTGGAATTGATACCCAATGCCCACTCCCCACCCCCCACAGCCCCTAACTCCAAAACCCAAAGACCACATGATGCGTACAGGGAATGATGACTCACCTTACTTTCTATACAACGCAACAACAGAGCCTATCTGTGGAGTCCCATGCAAATCCAGTCTCCTAGTTTACAAATCACTCCTATGGTTATGGTATTTAAATAATAAAATAATAATAATAAAAATGGTACATTTCTGTATTTTACATATTTTTTTCTGTTTTAGTCTTGCGTTCAATTTGACATTATTATTTTGCCAATGCAACATTTCTTGTTAGTTTTTAATTAACGAAATATGTGGTGATGTTGACTTGAGGATAATGGGCCAATAAGAACATAATTTCCCAGTCATTGTTACATTCCATTAATCTTAATTTAAACATTTGCTATGAGTACTTGCTTTTATTATCTGAAACCACAGATGTGATCAGTAAACCCAGAGACTCCTTTACACGATAAGATTCTGTTAGATTCTAAAATCAAGATTGACGTTTCCAATTTGCACACAGTAAATAATCATTCCAAAGCGTTTTGTCAGATAAAAAAATCAAAAAATGAGGAAAAAGTCATGTTTTTTACATTCAACAATGGGGTTGCAGTTATTTTTACGATTCCTGTCAGAAGTTTACATATGCTTATCTTTCGGATTAATGTCATTTTCATTTGGTGCTTTTAACAAATTATGTGAACTGATCTTCGTACAGGTTGTGTTGATGATCGCTACATCAAATTTTTTGTAATTTTTAAACCATAAAAATGTGGTCCACAAGTTTAGCGTGGATTTTGCTTATCGGTAATCCACGCTGGGTCAAAATTATACATGCGGGTTCAAATATATATCCAGCATTTGGATACATGTGTCATCACAAGTTGCAGAGAAACAACAACAACACTATTATAAACATCGACAAGCCTGTGGCATCATTTTGTCTGAATATTTAAACAACTTTATTATTGGAAAGAGTAGACCCAGCTTTTATTTGCTGTTTTTCTTGCATAGACCCAGATATTTTAGATTATTCAAACGAATGATCTGTTTCCATAATGGCCGTATGTAAACTTCTGACCGGGGGCTATCTGTGACGACGCTATTGCTGAGAGAAGGTTGTACGCTCATTCTGATTGCTTCACTTCGATGCAGACTGGACGTCATCCAGTAAGACACCCATTTGCTCCCCACCCTGATAGCTGGACGACTTCCTGGACGGCCTTCGCCCTCCAGTTGTGTCCGAGGGGGTCTCCAGGCGGACCTGCGCCGGTGCCTTTGCTTGCTGCTAGCGCATTTTATAGTCGTGAGAAATGGCAGCTTCACATAGTTGTCCTTTAAAATCTAGCTCAAGGGTGAACTCCAGGTCGCGCTGCAAAAACGTAAAGTGAAATTACTTGAAGATAAAGCAAAACTCCCACACGAGTAAAAGCATAGAAGCTGGCTCAAATACAATGAGCTAAATGACATCTAGACTCATTCATTTTTCAATTAACATAACATGAAATTATACAAGACATTAATTAAAAGAATATATTAGCCTAGTATATTTTTTCCTATTATCATAATGTGAGTGTGCTTTCATGAGATATAAAAAAGCTGCTCAGAGTTGACAAGATGGGTAAAGCTAAAAGAAAACCTTTTTAAAGTCTGCCCATTGTGAAATGTCAGAGCTTCAGAAGGGCCCAATCAAAGTCCAGACATAAATACAAATGAGAATCTGTAGAGAAATTGTTTGGTTTAGACCTTTAATCCCATGTGACTGAGCTTGAGCTAAGAAATATCAAATCTCTAAAGGTAAAAAGCAAGAACTTCAAGTTCTTCTACTCCACAAATAAGTTTTATATAACTGTATGTAAATTATTGTTGTATTCAAGAAGGATCTCAATAACATCCACACTTTTGAGTCTTACCACGTTCTTCTCATTGGGTCTAACGGTGATACTGCCAAAGATCTCTTCTCCTTTCTTGACAGTTAAGTAGTCCTCTAAATAAAACACAGTCTGCTTCCAGTGTGTGCTGGGAGCATCTGGAGCTGAGGAAGAAAAGGAAAAATGTAACTCAGAGAAAAAAAAAATGAAATGAGAAAAGAAAACAGGAAAGAAATTTGACTGGTTAACTTATTAAAAGAAGGCAAAGAAAACAGAGAGGGGATATTGTCTTAAGGGAAGAAGAAATTGCACACCAATTCTGGTGAGCTCTAAACTGCCTGGGGCTTGTATACATGGGATTTTTATTTTTTATTTTTTTTAAAGCACACTGGCTGACATCCACTCACCCAGTGGGAGAAATATAAAGGTGGAGAGGAGAGAAGTCCTTCAGTGATGCTCTGCCTCAGCCCCAACAGACACAGCCAAACATAGAACCTCCTCTACACGATATTATGTAAGCAACCGCTACGTGAATATATTAAAATAGGCTTACATAACGGCTTACGTAGAGTTGAGTGGTGATTCCACTGGCAACAAACACAAGTTTGATTTGTGTAACTTCAGCAGAGTGTGGCCAGGAACAGAGAAGGTGAAGCAATTAGCAAAAATGCTGCTGGGTGGTTTGGAATGTGAAAGTAACAGGTAGATAATTTCTGTTGAAACCTGCTAAAGACACTGTCATCATGTACATGTAGGAGTGCGCATAAAACTGAAAGCCAGGGGTTTCTGTAATCAACACGTGTTTGGGAGATGATGTAAGTTCCCTTTGTGTTATTTTTACAGGAGGTCTGGTGAAATGGAGGAACTTGTTGGTGTAATTCAGCCAATGATACTTAAATGCACTTGTATCTTCATATTCAGTTTTCGATTAAAAATAAATAAATCAATTGATATCAGGCAATTAAATGTTAAAGATGTGTTACATTTATTTTTATTTTGCAACATAATCTCACACGAAAAATTTGAGAAAATTCCAGTCTTTAATTCTCTGATGAGAAAAATCAATCCAAAAAATAAAATATGCAGATTTTGTTCAAATAAACTGATAGTTAACTTAATGGTGCAATAATTGTTTCTGGCATAATTTTAGGTTCCACAGTTAGTGTCTGATGGACCTAAACTGCAAAAGTATCACATATATTAAATAATAAAAAAAGATTACTTTAATGTGTTCAGGTATTCTGAATTTTTACTAGATTTATATATATTGCTCCATAAAATCAGTGGGTTAATTTAATTTTATAGAATATTTAACATGTAAAAACTTCATATTTTATCACATTTTTATTTCCAAAATAAAAAATGTATATTAGAATGAGTTTGTTCCAGTCTCACCGGTGGAGAAGCCTGTCTTTTTGTGACATTTGGTGAACTCCATATTGAAATAAGTGACCAAAGCGTGAACGTAATCGTTGCGCTGGATCTGCAGACAGAAAGCCGAGGTGAAGGACAGGTCCTCTGGCTTCACAGTGTAGATGTCCACCTCCTTGAAAACACACAAAAACCAAATTTGCCGTATTAAAAACTGCCACAGAGACGTCTGTCCCCGTCATTTCCGAGCGATTCGCTGAAGCAGTCGGACACAGACATCTCCCTCACACATGCGGCACATGAACATGCCAGAGCTGCTTCGATATTCGCCACGATTTTTGGTTCATGTGCGAATTTGTGTGCGTGAAAGCCCACAGGTTGAATCACGGCTGGATAACCAAGCATGTTCACACTACACATGCTGTGTGGGCGTCCTCCCTTGAGTCCTCTTGGAAGGGAGGTTTTCTGAGGCTGTGTGTTATATCAAGTCCTGCCTTGTGGATGCATTGCCTCAGAGACATCTTTGACTTTTCTGCAACCTGCTGCTCATCTCATCGGGCCCGAAATAGAGAAAGAGCAGTTACATCCCTCCTTTGCATCGCAGAACGAGGTTTACATGAAAGTACACAGAGGGATTTTTACACTGAGACCTGTTCATTCCGCCCAAGCAGCTTTACATCAGCATGACAGATTGTGATTTAACACCTTTGTCCTCTCCAGTAATACCAGGACCATATCTTATGCAGTAAAATGGGGGAGGTGAGAAAAGAAAAGAAAAAAAAAAGCCATGGGAGTGACTTTGTAATTTAAGCCTGTGAAGAATGACTGATAGCACAAATTAGGATAGTGGGAGATGAGGGAGATATGCGGCTGAGTTCTGAATTTACACGTACAGGGCTCTGCAAAAGGATTCATGCCACTTAAACGTCTCCGCATTTTTGTCATGTTAAACGGCACACTTCAGCTATTTAATTGGGAACAAAAGTGGTGGGCCAACTCAAACTGGTGCATAATTGTGAAGCAGAAGTGGTTTTCAAAATCGTTGACGAGGAAATATCTGGAAAGTGGGTGCATATACTGTACTTTTCTCCCTCTCCATCCTTGGACCCAACACTGTGAAACACCATTTTGCTCTACTTTTGTCATGTCTCTATAGCCTTTACAATTAAAACGCCTGCCAGTTTTTTGCAAAATAATGTATAATCCTAACCCTTTAAGAAGCCTTTCTTCAGGTTTTTCATCTGAAATTGCTTTCATTGAACCACTCTTCAATAAAAGTCAACTTTGCGGGGTGCCCAACTAATCGCTGATCTCTGTATATCTCTTCCAGAGTTATCATAGTTCTAATGATAGATTGAACGGTACTTTGTGAGATGTCCGAGGCTCGGTATACTGCCTCATGACCTGATCCGGCTTTCGACTTCTTCGAAACTTTATCCCTGTACTGTCTGAGATGATTCTTGGTCTGCATGATGCTGTTTGTTCTCTGACAAAACTCTGAGGCCTTTACACAACAGCTGGATTTATGCTCATCGTAATTGGGTATTTTTGGGAGAATCAGAATAAAAGCTTCTTTGTTTGGCATAAAAATTAAAAATATTTCCCATTTTCTTTTCACCTCATGTTGATCTGTAACCTGAATTTTATTTAATTGTAAATAATTGTGTGGTTATAAAGTGAACTTACTTTTATAAGGCAGTGTAAGAAGTCACAGGGCAAGATCGTTGTCAGATGAGCTCTTACTAACTAATAGGCTACCAAGAATCGCCTTTTTGAACCAAAAATTGACTTCAATTAACTCAAGTGACTGCCACTGACTGTGATGTTTCATCATCATACATGGGGAGAAATGGAGGAAGGTCTTCCCATTCGCTTGTATGAGGGCTGACGCTCTTTTTGGTTTAATTCAGAGATTGAAAAAGGTTTAAAAAAACTAGACAGTGCTGGAGGAGCAACTGGAAAGCAAGACAGAGAGGCTGAGAAAACAAAAGCACTGGATAATCCAAATTGAAGAAGAAAAAAAAAAAGATGGTGCAAAGCAGATGAAAGAAGGCAATAAAAGAAGAAGCTTTGAAAGAAGCTATAGTGGACAAACAACAGCAAAAAACTATCAATCTCTTTGAATGCTCTCATCTTCTCTTCATTTGGGAGATGAAAGCCAAGCCAGCGTTGTATCCTGGAGGAAGGAAACAGACCTGCAGTCTATTACAACTTGCCAGAAAGCTCCATTATGTACTAGAAAATAGCCTCAGCAGACGGCAAGCGCTCAGATGCTGGAAGTGATATCTGTCGGTGAATTTCCAGAATTTGAGCACATAAAAGATACCACCTGGATGTGTGCCAGAATGATAGTTGTTTTTGTGTGTGCGCGCGCGTTGTTGTTGTTTTTATACTTTTGTCAACGTGCGACAGAATTTGACTTAAAAATATGCCCGACAACTCTTTCTCGGAAGCGTTGAATAGACATACCTACCTTTATGAGACAGGCGTTAGTCACCACCTGCTTTGGATCAACCACGTCCACCAGAGGTTCTTTGATGGCCACGTTGCGAATGCAGCTCATGTCGAACCCATATACGTTTTCCCACCCTGCACAGAAAAAAACAAAACAAAACACATTTCTTACACACATTTCCACAGGATGCACTTTATTTATTTTTTTGCACTTTTTTTTGCATGCTTGTATTGCTTGGTTCTACTGGTTCCTGCACAAAGCCTTTAGCTTTTCTGTCTAAGCTCAGAGTGAAGAAATATATAAAAAAAAAAAAAAAAAAAAACATCATTAAAATAAGCTCCAGCCTCCTCCAGTATGTCTAGCAGCCTTGTTTTTATTATGATTTGGACTGAAAATCCACCAAACAACCTTTCCCTCCCCCAGTCCCTCTGTCCCTCCACTCCACCCTATTTTGTCAAGAGGCCAGACGCTGAGAACGTGTGGCTGAGGAACGCAACACCAACGCGTAGCTACTAAAAATAAAAATCTGAAGCTTTCAGATGGACTCAATTCTTTTGGGATTTGTGTGAAACGAATGCGCCTCGATTTTGATGTTTTTAGATGTAATAAAAGTGGGCCACCTGTGCAGCGGACGGAAAACTCAGTAGGAGTTATTCAGTGTCGATGCTAGACTGCAGGGCACCTTTTAAAATTAGCGCTTTGATCTTGACCACAGGTTTAAGCCTGGACCTCTGACTGCGGCAGCTATTTGAGCGCATTTAGAAGTGGGCGCTCTGTGGGAAACTGAGGACTAATCCGCAACAAGATTTCTTCTTTTAGCTAACCCCAGGTAGCATAAATTTGCAAATGCAATCAATATCTGTTTGTTCATTTCAGCAATGTAATTCAAAATACAACTCATTCGGTGGAAATGATATATTTTAAATGTTTACTTCTGTTAATGGCTTACGGTTAATGAAACCTCAACACCCAGTTTCTCAGAATATGAAGAGGGACCGGGAATCAGGGAAATTCGGATTGAATAACTTTTTGGCTTTTTATTAGTGTAAATGGGGATCATCACCTGTTCATGTGAGAAACGTGGCTGCCCTCTATTTTTTTCTACGTCCTTAACAGCTTCCCACACACCCGTAGCATAGTGGACGCTAAAAACAGGACACTTCTTATGGGATTTAAGCTCTATGTTTCTAGGTGAAAGTACTTTGTCCTCTGTAATCCTCACAGTGGCCTTGTTTTGCTCCATAGAACCTCAGGCTGTTCTGAGTAGACACCTTTACAATTATTTGCTACATAAAAAGTCGGGACCCAATTCCAGTCACGCTGAAAAAAATTAATAAAAATCCTGTTCTAGTTGAGTTTGAGTTGTGAATGTGCCTCCTTGTTCTTTCTCAACGGGAAGTAACATCTGCTGCAGATATGAAGAATCTTATTCCTCTTTAATTTGATTCCATATTGATTACTGCAACGCCTTGTTTTCATCAGTCAATAAAATCGTCCTTCACCACTTACAATCGGTTCAGAATTTGGCAGCTAGTTTAAGTCAGATCTGCTCAGTTTTAAGTCCAAATTTAATACACACTTCGAAAATGTACTGTGTGGCTCACGATCTTCAACCTTTGAGTTCAAACTTTGTTTTAGATTGTTTATTCTGTGCTCTGTTTTTTATGTTCTATGAAGGTTACTGTAAAGCACTTTGTTTTCATCTGTGGCAACTACTATAAAAGTTAGTAAAGGTAGTTCCTTAATTACTGGGTAAATATGACAATATTTGTGACCGAGTCATTTAAAAAAAAAAAAAAGAAAAAATAAACACAAGAAAAGACACACAGGTGCAAAACTATAGTAGGAAGGAGTGATACTTCAACACAAAAAATGGAGGTAAGAACTAGTAAAGGGACCTGGAGCTCCAACATCATATTTTCTCATAGTTTCACTATGAAACACTCCACCAATGACTAAAATATAAATGTACTCGCTACACTGAGCCTCGCTAATTACTGCACACCCTGGGACCTGTTCACACTTGACAGCAAATGTTTTAAATGTGGATTAGAACATGAATGCCATGTAATATTAGAAGTTATTTATGCAACAAAGACAAAATGAAAACCACTTCAACTGATTCAAATACTAATCAACATAGTTTTCTATTTTGTTTATTTTTAGGTTTTATCTTTTGTCATGAATGCGTATTTATATTTTTAAAAAGATAAAATATTCGACCTTACATTTACATCGCAGTCATTCATTTGCAAAGCAATGGAGAGAATTAATCATACAGCTATCGGATGGCAGCAAATCCTAAATAATTACTTACAATGAATCTTGAAATCCTTATACTGCCTGTCTTCAATGGCCACCACATAGAGGGCTGCTCGGTCTGGGAACATCAGGCCTCCGGGCTTCTGCACAAAAGACAGACTTCAGGTATCCAGAGAAGAAACCCAAAAAGCCATCCATCATTTTCATTGTTCGCGCACCTGGCATGTAATCTAGGATCACATGTGCTGGCTTTAAAGGCCTCCAGCTGTTACCGAGGCCAGCAACAAAACCACTCACGCATAACCTCAGCAGCTGGGCATGCACGCCACACAGTAGGCCCTCTACTTCATCACCGCCTCGTCTCTTTATGTGTCAACGGCCTCATTTGTCCATTCGGGCAGGCCAGCATGGAAAGCCTTGCGTCAAGCAGCGCCACAATTGCGGTCTTACCAGCCACTTGTCCCTGGCGAAAATGACGGTGTTGAGCATGGACTCGTAGAAGAGACAGTAACCCATCCACTCGGAGACGATGATGTCCACCTTCTCCACGGGGAGCTCCACCTCCTCCACCTTGCCCTTGAAGATGGTAATGACTGTACGGTGAACAGAAACAAGGCAGCAGGAGACAAATTACTTCTAAATTTCTTCCTTCCTGTAATGCAAATTAAGAGAGATTCGTGCTGGGTTTGTAGCCTGGGGTAAAATAGGTTTAATGTCTTGTTTTCTCGTGCCTTTGATTCCTGATTACATATTTTTAAAACCATAAATATTTTTCTTCTTTAAATTTTTATTGTAATAAAATAGCTATCAAATAGCAATAGAGGAGTTAGTCCTGTTTTTCTCTGAATTTTTAATAATGATATCCTTATTTCACAAGCAAAATAGTTGACATGTCATAATTAAACAGTAACAACTGACTTTTGCATAATATTTCAGGTGCAAAACTGCACTTTCTGCTGCCATTCCACCATCTGCGTTGCACAGGGTGGGCTAACAATGGAAACAAACCCCTCTGAGGGAGCCAAGATTGATGCCAACTACCATGATTTTTTGACAACGGAAACAAACTGCCAGTTAACCATCAAGAACGGTGACTAAAACTGTCGAGCAATGATGGAAATATGCAAACGATTTTCCACGCTCCTTCTAACCCCAATGCCATTGCACAGTCCCGCAGTCCAAACAGATGGGTATCTAAGCACTGGAAAATGGAAAATCACCTTTGACTCACCGTTGTGTAGGTGATTGGACTTGATAATCTTCTCTGAATATTCAGATATGCTTGAGCATTCGATCTGCAGGAACAAGTGCGAGATCACACACCGGGCATAAAATAACAGTCTGTTCTTGAAGCTGTCAAATGTTTCTTGAAGTGTTTACACAATGCGTGGGTATATATTTTAATGAGACATGCACAAGTGGGAGACGCCAAGCTCTCTGCAGAACTCCTCTGGCGTCGTCGCGTTCTGCAGATGTTTCAGCCACAAATTTCGGTTTATTTATTCCAATTTGAAGTGGTTGATAAAGTACAAATTGATACACAATTGAACAAACATGCGCTTTCATATCAATTTAGACAAATTCTGTCTATCAGATCACTTCTGCAGACTAGTTGCAGGGTACCTGATTAAAGAGATCTCAATATAAAGAGGCAAAGAACTCTTCCATTTTCTTTTTTAGTAAAAAAAAAAAAATAGACATGTATTGAAGTGGATTCATAGATTTCCTTCTACTTCAATGTTTTTTTTTTTACCATATTGTGTTTGACACTTAAAACTTCTAGGAAATACACTGAAGCTTGTGACTGAAATCTGGAGAAAAAAATGTATAAAATGGTTTAGATTAGCAATTCCCCACAGATTTGTTTGAAGTGTGCTAAGTTACGTTAATATTTTATCATTTCTATGGATGGTTCTTGCTTCTTATTTGGGCAGCATCCATCCATAAAAACACCAGGAAGAACGCCACATTTCTTCACGTCAGAGCAGCACAGTGATGCTTACATTTACCTCTTGCGGTATTACTGAAAGGGAGAATTTAATCAAACTCCTCTAATCCATCTAAAAACTAATATTCTGTCTGCTACAAGACGTAACCATCATTAAGTGTAATGAAGTTTATAAATCAAACCTGCAGCCTCTGACAAAATGTACCTAACCTTCTGCCTCAGATAAAATCCTTTCAGAAAAAACATCTGCGTTCATTTATTCAGTGCTTCGTACTAGGAAAGATTCACTCTCAAAACGGCAAAGCAGTCCTTTGGAAAATAAACTCTTACGTTGACGTTGCAATATTAAGTTTATTTTCTCTAAAGTTGATGTTTTTTTGTTTTCAATAGTTTTTGCAAATACGTCTAAAGTGTCTCACAGAAATATTGCTGCCTTTTCTCCATTTTGTCATTACAGAATTGAATGGGATTCCACATGACCGTTTACTCTTGGGAACCCAAAATCAAATTCAGCACCATCCTCCAGAAGTCACATATTTACTAAATAACGTCTACCTGTTGGTACTCTGTGAACTAAATACAGGAACACAGGTCAGCAACGAAGTCGTAGAAATGTTTAAAACTTGGTTAAGTTACAAAACCAACCTTTGAAAATCACATTGAGCACTGCATGGCTCAGTGTGGAACAATTAAAGGCAGTTTGTTGCACTAGATCATTCTAAGACGACTCCAAAATGCATATAACACTTTTTCTCGCATTCTTGTTTTTAGATTTAGACGAGAATTTGTCATTTTGCTTCCCCTTAATATTTAGCCTTGGGTTGATACATTACATAAAATCCAACTGTGCACATCGAGGAACTATGTAAATCCTCAATTTTGGTGGCCAACATTCAATGAGTGTTATATATATATTTAAATGTGTTTCTTAACTTTGTATTTTTCAGTTGTTGCTGACTTGTGCTATACAAATAAATTAGATAAATCTGAATGAAAAGCTTAATTTAAATAACTGCAATTGAACAGATACAATGTATACAGTATTCTCGTATATCCTGTCTTTTATACAATATTGTGTATACTTCTATTTTAGTACAGTATGTGGGTCTATATTGAAATGTGGACGACTGATCTTTGAATCATGGCCAATAACAGTTTCAGAAGCTGTTTGAGTTTCGTGCTTCCTTGTTGGGATTTACTAAAAACACAGTAAGTGTTGGATTGCGGCATCTGTTTGTGGACTGTAGGTGGATCTATTCGCCTCACCCCGTACACGTGTTTGGCACCGGCGTTGGCAGCAAACATAGAGAGGATCCCTGTGCCGCTGCCAACATCCAGGACGATCTTGTCCTTGAACACATGCTTGTTGTGGTACATGGCGTTGCGGTAGGTCAGCGTGCGCACCTCGTCTTTCAGCATCTCCTGTGTTGGAGATAACAATAACATATGTGACCCAAGCACTGCCTTTACAACACCGAACCAATGACATGCTCAAGGAATAGCTTGATTTTTACAAACACAGACACAAGTTTGGATGTAAGCACATTATTTGCTTCTGTGTGTGGAGACAGACAAACAGAATCCAGGCCAGAAGCTTTGGTGACAGTCATGGCGTCTTGAAATAGACAGAAGTACAACACAAAGCCTTTGGGGGCTGCCTGATGTCTATCTCCCTAAGCTCATTCACAGATCCCACTTTCTTTCCTATCTTGCTTTGAACTTTTTAATCAGGACACACTCTTTGTCTGCAAGCACAAGAAAAAGCTGACCCACATGCTAAATAAGGACACTATTTAAAAAAAAAAAAAAAGAAGGTGGGGGTCTATATGTCCCAAGTTTCTCACCATATTTCCCTCACACATCAAGGTCATTAGTTAGGCTACTTCCCCAGTAGTGCACTGCAGATTATTGTGAGAGACAGGCAGAGATAGTTTTCACTTATGGAGTGCTGATAATGGACTATTATGCAGCCTCTGGGGGTCTTTCGTGCTAGTTAATAATGAAAAAGCCCTTTCTTTTGTGAACCAAGACATGCTCCATCAAGACAGATATTTCAACAGCCCTCCATTTTCTTTGTCATGTCACTGCTAATGCATATACCTCGGCAGTTGGCAGAAGGGCAGGTGCATTGTTGTAGATTTCTATCTGATTTAAGATAACTTTTTGGATTATAAGATTATGAAGTGCATTTTTATGGGTGAATCAGGCAGTTGGTGTTTGATTTTCTACTTACAGGAATCATAAAAGCCGTCGTTTAAGTTTCAACTCCCAGTGTAATTTGGTAACTGCCAAACTTAAAAGTTTTCTGCAGACAAAATCCAGTCGTTTGTTTTCTAGACACATAATATCTATACTTTTGCAGGAGTATTCGTTGCGTTCCCACAGGATGATGCTGCCCCCACCTTGCTTCCAAATAGGTGTGATTTTTTTAAGATAATGTTGGTTTTGCACCCTTTTCAGATTTGTATCTGTAAAAAAAAGAAATACAAATATGTTTCACTTTCCCTCCACTTCGCAATTATGCCCTGGTTTATGTTTGTCCCAGTGAAACAAACTTTTTGCAAGACTCTGTGGAAGACATGAAGTAAAGCCTATCTTTTCATGGAAGTAGAAGTATTAAAATAATGGGCCTTTTTTTTTCTTTTTTACATATCCTGCTGTCAGTCCAATTCTAAGCGATGAAACGCGTTGGCAAAGTTTAACAGGAAGCATCTGGTGTCATTCTTCTACTCTAATCACACCGTGCTTCCTGCTGACGGCCTGGACTGCGTACCTCGTGGATGCCAAAGTGAGCATAGGAGTCAAAGTAGTAGTCCCTTGATGTCATTTCCTCCGGGCTTATGAACTTGGCAATCTTGCCTCGTCCAGGACAGGTGGCGAGCGCTGCTACATGAGGCGTGTGAGGAATGCAGGGCACATGATGGGTTGTAGGCACTGGTTTCGGCAGAGGGGAGGGCTGTGCAGACTGGGAAAGCGGGGACCTGACAGGCTGTTGTCGCTGTGAGCGAAGAAATAGAATGAAATGAGCTTGGTTAGGTTTCTGTCAGAATTTAGATATGAGATAGATCAAGGGGACAGCTGCGGGAGCATGAGAGTGAGCAGAGAGGCTCTGTAAATATATAGATATAATGAAGGCTCTGAAGGAAACTCAGCACCATGAACTGTAACAGTGGTGGCCTACTGTGAACAGCTATCGTAGAGCTTTCCTCCTGCATCACTGGCAAATATTTTAGCTGATGTTTTATTTTTATTTATTGATTTGACCAATCCTGGTTAAATAAAAGTATTGACAAATATTGTTTGTCAATGTTTTCAAAAATATTCCTTTCCAGCAGCAACTGTGCCTGTTTCTGCAGTTTAAAAAAAGTACATTGCATTGCATTATACTAAGATAAACTCAGCATATGGAAGTCTCTCAGAAAATGTTCTAACCGTACCGAAAGTGACAGAAGATGCCAGAATAGTAGAAGACCCTAAAGCTGCTCTGGATTGGGATTTCCCACCTGACAGAGCTCAAGGACAAAAGTGAAATGGAACAAAAAAGGACAAAAAGACTAAAATAACAATCTTGCTTCGCTGTCGGTTGTTGTTTGAGTTTGCCTATCATTATGTTCACAGATGATTATTTCCATATTTTATTTATTTTTTGCTGTTATATACAATACATGGAAACATTTAGTACTATACTGCAGGGGGAGATACAAAATCGATATGAGGGATGAATGAAACAGAATACAAGCTGGGAAGTCCAAGATAAAAAGAAAATCATTTTTAGCACAAATACATCTGCCAACATCAATTTTATAACATTACTTCATTGTACACAGTTTTGACTCCTTATATACTATTACTTTGTCCCACCAGTGCTAAATGCAGACAGTGATGTACACATTAAACCCTCTTTTAAAATGCATGTTAAGATCTATATTTTTCGCCCCCCTCTAGCAATAACTCGTGCATGAAAGTGCCAGAAATGCAATGGCTGCGATCTGATCCTGCACACCGCTGGGGCAAGCCGGTAAAAGACGCAGGTTCCGTTTCAGCACCAAGGACAGCGGACATGCATCCGGACCGTCGCCTGTCAGCAAAAAAAAAAAAAAAAAAAAGATTCTCCACACACCGTATCGTTCACTACAGCTGCTGCTACACGAGTCTACGGATACACTTGCAGACTCAGCCAACATCTGCAGGACACTTAAAAATTCACCCCCGACTCAGTGACGTAGCCGCTCATTACTGAATGCCGAAACTAGAAATGCACATCATTCTGAAAATGTTGTCACTACATGTACATTTAAATATAAAAAGAGCAATATGAGAGAAGCCCGTTACAGGACACCACAAGGTCCCCTACCTCCGAGCTGTCCGCCTCCGCCATCTTCCGCCGTAGCAGCAAACACCGCGACGAATGCCTCAGTCCCATGAGAGCCGGCGAGATTTAGGCTCAAACTCTTTTAAGTGTCTTAAATCGCGGTAAAGACGCGTCAAAAAGGACGAAAAGCCTCAGGACATATAAACCGAGGGCTTTTAAAGACGAATAAAGTCATGGCACCGGTCGCAAAGGGTCAGCCTGTCGTCATCGACACAAAAGTTATGAAGTTATACGACGAATTCGCGCGTGGTGAAATGTTCTTTTGTCCATAGTGTGGACGTGAAAACAGGTTGTTTTAGAGGGAGGACTCAGTGTGGGAGGACTCGGTGTCTATTGGCTGGAGACACCGTGTTGCGACTGGAAGGTTGTAGGTTTGATGCCAGCAGGAGACTCATCATCATCATCATCATCATAGCAGCTCCGTGCGAGATGCAGGGTGTCAACCCCGCAACCTAAAATCCAGCAACGTCCCAGAAACAAAACTCCTTCAACGTCTCCCGCTCTCCTTCTGACGACGTCTGCGGCACCTCGGAGAAACTGGAACTCCTATCGTAAAAGTCGCGCTGTTTCCATCTTCTTTCGCAGCGGGAAGTCCTGTTTAATCCATCTGGGGGACCTCAAAGCGCTTTGAAGTGCGATATGACAAGAAGGAAAGAAAATGCCAAAACAAGAAACGGTGCCAGACTTCCTACGCACTGAAAACTAACTGTCTCTGTGACTCTGAGTCGCTCGCTCTTTTTTTTCTTTCTTTCTATTTTTTATTTTTTTTTAGAAGATAGATTAAAGATAGTACCCAGTGAGATGATTCCCACAACAAAAATAATACTGACCATAAAGTCACAGCTCAGTGATGATGTTCAGATTTTAAAATACCAAGTTTTGCTCAATCTGGAGGATAGAATTCTGCTTTTAGTGTATTTGTGTTGCTAACATCACAAAAGGCACAAGACGCCATTGACCCTACTAATAAAAGACTTAAAGCTTGCTGAGAAAAATGTCCAGTGTTCTAAATTTACATAAAATGTACAAAACGTAACTGCTTAAATAACCTATTTTCAGGATTGCAGACCCCACAACTAAAGTTGATGGCAACTAAAAGGTTTTGTTTCAGCCATAAAGAATATAAGCAAAGGTATTTACTTGATAAATAAGCCTAAGAATGTGTAAATAAAGAAGGAAAGAGGGAGGACTCAGTGTGGGAGGAATTGGTGTATATATAGTTAGAAGGAAAATAACATTTTTTGTTTCTTACTCAACAGAACAGTTGCCTGTGTGTATTGTGAACACTCCAGAGGCGTGTGTCCATGGAAGCTTATTTAGGGGAGCGAAGATTTTTGTCTTTATTAAATAACAATTTAAAGCAAAAGTAGCTAAGCAAAACTGACTGACATGTTTTTTTTCCAGAGGTGACAGACTATATGTAAAGTGATGTTACAGAAACACCAGACTCAAACTGGTGCAGGGGGTTATATAGACTGCTGATAGCAACCAGCGGGGTCTACAGCGCCCTGATTGCAACCCCAGTTTTGATGCACTTTATAAATAGATGTCTGTATTCCCAGCAGCATTTCAACATTTCACACGATTCTTTTTCGGTGTTGGACTTGTACAGACTGCTGATATAGACATGACCTTGAGAGTCGTGGCTCTGTCACAGAGGAACCCCCTCGGTGTGGTATTGATTGTGTTTGGGTCACTTTGTGGCGCGATGGATTCATTACTGGTGATCTGTTGCTCTTGAGGATGCATCGTGCCCCTGTGGGTGAGGGGAACTGCACTGGGTTCTGGTGGGTTCCTCTTTGTCCTCAACGGGTCATCTCACTAGACGGGTTGGTGTTATGGCCGTGAGAGTCCTCCTCTCTTGGAGTTTCTGAGTTTCAGTCACTTTCAGTTGAGCTGATGGGCGCCCAGCAGGTTAAGGTCTCTTGGGTGTTTCCCCAGAGATGTTCCCAAGTCAAATTTTTTCCAAGTGCAAATTCTTTGGGGCAAAAGTCACAAACCTTTTGCTTCAAGTCACAATCAAGTCTCTAATGACTGTTTCTCATCAAATCCATGACATCTAGTCCACCTCTTGCCCTGTGCTGGTGTAGGTCAGGAATCCAATCATGTACTGTTTATCCTAAGACCTAAATTACCAGATAAATATTAAGTTACTATATTTATCTATACTATATTTATCTACTATATTTATCCTCTTTGTTCAATATTTTAATATTTATTTATATTTAACTATTTAATCTGCTACAGACTACCTTTGTCTTTTATTACTCAGACTTAAGTCTCAGATTCAACTCTCAAGACTGGTACAAGTGTTCTGTCTGAAGTCTTTCATTTTTGCAACTTCTGGGTCTCAAGTTAAAGTCTCAAACTCAAGTCCAAATTTCTTTCCTCCTCCTCCTCACTGTTGGGAGCCTTTGCTGCCCGTGCCTTCAGCTCCTGGCCTGGCCTGTGCTGGGGGGATGTGGCCGCGATGCTGGGTACGGCGGTTCGGGTCCATGTTTCTTGCCCGAAGCTACCTGGCCGTTGCTGCTTTTGGGTGCTGAGATTTGCGAGGTTTCTGTCCTTCTCACTATATTGACCAGTAACATATGAAGTGTGTCTTTTAAATGGATCAGCCTTATTCTTTCTCCCACTATCCTGGTGAGAATTATCTTTGTTTATTTCCCCTCTTGTTTTTAAATTCACCTCAAATCTTGAGTGCCTGCGAGCCAGGAAGACAACCTAAAATGGCTGTTTTTCTTCCCTCCCTCTAATTTTAGATAATCATTGTTATGCCCTAACTCCCTCATTTTAGCTCTAGTAATTAATGCCTTGTTTGTGCTGACAGTTTGGGTTAGTTCTAACAGCTAACACCAAGGCCTTCTCTAACACTCTCCAGGCAGTGTGAAATATGTGATTTTATCAGATTTTTTTTTTTCCTCTACTGACCCGACAAAAACACAAACTTCTACCCTTTGTTATAATCAAGCGCAGACAGAGAGTATGAACAATAGGAATTCATGCAAAGACAGTAGCGCCACTGTTTTTGAGGAGGTGTGAAAGGTAAGGTGGTTGACTTAATTTCACTGCTAATTTTAAACCTTATGTACAACAGCACTATGAAAGAAATATTATATCAAAAAACACAAATATTCACAATTTACAATTCTTACTAAACTCCAAAAGGTTGGTCCTTTGAAAAGACACAGAATATTGTGAAACAATATGAGCAAATTGTCCATTTCCATGGTTTCATCTAACAATTTTAGGGCAAACTGCCAGAGTTTTAGGACACAATTGCAAAAATTCAAAAAGAAGGGTTGACTTGTCTTAAGTTTCAACTTTAATTTCTGGGGAGTCACAATCTCAGTCACAATCCAGTAAGGATATAGGTCTCACTACATCGGTGTCAAGGGATTTGGATCCTTTTTGGGCATTTCTTTCCTCTTTATGTCGTTATTCTTTTAATTCATCTTTTAATAAGCCTGTATTTATGAGGGCAAATATTTTTTGCAGCACTTAATGGGTTGGTATAGTTGTGAATTTGTGCATGCAGACTGAGAAAAAAAATAGTTTACAGAAAATATAATGACATAGTGATTTAATATCTTTTATAAAATCTGTTGTAAGAATGTCACCTATGGGAACATTATGCTGTTGTTTAGACTACAAAATAAAGGGAATATCAAAGAAATCACTCCTCAGGCTTTTTAGTGTGAAACATGACATGGTTCTTCACATAAACAACATAATCACAAAGCGTTTATTAATCTGTAAGCAAGAAAGCATTTTTCTGATGCTTAAAAAAAAAAAAAATCCTATTCCTGCTAAAATTTTAAATATTTGTGCTACTTTTTGCCTCCAGTTAAGCTGCATTAGGCGACTTTCAGGAACAGCACTTAGATGTACACCGTCAAAACACATTTTGACTTCAAGTGCAGCAGGCTTTGAGTTTGTTTCAAGTAGTGTGGTTCACTGTAATTACGTTTTTTTCTCCCCTCTGCCTTACACTGTCACTGTTTTAGGTCACATTCTTTCTATCGCTGCATCGCAGAGCATTTTCTCTTACAACTTCCATCGACCTCATGTTCGACTGACTGAATCATTGTAATTCAATTTTCCACCTCATTACACACGTTGTGTGGCCCTCCTAGACATTCATAAAACACAAGGTTCAATGAGGCACTTTTATTCAACTTTTCGCACACCATTTATACCTTGGGAAAGTTTTTAAATTCTTATCATTCAAAGCCACATTCGTCTAATGAAGGCTTTGTTGAAAGCACAAAGGCGTTCAAGAGTGTACACCTACCTATTAATCTCTCAGGTTTTTTGCTGTGAAAAATATAACATTTTGATCAATTATTTTAGTTAAAACAAGATACTGATAGACCTCTGTCAGAAACGCTGTTGAAACTGAATCAAAATGCGCTTTAACAAAGTTTTAGGTATTAGGATGTACACACCAAGGTAACCACGTCAGTACATCTCTGAAATGGAAACATTTTTGCAAGCATTTCTTGTAGTCTATTTCTTTACATCACAAAATCTTTCTAAAGGGTCACGTACACTTATAAGAGGGATTTAAAGACATATTTTTTGTTTTTATATCCACTCTGTTCATCTCACACCTTCAATATAACATCCAAAAATTCTCTTAGAAACCCAACTTGGAAAAAAAAAAAGAAATGTTGCCTTAAAAATAGCCTCATATTCTGGTAATGAAAGATAAGACCCAATATCACAAACCAGGTTTTAGTCATACTTATTGGTGAGCCTCATTACCAGCAAAGCTTAAGAACATCAGCCCACGCGTTACATTCACACTCACAGCACACACACACGCACACACGCAAATCAGTGTGGAGGCAGGAGCACACAGGAGTGAAAGCAGTGGGCACTCCACTATTGACTGGTTTGCAAGCTTAATAAAGCTGTTAACATGACAAAGGCAGTGTGGATATAATCTGTCAGGCTTTATTTTAAACCATTAAGAACAAATGCTGTAAGTGTGGTGCGCTCACTCACGCACAATAGAAGAAGTTGGAACTGGCCACTGGATTAAAGAATTTCTTAGACCTTTTCATATTTAACTAAATGTATTTACAGATGTAGACAACTTTAAAATAAAATAGTATCATTCAACAAAGCATTGATTTATATTTTTGGATCAATATGTCTTTAAAGACCTAGTTGGAACCATTCTGGTGGCACCATGGTGGCCATCGAAGCCCAGGGTGGCAGAAATAATCAAAGTTCTGTCAGCACAACCAACCATGGCCCCCTCCCATTCGCGGGGACCTTCTGTCTCAAGCTCCGGGGGAGATTTATCATCCACATCCAGATCGTCTGGCTCTCTGGGCCTGGCCCGTGAAAGGTGGAACCTAAATGCAACAGGTCTCCCTCCAGAGGTCATCGACATCATGCAGAATTCAAGGGCTCCTTCAACTTGTTCGCTTTACAGTGGTAGATGGCAAGTTTTTGAGGAGTGGTGTGTGGCTATTTCTTTTCAGTGTTCGGTGGTGGAGGTTCTCTGCTTTCTACAGAGCTTGTCAGAAAAGGGCAAGGCCTTTTCAACTATTAAGGTTTATTTAGCTGAAATCTCAGCTTGTCATGTGGGATTTGGTGATAAACCTGTGGGGCAACACCCATTGGTGTGCCGTTTCATGAGGGGGGCACGACGTAAGCTGCCCACCTCTAGGCTTTTCATGCCATTATGAGACCTCACTCTGGTACTGGGACCACACTAAACAGATGTTCACATAAAATCACTGTCTTCACACAGAAGGTGGGACGTCACAGAAACCCTTTCGTCCTCGGAGGATGATAAAAATTTTGCACATTTTCCTTTTAAAGCACTTAAAAATCAATCTCCCAAAAGAACAATTCAGAGTTCTGATGGTAAATCTGGCATCAGTTCATCTCAGCTCCCATTTCTCTTGAGAAATTGTCTGGTGCAATGCCATGTTTCTCTGCTCCATCTGCTGACAGCGAATTCCCATACACAGATTGCTTTTATTTCACATCTTTCTTTGGTACTTAGTATGTTTTGCTGAGCTTTGAGATGGAAGCATTGCTCTAAGCTTTCACAGAGATGCTTTTTCTCATTTACTTTCAACAGCCTCGGGGGAATTCCGTGATTTTCATTCAGGATCGGTTCTTCCTCTTCTGTCAATTAAAAGTAGCAAAGAGGATGCACAGTAGAAACTCTTTACGATGTCAGTTTTCCCAGTTGAGGATTTCTTGTCCTTGGGATCATGTTGCGTAAATAATTACCTTGATAATCCCTTGTAAATAAAGGGGCTCGGTTTTTAACTAGGTCAGGTTGACATGTTCTGTTGCTTCCAGGAGATTTTGACCACAAGAGGTCAGCCACTGCAAAACATTAAGCAAACTGGACAGTTTTAAAAACAAATCCTGCTTCAAGAAGCGAGCAAAACCAAAGAAGAGAAAAGAATTTCACAGCAGCAGTTTCTACTGTAGGTAGTCAAGCCAAAAAAAAAAAAGAAATCTCACAGGTAAACCTTATTTTGTGCGTTGTATTTTCTGTTCTATGTTCACTTGTCTTAGAGTTTTGTCTGCTCAAATTGAAGAATGTTATGTTTGCTTTGATCTCAACCACTTTGTGCTTTACATGCATGCTCAGTCATGCCCTATCTCTAACGCTCCTGCTTTTCGGGAGAGAGAATCAGAGAATCAGCAAGATACGAAAAGCCCTTGAGGTGATTAACGAACCCTTGCAGAAACAGACTGCTCATAGAAATGAGCTGGCCTCAGTGGAAACTCCCTCTGCTACGTTGTGTCACATTTATGGAGACTGAAAACCAAACATGCTCCAAATTCAAAGCAATGAACCTTAATAATCTTGTGTTTGTGTTTTTTTTTACTGTGGGTGAATGAGGTTTTGTTGAGGGGAAAACAATATTTAAGCCTGATGGATTGGAATTCTAACCAACTAATGTTGTTTTGGCAGACTGATTGTCGCCAGCTAAGGTACCACAAATGCCTTTGGCCATCATTTACTCCTAACAGTTTACATATTGAATTACTCTCTGGGAAGATGAGGCAAAAACATACTTACCATGGGGTCTGCTTTGGCAGAAGAGGAAGTCTGCTTATAACGAAGATTATTATGTTAAAGATAATCAGTGATCATCCGGGTGTTGATATAGAGGCATTTTTTCATTTTTATGTCCCTAAGCATTGCTTTATATAGCTCTGCCTTATCTTCTCATTTAAAAATATATTTCGCAGAGTATTGCCTCCATATTAAAAAAATCTGAGTCACAATAAAGGTAAAAACAAGTATAAGAAATTTCTGTCTGTGTTCACCAAGAAATAGTTAACTTGCAGCTTCATCTCTGTAAAGTGTGATAAGCGCATTGGCATTGTTCAAACTGTCAAGCAAGGTGGTGGCAGCATCATGCTCAGGGTCTGTTTCACTGCAGGTGGAACTGGTGCTTTGCAGAAAGTGGATGGAGAAACAAAAAACAAATTGTATCTTTAAATTCTTAAAATTTACCTCAAAACAACAGCGTGGACAAAACTGGATGGTCCTGCAGGAGAATGACCCCATGCCCATGTCACCGTAGGTGGATAAATCAGACTAACAACAATCCTCTGGGGACAGTGGACGCACATTCATATGATTAGATTTCTTTTCATCTCCCAGTGAAAACAGTGACCCTGTAAACAGTGAAAGCCCAGGACTTGTCTTCATCATGGTGGGTCTGACTACATCCTGCATTAGATTCTTCAGCATGCAATTTGCAGACCAGTCTTCCAATTATTTGAGCTATGTGTATGTCAGTTTTGTGTTACTGCTAATTCAGTTTTATGTCAACGAATGTTGGAGACAGTCTTTTAAAAAAAATGGCAAGAAAGAGTGGAATAGGAAGAGGTTAGGATCACGGATCTGATATCTTCAACTTTAATTAGAGCAATTGTTTTGAATGAAAATGTAAACGCATGTGGTTCTCAAAACAAATGCATACATTTAATAAAAATGCATAATTCTTTGTTGAAAGAAAGAAAAAAAAGTTGCCTTTGTAGGACGTGCGTCAGCTCCGCTGCTGTCACGTCCGTCTAAAGGATATAGTATTTAAAAATTCGAGCTGCACTCGAACGCACCACCACAGCAAACATTGGATTGCCGTGAAAGCAACAAGCTTGACCGGACAAAACGCCCACCGCTGCAGCGGTGTCCTCTCAGCTCCGGAGGAAACAGCAGGAACCCGAAGCTCTTCTTCCAGCGTTAAAACGGTGATTATTGTCCATGCTGTGAGAACGTGACGCGTGTTTTTCGATAAGTGAGTGGTAACGTTGTTAAACTTTATCCTGCGTATGTCAACGCAGGTGTGTGTGTGTGTGTTTTTTCCCGAGATGCTCGACTGCGTATGTCCCGTGTCCGAGGTAGTGCCTAAGAAAGTTTGTCCTATGCCGTAAAACAAAATGGATATTTTCCTCAATGTTTCCGCCTTTTATCACGGCGATAGACACAATAGGGTGGTCAAAGTTTTGAAACGTGAGGGGGGCGAGGCTTTTTTCTTTCGTGGAAAAAAAATAGGTTCAAAGCGTTTGTATGCAGAAGACTTGAACAGAGCACTGACTGGGAGGCTTTGTGATGAAAGCTGTTTGCTTAAAAAGAAGCAACGTTTAGGATATGATGCTGTAACTTATTAGATAATTTTTCATTTAATCAATCAGACTTTATTTACAGAGCACTTTGTATGAAGACAAAGGTAACACAAAGGGTCAAGGATGCACAAAAATAGTCATGAGGAAAAATTCAAACTAATAAAATGTAAGAGAGAAGGGGAAAAAAACAAACATGTCTTTGTTATGAAGATAAACGTTGGAATTCTTAAAACAACAAATGTATTTTGTAACTTTTAAGAGAAATAAAGGCACAGTACAAAATACTTTTTGAAAAGTAAGCAAAATTGTAACTGTTTAAATGACTACAAAAGTTACTCAAGTTAAGAATTGGGTCAGAAGATAACACGGCAAAGAGACACATAACAACCATAAACACACGCACTCATACTTAAAACTTAATGACAATTTGGAATAACCAATTGACCTACCAGTTATGTTTTAAGACTCTTGAAGCCTGAACACTCGGAGATAACCCACGCATTCAAACTCCATGCTGACGGACTGGGATTCCAACCCAGGACCTTCCTTGCCAAAGGGCCACCATACTAACCTTTTATCTAGTATTACTGATTTCCCCCTAACTGTAACTTGGTAAAAAGTATTGTATAAAAATACTTATGGGTCAGATAATGGGTTTTGAAGATTTCCACTTGCATTATTACCACAACCATTGTAATTTCTTTAGATTTATGTGATGGATACACAAAAGTGCACTCTGAACAGCATTGAAATTTGTGGTGGAAGCACAATATAATAAAGATTATAAGAAAAAAAAAATCATAAATAAATAAAAAAGTGTATGAACACCTTCTATTTTAAAGGTACCATTGACTGATCCAGTCCTTGTTTTAGAATTTGTTGGATGCTTTATTGAACTTATGTTTTCCTTTTCTTTCCCCCCCTGCTGTCGATTTCAAGGAAACACTATAGATCAGTTTTATGGATCTAAGTGCTTTCCACTCCCTGACCTTTTATTTACAGACTCAAGACCACACACTCTTCTCTATTAATCATTCAAAAGGACACGGCTTGTTCCGTGCTGTGAATAATGAAGGGACGCATGTTGTGACATAAGAAAAGATGATTCTGCAAATTAGAAAAAAAAAAAAACTTTTTTTTTTCACTCTTGTTTTACTTGGAGCTCATTAATGCATCAGATACCTTCCGTGATACTGTGAGAAAGAGGAAAGCAAATCAAAGCTGTTCTTTTGTGTTTCTCAACACAAAACATGTTAACATGTCAAATGTGCTTAAGATTATGTAAACAATACCTCATAAATCAGCATTGAAATGAAAATTCAAATGTTTGTGCAGAAGAAACCACAAACTGACTAGATCTACTGCAGCAAGTTGCAATGTGTGACAAGCTTATTCTAGGAGAAATGTAACCATTCATAAAACCACACTTCAAAATGTCTAATTTTCCATCCATTGTTTGTTTTTGTTTTTTTTTTTACAGGAAAGAATAAAGTCTGTGTTCTCTGGAGCGACTTACAGCTAAGAAGATGTCAATGGCTTATAAAGATGACGAGGAAGACTGGTTGACAGTTTGCCTCAAGTACCTGCTCTTTCTGTTTAACTTTCTTTTTTGGGTAAGTGGCTTTCAGCTGGAAATATCTAAATCATGCTGCATTTTCTATAACGGAACAGGTTGTGCAGCTTCTGAACAGCCACAAAGAGTTTTGAAAAGTGTACACATTGTCAGCTTAAGTGAGGTTATTATTTGGGGTTTGCATGAAAGTGAAAGATTTCCATAAACTGGAGCATCATTGTGAGGTAGAAGGAAAAGGACGCCTGGTTTTCGTTGAGGAAAATCTGCTGACAGGACAGTTGTGCAACACTCAAACCTGACCTGTAGGGGAAAGTAGCAAGAAGAAAGCCATTGCAGTATGAGCTTGACCTGTTTTGCAAAGATAATTGAGCAAAAATAATAATAATAATAATGATAATCAGTCTTTGCATTGCTAACAATCTTCTTGGGCTGCTTTTAATGGTGCCAAAATAGTTTTTCTTCAGGTGGTAAGGCATGGTGTGAATGCAAAAATGTGCTGCATTTTTCAGATTTCTTTAAGAAATGAAAAGTTTCACTATTTATTTACAATCTACTATAATAAAATGCCTAAAAACAAATATAAATATATATTTTTTACAGCATTTAAGAGATTGAAGAAATTTTTGTAGTCAGTGAAAATTTTAATGCATTTTTTTTCTTGATATGAAGCTATTTCTGTCTGGGTTCGTTATCATAGTAATGTCTCTTTAACTTGTGATAACCTTCTGTAAATAAGAAGATCTTGATCTAAAAAGGAAGGGAGGATGACGGCGAAATGCTTTCTAAGGCATTTCCTATTTGTCAGCCTGTGAACCTCCTGAGATGTAAAAAACAGATCTAGAACCTCCCTGGGTCAGTCACTGATTGTTTGGAAGGAAGTAGTCATTATGCCCTTTCCTTACTCTCCCGAGTCTCAGTGCTCCTGTGGGCGTTTTTTTTTTTTGTGCCACTTTTCTATGTTTCTCCTCAGGTTTCCTCTCTCTTTTCTCCCTGCTGCCCTTATTTATGGCCCGTTTTGTACTTTTCCACTGTCCTCTGACTCATCTAATGGCATGCTTCCTTTTCTACTAAAGTGCTGTTATATCATGCTGGACTTTTTTTCAGATAGTTATTTGCAACACGTTTTTGAAACAGATTATATTGTGGTGTTTTTTTCTGTTTTTTATTTGCACTTGCAGGTGGGTGGAGCTGCAGTCTTGGGTGTAGGAGTGTGGACCCTGGTGGAGAAGAGTGACTACCTTAGCCTGTTGGCCTCCAGCACTTTTGCTGTTTCAGCGTATATCTTGATCCTGGCTGGCAGCCTAGTGGTTGTTACTGGCTTCTTGGGCTGCTGCGCTGTTATCCGGGAACAGAGAAGCTGTCTTTCCACGGTGAGACACGAGTTACAAGACATCCGTGAGAGTTCCTGTTCAAATATTTCTTTCTAGTCACAATGATATGAGGGGATCAGTTAGTTTTTCTATTATAGAATCTGCATTGTTAGTTTGAAATGGTGCCACCAATAAGTTTAATAAATTGTAGAACCAAATAATCATGTCCTTAATACAGATTTTGTCTCATGTAAGTCTGTCTGTAAGTTTTGTCTCATGCTGCCAAAAATTGGAAAAATGGAAAAATCTATACTTACACTCCCACCGGTATCTGAATAAATGTCTCTTACTAAGAGGCAGAACACTGCACACTTATTGCAGCCATTAAAAACCTTCTGCTGGATGTTTAATTTTCTGATTTGGCAGTATATTCATGGATATTAATTAGTTAAATGGAGAAGTATTTTAAGCATATTTGACATATTTCCAACGTGATTGAGGGAAGGGCCTTTCTAGACGCCTAATGTTAGCCTCCTGTTGGATTTTCCAAAAAATATCAATAACGTGTCACCATTTTGACTCAGGGCGGCTTTGAGAAAATCTACAGTGATGTTAAACTAGTACATCCAGTTTGAAATTAAAATCTTTAAAGTTTTTGTGAAATTATTCCAACCCTAAAGATTTAAGAAATGTTAAAACCCAAATTATTATTCTTATGCTGACGGAGAGTGTATCTACTCTATCACTGAACATTAGTAATTGATATTTGCCTCTGACGCTCCAGCTGAATGGTCATAAGTTACCCTGTAAACACCTCCAACCCAAATCATCACTCTCTTGTTCACCAATTTGTGCTGCTTCTGCGCAGGTACATCACACCTGTGCAGGAACACAACATGGATCTCTTCTGTGCCAACCTTGTTTTAAAGGTCTGTCACAAGATGGTAACAAATGACGAGGCTCTCACTGTCCTCATTATTTTACAAGGAAGGGGCCCACAGGGACAGAAGCAGGTGGGAGGTGAATGTTCTCTGCTGCAGGTCTATTTATAGGTCTGCCTATCAACCGTTGATGGATGCAGGAATATGAGAGAGCAAGGTGCTTGGAGGAGTTACGAGTTAGATGTATAGAGGATTATAGGAATATGCTGTGTTTGTTTTAACACCAGCAGCCTCCATGCACTGTTTATAGACTGTTATCGGAAATGAATAATGCTTGGATGTAGCGTTTGCTCTTTCTGTTCTCACAGAAAATGATGTATTTTTTTTGTAACCCAGAGAGACTGTGGTTTCTGTGTGACACTATTAATGATACCATTGCAGCAACAAAGTACCACTTTCTTAAGGCAAGATAAGTTTTTATAGTTCACAGTTGTATGAAAACATATTGGCCCCTCCTTACCTGACTGCTTACTTTTGTTTATTTATTTGTTTGTTTGACCAGGTTTGTTACACCAGAGAGTAGAAATCAGTCAGTATATAGAACAACATGTGAGCAGCCCAGTTTTTGCTGTGGCTGGAATAGTATGTCAGCCAAATAAATTATCTGTAATTTTCACAATGATGCATCAAATACTAAAATGCTGTTCACAAAGAAACACAGATGTAATCTGGCTGGACAAAACCACACCAAACATTCTCTTTTGAAACTCTAGACTGCTAATATCCATTGACAGTTGCATCCCACTAAAGTGTAAAGTGGAATTTACCTGATTTTGCCAAGTTGATTCCAAACGAGAACAGTTGGGTAAAATGGTCATGTTATTCTCCAGTAGTTCCCGTTGCATCCCGGCAGATGTTTACTACAAGTAGCTTGGCGTTACTTTGTCGGCCACTGTGCCAACATCTGTCTCTATAATGGGCTTTGGAGAGGTATCAGCAGAGCTGTGGTTACACCGTTTTGTACCGCTCTGACAGCTAGGTTTAATTAGCTTTGTGTGCTTGTGTTGTGTGCTGGACCCATTTTACAAATAAATGTGTTCTTATTATGTGAGCCAAGAAAAGTTCAGTTTTTATCTTGCTCATTAGGCATACTTAAACAGTAACTTGTTTGGCACAGTTTTTTTTCTATGTGATGTCTGTTGTTTGTTTGTTCACAAGTTCAGATAAAAAAAAAAAAAAGTTTTAATTTGATATTTCTAACAGTATGAATGTTTTTGTTCTTTTAGTGACCACGATGACAGTCATTATTTGAATACTTGGATTTTGATTACAAAGGAAAAAAAAATTGTATATTTGCAGTTGGATTCATGCAGGACCCATTTAGAGATTCTCCAAAGAAGTCTGATTCTACAGGCTGTCAGACTGTATTGTACTCGTCTTATTTTCCGGCAGCATTGCCATCTGTGTCAGAAGTGACGCATGCAGCCGAATGACAGATGATGGAAATTTATATTGAGCCGTCACAATTTGAAGCAGCTTGAGCTGCTGAGAAGCTGGCTCAATTCACAACTCTGTGGATGATTGTGACACTAAAATGTCTCAATGCTTTACAATCCTAGTACTAATTTATCAAATTTCTCCTTTCTCCTCTTGTCTAATTTTCAGTATTTCTTCTTCCTGCTGTTAATATTCTTGATTGAGTTGGTGGCTGGCGTGCTGGCTTATGTTTACTACCAGAGGGTAAGTTCTGAACACTCATGGTTAAACTTTTAAGGTGTACAGAAATGAAATGCATTTGAAAGGGATACCTGCACATGTGTAAAAGTTCTGGGGGTTGAGATTCATCTGCAGCAATACATTTAATCAGGATTTTATGCGACAGACCATCTCGAGCAAAATTATAACTTTAAATTGGCAAAACAAGTAGCCATGATTTTCAACAAATTTTTAGAAAGGTACACATTTGTATTTGGCCTCCTCTCATCTTTGCTGCTTTCAGTATTTACCAGAGTCATACTGTGTAATTTAGTCATGGTTATGTAAAGTTGTTCTGTGAAGGCCTGCAGCTTTGCTAGAGAGCAGTCATGAACACATGACAGTAACCACAGCAAAAAGGTTCAGGATAAAATTGTGGAGAATTTTGATATTTCAAGCTTTACAGCAATGAAAATTGCCCTAAGTTTTACTGATGTATTTTTGTTTTCTTAAAAAAAAAAACTCAAGAGTTCAGATTTGAGGCATGTAATTAACACAAGAAGAAAATATTTTTCTGTTTGTCAAATCAAAATTTCTTTTTCTTTAATTGAAGAGGTTTCATCTCTGATTATATCTTTCAGAACTTTTACTAGTAGACCCCAGTCAGATCCAAGGGAAAATGGTAGATTTCAACTTAAACCTATTTTTTAGTTATAAAAACAAACAAAAACAAGAAAAAAAAAACAACTTTGTCCTTGTTGTCCCAAGATTCAGTATTTTGCTGTTGGGTATGCTTAACATGTTTCATAATAAATCTCCTCTGTAGCACAGTCAATACTTCTCCTTCATTAAAATAAGTGTCTCCTTCTTTGCTCTCATTTTGTGCCTCTTCTTCTCTTTGTATTTTTAATAGCTGAGTGATGAACTGAAGGAGCACCTCAACCAGACAATGACTGAGAATTATGCTCAGCAAGGGAAGAAGACAATCACATCCGCAGTGGACAGACTGCAACAAGACGTATGAGAGATATTTGAAAGTTAATCAATGTGGTTGAGTTTATGTCTCCACTTGCTTGCTCTGTCAGCCAGCATAACCATGTACACTTGTTGTTAATTACGTGGGTGTAACTTCAAACTTTGCCTAGAAATGTTGTTAAACTCATAATTCTGTGACACCGTCCAACCCTTTGCTTTATTTTTCTGCTTCTCCAGTTCAAGTGCTGTGGCAGCAACAATTCTCAGGATTGGATGCTGAGTGTGTACATTAGGTCAGATCAGTCGGGGAACAGGGTGGTGCCTGACAGCTGCTGTAAAACCATTACGCCTGACTGTGGCAGGAGGGACCATCCCTCCAACATCTATAAAGTGGAGGTGAGTGTTCATCTCCTCTGGAAAGGTGGTAAGTGCCATCCTAACTGATCTTAAAAGCCCTTGGAAACAAAGTCCATGTTATCTAGTGTTATTACATGGAGAAGACAAGCAACAAAAATATAGTTGTCATTTATAAATTTCAATCTATTTTCATGGAAATTTAAGTGATGGACAGACTCACAGAAGTGTGTAATTGTGAACTATTAGAAAAGGAAGAAATATTTTTCTATATTTTAGTGCAAAATCCTTGCATTTCCCCTTTTGTAATTTACAATACCTAGATTGTCTGCTGAGGCATAAACATGATTACTTCAACACAATAAAATGGCCATCACAAACAATATATGATGCATGCATTTGCAATATTTTAGGTTTAGATTAAAAATGCAGTACATTTTATAGTTTTTCCACTATTGCATTGTTTAACTTTCTCTTGGGGACCAATGCCTAGATGACAGCAAGCTGAGAATATATTAAGTAAATAATAATGAAAAATCCCTTTTTTTTTTCCCCCCCTGTGGGAAGTTTTCTTGTTTGCTGTAGAAGTTTTTGTTTACTTGTGTGGAAATGCAAACAGTGTTTTGTCTGTTTATTGGCTTCTCTTGTAAACTACTTCTTTACCCTCTCCAGGGCGGTTGCATCACTAAGCTGGAGCAGTTCCTTGCAGACCATCTATTGGTTATTGGTGCGGTGGGAATTGGTGTGGCCTGTCTTCAGGTAAGTAGAACATGACAGTAATGTTGTGTAGAGAAGCAGAATACTGCTGTCCATGGAAACAACAACAACAAAAAATCTACTTTAATCAGACTTTATTTTATAAAATAATGAGCCTCTGGCCTCTGTTGAATAAAGACCTTACACAACGCCGGTGGACGGGTTTTTAATCTTTCCATTACTGAAAATCTAACATGGCAGGTCAGAAACCTTTATTTATATTAGTGTTTTTCCATTTTACACTGATGACTCTGCTTCATCATCAGTCCTTTTTGTTTGTTCCATGCTGAAATGGACCCATGCTTTTAAACACTGTGAAGCTGTTTGATGCATATACTCTGATCTGCCATATCATTCTGTTTACCCCATGCAAAAACACTTCTGATGGGAACATCAACAAAAACATTTAAAAGTGCTCATAGGTGTTGCATCATTCACTGGAAATGGGTCCATTGAGCTTTATTGTTTGATGGATGATGGACTCTCTGTCCTATAGGCTTACTTTCTTGCATACAAAAATGTTTAAGGTGAATAGTAATGCTGTATTTAATTTTTATAAGATAATGTGATTTTCAAGCTGGTGGTCTGTAGGAACATAAAAAAACCCATTGATGTAGTATTTTGTTTGTTTTTTGGAAGTTGACTGCTTTCCTGTTGATCTGCAGCATCTTAGTCTGTGACCACCATTCCCGTTTTCTTGCTCTCGAAGAAAATTTCTGACCCATTCTGCAGTCTGTTCAGTTTTAATTGAGCATCAGAACGCTACTGGAAAAAAAAAAAAAAATACAAGGCCTGAATTGCATTCGAAGCAGTGAAGACTTGAAATGGCAAAAGATAAGATGTTGCATTAACGATGGATAGTGCTGTTCGGAAATGAGTAAAATTCAGCTTTCCATTTGCTTTGCTATAAAAAGCGTTTCATTCCAAAAGCTTCAAAATGGACAATGCCGACCTCAAAAAAGAAGAGGTTGATTGAGATCATTCTATGTGCATCGATGGGATCAATTCATCAGTTTTTTTCAGAATTCTGTAGTATGTATACCAAAGAATTTTTTAGTATAAAAAAAGTATTCAGCTTGCCCACAATCAAAATGTATGCTTCACTATCAGTCATTTTTTGTATGTAACTATACCACTAGAAGATACAAATGAATTTTATTCACAATAATATGGTAAGTGCTCTACCATGCTCTAAGTTTAGACTCAGGGTTCTTATGTATTGGGGTCATTTTCCATGTCCAGCACAGACTGAGCAGATTTTTATATTCTACTGCCTAAATAATGGATTATTTTACTTCTTTTTCCACATTGCAACTTGTGTTTTTGTCAAACTCTTTTAGAGAATCTATAAACACTAGAGCCAAAGATCTCACTGTAAGATGTCTGTATATGATGCCTGTTTGTGTCAGTTAACCATTTCTGTGGTTATGCAATGATTCATTGCATAAGCAGATTTTCTTGTCACTCAATGAGCACAATTTAGAAAATTGCTTCAAAGCACCAAAGCAGTTGTATAGTAAAGCGGGGTTGAAACGCACTGGTCCAAACGACCAACGCTACTTAAATAACCATGAAGGTACCAAATGACCAGTGGCCATTGTTTTATGTTTTGTGGAATTTGTCCAGATTGTTTGCAGACCTGCTTTAAGTTTAAAAATCTGGATTTTTGAGTTGAACTTGTGGGAACTTTGCTGTTTATTAATCTAAACCTTTCCATTCCAAATATTTGCTTTTTTCTTTGTGGGACATCCTTACATCATCTCTCATTCACTCTAACTTTTTGTCTGTTATTTAACATGGCAACATAATTTTTTGTGTTTTCTTTTTTTTTTTTTTTTATGTTTGATATTAACCCAGCAACTGTATTATATTATTCTGACTTACATGCATTGCAAATGTCTTTGTTTTGTATGTTTGGTTTCACTGTAGCTTGCCGGGGCACTCTTGACAGCCTGCTTTATCTATCTGCTCTATAAGGAAGAGGAAGAGGACTTTGGTGCCTTGTAATTTGGCTCTAGAGCTCCTTGGTGCTTTTAATCAAATGGATAGACAAGGTTGGAAGGTGCTGTGTGGATATTCGACTGCATGTTTGTCCTTGTTTGCATGCATGCTCTGTGGAAGATATAAAATCTGCAGTCTGCATGTACACAGAATGAATGTTGATTTTATTTGTGCTGTTTAAAGCGTACATCTGCATGGCTTTGTACGAAAATGGGCTGCTAATGCATGTTGTTGTAATGGGAAGTCATGAATAAAATAAGGTTGCCAGTGACAGGCTTAGTTAAACAAAACTGCCCTGCTGCCTGTTGTGCATTTCCACAGTTAATAGGAAGTAGTTTGTGTTTTCACACAGCTCCATGTTTTAAAATGCCTTTGTTGTCAGAAAGGGGAAAGCTACAGAAAATAACTTGATGCATATTAAGTATTTGTAGCAATTTTTTTTTCATAGAATTTCTAAATCAAAATATAGACGGTCGTGTTAAAAAAAAAAACAAAAAAAAAAAACAGGACAAATGAGCATTTATATATGTATTTGCGATTATGGTGGCATCAGTGGTAGGAGTTCAATGGTGGGTTGTCGGTTCGGTTCCCACTGCATCTACTTCTTTGTCCTTAACCCACCCAAGATCACAAGTACCAGCAGCAACGAGGCTGATACCTGACAGACTCACCTCTCAGTGTGCAGCTGTCAAGTACCTTGTAACCATCAGCATGTGATCCTATGGACTTGATAAAAGTGTAAAATTTCAATGTAAAATAGAAAAAAATTATATGCATCTGATTCTTGCGGGCCATACCTTCATGCAACATCTCAAGTACAAGACTAACTCCAGCCTGTCTCCCCTCTGTTTTGAGATTACTCATTTATCATATGGTTCGAAGGTTAATTGCATGCAGACATACGTCGAAGAAAGATTTTTGATCTTTTGATAAGCAGGCTTTGTGTTTCTGCACAGAATTTTCATATTCCTCTTACAAGTGTAGCTTCTCTCTGGGCGTTTTGGTGCTGTCCAAAAACATGACTGTGCATTTGTGATGGTTGGTTGACCTGTCCAGTGTGTGCCCCGCCTGCCTAATGGCCGTCGGAAACTAGTATAGAAGATTGATGGATTGATTTTAACTTTCTGTTTATCTGTGAACTCGGACCTTGTGGGTCGGATGAATTAATTTTCACAAACTTGTAACTTTGTTTCTAAAACTTTTAAGTTGCAGTTTAGTCAGAATATCTTGAGTTACTTAAAGGTCTCAAAAAACAATCAAAGTGCAGATATTTGTGTCTGAGTATATGCACACTTTCCCAACACCTCCGGCTTCATTTTGTTTGTTTTTGCAAGCTTATGCACACATGCTGATGCAGTAATGACTGCTTTGGTCCACTCTCCCCTCCCCCCCATTGCCATAGTAACCAACTTCATACTTTCAAATAGCCTCCAACTCCATCACCTTTTAACCCTTCACTGCTCTTGAGTCAACAGCTTTAAATGTTCCCACAGCCTCCCTTGGAGAGCATTTGACTTAACACTTGCTGTTTTCAGATCTGTGGGATGGTGTTCACCTGCTGCTTGCACAGGAGGATTAAGATGGATCCTTACTAGGCGCACAAGACCCAAACAAACCACCGGTAACATGCAAATGTGGCAAAGCCTGCTGACACCTGACTTGCACATCTGGATCTGGGATTACAATCAGATTATATAAGTGAAATTTACATGCAGCACTGTCAGAAACGAATGAAGCCGTTGAGTCGTATGTTCTACAAGAAGATGATATATTTATTTGGCTTACATGCATGTTTTAAATAGAGAACGATTACCTTCTGTAACTAATGCAAAAATAAAGATTTGTCTTTTTTTTCCCCTCCCCTTACTTCTTAATACAGTATCCTCAGTTGTTGAGAGCAAACAAGCATTTATAAAAGACACTGGCTACACTTGTAATTGTTGATGAAGAGATGGAACATAATGTGCCTTTTTTCAGGATTGTGTTGCTGAATAGTATGTGCTGAGTGCCTTGAATCTTTAAAGGAAATCTGACAACACAACATAGTAAAGTGTATTAGTGGTTAGTTTAAATTTTTCTAATAAAACTACAATGCAGAATTTTACATGATTAATCAACGTTAACTCGTCAAAGTTGCAACACTACGAAAGTTGGCCCGCAGGTTATTTCTCACAAAATGCTAACACATTTTTGAATTTAGAACTCCCCCTAGTGGACACAGCTCTCAATTAAAAACAAGCCACGGTTTTGCAAAAGACATGGATGGTAATTTGGTTTCGTTTTCTATAAAATGTTAATTTTTAAATTATTGTGGGCACCCTGGTATCTGCGTTTTCACATTAAAGCAGAAATTTAATTACTTTGCTTTTTGTCATTGTTATACTTTCTGCTGTAGATATGAATATTTTAAATTAGAAATGTGTTCCTCATTGTTACTGTCTCTTGTTGTAATCATTGTATCATTTAATTCGATTAAAATAATTTATCATTGCGAATGTTGCATTTTATTTATGACTATTGTTGCTAATGAACTAGTAACTCTGGCATGTGGTTGCTAGTGATTAGTTGACCAACACAATTGTCCTGAAGCTTATAAGTAAAGTAATAAAAAATTTGTTGCATTAACTTTTTAAAGAACCACTGCTAGTTCGAAGATGATTGCATATTTTCAAATATCTGTTTGGTAGTTAATAGAATAACTGGTACAATAAATAATTGTTTTATTTATCAGGATACAAAAGTCCTGTTTCCTCTTGTCTCAGTAGTTTATCTTAATTGGAACCACTAGAGGGCGACAAAGACCTTTTGTTTGAAATTAGGACACCTTATCACCTAATCTGTCACCTTGCATCGATTGATCTCATTTTAAAAACACTTCTCAAAAGTGCTTCTTTTTTTAAAGGTCCTCTGTTCTATCCATCCTGTATACACTGGTATTGTTTTATTTAAAAAAAAAAAATGTTTGGTAGTTGGTACATTACAGCAAAACAAACATCCAGATGTTGCATGCACCAAGGCAAACTTCTCCCCCCATCCCCCTCTCCCACCTCCTGTTTCCTCATCAAAGAAATTTAAGAAAAGACACATTAAAGCTATACAAATAAGATGGAAGTACACTTCATATATATTTGCGTACACACATTTAAATGACATAATCAAATGCTGAAAACAATTATATAATGGTCTTCAATGAAATTATATCACACCATATCTACATTCGAAACCCCACCTATGAAGCAAGTTTCCAACATTAGTGTTATGTCTTCAACCCCTGACTGCATTACAAGCTTTTATACCCACCCATGATGTCAGGACAGTTTTTTTTCTTTCATTTATTTATTTTTTTGTTCATTTTGTACGGATTATTATGCCTTTTTTGAAACCATAGTACTGTTGGAAAAAGTGACATCGATTCTGTAAATCTTGAGATTGCCATTTGTGAGTCTTGAGCTGCAAGCGGAGAATTTTTACATATCTCAGATTATCTTGTGAAAACAGTGTTGTACTACTAATGTTAGTAATCTAATTTATTTCCTTTGGGGTTTTTATTGTGAAAGTAAATCTTCCTTTCTTCTGTGCTAAAAGGAATATCTTTCTGCTCTGCAGTTAATTTAGTTAGCTAAATTATCAAATTAAATTGCTAATTTAATTTGCTAACATAATTATTAGAACTAATAATTTTTGTATTTATAATTATGTGTTCTAATAATTTTTTTTTTTGTTTCCTTCTCAAACCTGCCTAACTCTTACTGCTGTGAACATTTTGCAAGTCCCTCTCAAAATAACACACCCTTTAAACTTTTTTTCACATTTTGACCTGTTACAACCACATACCTGAATGTTTTTTCCCGGGATTTTATGAGGTAGAACATGCATGCCACTCTTGAATAGAAACTCATTAAACATACCTGTTTGCAGCTGTGGCAGAGATGTAGCAAACATGTGGAAGATGGTTCCACATGTTTCAATTTTGGCCTTTTCAGATAAAGAATAAAATTGAAGTTCTGACCAACATGTAAAACACTGTATGGATTTATCCAACTCTCCACGTCATCCATGATTTTCTTTTCTTTTTCTTTTTTTTTCCTCATTAGGAACCAATGTTTGTGGCTATAATGTGATTTAAAATGTAAAACATTTTATGTGAATAACTGTATGTATGAAACAGTAATAAACATTAAAAAGTATAAAAAACTTTACTGACAAGCCATCACCGGTTTTAAATCATTATGAAGGTTTTGCCTGAGGTGAGGACTGCTGTTGGCGTGTTCTAACAATTTCAAGGTATGATTTTGGGTCGAGTAATTTTTATTTTGTCATTTTAAAGATTTTTTTTTTACAGCAAATTTGAATAATACAACTTTTGCCATATTATTCAGTGTGAAACACTATAAGTGATATTCATTTCTAAGGTTTTAGGAGCGTCAATGACTTTCCTGAGACAAGGTAAAGTTGATGCGTCTGCATTGTTTGCCTTGTACTTTTACCTTTTGACCTAGCTATTATTGGAACTTTTCCTTCCTTCTTTCCCTTTCTGCTCCAGATATCTTACGTGACTCTGTATCTGTTCTGGGCCATCCGTCATTGTCACCCATTTAGCAATAAAAGGACAAACTTTTAAAAGAGTCTGTCTGTTTTCCAGCATTTTCTGCTTCAGTCTGCTTATAGAGCTCATCATACCCCTTTTGTCTTCATCTTCTGTTGGAGGATGTCACCCATTTCCTGCAAATGTCATGCATATTACGCTTCAGAGCCTCTGACTGAAGATAGAAACACAGAAAACTGAGAGACTGTACGCATTAGCATGTGGTCTGTACCCTCTGCCAAGACAGAACAGAAAGAGAATTGGGAGCAGCTGGAGATTTCACCACTTCCCATGTAATGCAGGCCTCTTTGCATCAGAAGCGTACACACAGCATACACTCCCTGTTTTCAACACGCTGACACCGCAGGGCTGATATTTTACTGGGAGAGCTAAAGAAGTTGCTCAAGGACACTTTGTTCTATAGTTTTTAATCTCGCCAAAACTGTGTATTTTTCTTAGCTAGGATAACATACAGATAAGCCAAATGGCGCCTTTGACATGTCAGCCTGTTGTAACACCACTGAGTTATATTTACTTTTTTTGCATTTTAAAACATTCTTAGTACCTGCACCTGTATTCAATATGTGCTGAGGCATGGTTTCGGTCATGATGATTGAGTGCTAGGGCGACTGTGGAATAATATGTCAAGAAAGAACTTCTGTAACACGTTTTCTCATATAAGAGAAGCTTTAGAAACTTTAGAGTCTGTAGATCTGCTTGATGTCATTTGATTAATTTTGTGGTCATTGTTCTTGTTTACATGTCTTGACAGCAAAGGAAAATATGGCTATGTTATTGTCCAAAGCCAGCTTTAAATAAGTATTCCTATAACGTTTGTCACATATTAAATAGTTCAAAGGCAGCTTGACATTCAAGCAAAAACACAGAAGAGTGATTTTGGAAAAAAATTTTTTTATCAAATTTCCATTTATCTGTATAAAAATACTTGCCCTGCGACCGTTGCATTTACCACTTGCTCTTTCACAGATTCAACGACTTTTTTATGAAATCCAGAAACTGCAAAGTCCTAGTTCAGGCAAGACCAAAATCAGATCTGTATTTGATTTGATCTTTAAATCTCACTGACTGTCACAGTGTGACTCACTTCTCAACAAGTTTGCGTCTGGCCTGCAACACATTATCTCTCTCCACTAATGTGCTTGAGAGATCTCTGCAGGCATCAAAAGGGACGTAAAGGAGATGGAGTTGTTCAGATAACCTCGGCACTGTTACTCAAGATGCAGAAAATGTAAACCATGGCATCAATATAATTTGAAACCCTAAATCTGTCCTCATTGGGAAGGAATTTCAATGTGTTTTTGGGATTATTGTCCATTCAGAACAAAGAGTGCCTAGTAAAAAGTTGTAATGGTTGCGAGTTGCCTTTTGAACCTTCCACAATGGCTCCTCAACTTTGACAAAAACAATAAAGAACCAACTAGTGTAATCTGATATTGACATATTTCTTAAAAATGCAGGCTTTAACAAAATGTTCAATGTGAAATAATTGTATTGAATTTCAACAACATAGTGACACAAAGTACCAATAACATTATAAGGGTGTATTTTTCTTGTCATTAAGTTGCAAAGGATGAGCTGTTTTAACATATTTTTCCACAAATGTCAGTATCCCTAATCTATCCTTCCAAAATACATCCATCCTCTTTTTGCAAAATGTATGTTTGTTCTTTATTATTCAACACCAACATAGAATTTTAAAGGTAGTGTTTAAAAATGGAGCACATTTAAGTGTAGATATTTATTAAAATGATCCAAAATGGCTCTTTGGATTGTAAAGCCCTGGTCAAGCTACTGATTTGAGGTTGAATGATTTGGATTCTCTATGCTGTGTTCATTATTCCATCTTGTTTTTGTAATGCACCAGCATTGATGGTGTCTCTCAGCATGATGATGCTATCACCTTGCCTCCGGGTTGCTTACATAATTCTAAATTTAGAAGATCTCGCTTTGACTCTACCCTTGTTTTATGTAGGCATAAAACTTCTCTGCAAAAGTTGGTTTGCTAGTTCTTGAGGGCGGCTAGTTCTAGTATTTTGCAGTTATCGCTGCCCTGAGCTGCGGTGGTTTCTGAAATGTTCTTGATTTTCCTAGCCTAGCTAATCAACAACCAACACATCAAGACCACAGAAAAAGAAAATGTACAAAACAAAAAGCCGGGAAGAGAAATTCAAAATGTTTTAAAGTGTAAAGAAAGCATAACTCCACAAGTAATCCAGAGATGTTTCCCATTGAGGCAAAATTGACTCTACTGAATCCCAGAGTTTTATTGGGATATTTAAATACGAGTTAGTAATTTAGAATGCAAGCCTACCCCAAGTACCGCAGTGTTTCTAACATACTCCCAAGCTCCCCCACAGTTGAGAGAGTTGTGGTTTTCTAGAATATGCATGTGTATGTTTCACTGTGTGTGGGCGGGTCTGAGTCCATGGGAGAGTGGGTTCAGATGCAAACAAACTTCACAAAGTGTTTCATGATGAATCCTCTGTCTGATAATGATGATGAGCGCTGTATTGATGAGGGCGTTGAACGATGCCAACCAGATGTCGGTGTGGCCAGGAGGTTTTCACAGCTTAACTGTGATGTTGAGCAACTATAACACATACCATAGTGGTTATCTGGTGAACCAATGATTCAACAGGGGTCTGTTGAGATCCCTGTTCAAAAGAAGATGTGCTTCATTACTCCTGTTACGCATTCTAAAAAGCTTGCTTTTGAATTAGCGTCTCTACACAGTGTAGGCTTGTTCTTTGCTGTTTGTGTAACACATTCTTTGTGTTACATAGGCTGTGAGTTGTGGTTTGAGATCATTTGTGCTTACTCTAAAATGTGCTTAACTGATTTGCTTCCCAGCGATGATCATAGAGAAGAGTCTGTGGGATCACAAATTGATCTTAAAGTAATTCCTCTTGATGCCTTTGTGTATCAAGCAAACCTATACATGCAGAGGAATGTTGTGCATCTTGCTTAAGGGGGATACTGGGTTTTTCTATCATAGCCTGTTTGCCATATACTGATTGTGTCTGTCTGGGTTCATTGCTTTGTCTTTTTCTTACTATGTTGTTTGAAAAAAAGAAAAAAAAAATCTTAAGTATCACGCCTGATTTTCATGGTCTGGATAAGCATGGGAGGAGCAAATAGATCAAGCAATTTTTTCAGACTATTCCTGCCTTCTTTCTTTAAATATTGCGTTTAGAATATTTTTGGCTGCTCTTCGGTATGTCCATATACTCTTCCATTCATTCATCTACTCTTCCATCTGTCCATCCATATGCTATCCCTTCATTCACTATCCATTCACTCAAAAGTCCATCCAATGGATTCACCCGACGCTTCATCTCTCCATTTATGTTTTTATTTCTTTCACAAGTTACATATTAATATGTCTAATACATATTGAAGTATTTTTTATATATAAATAAATTCCAAATGCCCAAGAATTCTTGACATATGAGCAATTTTAATTTGGAAAATGTTTTGGGTATTTATTTTTAAACAACTTATCTGTTCAACACTTACTGGAAAGTTACAGCTTTTACGTGTGAAAGTGAGTGTTGTAATGTTTTCTGTGAAAAATGTGGCGGTAATACAGAATAATCTAAGAACATTTATCTGCAAAATATAGCAAGGACCATTTTTACTTTGAGAGGGTCTGCGTCCTGTGCTTGCCGTGTGCAGTTTGTGTGGTTGCTCGACAGCTGTTGCACATGTGTGCTTTGTTTGTCGGATTTCCAGATGATTCCAGCTCTATCTGCGTTTCCGGTTAATGAGAAACAAGACTGACAGTTTTCCAGAAAAGCAGAAATTCGATGTCAGTTTAAACAATATCTGTAAGCTGGGAAGAATAAGGTCTTTCTAAACAAATTAGTCTGTCAACCTGTGTTTGTTTATGCTCTGAAGATGAATAGAGACGGAGGAAGTGGTTATGATATTTGGAGGGAGATTGTATTTATCATGCGCCAAAAAAAAAAGAGGGGGCACAGGAACCAAGTAGCGTGAGAAGAAACTCTACTTCTTCCTGTGAGATTGTTGGCATTGGTGAGATGGGAGCGACCTTGACTTGAAGATATTTGAGCTCAGTGTTGAGTATTTCTGTTTTAGGAAGTAAACACAACTGTGAGTTTAAAGAGATAAGTTAAGTTGTCTCAGTTCTCATAACCCTTTGCACTTTTTGATGTTTTGTCACTTCAGTCCCGGACTTCATTGCACATCATGGTAGACTAATACAAAGTAGTGTGCTGTTGTGCTCTTTTAAGGTTTTAAAACCTAAGTGTGTCATGCAAATGTCTTAAATCAAGGGAACACTTTGTCAAATCTTATTTACTGAAATTACAGCTGCAAGTTTATGTCTCCACCATCTTTGTTCAATTGGAATCAAAATTTTTGCGCTTTATTTGCAAAATAGCTAACCTCAATTTTACTGGAGGGAGAGTGCTTGTAAACATTCATTTTCAACTCTGATCACACATTTGCAATAGAATTAAAAGAAAAACAAAATTAGATGTTGGAAATGTTTTCAGCTCTGTGGCAAACTAACATTTTGGATTTGCTTTTGTGCAGGTCTCCAGTTGAAGTTTTTCACTGTTTCTTTGCCTTTACAGAGAGAAATTCTGAACATTTGCATATCTACTATTCAGGTTTAGGAATACAAACAATGCGTGTCGCTTCTTGTTAGGGTGATACAGTCTTTACATTCATCTCTCAAAACGTCAGGCTCAATTTTCTCTCTCGCAGACGAGAGGTGCGTGCGAGGCTTAAGGTGTGCAGCTGTGGAAGCATCAGGAACCTTGCATCTGGGAATTCTTTAAACATTGGCTCAGTTGAAGCGCGTCTCAATAAATCAAGATTTATCCTCTGAACATGATTTTGGATGTTGTAGTGGTAGGTCCGGGTGTCTGATGTGTCCCATCTGTGGAACGTATTTTCAAATAATGATTACAAGATGAAGTGATTTATAAACGGAGCAAGCATCTGTTTTTTTTTTAAAGAGGGGGAAAAAAGAGCCTGCGGAGATTTTCCAGGGTATATCATTCATCTATACGATTCAGAACTGATATATATGTAGAACTTTATCATTCAAAGAAATTCTGGTAACTCAAACTTAAGTGTTTAGACTCAAGTTTAAACAGTTAAGAACAAACGTAATCCTTTATCAGATGGAAGCAAAATCACCTTCACTGTAAACGTAAATTAAAATGTTATGAGCTCTAAACCCTATTACACATCATTTTAGTGAAGAAACACCAGTCACACATGTTGAAAGAATCTTATTTCTTCAGGCTAACTCAAACTACATGTGGAACTATTCAGCATGCTTAATCTGTCTTACAAAAACGGATTTAAGGATGGGCAGACGGCCAGGTAGAGATAAAAAATAAATAAAAAAAGAACTGTGAAAATACAACATGATGTGAAAATGGAAACTGGCACTACACAATTTTATGGTTTATGAAAAAGTCATAACAAATGAATTGCAGTGAAGCTTTATTTATGTGATCTTCCAGATTAAAAAAACAAACAAAACTGCACCCTATTTTTTTGAAATTATTTTTTAATAACAAACCATTTTAATATCTGTTACTGTAACGTACTGAATGTAAAACAGCTTCGATGCAGAGTAATATTTTGAAAATAAATTGCTGCAACATTTTGCAGCAATTTATCACATGTTTTGTCATCAGTGGGTGAAAAATAACCTTTGAAATGGTCAAATAAATATTACTGGCATGCAATCTGATGAGATGTGCACCTTAAATATAGCATCTTATCGACCACTGCATAGAAGTATTTCTTTGCAATTGCCAAATTGTACATTGTAAATTTGTGATGAGGATTGTGATTTGAGAACTGGTCACCAACCAACGCTGATCAAGCTGAAAATCATCTTTATTTTGCCAGAGTGTATCTTGCTGCATCTCCATACAGAAGCCGAAGCATTGTACAGACAGTATTACATGATTCTTGGAGCAGTTCACTGTATGAAAAAAGTGATTTTAAAACATATTTATGTATTTATTTTTACAAAGCTTCCCAAAAATGAATATTTAATCTGCTACCTACCTTTTGAATTGACGTCTGAGGAGCTTTCAAGTTGAGTCTTTCTAAGTTGGCTGCAGTTTTTTAATTTTCCTTCTCAGGTACTAAAAGTTATAATCCACATAAGCACAAGATTTATTCGTGACAGATTGAACTCTGATTGTGGTTTGGTGTCCAGACAGTACAGCAGACACTGGTAAGCCATTTCCAGCAGAGCAAGAAAAGCTTCACCCGTACTTTCACCGCAAGTGTGTGTGTGTGCGCGTGTGCGTGTCTGTGTGTTTATATGTAAGGGAGAAACTCTGGATGACTCCCGCACACAATTGTTCATTCATTTCTTCTATCAGAAAGCGGTTCATACGGTGCAAAACTGGGACGCAGATGCCTCACATTATGTCTGCCGTCTTCCTTGTTTTTCATATTGATTCCATGTGCCTTTTATCTCGGTATGTTTTATCTGCCTACATGTGTTTGCATGTGGGACATGCCCAGTGAGAACCATATTTTCTTCTGTAGAACTTATACTTAAAGGGTTGGCTTCAGTCTTAAGTGAACATTAAAGTAACAGATGATGTGCTTCTTTGTTTATCCACCAGATGGACTCGGTGGTCTAAATGGCCATCTTGGCACCAAGCTGGCGGCGTATATCAGGTTTTTACTTTCTTTCTTTGTAAAAGTGGAACCTTTACTTGATCAGAGGCAAAGCGGTAAAACCAAATTGGACTTTGGAGATTATATGTTTTCTCAAAAGAAATAACTGCCCACTGAATTATTTTTAACTTTCATTTTAGCTTTCATTGTTCTCCTTCATGTTACTCAAAATGTAGTCTGTGAGCTAAAATAGTAAACGTTTCTAGAACAAACATTTTTTATATTTTTTTTTTTTTCTTGTCTTTTGTATTTCCCTCTACAAACAGAAACAGATGAAGGGGGCAAGTTCACATGGGCATTAAAACAATCACCATGGAGACCAGAATTTAAGCGTGCATGTGTACGTGCCGCTTTGTATTGTGAGCACATTGGTGCATGGGCTCATGTGTGATGTTTTACAAAAGCCAGCCTGATGTCTATTACAGAAATGTCCTTCTGTGTGACGACGCACATGCTTCCATTTGCTGAGCTAAATCATCCGTGCCCGTCTTCGGCCAACTGGCACTGTATGACGATGATGAGAATCAGGGTAGGTGTTAGTGACCGTCACACATGCGTGGAATCAGCATCTAAAGGTTGGATTGTGTTTATAAATAGGAACCAGCAGGAAAATGCTGTAATAAATCAACTCTTTGGCCCCTCTCTGAGCCTGAGCCTGCGCTTTGTGGCACAAAAATATCTGATACTCTTCAAGAACCCATCTCTCAGGGACAAAAAAATAAAAATAAAAATAAAAGATAGCATCTGCCAGACACTTACTGACACGTTTCCATTTAAATTTTAAATTGTGTGCCTCTCGAGACAAAGTGTGTCGCCGCCCGCCGCAGATTTCTGCCAGTGCTCATTATGCAATCCTAAGCTTTGATAATTCCTCCAGTGCTCCGTTTAATTAGAAACACATGGCCCAGAGATCGCAGAGGAGTACAGGGCTCCCAATGTCTACACAGCCTGCGTATACAGCCATGAGTAATTGTTTCTCCCTCGGTTGTGTCGAGCCATTTTTTAACCTGCTGACAGCCAGTGAGCTGGAGGAGGTGAGGATTATAAGAAGAGTAGGATAAAGGAGGGAAAAAATGAGAAAATGCTAATAAGTCCATATCCAATTTTTTTTGTGTGTTAAGTCATTAAATGGGAAGAGTAAGTTTGTTCCCCTTCATTTCTGTTACTGGTCTTTATTTTCACTTGGCTAGGAGTTGTTAAAGGTGAGGGAGCTCCCAGGTGAGCTGGAGAAAGAGGCTGACATCATGACAGAACACTTCATCAAGGCCTTTGGAGACTGTTTGGATACCTGCCCGGGCTAAGAAAGAACTCTGTAGCATCTCCTAAATTCAGCAAGGCAGTGCAAGAGGAGGTTGAGGAGAAAATATTAATGTCTGGGAGAAAGTCAAAGAAGTCCAAGTTTTTTTTTGTCTGGACTAATGAAGGATTTCAGTTCAACACCTGATCTGTTATCCATAGATCATCAATGGCATTATTGATGTTGATTAGTTACTTTTCATAACTAATCCAAAATTGTTTCTCCTCAAAGTATGACTAGGGTAGATCAAGTTTATATGTGTCTTGTATGTGTGAGAAATAGTATAATTTTTGTTTTAAATATTTGTATAAAAGATTGACCAATTAAATTTATTGCGTGAGTGATAAAATCATTACTTAATGAGCACAGAGAACAGGAGGTAAGATTATGTGCAGACCTTAATGAGTTAAATGACAACCTCTGAAGCTCATTGGAGGAGGAGAAATCCAACAAAGAGTGGCACCTCGGGGTCAGTAACTCGCTAACAATTTATTTTAAAGCTTTTGTGCACATCTTTTGCAGGAGTGCCTGTAATCATATGAGACGTGCAAAAGACGTTGGGAGAGTAGACTTTACATGTCTTTGTTGGGCAATGTTGAGATTGTTGAACTTACAGGTTTTGTATTGTTTTATGGATTAAGATTAAGATTTTGGAAAGTTTCGTTGTTACTGTTATTATAAGAAAGCAATGTGGATATGCTGTGAAAGAGAATCTTTTCTGGCTGCAAAATGAGACAAAAGACTTGGTGCTCAGGGAGTTTCTGCTTTATTGTCACTCAACAATATAAAAGCAAAATCTCTCTTCATAAGAAAAAGATACAGTACAAATATTTCATATGCACAGCAATGTACACTCACCATAAAAGACACATTTTAACATCAGTTATCTGACCTTGTATTATACAGGCCACCGTTATCATTCATTAAATAAAACTGAATTTTCCAGAAAATTAAGTTCTCCCCCTAGCCCTAGAAATGTAAAAAATACAGAAAATACTAAAATATAAAATGTGTGTACTTTGTTTTTGCCATAACTTCTTTAGCATATTCCATTGTGTTAAACTTATTATTCACTTTTTGGTTAGTAGATTGCTACTTCTTTAATTATGTGCTTAAATAGCCACTCACCTATATTGATAAAAGCTGATAAAATATAAAATAAACCATTTGAAAGCTGCTTTAATAGTGAGTGGTAACTTCATTAATTGTTGAATTTTAAGGTTGAATGTTGTAAGATTTGGATTTAACTTTAACTACTTGTTACAACTGTAAAGGAGACAACACTATTGAAATTGTCGTACCTCTTTTTTTAAATTTTATTTATTTATTTACAACACTTCAACTGGTCATCTATTAAAGAGTGGTGCATAGTGTAATCATGTTAAACATTGCAAACTCTGTGTTGGTTGTTGACCAGTAATCAGCAAGTAATATTCATGCACGTTGCTTGTGGCAAGAAAGGCTAAGTTCCACTGACTGGTCACCCACAATCAAAAGGTGATGTCCCACTGGCCGCATTTATGTTCTCTATAAAGTGGATTGATACAAATTTTCTTGTGTTTGGTATGAAGCTGAAAATACATCAGCATATATCCGAGTGTTGAGGCTATTGAAACGCAGATTTCAGCCTCTCACGCCTTGTGAATGATCCCCATACAACTGATGTGACTTTCCAACAAAATCTTCAGTGCTGCATTGTTGCCTTTGACCACACTTTTTTCCCTTCTCTCAACTTTCAATAAAAATACATGGACACAGCACTCTGTAAAACCCGGTTTTATTAGCAATACCTTTTTTATGCAGTTTATTCTCAATGTGTAGATGTCTGCTGGATAGCGGTCAACTATGGTTGTGGAGGTGATATAAAATCTTTTGCATTATTTTTGTACTGGGAGCCAGTGGCTATAATTGAAGATTCAAGGATTTATTGGCCTGCGTGTGTGCATATCTAGAAGTCATTCATCCATGAGTCTAACTTTGCCCTGCTGCGTTCAACGGCCATCTACTCTGTGTCAGATGTCCTTCATTCCTGGCTGGCGGGCGCTGCCCCGCTGGGCAGTGCATGAGCCAGACTCAAATACCCACAGCTGTTCACAGCAGTATGAGATGGAAAGACGAGGGAGAAGTTAAGGGGAGCAAGTTGAGGAGGGGGACTTGTGAACGTGGATGTGCCTAAGTGGAATAACTATTAGGCTGCTCTGGATGGAATCCCAGCTCACATGACTCAAATCCTCCTCAGTAAGTGTTTGGCACCTTCTACTTGTGGGCTAATGATGTCACCAATCTCCAGGCCCCTGGGATGCTAAAAACTGGACTCCTGGGTGATGTCACAAAACTGGCAGTGTCGCGAGCCTGAGTCGGTGACGGACAGCTTGGTGTGTTTATGTGGCGCAGATGGTTGCAATGGGGAGAGGAGGAGGAGGGAATCGGGGTGCCAGCGTGGAAAGTGGCAAAGACAGTTCTTATCAAGTGGTGCCACATGCGGACTCTGATGTGCCATTGTGACAGGACATTTTTCTCCTTTTCATGTAATTCTGTCTTCCATTGTCTGTTTTCTCCCCATTAATCTCCTCTGCCTCATTCTTCTGAAAGTCATTCATCTCTTTGGCTTGTGGTATTTATGCTCACTCATGCTATTCTTTGTGCCGTTCTCTTTGTCTTTCCAGCTCACTATCTTTTCCATATCTCTCTTAATTTTCCAATGTGTTTGTGTCACTTTATCTACCTCCTCCATCAGCTCTCTCCTGCTCTTTTGCAAATTCTAATTGGAAATCCTTTTTTCTTTGTCTGCTTCTTCCTTATGTGTTGTTTACCTCCTACTTGCTTCCCCCAATCCATCCTTCCATTCCTTCCTATATTTATAAGGGATTGTCTTTTCCTCTTTTGTGTGCTCTGACAGGCCTCTTCCTCTCATTGATAATGATGGAAGTGTCAGCCTCACTCCATAGCGCCGCTGCTATTTTTCCCACTGGAGACCCCACTGCTGCTGCAGCAGGCCTCACTATCCCTGAAATGGACAGACAGCCCTCCTCCCTCGCTCCCTTCTTTCTCGTCCTCACTTTCCTGGTTCCATCAGCTCTGCCAAGCTTCTGTGATTCAGCAGGGGAGCAGTTCAACAAGACTGGTTTGTTTTGGAGAGTGACTGGGCCCCCAGTTTCACAGAGATTAATGCTCACAAAGACTAGTATGACATTTATGTGGTGTGGAGTGTAGGAAAAGGAGAAGGAAGGGAAATAACACGTTTTAATAGTGTTTGATCAAATGTGAACTCACTGTTGCTTCAGAGCATGGAAGTCAAAATAATAATATTAGATTAACAGAGAAAGCTGCAGTGCATAAAAACTAAAATTATGAAACATAAATAAATCTCAATTGGCCTTTTCATTGTTTTTCCAAGTGGTTTTTTTTTTTGCCTGAAACAAAAATAGCCTATAAAGTCTCAACCACTAAGAAAAGAGAGGACCGAACCATGTATGGGATGGTGTCTGTCCTGACACTTTTCATAAATCGTGCTTGGCAATCACAGAATGATTAGTTTTTCTCATTAAAACAACTGGGAAACTAACTGCAATGATGGATTTAAGAGAAAAAACATCCCAAAGCTGATGATTGAGGGATACAACACAGTTTATACCACGACTACAGCTAGTAGCTTTAGCTGGCACAACAGCCAGACCAGTGAGGTGACGAGCTGTTTTTTTTTTGTAAACATTAATTTGGATAAAGTTTATCTGATGAGAAAATGCCTTGTTGCTGCTAGTAAGCTGTAGTAACATTATTTTTTTGTCAGTTAAATAGAGCAAAAAAAGAAAAAACTCTGTAGTGATCTGAATATTTAATCGTTCCTTTTCACCACTACATGTGTGGCATTAGATTGGAGTGAACTGCAACATTTGCCTGAAGGTTTCCTGAAGTTTTATTTTTTAGTTTGCATTTTTTTCTGAAAAGTGGTCTTTTCCCACTGTGGTGGACTTTAGGAAGCTTTGACTCGCCACTGATTGCTTTTAAATCTGTTTATATGTTCTGGTTTGATGTCATACAACTGTTTCTCTGATCTCCTGTGTGGACAAATTGCTATCTAAATCTTAATTTTGTGAACTGAAATCTATGCTGACAACTTTGCTATCATTACTTTCATCTTGTTTGGCCATTGCCTTATGCATTGATGCCAGAGTTTGGAATTCCAGGTTTAACTCAATCTGTCTTCTTCACCTTCCAGTTTCCTTGTGCTACTTCTTTTCTTTCACATTTTTAAACATAATTCTTCATTTGGACACAGAAATATCTGATGTGAACAACAAGCCCAAATATTTGACATTCTGATAATTTATCCTTTGACATTCAGAGAGAAGCTTTGGATCCATTCTTAAATGTTTTCAAATGTAGAACTTTCCTCCAGAAGCTGTAAAGGAGTGTTTACTCTTTTTTTTTTCTGTACAATAATCAACCAACCTTAGTGCAACAGAGGCTTCCAGAGGAGAAGTTGTCAATACAGGGCCAAATGAGAATAGATCTGAGAAGAATTAGAACATGCACACTGCACTCACCCCGCACCAAGGTCCATCAGTCTTCACATCCGTGTGATCAATGGGGCTCAGAGAGTTCAGCCGAGCTGCTATCCATTCTCATTACTGACACCGCTATCCTCTGCCGCTTGCTGCTTTCTTCTCATTGTCCGCCAAAGGCTGAAGGAATATGTGTTTCAGACATCTGTCGAAGTAGATTTGCGGTATCGTTGATGGGAGCTTTAAAGTTACCATGCTGCTCACAGCGGGCGGCCTGTGGCTCAACTCTGCAACTGTCTCCACAGAGGAATCACAGTTGATCAAAATTTAAACCACCTTCATCATCAGCAAAAGAAGGAACCCTCAAATTTAGCTGACATTTTTATAGCTCTGGATCGGCTCTTCATTTTGAACTCCTCTAACACATAAACCAGTGGGTGCACCTGCTGCATGCAGCAGTCTTCTTTTAGATAAAGAAGACTGCATATAGGTTGTCAAAGGAGACAACCTACATGTCTCCTTTGGAAAGGAGACATGTAGGTTGATCTTGGTAATCAATGCCAAAAACCCCCTGCCGTGTACCTCCTGTTCAGTACACTAACATAAACCTGAAATTGATGGGTTATTAACATTTCTATTCACTTTGTCAAAGCTTGAAACATATGGTGTGGATAATTAAAATTCTATAGTTCAAACTATGGCTTGTTTTGCAAAGCAGAGTTCTGAACCAAAAGTGTTCAGAAGACATTGGTTGCTTTTATAAATAACAATGTTACTGCCATTTCATAAGTGAAAGATTAGCATCTCCTTTATCAATAGCAAGGGATCTGTTTACTGACCATCTTCCTGAATGTTTCTCTTCTTGAATAATAAATTGATTCATGTAGTTAAAATGCTGGTGCAGTTGGAGTAGTTTTTACAAAATTCTTCATAATAAAATTAGGTAATAACTGCTGGCAAATGAGAGGAAACAGCAACAGGGCTTGAAAATTCTTTCAAAACATGCAACAAGCATAATTGGCCTGACTTCTTTAGCCTCCTTTGCTTCCACTGTGAAGCCCTGTGGAGTTGAGATTAACATCAAAAACAAAATTCTTCTTTAAAGTTTGTTCCCGTTATTAAAGTTGGAGTTAAGTTTGCTTAAGTGAACAGTGTTTCTCCTTATATACTGCTTCCTGCTGATTTTATGAATTCACTTGTGTCACACAGAGAAATACCAGAAGCACCATATATATTTATATATTTTATGTAGCAAATAAAAACTAAGGCCAACATTGTAAAAAGACACATATTTATTTTTTTGCCAAGTAATTTTTCCCTAATTCATCTTTTGACAAAAAATAGTTTTTTTATTTTCTTTTCTTTTTGCCAAACTTCCTTTTTGCAAAAAAAAAAAAAAGACTTGAGTTTAATACCTTCCCAATATTTTAGGAAGGTGATAATACATATAGTGCCTTTACAGTTTTTTATATTCTGTCCTGCTACAGCCGCAATCTTGGATGTCTTTTATTTGAATTTTAAGTGTGAATATTTTATAGTTCAAGACAAATTGGCACATGGATCTGAATTTATAAATAGAATAAATACAGTTGATGGCAGGGTGGATTTAATTAAATACAGGGAAAAACCAGAGGAAATTTCAGACTTCTGACTGAACTTTAAATTTACCTTCAGGTTTTCAGATTTGAATTTGTAAAAAATAAGGTGAAAATCATGTATTTTCCTCTCACCTCAAAATTATGAGTGTCTTTGGGTTTGTTCTTGACATAAAAACCTAAAGCAAACATTGTAGCTTGTCATTGAGACAGATGAGACAAAACATTAAAAGTGTGAAAGTGTAAAGGTATTCATCCAGATACTTTTCATAGGTGTTTTCAGATGTTCCACATTGGTCATGTAAATCTTCAGAGGTAATACAATGTTTTCACAGTGTTTGTTCATCTATTAACAATTCATAATTTTCCCCTTGTTGATTCTGAATGGGAGCTTGTCATAACGTGATACATTTCGTCTCGCCTTAGTCGAGTTAGTGTGGAATTTTAAATACCGAAGCTTGTTTGTCTTGGTTGAGTTACAGATCATTATAATTATGTCAACTAAAATTTCCTCTCGGGCTTTTACAAACAGCTCCATTGTGAGTTGGAAGTAGTGTGGAAGCAAAGGAGGGATCAGGCTAATGAGATTGAAAGAATAAATCATTTTTCCACAAACACATCAGAGTGCTGTTGTCATGTTTGCAGCTAATTGTTTTAGGAGAGGTAGGCAGTGCTTTCTAGACATTAAGTCTTTTATAGGACAGTGTTTCCTTATTCCTAGTGCTTTTCTGGCACCAGAAACATTTTATTTGAGGTAAAAAATATTAGCCTGACAGATGGCATAGTCCTTAGGGCTTTGTGGGTAACTTAGTCATGCTGACGGCTGTGGGAATGCTCAACACTGAGCTATCTTTTTCTCTGAAAACTTTTCTGGGGTGAAGTTGTTCAGCACACATGGATATGTTGACCTTTAAAGCACAGCTTTTCCTGTGATTCATATCTTATCCACAGTGCACCTGTGAATAAGGCCAATATCATTTTTCACTAGGGAGAAAGAGGAAGTGATGAAACATTGCATCTGGCCACTTCGAGAAAAACAAAGCATGAAGCCTGGAGCAAATATCATACATGATATCCTTGTCTGTTTTCACGTAAATAAGTTAAAGGAGAGCGACAGAATTCATCTTTTGTTAATCCCATGTGTACAGTTATGAGTGAGAACCAACCTCAAAGGGGACAATGAGACTGGAAGGCGATACAGAGTTTGATGAATGCCAAATGTGCACTGCTGAAAATGGGAGTAATTTCACAAGAAGTGAGGGCTGCATTAAAGCACAGCATGTCTTTGGTTTCCACCAAAGGGAAGGGGCTGCATTCGACTCATTCATACCCGAGTGTCACGTCGTAGACCGCGCAGGTTACTGATGGCTGTGGTAGTGAAACAGTCTCGCATCATGGCTGACTGGTGTGACAGTAATGTAGACTGTAGCTGCTAATGGGACCGCTGGGACTTTCCACCGTGTGCAACATCAATCAGGGTCCTCAACACGCTCACTCAAATAGTCCTCCTCACTCACTCAACACACAGCAGATGTCCCCTTCTGATCCTCCAGCACACATAGAAGTAATGCCAAATGCATGCTAAAGATGCTGTTTTGTGGGAGTGGAAAAAAAGCTAGGTGTGTCTGTGTAGTCAGTGTTCTTCAATGAAAACTCACTGTTAATAAATTTGTTTTCAATTAGGTTGTTTAATGCTAGAGGCCAGATCTTAGAAACTTTTATTCTTTACAAAAAGTGAATTATAAAGAAATGGGGGGTTCTATTAGGGCTGTACTAATCACTGAATTTAAGGATGAGCTGGATAGTTTTCATACAGATTATATCTTGTAGTAAATTAAAAGTTTGCCCAGTTTCTACTGTGACTTGCTTAGTGCAGGATACCTTTTCTTCTTCATCCTTTCCTGAATCAAGGAAGCAACAAAGACATCTCATTTTCCAGTCTACTCTGCCTTGCAAATGTATTCATACTATTCAAACATGCCTACATCCACCAGACGGAAACATTGTTTGAGTAGCAGAACATACATAAAAAAATATATAAATGAAGATGGACAATAACAAATTGGAGATTAACACAGTTCTATCTTATAAATCAGATTAACTTTTAAAAAATGAGTTTGCTTTCTGCATTTCTAGAATGTTTCCCAGCTTGTTGTCCTCCAGAAATTTTTAAGTAGATATTATAAATTACACATTGACAACATATTGCTGGAGGAATCCATTTTTGTCAAAATACTTCAGTTGCTCTTTTGCTGTTTGTTGATATTTTACTTTGTGTGTGTCTTGTTAACATTGAACATGAGTTGTGTTAAATGACTTTGATTTTCTGGGCTTTTTAAATTTGCCATCTCCCCATATGGGATTGCAGTTTAACAATGGCAGTAGAGGAAGTGAACAAAGTTATTCAGTCCGTGTTGGTCACGCTTCTAAATATTCAGCAATTAAAGTCGGAGCACCAGGAATGCTTAAGACATTTTACTGCTGGCAAAGATGTCATGGCCCTGCTCTCCACAGGGTTGTTTATAGTACACCCACTTTCTGGCAGGCTTCATCGAGCTGGTGCATGGTCATATGTCAAGGCCAAACGTTAGCATTTGGGTAAAATCAGATCCAATCATTTAAAACTTCAAGTTTTAAATGCAAATTTTAAATCATTTCTCAATAGTTGAGGGTCCAGGATTGCAAAACTTCTACAGCAAACCCTAAAAACGTGAGTCTAAAGGTGGTTTTATAAAGCACTAACTTAGAGGTTGGTATTGCCGAGGGATGTTGCACTTTTTAGATACCTGTTTAAAAAATGCTAACTGTTACACAATTCAACATTCTTTAGTTATAGGTTTGTCAAATAAAATTTAATTAAGCTTTAGGGTTTAGTCACAATGTGATTAAGTACTTTCAGCTCATGTTTGCATACAGTAAGCGATTGTTCCAAAGTCATTGATTCAAAGTAATTATCTGCACTTGGTAGATTAATTGATGTTTATTGGAGTTGCTTCATCAGTTCAATTTGATTATATACTATAAGATCATTTAAAATTTTATGTAATTAAATCTGACTGTAATTTTGATGTATTGTAATAATTACAATTTATTAGCAATTTTGGCCTCTAACATATATTTTTTCTACAGTGTCTCATTGTACTGCAGTGTTCCACCAAAGGACAGACCCAGTCTACTGTGGTCTCTAGAGGCCATAGCAGAAAGATCACCTTCACATATGAAGCCATAAGTTCCTCAGACTTAGTTGAGATGTCACTTTTTTATTCCCTTTGCCTTTTACATCGGGCCTCTAGTCATGTGCTGAATCGACACAGCAGTGTCTGTTGGAGCGCAACATTGATCCCCCACCCCTAGTCAGGACGTCCTCAGGGAAAAGCGCTATATGCTTAGAGCAGCAATGCTCCTCTTGTACTGAAAAATGCTGAGACAGAAAGAGGATGCTCTGATCTGTGTAAGATATAAACCTGAACACTGTATGATGGGCGTGATAGATTGTAACCTTTTGATAAAGTTTCAAGGAGTTACTGTGGCTATATTAGTCTTCTGGTTTTAGAAAGTAGGTACTAGCTTTTATCTTGACCGCCAAAGCTCTGCTTACACCTGAACCTCAGTAAACCTCAGTTAGTAGGTTTCAGTGAAACCTCTTATCCAGGTTTTTCCATTTTTTTTTACACACGTACAGCACATGATCCTCCTTTTGTGTGCATTTATGTTCTCATTTCCTACTTTTCCACAGTGACACTAGCGTACAGCTTTATGATTTCCCACTTTTTTGTAGTCAGCCCTCCCCCCTGTAGCCTGTGAATAGGGTAATTATGGACCCTGTAGAGTAATTACCAGAGCTCGAGTTGTTTAATTACGGCCTTCTCGAGAGCTGTCTGATGCCAGTGACAGCAGAGGCGCCACTCGCTGATGGAATGGTTTCATCCTCTTGACTAGAGCAGCCCTGTGAGGGACAGAGAGAGGAGACATGGTAATAGAGTGAGGAGGCGTGAGTGGGAGGGATTGCAGGGAGTTAAATTGAGTGGGAGAAAGGTAACAGTAAAGCGAAAGTTCACAGTTTGATAAATGTACATGTCTGCAACGGTGAGGGAAGGTTGCAGCAAGGAGTTTGCCTTTGAACAAGACATACAGCACCTTGCAAAAGTCTTTACGCAATGGATATTTAAAATGATTTTTCTCATGATATACCCACTGACATCAATTGGTTTTGTTGTGATGTGACAGCCCAGCCCAGTGCAGTGCATACATTAGTGATGCACCTGCACCCCATGGCCCTGCATGTGTGCTGGTGTGATGGAGTGGATGGAGGGAGGTGGCCGGGGATGGGAAAGGAAGGACTGGGGGGATGAATAGATAAATACATTCCATTATATTTCCGACAAATTTGAAAGCCATGTATTCATCCTCTGTGTCACAATAATGGATAACAATATGCACATCTTATAAAATACATTGTTGTGTGGTTGTATAATATCAAAATGTGAAAAAGTTAAGTGTGAATACATTTCCATAATACTCGCATGGAGATATTTTATATGATGCCTGTTTGTTGTTCTGCTTGTTTCTGAATGTTAGCTCCCCCCCAAAAATAACACATTTAAAGACTCTCACATGAACACATGACAAGAAGAGGAAAAATTGTTTGTCCATCTCTTTCAACTAGCTGTGACGGCCATCCTGGTCCTCAACAGTGAAGGACCTGTGGACCTGAAGATTTGTGGGGCAAAGGGCAGGGAGGTCAATCTCCAAACTAGGGGAAAGGAATTCAACCCAGCAGCTTGACATTCCCCCTCACTGGGAAGATGATTCTGTCTCCGGACAATCCTGAAATAGTGCATGGTGAGAAGTTTCCCGCCACCCACTGACAATAATTCAAATATCCCCACCACTTAGATTCATATCTTCCCCCGAAGGTCATGACACGTGTTTTTGTTTTTCATTCAGATGGAATTCAGTTCTCAGTAATTCCATCCCAATGGAAATTGTCTGCTGGACACACTTGCATGCATGTTTACCAAACATATGGCTTTCCAAAGTTTTCATCTTCTTAACTCGTGATTGAGCTCAAGCTTTGGTGGCGTAACAACCTGTTAAACCTTTGTTCGAATTCCAGAAGTTGCATGCAAGCCATGTTTGTTTTACCAATGCACCAGAGTCGCTCGTAACTCAAAACAACAGATGAAGATGTGAGTGCAGAAACTATTTCCTGACAAATGTGACGATTGACGGCGACCTCTTGACTTCTTGAACCTTGGCCCCTCCACGTTTTCCAATTGTAGAAGAACAGCTTTAATAGCAATAACCTTTACTTTCTATGTGCATTTGTATGACGTTTTGAGCAGATGCCAGCCTCGCAACAAGCTCAATGACCTACATGTGTTCCAATGAACGATCATCAAACAGAGAAGTTGCAGCTTTGTGAATAGTTGTGGCTATCTGTGATATTCAGCATGGTGTCTGACAGATGTTAAAGCATGGCAGTGAAGGGCCGCAGGGGATAAATGGTGATAGATGAACCAGCTGCCTTCTTGGACTGATGTACTGCAGCAAGAGAGGATTTTAACTTTTCCAGACCTCAATGTTGTCTGACTATGGCTCTGTCGTTTTAAAAATCTTTATCATGTTTCTCTGTTTATGTCTAATTAGCAATATATTTGATTTTGGGTGGTGCATATTAATTCTTGGTTTGTAAAATGAGTTTGAAAAGCATGTTTGCAAGTTCTGTTTACAGGTTGCAACATCTTTTTGTCACATGGTCATTTTCAAGCATCTGATGCTCAACATTTATTGTCCCTTTCAGAATTTCATTTGTCTTCCAATATTCATTTGTTGAATGAATATGGAAAAAAAAAAGTTGTGTGCTCTCTTAACAATGTTAGCAATTATTTATGCTAAAAGGTAAAATTGTATATTGGCATCTACTTGCGGTAGAAAGATATTTAGGCTTGATCAAACAGACTTACCAATCCTGATTTTAAATATCTTTGTATTTTAAATTTAGATGGCACATATCTACAAAAGACTTTCCAACCTCAGACACTCATAAAATATGTCCAGTGTGTGAAGAGGTGATGAATGCTGAATAATTAAGAGACATACACTTTTGTGACTAAGGGTTTTGCTTCCTTTTGTTCTGTTTCCTTCTTTGCAACACTTAAGGTTTTAACTTTTTTGTTTCCATTTCTTTGTTTTTCATGTTCCAGAATCTGACATGTTAGAAATGCATTAACACTCTCTGCTGAGCTAAGTTGTCTCAATCACAAGAACTAACAAGCTGTTTTGAGCTGCCCCTTTGATTGGCCGACAATAAACAACATATAATTAGTTTCCTGCCAAGCATAGTTACTCGTTCAGCACCAATGTTCCCACACAAAAATAACTCCACTGCATTTAGAATGAACTTAGTGTGCCAGCATGTTTGCTGCTTGGTCACCTGGCAGACCTAGTTGTCTTATTTTGCCACAATATTGTGTGGCACAATATTGTGTGGCATCATCAAGATTGTGATACCACAAGATTGTGAGAACCATAGAATTTCTGCAATAGTTGTTGCACCTTTTCCATTGACAATTACGAATTAACTTTCCTGCATCCCATATATGTGAGTCTTCACTCCAATTAGTGAGAGAAAAATACCTGAGAACTAAGACAAACTCAGTCTTGCAGTGTAAGAAGGAAACAAATCACAGTGCAGGCAACAGCATAAAGAAACTTTCAGTGAGACTTATCGTCAGAATAGATTTCAGACTGAACTCCTCCACCTGAGTGGCCTCGTCATTTGGCTCACCATCTTATCAGAAGAGTGAAGTAATGTCAGCACTCCTCTCTTCTCATTGTAACGAGAGCCAGAGCTAGGCTCCTGCAAATTGTTCTGCTAGAAATAAGACTGTTCATTGATTTAACTGGAGACCATAGATCGATGATATTCTCTAGTGTGAAGACTGAAAATGCAGTGTACGATTTTAGAGAAAATAAAGATAAAATATAAGTCCTCTCTGTGGATTCTGAAGTGTTTCCAGTGTCACATGAGGGTGTGGGTAATGTGGTTGGCTGCCAGAGTCTGCTTTTTAATTGGCTCCCCTGTGTTAATCATTGCACCGTTCTCTCCCGGACTCCTGAAGCAGCAGTATCCTGCAATACTTTTGCCTATTAGGACTGACAGTTTTGCATCCATCGCTTACTGTGGTCAATTCGTCATCCTTCTGTCTTAGGACAAGCTCTCAGACATCTTCGCTTTCTATTTTTTCTTTGGCTCTATTGTCTCTTTCCAGGTGCTTTGTGTACACATGCAGAATACCATTAACCCGTCTCCTGGTCTCCGTCAACGACAACAGCGCCTGTCCATTGTGTGCCACGTCACTTTTTCCAAACGCCTTTAGCGGAGATGAAAAAGCCACCTGACCTCTGAAAGCAAAGCTTGCAGTCGCTGTGATCGCTCTACCATTTGCGGCCCTCCCTGCGGTTTGCGTTTGCCCCCACGTCTCACAGCTTCAGATGCTCTCGCTGAGATCAAACCCTCAAAGTCCTGACCCCCTGCTGAGACTCCCCCTGGAAGTGCTAATGACCCTGTTTGTCTGAGGAGCCACCCGCTCTTCTTGCCATGTGAGAGCCCTCTTCCCCTGCCCCGGATCCATCCTCTTTAATAGTGATTGCTTTGCCACTTGTGCGCTTCTCGTATGACCTTAGAAGGCGGAAGACAGCTGAACTTTCACTGCAGGTCATCGTGTTTGGTGGGAGAGAAGTGCTCGGCCAGTTGTGGGGGCGGGGGGACAAGAGGGCAAACACCTGCTGACTTGCCACTGACACAGGTGTTGACGTGTCATGCAGTTTCGATTTCTACAACAATTTTTAAGGCTATAGTGTCTTGTTAAGATTAGGTTAGGAAAGATTTTTTTTGGACGACTTGATCGACCTGCAAGTTGTAAATGCAGTCAGTGTTAGGACTGCTAAATGTTGGTATCAGCACCGGTGGGATGTTCACACCCTGAAAACAAATTAAATATTCAGCGTAAATCAATCCTCAAATAGAAAAAGACAAAGAAACCAATTGGACCATTTCCATCTGACAGCGGTTGAGCAATAAAAACAATTGAGGAATCTGCGGCTACATACCTGGTGTTTTTCAGTGTTGCGTTCTTGTGGGTCAGCGGTTAGGATCACAAAGAGATCATCTGAACTGTGATAATACTTTTCTGGACTTGAATCACCTCTACGTTATCCAAGAGACATGAGTCTTAAAGTCCACCACCCCTTGGCTCAGGGCTCCAATTTACAATGAACCCTGCAAGTAATTTGCAGATAAGCATTTTAGTGATCCTTGAGAGTGACGACACATTGTTCCTTGCAAAACTACTTTTAATTGTTCAGGTTGTTACTAGATTTGGGGGAACTGGCAGGGATGTGTGTGGTCAGTCAATTAAGGGTGTTGATTTTGAGCTCAGTGTTTTTTTTGTTTTTCTTTTGCAGTGTGTTTAATGACTCTAGCTTTAAAAAGCAACAAGAAGACATCTCCCAGAGTTCTACTGAATACATATTAATGCTGAAATGGAAACAGTGAAGCCATATTCAACTGCTTGAATTGCTTCCACAGATGTTGTTTCAGTAAAATCTTTAAATCTTTTAAATCTTTCACCTCTTATTCTGTTTGCAATACATTTGAACTCTTTACTTGGGCTTTTATCAACCCCAGCTGAAAATTTAAACCTTGAGGCGTTGATCAAAACTGAGTTCAGTCTAATTGTGGAAAACAATCCTACCTTCGATAACCAGTAATCAACATGGCTGTACGGAAAAAGCTGTGATCCCGTGTATCGTAACTCTAATGTCTGCCAATAATGAAGAGCAGGATATAAGATCATTATTACTTTTTAGTTTCTGACTTTTAAGGGGAAGTAGAAAATTTCCCCTTTGGCTTTTAAAGGTGTCAGCATGTTTTAGAATGAAAGCCCTGCTTAATTTATCATTTCTGTTCGGAAAGAGTTGTCATGGAGAAATACTTACTGTGGTTGTCAAAAACATACAGTCCATGCAATATTTAAAGTTTGAAATCATGTTATGTACTGTGGCTTGCAAAAGTATGAAAGTTTGTAAGCCCCTTTTAATATTTATTTATTTTTGCAAAAGCTTTATAGGATTTTGTTGAGATTGGATTTTGCAGACCGACACAAACTATTGTACAGTTATGAAGTGGAAGGAAATGTTATGAGGTTTTCAAAATCTGAAAGAAAAACTGGAAAGTGTGGTGTACACTTTTGCTCAGCATCATTTGTGTTAGAACAGGTTCTGAATTGGATTTAGATCTGGACTTAAACTGGAACTAACACTTTAATATGATTTGATGTAGCCCTAGCTGTTCATTTAGGGTAGAAATTAAAATATTTTTAACAGCTAATCATTTATTTAGCCCCATTCAACCTTCAATCAACTCTGAGAATCTTTTCTGTTTGAACTACAGAACGGCATCCCCACAGCACTACTAAGAGTCATACACGCAGTGTTTTGCATGTCGGCCAAAAAATTCAGTTGTGGTCTCGGTTGTACATTTACTTGACTACTTACTGTCTTTCATAGCACTTTTTTTCTTTGGCCACTATTTTATAAAAAACAGATTTAACTGTTTACACTGAACTGTTTTCTCTGATCAACTGGGTGAAATTTGACTGTTTCTGCCGCCTCGCTTCTATATCACATTAAATAATGTGTAGTTAGTAAATGCCAACAATATTTGTCTTCACAATTAACTTGGACACTATTTACCATTCCATGAGATTAAAGGTGGTGGTGACACTATAAAACGTTTGATTTAAGAAACATTTTTGTCCTAATTTTTATGATAGAATATTTTCTTAAAAATCAAAACCAGAAATGCAAAGGCTATTTGGTCTTTATATTTGAAAAAAACTAACTTTCAATTTATTAGCATTACGTGAAATTAATTATTTCATGCATTTATTTCTTAGCAGTTATCTAAATATCTATTTCCAAAATGTACTCGTAACATTTTTGTGGATGTTTTTATGTGAGGGCAGAGCTACTATTAAAAAACCAGTTGTTCCTTTTTTATCATCCCTCAGCATAATTCACAAGCAGTCACACAGTGGTCCGTATAAACTTGCGAGGAATCCACAATGAGCACAAAGACATTATTTTGGGCGCAGAAGGGTAGGTTAGAAATCAGAAAACCAGTGACTGGAATGTTTCTTGGCAGATGGTCTGATTGTGCTGTAAGCGGCTGCTTGTGAATGAGTCAAACCCACTTCTTGGTGCCCGTGAGAAAAAGTACCTGTGAGAAGCTGACCGACTACACATCTAGTCTGCTGTCTGATTAGTCAAGAGTCCGACATAAGTGCTTCAGATGCTTGTGGTTTTCATTTTAAGGCCTTGACAAGAATCCAGATAATCTTGTGGAGGTCTGAGAATAACTTCTCCGCTATGTGAAATCTGCAGAGGCAGAGGCAGCCGATTGTAGATTTCCTGCTCTGTGTGTAATTAACCAATCACAGTCAGTGATGAGCCATGGAAAGAGTAAACACTCTCCTTTTTACAACAATGGAACTTCTAAGAGACTAATTCTCAGATGGTTCCCTCTTGTCAGGATGTTTTTCTTCTAATTCCAGACCTAAATCATTTTGACGTTGTGATTATTTCATGCTTGATGTATAATTAGATGAAAAGTTGACCTTTAACACATTCATGTGGTTGCTATATTTAAACTGGAAAATCTGACTTCAGGCTTACAGTGCATATTTGATTACTTTAACTATTCTGTGATGCTCAACACATATGTTTGCAGAAACAAATTTGAAGCTGATTTTTTCAAAGTAAATCACAAAGTAATGATTTGATGCCAGAGACACTGCTTTGGAAATGTACAACATAAAAGTGAAATTATTCTCTCCAAATGTCTATATGGACTCATAATATGATTAAATAGTAAATACAACTACATTGCAACAGTTCCAGCAGCTCCAGTTATTTTCTCAATTAGTTTGGCATTTCATCTTATTGTTACAATAAAAAAAGAAATCTGGTTTGTTTAATAGAAAATAAAATGTATATTACATTTTACCCAGAAGTAATATATAGTCTTATAGTCTTTTTTTTTTTTTTTTTTACTTCTCTGGAAGGGTTTTGTGAGTTGCAAATGTTAGTCAGACTTCACAGTTAGTAACTGGTGCCTTTGTTTTATTGAAATCTGCAGCAATTTATTTACTCTCATGACCGTTTCAACTTAGAACAAACCTCAATGGATTAATCCATTATCACCGAAGTCCTCTATTTCTTTAATTTACTCTTTAAAAAAATATTAATTCTACAAAATATTTTTATATCAAAGCGGATATGATACAAGGAAACAATCTACCAACTGATGAGAGCAATAAAAGTAAAATTTATAAATCCATCTTTGTTTTCCCATCTCCAGCAAATAGTCTTTCTGAATTTGATATTGAATAAATATAAACCTTGTTGCAGCAATGGATAGACCCCATTACAGCTGGAATCAATAAGATCTAACCAAGGAATCTGATGCATGGCACAGAGAGAACGTCAATGAGTTTCCAACATTCTATAATTACTCTCCAGCATGTAAAAATAAGTGCCTGCGGTCCTTATTCTGTTTTGATTGCTGGTGTTATAAAGCGATTGATGGTGCCTGCAGAGCGACTGCTGCCTCTTAAACAAAATTAGGTTACAGACTGAAAATTGGAGGATGAGCTTCTGAGGGCAAACTGGAGACCCCGAAAATAGACTTAAAAAAAAAAATTCCTTGGGGGAATTTTAATTACATTTGACCCTTCAGACCATTATTCTTATCATTTGCAGATTTTATGGTTCTTTTGGTGTCTTCCTGGCAAGATTTTCCTCATGCACTGTTGCAGTTCACGTCTGGGTGAAGATTGGCACAAATAAAGTCAGAACCGATGAGACCAACGCGGCGGTTCCCAACCAGAAAAGGTGGAATGTGCCTTTAAGGCACAGGACCATTCTGTCAGAAGTGCAGGTGTCTTGATTACAAATGATGATGGAATTTATAGTAGAACCTCATCAGTAGGAATGCTGCTGATTGGTTTGTTGTGTGAAATGAGTTGAGCAAAAGAGCCAAGCTTTCAGTTTATTGGTCTGTCTGTGTGTATTGACTGTTATTTATATTCAATAAAATGACTCATGACTGAAAGCAAAAGATTTCAGAGCAAGCGGCTAAAATGAGGAATCTAAGGATGACTCGGCCCACCATTAGATAAGGAGTGGGAACCTCTGTTATTTAGTGGAACCTTGGAGTAGACTTACTGCTCCTTGACATCAATATTAATTTTTTTTTTTTTAATAATGTAGTTCACTAACTTACCACTAACTAACCACAGTAGCCAAATGCCACCACACATCCAATATAGAGAAGGGCTGGGTGATTTCTGTGGCTCTGCTGTGGATATTTGAAAAGAAACCTTTTAGAAACCAAGTGCAACATCTTCTGGGAACCATTCCATGACCCCACAGTGTGAGAGCTGGATATTGTTAGGAGACAAAAATCAAAACCCAATTTAAGGCTTGATTTGTTTTACTTCAAGAGAGCCACATTCTTAGCTGGAGGTCTAAATTGTTTGCATTTTACCATTGGAGACCCCTTTGTTGGAGTTTGTTGGAGCTGTACAGCAGTATAAAGTCTCTTCCTGAGGGACACTTATTGAGTTTGAAAAAGGGCAGGTTAAGCCTGTGGTATCTGAACATGTCTAATGGACCTGCAGGAGTCCCTAAGGGGAAGTTGGCAACTACGGGTCAAAACGGGGTTATGTTTACTCAGTGGATGTTGAAGCGTGCCGAAAGCCACGTGATTTCTTCCTTGTCCCCCTTAACGCCAGCCACCTATTCTGTGTCTTTCGGTCTGAAGCACTGTACACCAGACCAATGCCACATCTGGATGTAATTCCCCAGCAAGCTGACACTGAGATATTTGCATGAAACTCTTAAAGCAATGAGAAGTAGGACAATTTTAGTATGGCCAAAATGGAAGGACAATAAAATGGTAAAACAAAACTGCTGTTTTATATTTCTATTTCTTTGTTATGTAACATGGCATCTGTGAGGTCTAAACAACTGCGTGAACTGTGAGCTGCAGATTTAAACAAGTCCAATATATTTACATGGATATTTGTAATCTTATGGGAATAGGTGGGGAGAGCTAAACTTCATAGTGGAGGCCTGTTTTAAAGTCGGCAGTCACATTTCATTAAATCCAGCTAGATTTCGCTGTACCTGCCAATGGTTAACTGTGGTTTTTGAGTAATTCACTTGGGGAAATAGTTTGCTATGGCAAATCAATATATGTCTTTGTATTTTGACAAAAAGCAAAGGTGAGACACTTAAATTTTCCATGCAGCCGTCTTGACTAGGACTCTCAATAAAAAGTTTAAAAAAAAAATACATATATCACTGCCAATTATTCATCACGTAAAAGTATTAGACTTTTATTGGAAAAGTTGCTTAAGATTTTTCAATAGTTGGAAGGCAGCAAAAAATGCCAATGTGTCCTTTATTAAAACTTATGTTGCACTTTAGGAACAATTTATACCCCTGCGTAAAAGTTTTATATTTTGCCTCATTTGTGCCTGTAATCCTGGATTAATTCCAGACATTTTTGTCTCAAATGTAGCCAATTAGGGAGATGAATAGTAATCAGTTTAAATGCAATATGGAAATCAAAATTAAAAGAGAACAATTCACAAAGCTGAACATAAAGAAATAATGCTAATGTGGCAGTGTTTTACAAAAAAATGTTTCCATTTTGGAAAGAATAATTATTATTTTGATATCTGGACCCTTTTTACTTGAAAACTGAGTAGCTGTTAGTTGAAAAGGTGTCTGAACGATATCTACATGGACAATTTGTCTGTAGACATCGAAAAGTTAAAGTTGGGGTATATTTGATGGGAGCTTAGCAGACCTCTTAGTTGGACTTCTTACCTCATTCGAAGTTTATATGTAAAAATGTTTAGTCAATATTAATAAACTTAAACAAATGTGGTAACACCAGCGGGGATCAAACTCGGGACTCCACAATTACAAGCATCTTAAACAGATGAGCTTCACAAATACTTCGTTTTCAGCATATAATGGACAATTAAACACACTTTTATCCGTTCCAGTTATAGTTCCACTCCAATAAAATCACTGACTTTTTTCAACAAATACAAATAACTCTATTCTCCTTGAGTGTCTGAGGATGAATTTGTGTGATAACAATAGCTCACAAGTGCTGCCACTTCACCCTAGTTCTGGTTGGAAATTAATATCCTCCTGTATGGGACAGTCTTATTAATTAACATAGCAGATGACTTAGAGTGACACAAGGACAATGCAATGCTGTTTTTCAGTGAAACTGTAACCGTTTTGTTGCAATTCAGCCGCTTGTTTACTCATCACCAGTGATTGGAGTCTCTGACGCTGGCACCTTTTCAATCCAGTTGTCATAGTGGAACTTTATTGGAAAATTTTGGCTCTCATTATTTCCAGAATGCACCTCATCAGTAATCAGTTCAAAGAACCTAGATAATCCTTCTTGTAGACTGCCAGGGCAGTGCAGATGTGTAATGTTATATGTACCACACTTAGATAATGTTTTAGGTCCATCTAACCTCATTTATGTGAGGCATGTCAATGAAGTTAAGAGTTGATCTGACTTGTCCAAATTTTGTGGTCACAAGAAAAATGAAAACCAGCTGGGAGATGTCACGCTGTTTATCGAACTTTACCTTTGACTCAGACTGATTACATGAATACTATCTGGCAAAGATGAACTGGTGCTGTGGAAGCATTCACTGGTCTGAAGCTATTTCATATGAGTAATTTTGCGTTCTTAATATAATTCCAAGTCAGATCTATCGCCCAATGGGACACAGTGATCCACCTCTGCCGTCAAAAGTATAAAGCACTGTTATGCTAAAGTCTGACTTGCATTCACCTAGAAATGTACACAAAGTCACCATATCAAACAAATACCATAAAAGTTAGTAGCAGTAATTTAATCATACTGTTATAAAACCTGTATTCTGCCTGCAGATGTTGACATTTTCAAAGCTCTTCCCGTGTGTGACTAGTCGGTTCAAATCTTGGACACGTGTTATGAAGCATCATTTCTCTTTTACGATTTCTGTACAAATGAATAATACCCAAGATTTATCTTTTTTTTTCCCTTTGCAGAACTATATTGTACATTTTCCAAATCATTTACCCTGATAAGGCCTACTGTGTGAGGCTACAATGCTTTCTCTGTAAAAAGTATTTTAACTGGACTCATCACATTAATATATTATGTTTCTAAAAAAAAAAAGGTGACACGTGCCAAGAAATTCTCACATTTTTTCTTCAGATCTCCAGAAGCAAAAGGTTTCTTCACAGGAGGTCATCTGAGTAAAACCTATGAGGGTTTTTTTCATTTCTTTTTTGCAATGATGCTCTTTGAAATTTCTTGCCCTTTGACCTGAAAGCCAAAATAAATGTAATTCCTATTTTTCTTTGGGGGTTTTCACCCAAAATAAATTTAACAGGAATATACCCTGCTATCTCCAATCCCAAATCAAAGATTTTAAAAAATACATATTTGGTAATAAAGTGTTCTTTGTTCTAGAAAAATGTCTGCTTTCCCACAATATCAATTCGCATGCATACCTTTAGTTTCACTTCTGTTAAATGTTCATGTGTATACCTTTGTGTGTGTTTGAGTGGATAATATAAGGACAAGAGTGTTCAACTCCCAGCGGTCCACTGGGATTTACAAGGTATCAAGTTCTGGTTTTGTGATCCGGTGTAAGATGTGCCTGACCTGCTAAGACAGCTAGAAAAATCAAATCCAGCTGGGAGATGTCACTCATTGTTTATGAAAATGTATCTCTGACTCAAACTGATTACATGAAAGCCATCAAGCAAAGGAACCTTGGTGACAGAAAAGGATTCAGTGGTCTGAAACTGTCTGAGATGAATTGGATGAATATATGAGGGGAAAAATAGAATAGAAACTGTGGGAGAATGACAAGTTGTGTTGTTCTTTTTCCTCTGATATTTGAGATCACAGGATCTTTGGCGCAACAGAAATCCAGTGGAATTTCTGATTTTCCAAATAAGGTTATTTTATGACTTTGTGGGCTGAACGTTCTTTAGTAAAGTTTTCTCTTTAAAAAAAATTAAAATATTTTGATTCAAATTCCTGTATTTTCTGTTTCCATTTAGATGTCTCAAGTTTTTACATTAAGCAATTGAAATGAACTTGGAAGTAAACAAAATCTAGCCATTATAGATTGTGGTAGAGGCACAGTGTCTACCACCAGCTACCATATACAGCTTTAAAAAATTACTGAAAGATGTATTACCACTGACCAAAATTAACCAAAGCTATTGAGAAGTAATATTGTACTGACTTTTACATTAATCATCCTTAAATTTAATATTTCTTCTTGCGCCACTAGAAATTTTTGGTATAGTTTGGTATCCAACAAAATCTAAAACAGTTAAGGAATAACTGGCCAAATTCAGCAAACTACTGCAGAAATCTTGTGGAAGGACACCAAATATGTTTATACAGTTTAAACTGTTCTGCAGTTTAAAAGGCAATTCTACAAAGGAAATGTTTGCAAATGTTGGACATTGAAAAAAGTAACAAATAAAACCTTTCTCTCATTCTTCTTGGCTTTCTCGAACAGAAATGGATTTCATAAACTGAACTGACATAAAACAGGAAGACTTCAGTCTGATTTATTGTCAGTGAGTGAGGAAAATAAGATTGTTTTTCATAGAGAATATCAGACTTAACCTGTACTTAACAATATTTTCTAGTAAAAAAACAAAAAAGAAATTCTAATTTGCTTTTATCTCCCCATAGTTGGGCTCATTAGTTCATTAGCTGAGGTCAGGAGTTCCTATCAGAGCATTTCCTTCAGGTTTCCTCTTCATCTTGTCCAGACCTGAATGTTATGAGCCCTGTCACATTCACAGACAGCAGAAGTCTGGGACCCTCGTCCCAATCTGCCCATCATCTCTCAAAGGAATTCCACTAATGAGGCTCTATAGAGAACAGATGCAGTGAGGGCAGCCTGGGCAAGAACAACCTGCCACAGTCACTTAATGATCACTCACACAAGCACTTATGTCACCGAGGCTTTTTGGACGGATTGTTTGTGTGTGTTTGCTAGCGATGATTTCTGTTTTTGTGGATCCACTGACCATATCTGTGACTAATTCTACAGTTAAACTCACCAAGTGTGTCAGTTGTTATTCTCTTTCATGACTCATTTGCTTAGTTTATTTTTCCACCTCTTTTCAGATGTCGAATGCATTTTAATCGGCCTGTATGAACCCTTCTTTGCTGTGAAGTCTTTTAAAGGGCAACCCTTTGTAGCAAGTAAATTCATCAACATTTTTGCTCGTATCGGAGAAAAAAAAAGATCCTCTCAGCTCGACGTCTCGAATTTCAGATACGGGTGTCGTTGTCCAGAACTCTCTGTCCACTCTTTGAAAGGGGGCTGACGTGGCTTATTATTACAGTATGGAAGTAATATCAGATGTGATGCTTCCAAATGCCAAGAACAATGCCCAGAACATGCCTCTAATCACACATGGCCACCATTCAGATACACACATGTGCACTCTGCATGCTCTCGGGAAAATGGGCTCATTCCGACCCTCCTTAGGTTTCAGGCCTCGGCTTCAATCACCGCTGTAAATGTTAGGACATGTTTGTGTTTGTGCAATTGCCCAGTGTATACGTCAGTGCCCCATGTTGTTTGCATGAAGTGCGGTTAGAAAGGATTAAAGGGCCAGTTCATAAAAACAAGACGGGGTGGCCAAGAGCAAACAAGGAAATAAAAGGAGTGGAGTCTGTGCCAAGCACTCTCAGACGATAAAGAGCTGTTTGAGAAGTGAAATTCTTGCGGAGTGAATATACCTGAGCTTTGCTTCTTTCACTATCAAGTGATCTCTAGCATAAGCTTTTGTCACAGCAGTTGGTACAAATGTGTTGACTTATTTTTAAAAAGATTATGTGAATATACAGGGAGACGTTGGCTCTTGAACTGAAGTATTGGTTGAAAGGCCTTTATCTCTTTCAGTTGCATCTTGCCCTTCTCTCATTTAACTCCTGACTCTAACCTTTTCCTCTGTCAATTTTTCCCTGATTGACCTTCCTTCTCTTCTTTTCTTTTTTTTTTTTTCTCCTTGTGTGCAACTTCTACCTTACAAACCCCCCTTTCATGCCTGTCCAGACAAGATACATGTTCCAGGCAATAGTAATGAGCACACATACCAGTTGTTGGTACCTATCAGCTCACACTTACCTCAGTCCTGGATCAGACCACAGATGTAATACAAAACAGAAACAACATGCTAACTCCATCCGGATGCCAAATTTTTCTCTTCAAATTCCTTCCTTCAGTAGAAGCACATATTGAGATTCCAACTGCGAGAATAATGAATTAGAAACCTTCGCTGATAAACACTTTTAAACAGTGATATTGTTAATTGTCTTCCCTGATTCCATGTTTACCTGTTTTTAAAATCAACCTTCTATTTTTATTTTATTTTGCACTCACTTGCCTCTTTATTAGGTGCACCTTTTCAGTTGCATGTTAACCAAAATAGCAAGTTAGCCAATCACATGGTTACAACTCAATGCATTAAGGCATCCTGCTTGGATTTAGATGATGTGAAGACAAATTTTTAAAGTTTATGCGGCGCATCAGAACATAAAATAGGGGAGTAATTGCGACATGCTTGTGAAACTAACTTATTTGTTGGACAGAAGTCTTGTTGCTTTCCATTATGGACCAAAGTATCTGAGTTTTATTTCTGATACCTTTTTATTCAGAATTCAAAGAGGTGTCGGAAGAGTGTCCACTCTGGCTTATGAAAAGGCTAGCTGTTATATACGCATATATTTTTTTTCATGGTCTTTTCAGAGACTGTATTAATTTAATGTCCCAATTTTTAAATGTTTACCAATTACATGAATGCTTTCTTGGCTGTAAAAAGAGAGAGTCCATTTCCACCCTAATTGGTTTGACCAGTAAAGTCTGTCTTAATTATCTGTCCCTGTCCAAAAGTGCTTACAGAGAACATGTGAAAATATTACACAGATGGTGGATTGGTCTGTGTCTCCACTGTTGCTTAATGCTTACTTGCCCTATATGTTTGGAAAATGACAAGAGCACTAAAAAAATCTGGAACTAGGTGCAGACTACTAAGAGTCCAGTAAGAATAAAATAATATTACAATTAATATTTGAACATAATTCTTAATAAAAGTGAACAAACAAAACCAGTTCCTCCTAATTAGCTTGCTGTTAAATCCCCCTGGATGTTACTTCAGGACGACGTCAATGACTGACAGCTTACATGTACACTTTCAGGCCGTCAAGTCAGCACATTTGTTTATTAAGAGTCTGCAAGTGTATACCGATTCTTAACAGCTCTGTAATCATATTGATTGTCCTCCAGGTCTCAGGACCTTGATCGATTAAGTCATGAATAAGAAGCATCTCTTTGTAAGAGGGATTATGGTTGAAACCACTTCTGAATTTTAGTGTTTGGAGTTGGCTAGTTGAATAACTATTAACTTTGTGGTAGACTGGAATTGACTGACTTCAGAACAATAAGCTCCATACCAAGAAGCTTTGACTTCAGGATTTTGGTTGGACAATCGAAGATGAGCTGAGAGGAAATGAGGGAATTAGTTTCAGAAGATTGGGTTATCTAAGAAGAAAATTACACTATTGATTTTGATTAAAGATCCGTGCCTTATGTGAGTGTAAAAATAATTAGGGGCAATTCTTTAGGTCAGCTTGTGCAGCCTGTGCTTTGTCAGTGCGGTTTTCATGTTATTTGTTTCTGTCTATTTCTGTTACCATAGAACATGCCAGTATATTTGTCACGCTAAATTCTTTGATTTATATATTTTCATGAAGCTTAATACAAGAACAGATACTGTGTTTGCCCTGTGATAAATTTACGATTAGTCCCAGGGTTCACCGACTCTCTCTAAATGTCCACTGGATGTAGGCAACAGCTCTCCTGAGACCCTGTGCAAGATCTTATAGGTTGGATGACTGGTTATTTAGTAGATATGACTTGTCTTGCTATGTCAACCCTTAATATGTACATACATTTTTGGGAGTAGGGGTTTATAAGAATGAAACTTCCTTTAAAGCTGGAAGTCTTTTCAGGATGTACCTCTCAGCTTCACACACATTGAAACTGTATTTTTTGCTTATTGTTCTATCAAAAACAGCATTTAAGCTAATTCAGTCATTTTCAAACCATTCCACAAATTCTCAGTTGGATTTAGGCCTGGGCTTTGACTTGCCATTCTAACATCTGAATATGTTTTCGTTGAAACCATTTTATTGTATCTTCACATCTATGTTTGGGGTCAGTGTCCTGCTGGAATGTGAACCTCTGCCCCAGTCTCATGTCTTTTGGAGCATCTTAAAAAATAGTTTTTCTAAATTTCCCCTCATCCCTCTATCTTTCCATCAACTCTGAGGAGCTTGTCAGTCCCTGTGGACAAAAAGCATCCGTTCACAGGTGGGAATGTTGTGCTTTTGTAGATGATGTACAGTGATTTATCAGACTTTAAAAGCTTGTGCTTTTTTGTAGCTGAACCCTGCTTGGATTTTGTTTTTGTTAATGTTAAATATAGTTGTACTGGTTGTTATATGATTTTGAAAAAGTTCTTGGAGTATTAACGATTTCCCAAGTCATTGTGTGTAGGTAGCTGTAAGACTCTCTACAGACTGGGTTACTTAATTCTAAAGGTCTTGCCTGATCAATAGCATTAACAGATATTCTTAACATTTGAATAGACTTACTGTCATCAAATAACTTATTCTACTTCCCAAAAATCTTTAAAGTGCTGCCCTCTCAGATCATACAAGTGAAAAAGATATCCTTGTGTGCAGGAGAGGGGAAAGGAGACGGGGTATTTCTGAATTTGTCAAAGAGTATTAATAGACTGTCTCCTTGGGTTTCTAATCTTCAAAGGTCTGACCTAGACGCTTTTGTGTTTTCGTTAGAGAATATTTAGTGTCTGCGAATGTTCCCACCTCTGTGTCCGGTTTCGTGTTTCTGTCCAATATGAAACACACCTTTGCGGCTCAACATGAACATCGCGACAGTGCAAATGCAAGGTTACTCTGATTGGAGGCAGATCAAATCTCACCATGTTATAGGTGTCATGCATTACACTCTTGACATATGTCCATTGTACAAACAGGCAGATTTTTATCAAAGTCCTGCTTTCAATATAGGAAGCTGAAATGCCGTCAATGTGCCCTTTGTGTTCTTTTTTCCCTCGCATGGAGAGCTCTCAAGGAATATCCTATCAGTTTCATAGCAGGTTCGCTTTGGATGATTTTGACAATGTGCTGAAGCAACAGATAGACAAAGTTATAATCTTTTTGAATAAAAACAACTGTACAGCAGCTAAATGATTCCCTTGAAAGGACATGAAATATAATAATGAGGCGTTATGCATCTCTCCCCTCAAATCTGCAACCTTTGCAAAGTGTTAGTCCATTTGACTTCAAGTACCAGTAATTGAGCTTGAGTCAAAGTGATAAATGTCTTGAGAAGAATGATGAAACAGCACCTTGTGACCTTTGGGATTATTCAAGCCAGTCTCTGCTTAACTTTTAAGCAGGACGTAAGTCAAGATCCATCTTGACTTTTTTTTGCTTCACCGTAAACCAGTTGACCTCAGCAGTAATACAGATAACAGCAGGGTAATACTAGTATTGAGGCAGTTTGGGATGTAGATATTGAGAGGAGAGCCAGGCGAACAGAAAAGTGCTTGGCTGGAGCATGGGAATCAATGGCTTGGTAGACAGAAGGCCAATGCAATCAGGGAGCCAATTGAGGCAAACGCTAACCCTGCTGAGCCAGCACCAGAGAAGAGGGAGAGAGTCATTTGGAGCTGGGTGCCTTCTACTTGTCCTCTGCTCAGCAAATACTATCCTGCAAGCACAATAAAGCTACAAGCAATATTATAAGCATTACAGTTTGTCCCACAATTAATCTCGGTCAAGCACACATTCCCTCATGTAGACTTACATTCTTACTCTCAAACCTCTATGCCTTTCTGTGGTTATTAATAAGAGCCACTGCGACAGAGATGGATGAAATCCATTTTGATTTCAGTGCAGTTTTATTTGTTATGGGGGAAAAAATGGCTGTGGAAGATAACTTGATGTGTGCAAAAAATAAATGGAAAAGAAGAAAAAAAAAAAAAAAACTGCTCGCGAAGGAGAAAAACGCTGCAGTATTTGCAGGTTGAGGTCACTCGCCACGCTGTGCAGAGCAGAAACCTCTGCTCACCGTATGTATGTAATGCTGCTTGTTAAAAGCTGTGACATTACCCCTGTGGATTTCCTGGATCACTTATAAACATCAGCACGTTCATTCCCACCCTCAATGTGAAAACAGTGTTTCAGCACCGCATGGAAAGTCTCGAAACGGCACCTGATGGAGAGATCCATTTCACATTCAACCACAAACTGACACTTTGATTTGTTTTTTTTTTTTCTTCTGAGTTTTCATTTAAGGGTGGTCCAGTCAGGAGCAGTGAGGTCATTACTTTTATTCAGGTCCAATGAAAGCACCAGTTGTGTGGTTATTGTAGACCACAGACAGTGGTAGTTACTGTAAAATCAGCCGAAGCCTAAACAGGTTCGAGCTCAGAACAAGCAAAATGGCTAATTTGCCCCCCCCACATCGTTTAGAATAATACAACACTGTTTCTGTTGTAAGTTGTCTTCTGACTGGCTAATGTGCTGACATGCTGTTCAGTCTTTGCTTGACTCTCTGTCATCTGGCCTCATTGTGCAGACAGTCTCTTGTTGTTTTCCCCTTGTTATTTTATGAGCCATATATGTATGTGACCTTAAAAAAAAATGCGTGCACATGGAGAATATCTGTGTTTTGGGCTAAAACCATTAGCCTGGGCAGGAAAAGCCATTGTTATTTTGACATTTTCTGTGGAAATAAATTTATGAGAGTCAGTTGTAAGACAGATAACCTATAGAGGAACAAAGAGTTGCACTCTGGATTTAGCCAGCATGCCACTTTCTTCAAACATGACACTTTGAAATGGGGAACTCTGACATTACCAGCAGTGAGGACTCATAAAGCGGTTTTATTGCTTTCTCTCATAACAGGATATTGCAAAAACTTTTAAAGTTGGTGGTCATAATTACAATTTTATTGCCTAAGTGGTAGTGGGATTTCCATAGTTAGACTTTTTCCCGTTAGCAATATTTTACGTTTTTTTACATTAATTCATAATTTATGTCTGCAGGTGGTAATTAATGTGTCACAATACTTAGCAGCTACTAAGAAATTGGTGGAAGCAGAAAGAACTTTCCTGTAAGTCCTATGAAAAGTCCCAGAAAACCTCCTGTCAGTCAGCACTGCTGTTTCAGCTGCCTGAAATTGAAGTTTGAAAGTGCTGAATCTTGAAACTCTTTAAATTGGCCATGAGCAAGACGCTAAACCTCAACAAAGTTTGAGGATGGGCAATGATTAGTACATTTTTGATGTAAAAAGGTTGCACAAAAACAATGAACCTTATGCTAGCAAAAATTCTAAGTATGTATCTCCTCCTGAAGTAGTTTTACACCCAGTTATGTTTAATTGTTACTGCAATATATTGTTAGTATCATGGATGCCTTTACTTCCTCTCTTAATAACTAAACAGATATTGCCTGACTAATTAATCAGCTTATATCATCTTATACTTTATCAAAATAGCTATGGTAGTCTTTATTTTAAACCCCAAACTAAATTTGTGTTTTGCTTATACATTTAAATCTATCAAAATCAAAATAACAGTAAGCTAATGTCTTAATTATGTCTGACAAATATGTTTAACAGCCAAAAATGTGATAACATATGAAATGTCACCTTCAGTAAAATCCAATATGCCATTATATGCATTTTTGATTCACATTTTCAACTAATTATACTCACGTTTATCATACCACCAAAATCAAATACTGGCCCACAGCTAATTATAATTCCTGCAAAACATTTTACTTCTGATTACATTCAAAGGAATGGCATGTTTTGAAGGAAGAAAATCAATCAACCCCTAAAAAGTAAGTTAATGCCATTTAAATTCACATGAAGGGCCAGAGAAGGACACTCTAAGGTGTTTGGTCTAATCCTCTGATAGGGTTTACTTAAAGTGCTTTACAAGTCCCTGTTACCCTCACAGGTACTTTTCTAAGCTAAACAATTTACAACTGCCAGATGGTGGCCATCCAGGAACCTGTGTCCATCTACTGATTATGACTGATTTAATCAGCACATATTTAGTGGCTGTGGCAATTGTCGGACACTTTTACTTTCTACATATATATAATGTATCTAGAAAGCAATAACCCAACATGTGCTTTCTAGTATATGACGGGTCGGTTGGCCAGCTGAGCAATATGAAAGCATGTTTTGCTAACTCTGCTCTGGTCATTTCTCTCCAGGGATTGGAAGTGGAAAGTGAATGCTGCCAGTTCAAACATTGGGCTATGACAACTGCTTTCAGCAGCATCTCATCTCACGAACTTATTAGCAAAGATGCCAGCGCGTAAGTGCAGACAGAGCGGTCAGGCACACAGGAGTTTAAACACAGGGTGAAGTGTACAACAGTGGGGGAAATTTGTGCTTGGAAGCGTAGACAAAACCTTTGACAAATGCCATCTTATCGTGTGTCAGAAACCCCAATTTGACAAGCAAGTAACACAAAGTCATGGGAAAAACCAAGTAACCTCAAACTACTCTTGCTTCTTTCATGGGAGATAAGTTGCAACCCAGAACGACAAAATTCTTCCATTTAGTCAGTTATTCCTCCCCGCATTTAAAAAAGTAGGAGTTTTGGCAGTTTTCTGGCCTAATGGTGTTTAACACAATTGTAAAGATTAAGTACATTAGCCATGACATTTGAAATGCTGCTATGTCTATCAATCAATCGCTACAGGGTTATAAAAGTTATCCCCAAACAATAAGAAGTTCAGTTTCCAAAAGTTACAATCCCAGATGTTTACTGATTTGGATTTTTGTCAGGTCAGATGTTTAAACTACAAAAGCAGATGCTCATATATGGACATTTCACAGAGTTAATAGTTAGGTGTGGAAAAATTACTATCAATATGTATGCATACTTTTTACCACAAAGACAGTGTGGTTGAAATGTGTCCCTCTTGAATACAAAAAAGGATGCACAAAAGAAAGAGAATAGTAAAATAAAAAGACTTACACACTTAAAGGAGCAAAAGCATTTAACTTTAAAAACTGTTGAGTTCAAGTGTGTTCTTCTCACTGCTGCCATACACTCGTGTTAGGCAGCCAGTAGACGGTTAAAGCTGGCCTGAAACTGAGTAAAGTAACAGGAGAATAATTTAAAACACCGCTGAAAGTCCTTAAAACTAAAGAAAAAATACTTGGGTATTGTAGAACTTAATGATTCACTGGTGCTAAAAGTGGTTTAATTTACCAGAATTTAATTTGTTTGCACTGTTAAGGAAAACACAAAATAATCACATCAAATCCCCTTTAACCTTCCCCAAGAAAAGCAAATGTAAATGTGCTAGTTAGATGAACCCCCCCCCCCCCCAAAAAAAAAAAAAAAACAACAAAAAAAAAAACACATAGGGGTTTATAAGTATTCTTATGAGAGCTAATTGAAAATATGGGAAGAATACCAAAGAATGTAATTTTAATTCTTTTCTTTTTTCATATAAAAATTCTACATTAAAATTTTTTTATACACAAGTAAGAGTGAACCAGTTTGAAAATATTTTGAAAATATTTTCAGGACAAGTGTCAATCTTCACTGATACCCCATGCAGAAAAAAATATAAAAAAGGTGCTAAATATCATCAACAGGAACAAAGAATTTCATGCAGCCGACAACACGTTTAGATGTAAAAGAAACAAAATCAATCCCAGAATAGATCCCTGTGGGACAGCACATGCATATCCATCAATACTAACACATAGTTGTCAATTGCAAAGATAATTATAAAGCCATTGATGGGACTTGGTTTTTTAAAGCTATTGAATCATGGAATGTACTCAGCTGTTTTTTTTTCCATGACTACATTGGCAGTGAAACATTGTTTTTATATAAATGTACATCATTCAGCAGAAACGGGCACCTTTCTCTTGAAGCCTACTTAAACACATCACAAATCAAGGACTAAATGGTGAAAGAAATTTGTTTCATTTCCGCTCATGTACTATTACCCAATGACTTCTACTTCTCTAAAAGAAGAGGAGAAAAATGAATCATAAAAGCATTTTTTTATTTGAGGAATAAGACTATGAATGAGAACTCTTCTATGAGGTGTAATTGAGTTTGATGAAGACATGAATTAAAAAATATGTGGTAACCTCACCAAAAAGAGTTTGCCTCTTAGGGTTGTTAACTAAAATAGCCAGTGACCATAGGCTAAGGATCAGTCAAGTTCCAGTCTTCATGTATGCATTTTGTCTTCATTAATTGTTTCTCATATGAGTTTAATGGAATGTCTTGCTGCCAAGGTACAGAAAGAATCCATTGCACCAATTTAATTGTTTGTGACACAATCGAGAAAAAATGCATGAATCAGATTTTCACGCAAAAACACGTGCATCCATTAATTGGTGTGACTAGTTTATTTTTTTTTTAATAACATAGGTGTTCTTGTTTCATAATTCTAATAAAATTTGTAAAAAAAAAAAAAAAAAAAAAGTATATTGATATTTCAGGGCTTAAGTTTCATTTGGTGAGTTTTCCATCCATCCAATTCAGGTTGCTCAGTCAGGTTGATTCAAAACAACTCCGTGTCATGTGATCACAAGTCCGTGATTTGCTGCCTCACTTTCGATCATCTCCTTTGGCTCTGATTTGTGCGGCTGACGTTGTTGCTCAGATACCCAGGTGTTTCTCATCAGTTCCGTAAGAGGGAGTTTACAACTCATCTAAACCTTCCCATACGTAGAGGTGCCCTTTTCCCTCTGCTCCGGTTTCACCTTACTGGCAGTGATGAAACTCAAAAGGAACACTTTGCTCCTTTGGAGATGATGATTGTGGGGGAAACTTAAGAGAAAACCTAGCAAGTTTGATCTATTAGGAGTTGTTGAATTCTGCTGAATATGACATTGCTGGCTTGTCTGTAGTTTCAGCCTGTGAAACATATTGTATTTTATAGTGTAAAATTACTTTCCTCACAAAATACAAAGTACATTAAAAGGGAAATTGTTAATTTTACATTTTATTTTACAAGAAAAAAATTTGTTTGGATTACTATTCAATACCTGAAGTAAATATGTTTCAGAAGCACCTTTCGTTTCAGTTGCAGCTTCAATTTTTTTGCTGTACGTCTACCAGCTTTACGCATCTGAGGCTTTTTTTCTTTTTACATTCTTCTCTGCAGACATGTCAAAATCATTTAGACTAAATGTAGAGATTTTGAGTTTGACTGGGTTATTCCAACATATAAATATCCTTTGATCTAAACCAGGGCTCTTTAAACCACAGACCTCAATGGTCAGCCTCCATTAACTTTTAGATGGATCCCTGCTCCAACACACCTGAATCAAGTGGCTAAATTAACTACTCAGCATGCAGTTCAGTCCTACATAGTCCTGTAAAGTACCTAATTATTTCATTTGGGTTTGTTAAAGCAGAGACGCATCTAAATATTGCAGAACACTGATGCTTGAGGATTTGACTTTAAGACCCATAGTCTAAACAATTCCTAAGTTTACCTATGTGTATTAAAGTTGCTATTGGAACATTTGGGCCAGACTCAAGTCTTCTACAACCTCCTACAGGATTGCTCTGTATTTTGCTTCAACCATCTTCCTATCAACTCTGAACAGCTCCATTGCCGCCGCTGTAGACAAGCATCCCTACACCACCACCATGGTTCACTCTGGCAATGGCAATTCAGTTTTGGTCTTATCTGATTAGAGCCTTCTTTGCTTTAAGTGGGTCGTGGCTGACTTTAAATAGGGCCTCTTCTGGCTTTCTTCTTGTCCTTCCACAAAGGCTAGATTTGTGGCGTGCATGACCGTGTAATGAATAAATGAGTAACAAATCATTGCAGGTCCTCCAGAGTAAACCCAGACTTCTTCTCTAATTAACGTAATTCCCCCCAAAACTGTCTTCTACAGTTTACTGTTGTGCCATACAATAAATTCTCAAAGTGTTTATTGAAAAGTGTTTTGTGAGATCCTCAAACCTTGTGATCTTGATTTGTAAACTAACCACTCAACTAGAGTTCTGAGGGCAGTTCCTCGTACTGGGTATTTATTTTGGGGTGTTTCATTCACACGGTGCAAATCAAATGAAGCATTCCACACTTTTCAGATTATTTGTAAAAAAAAAAACCCAAAACTAAACAGTTTTATTATTTTTTTAAATCCACAAAAAAACCCCAAAAAAAAACATACATACAAAAAAACATACATTGTTTGGCAATAATATGACTACTTGAGCCAGATCAATATTCTTTATAAAGTCCTCTTCCCATGTGTCACCTTCTTTCTGTCAACGGTTACTTAGGTAAATTATTTGGCCATTTCTTCTTCAATTAAGCAGGCACCAGTAAAACACCAGTAAATATTGTCTGACCCTTACTGGGGCCACTGTCCAGCACATCCATCTAATACAAAGCCGAACTGAAATCACGCCTCTCTCTTTAACAGCCCTTGGGCCCACTTTAAGGAAAGCAGGCACGTCCTTTTCATTGGTGCACCTGGAACTATTTTATGTGGCTTGGCAGAAAATTTTCAAGGTGTAGGCAAAACAGACATTTGTGGACTTGCGATGGAATGAGTTTCTTAGTTTATACAATCCAGAACCATGCCAGAATACGTTTTTATTACATCCCCAGGAATGGTTTTCTGTTGCTTAGTTGTTAAAGAAGCTATTTAGTTGCTGGGGGAGTTTTTTAAATGAAAGTTGATTATGGAAAAGGACTTTATCATGTAGGTCATTTTGGGGTGAGGCTTGGTGCGCCTCCTTCATCACAGTGAAATAAAATCAAGTGTCAGAATCTTAAGCTAACCTCCATATAGGTTCTGTAAAGGCATAATCTTTTGTGACTCGGGAATAACATTAGATTCAAAGGCAGTTTTTTCAGATGTTAACAGTTTGACTCATTCCATACTTTCTTTCTCGAATTATTCCAAGTATACATTTGACAAACCTCAAACTTGTAAAAATTAAAAAAGAAAAGAAAAAAAAAATCACTGACCAAACTGTAGCTTTTTCTTGAAGAAAGCAGTCTTGAATCAAAGACTGCCTTTACGCATGCACACCCACACACACACGCTCACACACACCCACATGCATACCCTCAGTCATACATCTGGTTTCAGTTTCAAATGCCTTTCCTTATATAATTTCTCTGTTCATCTTCACTCACACAATAGTCTATTTATCCCTCCTAAATCTGGCCCTGCTCCACCACAGCCACCAATCGGGCCAACAAGTCGCAACATGTCAACAGTGCAATTAAGTAATTTAACACAGAGAAATGCACGTGTCATCCATTTGGTTTGGTATTTACAATTTCCTTAAATAAAAGAGATAAAGTTATTCAGATGGCATTTCAGAAAAGGCAGTTGCCGTCAGTCAAGCTGGATTCTGTGTCAAGGTGGCCTGCAGTTGATACTTGTACTTCAGGGAGAATGTTGTGACAATGACTTAGAATCCTCTGTAGGCCACAAGCAAAAACGTAAAAGATGAAAGATTCTATTGAGCCTAATGGAGGCCATGATCTGCAGTTTAATGCATGGTCATTGATTGTCGTCATGCCCTTGAAAAGCCAATAAACTGCTGTAGGGCATAGACTGTTTTATGTCATTAGAACTCAACTCACAGCCTTCGTCTAAAGAGCATTAAATTATACACTCCCATTAGCAACCATAGCAGACTGACTGGGAATGAAACTCTGAAGAACCGAGCTTTATATTTTGAATTTTGAGTTTTTCCCAAGATACTTGTATAAAACCTTCAGCCTTTGTTTCCCCCACATAGTTTCCAATAAACTGTTTTGTCGTTAACACTTGGGCTTTTCTGTTAATTGTAGGTGCTTGGTTCCATACACCCAGCACCTGTTTTAAGCTATCCTTCTCCTTCTGTTTACAGTCCTTGTGACTGGAATTGACAGAGCCCACTTCTGGTTTTCTGCCTGCGGCACAGAGCATTCCAGTACTGTGCAGAGGTGTTGGCTAATTAGTCTGTTGACCTTTTGGGTCAAAGGTTGCAAGTGTTGCAAGCCTCAGGGGAAGCCTTGGATGTTTTAAAAAAGTTTTTGAATGTGGACACCTAAAACAGAGGGATACCCCCAAGGTTTCAAGGACTTTCTTAAGCGCAGTACCTGGGTCATATAATGACAGGTGATGGAGATTGGTATGGAGCTGTTGTGCTTCATTGACCCCTGATGTATTGCTCCCCTAAAGCTCTCAGGTGAGGCAAAGAGCTTGGACTTGACTGTGCAAGAAGAGCAGGCAGTCTTTCAGATATTCGACCTAAAAGTTGCTTTGGGCTGAAGATAGATTTAATTAGTAACCGGGCAGCAAAAACAGTGGATGAATTCACAAAAATTGAGTCATAGGACAAGATATCCATGGTTGGATGTCATGGATCACGGATATCCAACCAATCAGAATATTATAGTTCTTTTCTTGTCTAATTTTATATATTTCCTAACATCAAAAAGAGAACCCAAAGGCTGGCGTTTAAAGATTTACAAAATCATAAACTGTGTTTTAAAGACTCTCTGTTCGGTGAAGATTTTTACATTCAAATTTAAACAGCCTAAGCATTTTCAATTTTGAATAAGCGGAGGTCAAATGTAGTTCAAAGTCTTAAAAAGAAAGTGTGAATTTGTTCTTTATATTAAAGGTGATAGAAAGCCGCAAAGAAGAAGCCACACTTAGTATCACCAGTATCCAACAGTTATTTCGCCACTGGATTTTCAGAGTGCTTACAAATTATAGGTGCTTACATTTTTTTTCTTCAAAAGAAGAACCTTAAGGATAGCTACAATGTGTCAACAGGGTATTACATTCAAGGAATGTAACATAAATATTATTTTTTGAAAGAAAAGTCGGTGAGCAAACAGATTGAGAGTGGTGTACAATGTTAGCTTTATTTAGATTATTGCATTATTTTCTTTTTTAATAAGTTTGATAATTGTTGTGCTGCTAAACTCAATCCTAATTTAAAATCCCAGATGACTACTACAAAGAAAGAGTTTGCCATACCTAAATGTTTGCTCTGGGGACCACTAAGTGATGAGCTTAGCAGTCATGACATTCTAAACGTTGACACAGCTTATGAAGCCTTTTAAGCAGAGGCACAAAAAGAGAAGAAATATATCTGTTGAACTCAGAGTCCTGGGTTCACTGAAACACCTCGTACAGACCACAGCAGAGACAGTGATTGAGTGAGAGAGAAGACGTGTGACAAAAGGAGAACAGGCCTCGGCTCACAGATATGGTAACCCCATTCAAGTCCTGCTCTTTTTTTTTTATTATTATTGATCTCGGCCTGTATATTTTCCCCCTCTGTGACAGGTGATACCTGACATCCATGAATCCATCACAACCCCCTCTCTGATCTCCCACTGTATCTTTACTACACAACCACCCATGTGGAATATGTACTGGAGATTTTTGAGAGAGCATTCTCACTCTCCATTGCCCTGCGGGCTTTTTGACATAGTACAGATGACTTGTCAGAGTCGGTGTGTAAAAGTAAAAACTGGGAGTCTGTCCTGTTGCATTACTTCCTGGGGAGTAACAATATGACTCAAGAAATTCAATTATTCCCCTAATAGCAACTTCAGATCGCTTGAATTGTGAAACCTCGAGAAAGTTGTGAATACACCCTTTTAAAAAAAAAAGAAGAAAAAAAGGGTGTATTCACTTAAATAGCTGGTTTTCCCATAATAAACAAACCAATCTGATTAAGCACTGTATTGTATTTAAGTTATTGTGGACTGATATTAATATATCTTTCTGACTTCAAACATTTAGGTGTGACACAAATGCAAAAACAGAAGAAATCTGTAAGGAAAAATCTTTTTCTAGGTGCTGTATGTGAAAACCAAATGTCGCTGAGATTAGATCATATAACATCGCTATCTGGAACCAAAGACTGCAATACTGCCTCAAGGAAGTACCTCATTTCCCATGAGCTTGCGTGAAAGTGATGTTCCTGGTGTGCTTGGAGATTTGTTAAGGGCAAATAAAAAGTTTGGTTTGCCTTTGCACTACCACTGTATGTTTTATAGACTATTTTTATAGATAGCCTGTCTCTGAAAACCGCAGTGCAGTGATGTTACTTATTGTGGTTGCCCAATGTCCGGTATTCAGTTAATAATTCTCTAATTGAGGAACACAGTGGTAGAAATGTATTTCTTACAGAGCCAAAGAGTCATCAATTTATGTAACTGCTATTTGCAGTGCTGAATTTTACATAAAAATGTAGGTTATTACATAGAGTTTAAAGATATTTGATAAGATTAGAATTTTGTAATATAGTTATGTAAAATCAAGAACTCCCAATTTTTCCCAGAGTAAAAATTTCAAAGCGCTTTAAATGTGTTTTAATGTAGTTAATTGGTGTGAAAGCTTCAAAACCATGTCTGTGTAGTCCAGCTATTAAAGAGCATATATATACATATATATATTCTTTTCATAAATAGGTGTTTCCTGATTATCACAGTGTTTTAATAAATAATTTCTTTTCTACTTAGAATTATTCTGTAAATATTTGAGCATCCTTAAATATTTAAGATTCTGAATGAGAAATGGTCAAATACCTTGACTCACTCAAAACATCGCCCTTACAAAAAGTTTGTTTCTTGGCTGTTACTTTCCTTTAAGTACAATAAAATATGGTAGTGTTTTTATTGCTGCAAAGTCTTGTACCGTCTCTAATGACTGTTTGTGAAGCTTCATTGAATTTTCCCTGGAACGAGTGTGCTTTGACAATGGGCTCTCCTGGGATGTTTGCAGATCGGTTTTGGGTGTGTGGTGTGGACGACCACGGTCCATATCTTGCTCAGGGATGTAAGGTCATCTGGTGTGTTGGTGGTTTTCGGGTTGGCAGTGGCTGTGTATTGGTGTATTCAGTTACGGTCGAATTGGGGGTAAGGTGGTTGTGTCGTTGCCTGGCTTGGTGGCGTGGTTCAGTTTCATGGAGATGATGTGTCTGGGGCCTTCACTGATTGGGTGACCGGGTGATCGCAGATGGGTCACTGGTGGAATAGACATGGCGTGACTTTTGTTGTAGGGTGACGTGAGAGCTGATCTAAGAGGTCGGCAGTTCACTTGGTGCGGTTTAAGTTCCACTGGTGTTTTTGGCTAGTGTTTTTTTAGGTGTGGTTGTGTCTGTTTGGCTTTGCAAAAGTTTTCGTCTGGTTCTGCTTGTCCTGTAATGATGGTAGTGCCCTTTCTTTGGCTTTTAGTGAGCAAAATTAAATTTTTACATTTAGTAGGCAAATGCAGTTAGCTATTTATTTATTTTTTCATTAAATTAAATGTTATTTTAAAATGCTATATTTTTTTAAATACAGGTTTATTTATTCTGTCTTTTTTCATTCTTTTGTGGTTAAAGATGCTATTATAACCTAGCCAACTGGTCTAAACCAAACATGCTCTGTCATCTAATTAATGCAATAAATCCAAATGTGCAACAAACGCGTTGTTTTTTTTTAACCTATGGTAAAAGCAGATGTGTCTAAGAAGGCCACACAGGCCATAATATTTCTGCTTCGTCCTGACTGATGAGTTTACTTTATTACAACAGCAGAGAGTGCTTGAGTCCCGTCCCACCAACCAAACCCCAAGGGAGGCATACCTGCGAGATTGATGGACAGTTTTGTCATGACAAAACCCCTTGTTCTCTCTTTGGGAAGAACGTTTTCCCATTTTTCAGAAATGTTCCTTTTAAAAGGTAGCATATACTCAAAGAGCAACGTATGAGTAGAAAGTCAGGAGTTCAGGCCAATAAGATACACTATATTTGGGGGGAGACAGCTCTGAACCAAGTTGTTCCCTCAAATGAATAAGCTCTGCTGTGCACAGAGGCCCAGCAGTTAGGAAGTTTGGAAAATGTGAAAGAAAGTTGAAGGTGCTAAGTTGTCAACCAGCCATCAGTCAGCAGGGTGGATGTAATGAGCTCAGTGTGCATGTGTTCGCTATTGGGAGTTCAAGACAAAAGCAGTATTTCTGGTGGTGCCCGCATTCTTAAAAGTGCTTCCCTTCTGAGTGTATGGATGTGCACGTGTGTGTGTGTGTTCTGTGGGTAATTCGCTTCTTCCTTCCAGTCTCACAAGTAAACTCACAGAACTCATTCAGGCAACCTTTTTTATTGGAAAGAGAGGAAAGGAACTTCCCAAACAGATCCAATTTATCAAGCATGACTCTTTAACTGGATTTTTGTTTCCTCTCTAATATACAGACAGACAGGATCAATGAATGCTTTAACAAGGCGAGGTTGACCTACCCCTCCTGCTTCCTTATAGTGGCCCACGTAAATTAAAGAACAGCACTGTTTCTGTAGCAGTAGATGTTGTGATTGTTTTGAGGTCCTTGAATAGAGGTCATTGGTGTGCTTGATCTCGGCTTGCAAATCGACTCCAGAGACTGTAAGCATGACTTATTGATTCATAATAGGTCACTGTGTATATAATAGTTCAACACTGATGGATGGGGATCCTTGAATAAATGGTCCTTCTACCTGATTGATGTTTGGTTTGGGTAACTTGTTACTATTGATATGCAACAGTGGAGGAACTCTCTCCTAAAGCATTTGTTTATATTGATTAGTTGATGCAAATAAGCCCACTGGAAAAGTCAAAGTGGGCCTTTGCTGGGGGCTGGGAGGCACTGTAGATGTATCAGTGTGAATGTCATCCAAGGTTAGGATGCAATCATTCAGCAGCACATGTTTGAGGCCAATGACGTGTGAAGCATGGTTCTATAGTTTCCATAATGACACTACATCCATCTTTTGGAACTGAATGTTTAGGTTTCTCCAGTAGGAACACAAAAGCCATTTTCAAAAACATTTCTGCAGCACAGCATATCATTTTATACTGTCTAGGAATAAATATGACTTCAGATGTGGGACATGTAGCCATGCCAAGTAAATTTAGGGAGGTTGTTTTTTATGCTATAACAGGCAGGATATTCCAGGTGTCATTCAAAGCGAAGCACTAAAAATCCATTTATAGCTATGTACATATCATACTTTATGAAGTGTCAGTTAATCTGTGTGCTTGTATTCACAAAACACTGGGAAACAACAGCTTGAACTGAAAATGATATAGGCTGTCAAAGAGAAAAAATACATATTCGTGAAGACCAGAGAGGGATTTTCCATTAAGTGCTTTCAGAGTGCTGCCTATTCCAATTCTGCAGAGAGTATGGATCGTTGGCTGATTCATGGTCCTTTGAAGATGAATTGAGCAAGCCCCCTAGTACTAGCAAGGTACATATATTTTGAAAAATAAGTCATATGTGTAGTTTCATTCCAATGTATTGTTGTGGAGAATTCACCGAAATATGTTTCAGTGGTTGTTGGTGCAGGTGCACCACCGGCAAGGGGAAAATATGGCTTTCCAAAGGGTTTAGTTCATTTGACACTGTGAAGTGTGAAACCAAACTGCACCAGCTGAAAATGTAACCAGTGGTGCATGTTTGGCACGCAATCAAATGGCGTTAACCAGACTATCAGGTGTGAAGACACCTTAACAGTATTTGTCAGTGTTTCTCTTTAACTGGTTCAGTTTAATTTTAGAGCTGGTTAGGTATATCTATATATCTCTTAATTGTCCTGAAAATTGTCCTTAATTGCACTGAAAAACTAATGTGGACAGTTTGTGTTGCCCATTAGGCAAAGAATGAGTGTTTTAACCAATTATTTCCTATCTTAGTTTTAAAATCTCTAATGTGGTGTAGAGTGTCATTGATTTTTCCAGAGTAATTGCTTCCAGAATAACCTAATGTTATGGTTGTTGTGTAGGTTTTGTCTCTGCAAAGCTATTCATCTTATCCAGAGAATCCTCTGGATGATGCTGCTCTCTGAGACATTGTCATTTGATCCCGGTGATCTCACCTCTTGGGTTGTTATTGTCTGATAACAAATCTTAATACTCCTTCCAATGAATACAGTTCCTGTTTGGACAGCGTGTGCAACACGTCGGGGTTACTGGAATAATATTGTGACAATCTGGTTTTGGTAAAATACCCTAACTGGCCCCACACAGACTACTTGTTCCAGCTTTGCTGCAAATCGCTTTTGCCTTAAACACCCTTGAGTCACATTTCCAATGTGTAATCATCTAGGCAACCTGAAGTGTGGCATATTTTATGCACATGGGGTTTAATGGCAAGTTAACCTTCGGTCTCCACTTTTGCATGCTCCTTTTATTTTTCAAAATGAAATGTCTAGAAGGTGTTGTGCCACATGCCTCTCTCACTCTCATCACACCTGAAGTCACTGTAGAGGCGAGAGTAAGTGAGAGAGGTGGATCAGATATCTTCATGGCTGTCCAACGGTAAATTAAGACGAGGAGCAATTTCCTGAGGCCCAATTAGCAGAAAATTGGTCCTGTCTGTTGCAGCAGCTCCCTTGGGAGGAGGATGTGGTGGTGGGGACCTTAACAAAGAGAAAGGTCTATTGCTTTAAATGGAATGAAGTGGGAAATGGAAGACAATAAACAGCACTGACTTAATGGGGAAAGAATGCTGTGGTACTGATGAAAAATGCAGGACTAAATAGATTGGAGAACAAAAGTCAGACACAGGTTTTAGCCTATTACTAATTAAAATGTTTATGTGGGATAATAAACTGCAGTCAGTATTGAAAGCTTGTGCATACTGAGCGTAGTAGAGGTTTTCCAGCTGAATTTTAAACTCAAAATCCAGTAAACTTTGTACCTCATTTTGCTTATTTTGCCTTATAGCTATATTCTATGACTGTCCTCATGTAACAGACTGAAACACATATTTTTACAAATGACTGACCTTATTATTGACTTCAAAATTGATGAAGCTTGCACAGCAGCTGTGAAAGCTACGTTAATTCACCGCAAAGCCACCAAGGTACACAAATGTTTTATTATTATTTTTTTATTCCAGATGTTGGGTAAAGTACCCAAAACAAATGATTAAAGTAAGAATAAAAAAGTATTTTGTAAAAAGGGCGCTAAAGTACTGAGCAGCTGATTAGAATATCTGATTTTGTATCTCGATATGATTTAATTAGAATCAAAATAGAAAGTTAAAGTACCACATTCAGAGCAGATTATATATATATATATATATATATATATATATATATATATATATATATATATATATATATATATATACATATATATATGTACACAGTATGTATGTTGGAACAGGGCAGTGTTCTTCCTATGACAATATCTACTGTTTATTGCATCTTTTGCCTCTCCAAATGGCACATTATGCTCAGCAGATAGAAAATAACAGCATATGTTCATACAATATGCTATGTTAAGTTTAACATAGACCATGGGTGTTTTTCTGTGAACATCTAGCACATGTTGAATATTTTATAAGCATTTGAAGATGTATAATGACAACAGTAAATAACCAACAAACATTGCTTTCCCCACCGTTCTTTTGGTATATTAGTGTGTGACATTGACACACACCAGGATGCAAATTTAGCTAATCAAAAAGAAAACAGTCAATTTCAAAATAAGAGGTTTTTTTTTTTGTTTTTTTTTTTACATAAAATCTGAATATTTAAGTTTGCTTGCATAATTATAACTTCATGTATGTTTAATTTTGGATTTTCAATTTACAAACGCTGGGCCATTTAGAACATATAAAAGGCCAGATGGGCCTCAGGCCATAAGATCTACATATATGTATTAGCATCTGGAAGTAATGTGATGCTAACAACATTAGATTGATACTTTCCAAAGCTATTTGTAGATTTTCAACACATAATTAACTTCAACATCTTTGAGATGAACTTGTTCAGGTCTGCACATATTTAATCTGAAGCAGGAACCAAATTTTGACAATATATACGGTATTATGTACATACAGAGTCAGGTTGTTTTTTTCTTTAATGTCAATATGCCAAATATTCCTAATGTTCTTTTGCGTAAAACAGAAGTTGACTATATTTCCACTTGACACAGAACAACAGCATTCTTACTGAAGTATGTTATGTGACTGGAAATCTAATGATGTTTATTGGAGAACTGACAAAAGAGGTACAGTAGTGATAAATATGGGACTTTGGATGAAGTCCAGGACCTCCCTAAGTCCTGTGCTCTGCACATGCTCTATTCATAATCAATTCATGAACGTTTTGCCACCCTGGGGGAGTTTAGCTGTTGATGACAACGATGATGGACTTTGGTGACACGGGACTCGTGTGGAGGAGTAGGGTGAGGAGGGGGTCAATGTCAGGGCTGGTTCGGAATCGACCCGTCTCAAATGCCTGTCACTCAGTGGTAATGAAAATTCGATTAGTCGTGATGCACAATCCTGTCTCTATGACAGTGTCCTCCAACCTGGCTAAAGTCATGGTGTGCCTCCGGCCGACGATGGAGTTATTACTCTTGCCCTGGTAAACGAGTAAATATTTATCTTGGCTTCTCTTTTCACAGTGTGATCCATTGATGGAAGTCTAAATTATGAATCTTGCTGTCAATTATAATTCACAAACTAACTACATTTTTCTCGGATTGCTTTCCAGAGAATACTGCTCTTAGTTTATACTTATTTTGTAATTACCTGCAGTTATAAGTAACTCACTTAATAATAACTCTGAGTTTAGCTTATGTTGCTTATTTTACTTTTAATAGATTACTTGTTTTACCTTTTTTGCAACTAGCATTACGATAATACTTTTAACATACCTGGCAAATTATTAAAAATTATATTAATAGTCATCTCTTAAACATTTATATTTTATTGTGTTCAAACCACAAACTTATATGTTGACGTAATGTGAAAAACCAACATAAAGTACTGTGTAACAGTCAAAAGAGAAAAAGTACATCAATTTAACTTTTTTCTTCAAATAAACTTCAAACACTTGGTGTGCATTTCTTATTGAGATCCTCTGAGACAATGCGTTTTGAAACCATATTTTGGTGAAATTACAGCTGCGAGTCTTTTGGCGGTTCTACAAGTTTAAACACGTCCATTTCTGTTGGATGGCCGTATTTAAACTTGTACTTTCAAGTCTTGCCACGGATGCTTGGTTTGATGTAGAATTCAATAGAAATAGTCTTTGTTGTTGCACGTTTGGGAATTTCATTCTAACATGTGCCTTTGTTATGATCTACGGGTCTAAATTAGTTTCCGTGCTAAAATCAAGTCCTTTGTCTGGGTCTCAAGTCATCTGTAGTTTTTTTTTTTAATTATTATTCTCCTTGGATTAATTGAATCAGTCCTCCCATCAACTCTTTGCAGATTTTTTTGCTAAAGGAAAGCATGCCCACAGCATGATACCACCACCATGCTATCACCATGACTATTGGTGGAAGTGGTATGAACTTTATTTTTCAGTATTCATGTTTTGATTTATTGAAAATCTTCTTTCTACTTCACTATTGTGTATTACTTGTTGCTGTATTAATTAAAATCCAAATAAAGTACATTGAATTTTGTAGTTGTAGTGTGACCAGATGTAGATAGTTTTATGTGGCCTGATTACCTTTACAGAGCATGGTAAAAAAATAATAATAATAAAAAAGAAAAAGCTGAAAAATTTAGCATCTACATTTGACATTTTTGTGATTTGGGTGCAGCAAAGTTACTGGGTCATGTTGATCAACTATTCTCTGCTTCCTGGTTGTTTATTACTGAGAAGTTTCAACTTTGCATCCACTCTGCCATCAAATTATCTGCCTACATACCGCCCTCCGTCCATCGGCACCCTGCTCTTTTGTAATTCACTGCAGGAAAGACAAACATGACATGATGACCTCTGGCCATTAGAGACCTTCTAAGTAAAACTCTTTTTACTTGTAGTGTTCGGGGTCAGAGAATGCCACTGTTTCAGTGACAAACATGTTTTAGTATGTCATTCGAAGAGATAATGGTGGTTTAGTGTTGCCAAGTTCCATGGCCTCAAACAACCAGAACACAGCTTCCAAAAGAACGACCCTGTGCTGAAAATCTATCCTTCTATAAACACTTGAGATAAAGGCAGAGCTTCTCCTGCACTTGGAGGTTAATGTATAATCACATGCTTAAAAATCTGCTCAAAGAGCTCCAGGAAACAGATTTTTTTTAAAGGCTCTAAATTAAGGCAACAGTTATACTACCCAGACTTATCAGGCTTTATCTTCTGTTGTATTTTTTTTTTTTTTTTACCTTTAGTTTAAATCGCTTACTTTCTTACAAGCTCCAGACTGCAATAAAAGCTTTTATTCTCTCTGTGATTGAGGTGCAGCTTTATGCTATAACCCCTCAATACATAGGGCGGTGATTTCATAGCTCCTTCCTTCAGACACGAATCAGACACAGTCCTTTATTATCAAGCTCTGGGTATTAGCCTCCTAGGTAGGGGTTGAAGGTGGAGGATATTAATCCTCAAAGTGTGTATGCGTGCGTACGTGAGTGCATGTGTGTGTGTGACAGTTAGAGAGCAAGCTAGAAAGTGTATATGTAGTCTTCAAGAGGCACTACACAGGATGGTAAAGGTGTGGGGGTCTGCTCGGATGATGTATCACGTTGCTGACTGCGTGGCTGCTGCAGTTGCATCAAAGAACAAAGGGATATTTATGTCAAGCTTGACTGATTTATTTTTTATTAATGTCTTACCCACTATTCTTCACATTACCATCAGCATCCAAAGACTGCTATCCCCCACCCCCACTATATTAACTCTAAACAGAGCTGGGGAGATCCATGCTTCTTTACATTTGTCTCTCACCCTTCAACAAATCTACAGGCACATTTTTTAATAAAGGGTTCTTGGGGGGGGGAGGCTTTTTTCCCCCCAACTAAAATGTGCCATGTTTTCTGTCAGAGTAGATGAAGCACATTTTCATTCCCGCTTTCTCCCTCCGAGCAATTTAAAAAGCAGGAAAGGTTAATTACTTTAAACACCAGTGGTGTTATTTTAGCTGAAACTGAAATTGGATGGTTTGATATTTATAAAAAAAAAAAAATAGCAAGACGTGTGTGAGATCACAAAATGGTTACTAAATAGTTTTATATATGAAAATGTGATGCTTTTTAATTGTTTTAAAGGCTTAAAATAAAAGGCATCCACTCAAAATGAAAGAATTCCAAAAGAAACATTTTCTGTTGAAACTCTTAACTCTCAGCTGTCCTCATCCATGAGTGATGGGACCATGTGCTGGGGGTCGCTCTAATCCCACTCATGACTCTATTGTGCTTAACGTCGTTAGCCCATGAAAACCATAAGCATCACAACCTAGGTTTGTGCAGGGCTTATTCTAAGGATGTAGGAAGTAGGAAAGAGTTAGATCCAAGTGGGATTATGAGTAAAAGGAAAAGAGAGATTAGTTTGAAGGTAATTATACCGACAAAGTGGGAAAACCTCAGAAAACTCCTCTCTGCACAATAATTAATTCCTAATTTCAGTATTTTAATCCCACCACCACCCAATTCTTTTTCAGCTATGCTAATCATGGAACTGAAATCTTCTGCTGCAGTCTTTTGTCAAGTAATTTAACAAAGTTTGAGGGTTTCAGTACCAGTGGGTTGTTTAAAACTAAGATTAAATCTGTCAAAGTTGGGGGGTAACTGTCGCAACCCCCCAAGTGCTTTTGACTGTAAATTGTTTGTGTGTGGCTTTTTCTTTGACATGATCGCAAAGAAAAGGTGATTGCAGACCCCCTTCCACCTTCACCAAGAAGCTCTGCTGCCTTTTAGCTGTGGAAATTCACAACTGCACTTTCAAAAGATTATGCGATCCGAGTTGTTGATTCTGCGTCTCCTCTAGCGTTACCATGGCTCTCTTGGCTGCTTCTTTGATTAGTGCTCTCCCTGTCTGGCCTTTCAGTTTTAATAAGTTTGCCAAACTTGTTTTTTTTGTTGTTGTTGTTTTGTTTTGTTTTGCTGGTGTTTAAAACTCATTCAAAGCTTGGGATATTTTATAGCCCAACTCTGCCTTAGACTTATCCACGGCTTTGTCCTTAATGCGTTTAATGTGTCCCTTGGGGATCATAAAGCCATTTGTTCAATGTGAGCTTTTTCGATTCTCCAACGAATCTAGCTGGAATTACTTTGAGGATGCAGGAGGTAGGAAAGATGCAAATCCAAGAATGGTAATGAGTCAGTAAGAATGACTGTGGATTTAAAAAAAACCCTTTAGGTTGAATGAAAAAAAATGTTAGCCTTTGTTAAACGTTAACTTCCTCAACTCTTTGATTTCAATTAGCTATATCTTTAAGAATTTATCCATGAAATTTGACATTACCCATCAAAGTATCTTAATTTGTGAGATGTATTTGACACTTTTGGTTTGATTGTTCTTGTTTTATTTAGCATGTCTGTTTATACTGCTGTGCTGCAGCTCTTTTAAACAAAAAAGGATAATTATTACTGTCAGTCTGTGGGCCAGCATCAAAACTACCTCTTCTTTTTAATGTTTTACAGAAGGCTAATTTCTCCTGTGGAGATCCTCATGGGTTCATTTTGGGTCCTACCCTATTCATTTTTTTTAACATCTTTGGGGAAACATAATCTTCCTTTTTATGACTTCACAGATGAGATCCAGGTCTATCTGCCAGTTAGAGTTGGCGGCAGTAATCCATGGGAACTACCATTAAAATGATGAAAGCCATTTTGTCTGGAAAGCCCAAATCACTCAACAGTTTTGGCAATCTTGGTTCTTTGAGTTCATTCAGCTACTCTATTTTCAGAAATCTGGGTGTGATTCTTCACAGTTCTTTCAAAGTTGGATAAAGAGATTAACTTTGCTTTAAGAGTAAAAATTTTCTATTTTTGAAGTTATTGCCAAGATCAAGCCATATTGTTCTTTGAAGCATTTCTAAAAGTACTATAAAAGACTACCGTAATGACCTATATGTTGGTTATTTTGCATTATTGAAAAGCTGTTTGTTAGCTTGTTTTTAGTTTTAACAAGCTACGGCAACAGTTTGAAATATTGTATGATGTACTGTAGCACAAGAAGCAACAAAAATAAAATTAAAAAATTCTTGCCATATATGTGTTTCCCAGTTTTATTACTTCAGTCAGTAGGAAAGTGAAGCATGTCCTTAAGTCAGGAAATGGCTGCAACAAAATTGCTACTGGCCTCAAATGACACTAAGAGGAATTATATATTTATTTTTCAAGTAGATGGAACTGTGACCAATGAGGGCAGAAACATCACATTTTATTTCCCCGCTTAAAGAGTGCAGCATAGAAAGAGATGAAAAATTTACCTCATCAAACTTTTCAATGTGGGAACATGCTACTTCTATGAAAGATGGATTTTTTTTTCTTAAATTTTATTTTTACACATCTACACGATGGGTTTCATTATCCGTGGAGGGCGCTGTAAAAACCATGTTTCTACTGTGGTCTTATGCTGCAGGCGGATTAATCCGTGGACAGCTGGGCATCCATCTGAGAAGCTGTGAGGTCCAGGAAACTGACTCTGAAAAAAAAATGAAATTGTGTTTGAGCTTCACTTACACAAACAGGCTGTGTTGCACCTTCCTCCATGGTTGTGCTAAGGTGTGGGTGTTTTTTTCTTTTTTAGCTTTCTGTTTCTGGTGAACATTTTTCCCACATCAGGGACACTTGCCCAATGATGGTAGAAGTGATGCCTCAAAGAAGCAAAGCATTACTTTTTTTCCTGAGCTGTATTTCTAGTTGGAAGGGAAAAAAATCAATTCAAAAATATTTTATGAATCCCAGAGGGAAATTAAAATGAAAAAGGAACATTTTACACAATGACTATTGTGTATCACTGTGGGGGAATGTTGACTTTGCAGAATTATTTAGATCAGCTACATCAGAGGGTTTCAACCTGAGAAGCCAATTTAAGGTCATGCCACCGCATCTCAATTAAACGTGTAGATAGATCTGTTCTGTAATATCAGTGTCATCTAAACAGTGACAAACTTCAGTGTCAAAGCCATTGAGTATTTAGCTGTATCATGGCTAAATTCCATTCCAAGCTTAACCAATTAGTATGTAGTACGTAAAACATAGTTCACTGAAGTTAGTTGCAAGCGGAACACAAGGGATCAAATTATGAATCCAGAAGCAGACTAGAAAAGAAAAAGAAAAACTACCATAAAATGTTTTTAGTGCAAAAATACCAATAAATATATAAAAATCTATGTAGTAACCACTAAAATCTTTCTATACCAAAAGCATCATATGACCTCTTTAACATCTTTTAAGACAAATTATGTATAAATTATTGCCAGTTTGCTATGACATAAAAAAAAAAATCAATATTTTTAATGCCATAAATCTACTTAAGGGATTATTATAGCATTTATTAAAAGCCAGCTTCATAAATCTTCAGAGAACCTCATATTGTCTGGCTTCATGAATTAGTTATTGTTTCTCCATTTGGCTTAATCAATTGTGTGCTTAAAACAAAAATGAATAAATGGTTGCTATGCATGTGTGTTGCAGAATTACTTACACCGAACATGCACACAATAAGTGCACATTAGATGTAAGTGGCATCAAAAAGGCAAGCATTGTCAGACAAATTAAACGGAAAAAGGGGGTTTGTGCTCTCAAATGCGTTACAGTCTGAGAGATGGAGTGTGGTGTTCTTTAAAGGCGCTGTGTTTAGGAAGAGGTGGTGTATTCAAATGCATTACGGATAAGAGAGATGGGGGTCCTGTAGCTAAATCCATTACAGCGACTGTGAAGTTGAGCGAGTGCAACATTTCCAAACACATTATGCTGTAGCGGCAGTGGCATGCTTAAACAGAGTGTTGATGGAGAGTGGAGAGAGAAAAGGTCAAGGAGGTTTCTGTTTTATTTCTGTGAGCTGTGTACACTTTGTATGACAACTGAGTGCTGACTGAGTTTTGACATCAGTTCAGTCTGAGCACACAAACTTCCCCTTGTTTCATTCAGTCTCCACACACCCTTTGAGAGTTTATTGGCATACAAATTGCCACAAAGTGACAAACAGACACATGAAAATCTGTGTTAAGGAACATATGGATAAGGACAACTGGTATGCATATATTTGCTTTTCTGGCTTATTTTGAACTTGAAGCGTCCAAAAGAACCAACTTGTTGGATTACAGTCAGAACTACCCCTTTGACCCCACCGATAAAGCCCGTCATGAAAAATTAAGATCACATCTTGCAAAACACTTGAAGACATTGCCCCCTTCCAGCCCCCACGCAACATCTCAGCCTCTTCTTGGCACTGTGTCCAGTGCAATTAACCTTACAAGCAGGCTCTTTTCATGTGGCAAGTCCAAGGCAGCAGGGGAACCTCATCCTTGGGGTATTTTATTTTATTTTTTGCACTTGGCAACAGAACACCTTTTATGATGTTAGAAAAACACACAAAAATGCCCTCTTCCTCTCTTCTCCTCTTCTGGCAGCTCTCAGGTTCAATCTATTCAATTAGCCAGGTTGACTTTGCATGGGTAATTAAGTCCTCATTCTTGACGAGCTGTCTGACTTCTTCAAGCCTCTTACCGTAGGCTTACAGCCCCTCAGGGGCCACCAGCCAGACGGATTGTTGTCCAGCTGGAATGGGATTAGCAGCGCGCCAGGGGCCCGAGGCCCACAGTCCCTGTGGCTTTGTTTGAATCTGAAGTGTCGACGTGGAAAGGGGTGAAGCAGAGACAGAGGATTGAAGTAATCCCCTCCTCTTCAAGACTGCTTCCCGGAGGAGCAAATAACTAGTTAGCCACTGAGGACTGTAGACCACCAACCACTACCAGAGCCAGTGTTTACCAGTCAGACCTTGGCAGGTAGAAGGCTAAAGAAGAGACTTCTCCACACATTAGAGTAATTAATATATATTCCAAAGGGTAATGCTGCGATGAAAACATGTTTTTCTTTAGCCAAGTGGAAATCATTAGTGTTGTCTGTAGGATTAAAAGCTTCCTGCGGGGTTGCAGCAGTTTGGAAAACAAAGCTAGTACACTGGGGCCTTGTAAATCAATTATAAAAAAATGTTATGTGAAGAATTAAATCATTATGATACTATACATCTGACTTTTGCATGTTTTGGCTCCTTGTAACCCCAAACTTGAACGTACATCTTTAGCATATCTTTGAATTTTATGCGATATACCAAAGGAAAGTAGTGCAGCATTGTGAAGTGGAAGAACAGAATGCATGATTTGCTAAGTGTTACCAAATACAAATCTGAGAAGTGTTGACTTTGCATTCAGCTCTCTGTGCATATTCAAGTCACTTCAACTGTGTGTAGTTTGATCTCAGGATAAATAGTGTTGTTCTCTGAGGGCCTCAGAGGTTTGCTAAAGACCATTTCATATAAAAGTTTGAATCACATTCCAGGAAAACACATTAATGTGATTGAATGTCCCAGTTAAAGCTCAACAGCGAGAGCAATTGAGACTCTGTGACAAAACTTGAAAACACATTGCTCACAGGTGCTCTTAATCCATACCCACGCAGAGATTTTAGTCTCCACATGTACAATGCCAGTTTCCCAAAATACTTATTTAGGGAACCACCTTTGAATGGAATGAACAGAAATGCATATCACATTTCAAGTATAATTTTCCTTCTACTTCACAATCATGGGTTACTTTGTGTTTGTCTGTCATATATAATCCCTTTATAATACATTTACACTGTTTGTGGTTGTAACAAGACCATGTTAACAAGTTGTAAAACGACTATAAATACTTTTGCAAAACTCTACACAAGCAAAAGGATATAAATGGATTTAAACATGTGTAACATGCAGGGGTTGGTGAACACGTCCGTACTGTTCAAGCTTTGTGATTGTAGGGTCTAGGTACAGACAAGAATATGATTCAGAGGGAGGGCCCTTTTTCCATGAACATCACTCTTTGATTTGTGATGCACAATTTTCCTACACAGTTCTCCTGACAAGTGTTATTTTAAGGTAATCCCGTTTATAAATCCCAAAGTCACGCTAATCACAAAAAGCTTAGCTGCTGGGGCTAAACTTGTCAAATTCATAAATCCTTGCAACAAAGAACATATTGACAGATATGTAAAAAACAAATTACAGGATTATAGGGAAGGAAAGATTTGGATTTCATTAGGGCTAATAACTGCAAAATTAACATGCCAGTGTGAACTTGTCAAAACTAAAGTGTTAATGTCAATGCAGATCTCTAATATTTAGCTAATTTGTATTACTTTGGCACTTAAATTAAATATTGATGATAATATGAATGCAGTGCAGGGTCAGGTCCCAGTGGTATAAACTGCCCTGCCTCATGCTGCACCTGTGCTCGTGAGTCAGCCTCAGCGCTGGGCCAATACCAACGGGCTGTCTTTCATCACAGTATGACAGAAGCACACGAGATTAGAGCAGAATCCACCCAAAACAATCACACTGAGCTTGGGGATAATCCCGAGCCCAAACATCAGAGGGAAACAGGAGGACACTGCTTCATGGACCATTCAACAAGAATCCACCCTGAAGGAAAACAACAGTGCTATGCACTGCTATTGTGTGACCTGGCTGGCACTGGAAAAACAGGATGTGATGAGTTTCTGTGCCCACGGTGACTGGTGAACCACAGTAGTACCCGCCTGGAAACTGGTTGGAGGAAACAGTTGCTCCAATCATTCATTTTCATGTCAGCATAAAAGTTTTTGTCTGTTGTTCCATTTTGAGACAGACAAGAATGTAAAAAAATAATAGGCAAATTTACAGTTTCAGTCAAAAGTTTTTGTGTTCCCATCATGGCCATGAATGTCATCTTAACTTAAATTTTAAGTATGGATTCAAACACTTTGTATTCAATTAATTTAAAGACCTGGTTATAACCTCACATTAAATATATGGAAAACCAATGATATGATAATGACTCATTTAGAACGTTGCCATTGGACCACACCTTTTTGTTGCCACTAAAAAGATTCTGGCATAATTCTCGCTGGATTCTGAACCACTGTTAGCAGTTTAATTAAATTGAATTAGAAAAAAGTCAAAAATGAATAAATTCAAGATGTTTTGTGTATTAAGATTTAACACTAGAAAAAGACAATTGTATATAAACTTTTGACTGGCATTGTATCTACTGCATGGCAAGAAACGCTTTGAAAAGAGCCTTGTTTTAAGGTACATTTAAAATTTGTAGCTGGGGTAAGAAGAAAGCTTTTTTTTTTTTTTTTTTAATTTGAACAGTACCTCTATTCAAAGCTCAGGTGACTGATGTGGTTTATTTTGCTGTCAGTGCTTTACATCTTGTTTTACAGTCATCACAAAGGCTCAAGTTCAAAGACGTGACACAATGCCAGAGCATATGCAACACAGCTTTTTGTGAAACGTAATATATCAGTATCATCTTAAACCTTTGTTTTATTCCAGACATCCACCTGTGTACACGATTATGAAAGCAATGGCTTGTATACAGCTTGACCCTATATGACATTAAGCGTTTGCCATTTCTCACCAGCAAGACCGGGGGCTGTTTTTAAGGCTGTTGTACTTGCATCAGTACTTTGAGGCACTAGGAGTGACAGGTCAGAGACTAAAGACTGGGAATGAGACTGATCCCTTGCCAGACAGTCTCGGCTGGGGGCCACCATTCATTTGAGTCTTCCAGAGTCTCCACGCCCAGAAACCCGCCACCATCCTCCTTCTGTCCACCCTCCCTGTGTTCACTTCCAGACATGCAGAGATTGCAGAATTTCCACAGAACTGTTCAAGCAGAGCTGCCTGTGTTGCAATTCATGATTATTGGTTTCCTTTCGCATTATCGGCCCTTTAACAGGTGACAGACAGGCTGTGACATTGAACACTGAAGCAAACTACAAGCCAGTGTTTGGCTTCTGAATTGACTTTGCCTCTAACTTCTCTAACTTTCCAGATGTAAAGCTGTTAAAGCTTAATGCCTGAGCTTGCGGCCCCAGATGGACTCCATAATGCCAGTCCGGCAGAGCACGCAAATGACACACTGACTTATTTATTTCAGCAAGGCCTATTGTACACATACAAACCACCGACATTTAAATGCCTCTTCACTTCATTCTCTCCTCTTCTGGTCTGGATGGAAATGTCCTTGTGGTCACTTTCACAGCATTCAAGATGGTCATTTTTTTCCCCTAAAACATTCTTTGAAGACATTTATTACAAGACTGTAAAGAGTAATGGGGTGTTCCATTTGCCATAATGAAACCTAACCACCCTGAAGATAGTTCATTGAATCCGTCTGTCCATCTGTTTAACAGTCCGAGTTGAGCCACAGAGCGGAAATCTCAGTGACTTGCCAGAGAGCAGTTAAAAAAAGGTGTTCTTTTACATCTTAAAGGATTAACCAGTTTGCATGATGAGATTAGCGGTAACTACTTTATTTTTCATAATTTGATGAGAATCCTTTACTTTTTTGCACACTAATGGTTCAACTGTAAACATGAAGAATTTTGGTATTTGGGGCCTGGGTTCGCTTAGCATGGTTCTGTTTCCATTTTAGCTCAAAATGTTACATCGTAATGTGTTGAGGCCAAAAGTATCTGTTGCATATTTTGATTCGTCAGTCATTGAAAATTGTTTTCAGTTATGCTTTAAAAAATCAATTTTTTTTCTCCGAGCTCAACTGTAACAGTCAATATAAGCGCCAAACCAACTGAAGACTTCTTTTTAAACAAAAATAAACTGAAAGTGGAAACAAACTAATATTAGAATAGAATACATGAAGCACTCATAAATATTCCCTCATAGTTTTACCAAAACAGTGAGACTAATTGTATTTGTGCTCATAAGATGACATACACTAAAGGAACTTCAAATATTTGTTTTTACCATCTTTAAGAAAATCTGGATGATTTGTGCTTAGCTAAAAATATTTAATTTTGTCTTCTCTTTTTTTGGACCGTATTGAATACAGAAACTATTCCTATGGCCCAGGTCGAAACTTTACACACTCTAGTTTTTATGCAGTATGTCCACTTTGACATTAAGCTTGAAATTTTTTGTAGTCGTGTTTGAGCTGCTTTGTTTTCCAAGATTGCTGCTCAAGAATTTTTTATTTTATTTTATTTTTTACTGTAGCTAACAGCTGGGTGATTTGTCTGAGAGTCTTGGATCATTATCATCCCCATAAATGCAAATCTTCCTCCAATAGTTTCTGACAACATGCTGCCTTCATTTCGGTACCAAGGTCTGTATGAGAAAGTAACTTTGCAGTACAGTTTGAAACCAAGGGGTTTTTTTTATTTGAGGAAGTAAGACTGTGTGATATCCGCCAAGCAAGTGTGAAAGATAATTGGTCACTGAGGAGCTCCTTTGATGGAGTCGTTTAGCTGCAGCACTTTGCATTTCATCACTTCTTGCTGTCAATTATAGTTGACTTACAAGGGACAGGGAATGTAAAGCATCAATTTGTGGGTGGGTGATTACACTAGAGAGGAGATGGTAGGACATATCATTCATTTAACATGACTGCTTGTCCTTCAGGTATCCCTGGTTGAAATGGAGTGAGTCATTTCATTCATATAGTTAATCTCTCAGGTGCAAAGAGAGTTTGTTGGAAATGCACACAGTACCATGCAAAAGTGTTCAAACCTACGAAACGTCACACATTTTCTGATGCTACACACCCTTAAGTTTAAATAAGATGTTACTGGGATTAGGTATGATAGACCAATCCCAAGTCACTAATATGTTTTGGGTGTAACAAAATCAAGACAATGTTTTTAAAATATCCAAGTGGGTAAAGACTTTTTGCTGGTACTGTACATTCATTGGAATACATTTGTCTAGGTCAATGTTTCCTTTTTGGGCCAAAGAAATAAAACCAAAATAGATTCCTTGATGTGTTGAATTTGGGACAGAGAGGACAATGGCACAGGTGAGCTGCTTCTGTCTTTCTTCATCTGTTCCTGGCTCTTGGTTATCCTCATCTGCTTCCTCTTCTGAGGTTTTCCCCTCTCCTGCCTGGCTCACTTGAGTCTCATCTTCTGAAATATCTACGTCTGAATCCTCCTCAATTATTATTTTAAGAATTCTTGCTGCCTCTGTCAGAGAGCTGTCCACTGGAAAAATGAAAAAGACATTGGCATGTTGGTTTGTATTTCTTTATTCTTATTTAAACAGGCATACATTTTAAACTCTTAAGAAAAGAGTTTAAAAGAGTAAACATGACCATCTTTATGAAGGCGGATTTTGTCAGAACCACTTCAAAGAACCTGCTCACACTTTTGTACAGGTGGGACACATCCGTCAACAGACCTGTTGGGAGTCTCTGTTTAAACAGATGGTTTGTATTTACACAAAGACCTGTATAATTGCCATGGAGCTCGTAGAGTAGAAGGACTTTTTATGCCTCTTAATAAATGGACAGCATGGATTGTTTTGTTCTTAGGAGGAGCATTGAAAATGTAGAGCCGAGGTGACAGACGTGAACCTCTTCCCCCACACAAAGGTAGCCCGGGGTTTCCCAAGTTTGCCTTCTGCGGCCTGATAACTTTGAACTGTCAATATTCTGCTAATGGCTTTGGGAGGAGGCTAAGACAATAAATACTGACAGGTAATTACGGTTGAAAGGGCAAAAACCGGGGGCCATAACTCTATTTTAGGTTCACGGTTTTTATCTCTAAAGAAAACAAAGTTCTAAGTAATGGGAGGTGACATTTCAAGGCACTAGAAACTTTAGAAGGACTCCCATTTGTTTTGTTCTCTTGATAGAATGCTGAAGAAGTTTTTATTTTGGTCTGGGATGGTTTTTCTGCTCACTCAGAAATGACGCCATCCGAGGGAAATTCTGTTGGCAAAGGATCCTTTTTTGTTAAAAGGATATTTCTGCGAAGAAAGCAAAACCAGACACGTTATAAAGCTTTTACGGGAATCATATGATAGTGATTAATGTTGTTGGGTTTTTTTCATTAAAACAAATCTTATTCATCTTGGGCTTATTTCTTTCTGGAAACAGTGATTTGTTGTGCTTTTTCATGCAACACATTTGTTTTCCTTCAAATTAAGAAGTGAAGCCTTTCCTACTATTCTGTCAGTGAGAGACATGAATTAAATCAGCTATGAGTGGAAACAGCTAATGATTATTTGCTGAATGTGGTGACATTGTTTTGCATAACTCCTGCACAGTGTGCTCATATTTCTCTAGGACTTAAATTTGACTTAATTAAACTCGGCTAGTGTAATGGTGTTGCAGGAAATTAAATATTCATTTGTTGCACAGCGCTGCACAACACTAAGGAATGATTAAATTATGAGTAATGTGCGTTGGCCAGCCTTTAAAAGATAACATGATTGATGTAAAATCCACAGAGACGCAGTTGTTGCATTTTAAATTATAGCTCTGTGTAAAATGAAAGCTGCATTCATTATTGTTGCAGACAAAACCCCTTTACTAAACATAATCTATTGGTTTAATTCATTATGTTTTACGCAAATGCAACTGGTAAAAAAAAACAAAACAAAAAAAAAAGAACTCTCACTGGATTCCCACACATTCACTCTGTGGTATCAGAATCTGTATCTGTCCATCTGTCCCTCCCCACCTCTCCTTATTTAACACACATTTTCTTGGAAGCGAATGTGAGCCATATTAAATCTGACTCCTCTGCTGCGCAGTAATGCGAGCACCAGCGGTTAGTTTTATATGATTCACAAGCGTGTAAATATTTAATAGAGAAGCGGCATGGGGTGCTGTGTCACTGTTCCTGCGCCGTCAACCCCGCAGATGTAGAGCGAGTAAATACAGAGAGGATTTCTCCCTGACAGAGGAAATTCATGGAGCAGCTGAAAAATTCATGTACAGTACAGTGGCTATTTTTCTTCACAGACACCATCATACATAATTATACAAGTTGTTTGTGGCTGCTAGGTGTGGAAACTGAGTAGGTATGTTTTAAATTCAGTTGAGCAAGGTAATCCCAAATTTATGTAAACTGACATTTTATGATCAGTGATATCAATAAGTATTGCCGTCTTGCATCTCACAGAAGCCCGGAATTCTTATGGATACTGATTTTTTTAATTTTTTTATTTTAATTTACATTTTATATATTTATATTGGAGAAAGATAACCTAAATAAATACAAAACACTGATTTCAATTGATCAGAGGAAACTGTCCAAACTGACCTGGCCCTATGTGACAAAGTAATTTCTGCCTTAAACCTAACAATAAATATTTATTTATTTATCTTTTCTAGTTGTGCTATACTTAATAGCGATCACTGAAGTCAACTGTTTGTAAAAACTGGGAAAGAGTATTTGCTATCAACACTGAAGAATTTTAATCCACTCTGATCTCCAGAAATCTTTTTAATTCAGCCAGGTTTGGGCGTTCTCAAGTATGAACAATGTGCTAATACTACTTTAATTACATTTAAGTCAACATTATGGCTAGGCCACTCCAACACTCGTTGGTATGTCTTTTTTTGAGTTATTCAGAGTTAACCTGTCCTTCCACTGCCTCCATGGTGTTTGACTGTTTCTATGACACCTTCCAAACAAATCCAAGCTTTATCTAGTAAATGGAAAATTTACTTTTAACATTTATCTCTCCAAGTGAACTGTGTGTATCTGCCAATCCACAGAAAACTTTCCCTAAAGTCTTGGAGATCATCTACGTGTTTTTGCCAAATGCTCAGCAGCGGCTTTGGCCACTGACTTAGACTCAGACATGGAGACCATTTTTCCAAGTTTCATGCTTATTGTTAAATCTCTAGGATTGACCTTAACAGAGGCCATTGAGGTCCCTGGTGCTTTAGATGCTTTCTGAGTTCCTCTGCGATCTCCTGGTTGAATCTCGTATGTGTTTTTGGAGTATTGTGGTTGACTGACCTCTCCTTGAAGAGTTCACCACTGCTGTGTGTTTTCTCCGGTTGTGGATTATGACTCTTGCTTTGGTTTCCTGCTGCTAAAAAGTCTTAGAAATGGTTTTGTAAGCCATTCCAGGCTGATAGATGCCAATAATTGCTTAGCCATCAGGGATGTTCTGTTTAAATTACCTGTGATATCTGTAGGTCGGGTACCAATTATGGCTGGATTTGGTTTGTAAAATTGAGCAAAGGGTGGTAATTATGTTTTCTCAATGGGCCAGGCCAATTTGGATAGCTTTTTCCCCTTAATGAATGAAATCATCATTGAAATATTGCTTTTTGTATTTACTCAGGTTATCCTTCTCCGGTATTAAATTAGTCTGATAATTTGAAAGCCTCTGTTGCCAATAATAGTTTGCAGGACAGCAAATAGTAAATAATGTTGTTTATCTGTCTAATTTATGCTACAAATAAAAAGGAACTTCATAAAATAAGCAACCAATATGAATTTTTATTTATTTATTTATTTCACCCTTCTTTTGGGCAAATCATTACATGTTGTAAATACGATGAGAGGTTTTGTGAAGAAATGCTAACAGCATGCATAAATGAACATAGAGACATGAATTAATAATTTAAAAATGCGAGGTTTACCTCACTTATGTAAAAGTGGGTGGAATGTTTTTGTGTGTAACTTTCTAACGTCTAAAGTTTAAATGTCTTACATTGGTAATATTAGCTCCTGTAAGCATTAGTAATGAAAATATCTACCATAGGAAAAAAAGAAATAAATTCCAGAGATTGATATACAACTTGATGGCAAAGAAAATTAAAACATGCATACTGATACTCGGGTCATGGCAATTCATATGAAATTTTTGAGGGGTAAAAAATCCTTCAACCTAATCTCAACAGGCATGACTCTAATAAAGATCTAGCTATATGGCTTTTTAGTCTCAGTATTCAACAAATCCCTACCTCCTTATTGGGTAGGTTTTTAACTTTAAGCAATCTACCAGAGAAGGTAATGCTCTTTGAGAGATCTGTCAGAGACCACATCCACTTTGACTGGGTAGAAGGGGTGAGGGAGTGCAGATTTCTAAAACACCTATAAGCTCCCTGATTTAACAATGTAGGAAGAATAATGACCCTCTCCTCTGTTGTCTCTGCTGAACCGCATACTCAAGTCCTCCCCCAGTAAACCTTCCTTCACAAACAGTAGTGTGCCTAACATTTACATATATATACAATTTGAAGGGATCCTTTTTGTTTTGGGTTAGTCTACTCCCTTCTTGCCTCAAGGGATTCAATTGGTCCTTTCCGCTTCACTGATGCTTCATGATGAGCTTCCTTTAGGCTTAAGCAAGACTGTCATCCCACAGTTGAAAGTTGCTCACTCATTCTTTTGTAACATTGCATTTGTTCTTCTGCTCACATTAATAACATTGAAATTTACTTCAATGTTACTTTACTTCAAAGACGAGCTTACGCCTCTGCACTGGACTTTAGCAATATGTTGCTCAACAAGTCCTGATGACACACTGATAGGGAAATGACTCTTCTTCCCTCAAATAAACGTCAGAAGATCTCAAGAGGAAACAGACTGTGTGAATCACAGCGAAATTTAGTTGAAATTTTCTTGCTTATTTTAATTGTGTCCTGATCAGTTGAGTGGCGTCGTCATCAGACGAGTATGTTGAACACATCTTGGTGGGCCGAGGCTCCATGGGTAACTCATGCCATCAGAAGACGGATGGAACTGCAACAATACTCTGAACAACTTCCTGTCATTCATCCCTCTGTCAGGAAAGCAGATGTTACAACTGTGTCGTGCTTTCTTTCCTGTGTGGTTCCACTTTTGTTTATTTATGCTCTCATTCACATCCTTCTCTTGAGTGGATGCTGACACTGGATGTGCACACATAAAGCCAGGACTTTGCATGTTTAGGTGGATGGCTTTTGCTAAGATTGCCCAAGCTCTGTCATGCACATGATAGGGTTGCTTGACCCTATTGTAAACCTGCAGGCTGACCTGCTGACCTTTTTAGAAGTCATGAAATGGGGAGGGGAGCTTTCCATTTCCCTCTACCAGAGTTTCTGGCTCTTCTGGGCTAGAAGAAACATTGTTAATGAGCTCCAGAATAGATTTTTAATGACACCATTGCTTTATTTGAATAGTAAGAGTGGAGCACAAAGAGCAAGCACGTGCAACTACAGGTGTTTGTGACATGACTGGACAGATGGCAGCATATCACAAAAGTTGGGCGTTTGGATATTTCTCTTTCACAATCATTTCAGTTTCCTAAAATTGTAGGAAAATAAAAAAAATATATATTTTATTGTAATTGAGGCAGATCTTTACCTTCAACCTTAAAATGTACGATACAAGATGGGATCCTGTCCTGTTTTGCAGACATACACCACAAAAGACATATAATTTCAAAGTTTCCATTTTTCAAAATAGATATGTCCATAATTCTCCTCCATGCTTACAAGTTTTGGTAAATATTTACACACAGCTAAATTACCCTTGGATGGCAACATTTATCAATGGTGTAGCAGTCAGACCAGTGAGATTTCTACAAGGTGTTTGTCAACATTATCGAGACTCTATTTAACAGGTGTCGTTTAACGTGCCACCACGAAATATAAAACATCTCTGATATTCACAAATCACCCCATTGAAAGAAATCAACATTTGCTTTTTTCCAAAGCGCCAAAGAAGCTAACACAACTTCTCAACATTATTTTCACTTTTTATTCAACTACCATGTCTCGATTAAAATTCAAGTGAGTCTTTTGATTTTAAACAATCTGGTGTTTTGACAAAACTTACTGTGTATAGAAGCTGAAAGCGTTGGAATTCGGTTTTGAGAACCACGTTAACATACTTTAAGTCTTCAAAAATAAAGAACATGAGTAAAAAACATTTTACTTGACTTTTTGTAATTACATGGCAATCCCTTCCAAAATAATTTCATTAACACGTGATTTTATAATGAACCCACTCTTATGCTAACATTTTGTCAGCTCAGTTGCACACATGAGGAAATGTTGCTAAGCCATAACTCCTAGTAAATGCTACTGCCCTCCCTGTGTCCACCTTCTTGTCTCTTCAACTCTAATTTCCTTTGCTGAGTAAGGGGCTGCTGTGTGTGCCCCCAGTTCACATGTGACAGGATGTCATGTTAGAGAACAGGAAGTGAGCAGGAAGAGAAACTCCCTCACCGTCACGGAAATGATGGTTGCCCATACCTTGAACTTCATGTGTCATTTACAAAGGCAGCACTTACAAATGATGTGTTTGCAGGAATATGGGATTAGTTAGGAAGTGAGACGGGTGGTCTGCAGTCAAGTGCTAAAAAAGGTCAAAGGCCAATCAGGGCAAAGCACAGGGTGGAATATTTCCGATGTTCTTCATAAGATGGACATCAGGGGTTGTGTTACCGTAATCGTTTTCCTCAACACGCATAAGGAGTATTACCAGCATACAGGATGAAGATACACCGTCATATCAGTAACAGCACATTGACACTGGCCACACACCCAGACCTCTCTGACGCCTGTCCACCATTCGCTCCGTCCTCACAAGCCGAGTGTCTCATGTCCTTCTCTATTTTTACCATCAGGCGCTGAAAGCCTCTGGAAGCTCCTTGTCAATGGGCATCCCATTCCACTGCCAACAGTGTGTCACCATTTATTAAGTCATCATTACTCAAGGCTGCTCCAGCTGCCGAGGTGCCGATGGCTGTCGCAAATAGATCGGCAGCGATAGGCCAGACTGTTGCTGCGCTCCCCTGAAGGGTGACCCGTACGGGCGTGCTTCAGCACATTTCTCCACTTGCGAAGATCGACACAGGTAGCCAGGCTGGTGTTAGTACGGCTAATGCAGACAAATGGAAGGGGGGTCATGGATCAGGGCAGAGGAGAGAGACAGAGGTCTGCAGCGATGCGCTGAGTGAGAGAGTGCTTTCATGTGTCTGTCCGCACCTCTTTTTGTTTTGGGTAAACAACAAAAAAGGTTGTTTAGACTAAAAGGGTGATGAAATATGAGGCTGTGGAAGCTGAGGTTTGAAGTGAAGGCACAATGGAAGGCATGGTTGCATGCAAATACACACAAGAAAATTTACTTAGATCAATCTAAATAGAGAAGAGAGCCTCTAAACAAGCAAACATTTGAATATTTCAGCATAATAGTTGATCAGAATTGACCCAAAGATTTAGATTTACCGATCTACCGATCCTTCTCAAAATAATCAGTAAAACTGTATTCAAAAGTACAATGATATTTTAAAAAGTAATTTTTATACTTCTAATTTTGCAAAAAAAAAAAACAATAAAAGGATTGTCCTGTTTTTGGCAATAATTCAAGTAAAACAAATCCTATATTTTAAAGGAAATTTTAATAGGATAAGATGGCATTGTTTGAAATAGGTGCTCAACCTTTTATCTGTTTGCCATTTTCTACTTTTAGGTTTTTGGCCATTTTAACTTCATGGTGGAGAGGGGGTTCTTACAACATTTTCCTGTTTTATCCACTTAAATGTTTCAGATCATCAAACACAGTATAATATTAATCAGTCTTTCAAATAATTACTTCATTTAAAGGGTAAGAAAAACCTTTACAAACTAACATGGCTCTAAATCATGAATTCATTTTGATACAGATCTGTAGAATAAAAAAAATAACTTGAAAACAGCATGACAAGATGACAAAAAAAAAAAAAACACATAATGACTTGTTTTAAAAGAAAAAGTTAAAACAAAGTCACCAACATCTATTAGTTGGGAAGGGGTCGAATCACTGTAACAACCATTATCCACAAATGGAGAATACATAAAACAGAGGTGAACCTTCCCAGGACTGGCAGAGCTCCCAACATTACTCAAGAGCATATCAACAAATCCTCCGAGAGGTCATTAAACAACATCCAAAGACCTGCAGGCCCTACTTGCCTCAGACTAAAAAATTATAATTTAATAATAAGAAATAGAGCAGGTAAAAGTAGCACCCATTGGAGAGCTGTAAGGTAAAAAAGCACTGTTGACCAGAAAGAATACAAAGACCCATCTTACACTTACCAAAAACCATGTTGATGGGCCAAGGCTTTTGGAATTTTTCTCTGTGGACTCTCAAGGAGAATCTGAAAAGTTTTAGAAGTCATATGCTTTTATGTCTGGCATAAAACTAACACAGACTTTTACAAAAGCAGCATAACAACAGAGTCAAACCTGGTGTAATAGTATGGGGCTGCTTCAGAACCTGACCAACCTGCTGTAATTCATGGAGCCAAATATTTTACTTTATGCAAGAAAATATTGAGAGAGCATGTCTGCGAATCAATGCCATGACTTTAATCTGAAGCATATATGAGTTTTGCAGGAGGTCTTTGGTCCAGAGTACACCAGGCAGTCCGTCTCTTAATAGCTAAGAAAAATATTTTAATGCTTAAGGGAGGCTGAAATTAAAACCATTCTGTAAAATTTGCCAAATTGTTTCCTCATCAATGTTTAAGCCTGATTGACATATATTTGCAACCCTCGATGGTAGTTGTTGCCTCCAAGGGTGGCATAACCAGATTTAATGGTCAATTACAATTTTCACAATGGGAAAGGTTGGTTTTGATAGCTTTTTCCCTTGTAAAAGACAACTTCTTTTATTTGCTGAGGTTACCTTGTCTCATTAAAATTTTTGTGGGGCCCAATTTGTGGAGTTTTCACACTGTTGACTATAAAACAGAGTTTCCCCAGTATAAACAACAGTTAGGTTAAGATATACATAACATTTGAACATTTTGAAGATTGTCTACATCATTTGTGCAAATTCTAGCAAGAAAACAAAACTTTTATGTCGAGTGTTTTGTTCTGAGGTATAAAATACCTTTTTTACGAACATAAAATTATCAAAATGGTCTTGAAGAAGGAGCCTTATAAAACTAACTAAACAGGTTGCTGCACTCTTGTTTAGCGTAGCAACTGCTTTACTGGCAGACATTTAAATATCATCACATTAAACTTTGCAGAACAGTGTATTTTAATAAACAAATCAGATTACAATCATAAATCTAAACTGCTTTAAAAGTCTGCACCCCAAAAAACGACCAAAATTTGTGACTGAAATATGATCTATAAACAATTCACAACAGACTCAAGAATGTGAAATCAGATACGCTTTATGTTACAGCAGCAATAGTTTCAAAACACGCAACGTGCATGGAAGAGCAGGGATATGTGGGCGCCCTGATATCACATACACCCTCAGGTTGCTTACAACACACCACCAAGCCCAGTTCTCAGGTTGTTTTCCTTTACTATCTTGATGTTTCTGGGTTGACACATCAGCACCCCTGTTTATCAAAGCTTTTATCACCTCACCACTGCTGAGTCAGCCCTTGAGGAAGCAGGAGGTGCCCTCACACACACACACACGCGCGAACACACACACCACAACCTGTAGGGGCTGGCTAAGGTTAAGAGAAGGGGGCTTTGTTGACCTACATCAGTGATTTGAATGACTTTACCAGAGACAGGATCTGTCCCAGACGATGCAGGTGACCCACCAGCATGTTTTTCTCTTAACTGAATGGTTTCATCTGGAAAAGTCAAAAACACGCTTCAACCTCGTTCTCTGACTGGAGAATAATGCAACTCTTACCATGTGTACTACTCTCCCAGAAGAAGACAAAACATTTAAGGCTAATTTGAGCCACTTGTTTCTGATATCTTATTCTTTTGAACATAATATCTAATAGTCGTAGGTGACTGTCAGGATGTAAACAAAGTGGAAAATCGACAGGTCGGCTTTATGGCTTAGCTCATTCTTCAACCAGAGACACCAGATTATTGGCCTAGTTAAAGTGCACAAGGACCTGATTCGTCCATGTATTTCCTTTAGCACCTTTCTGTCACTTGTGGGAAAGACATTTTGTCCGTCATTTACCGACACTTGTGCACATCACCACAAAGCAAAAGGGAAAACACCCCAGGCGATCAGTTCTTCTTTTTAGACACAGTATATTGATAAATCACCAGATTTAGATTTTAATTCAACTAAACCTGGATAAATAAGGATTACATGAAATCTTCATAAAAAGCCTTAACTCTGACATTTAATTTCAATTAGTTTTATAGTAAGTCTTATTTTAATTGAGGTTTTATTTCTCATTTTAGCCAGATGACCACGTGAAACATGACAAATTATGACCCCCTACTTGGTAGTAGATTTTGAGACGCAGAGTTCTTTTCATTGTCAATCATCTAGTGGAAGACGGCTAGTTTTCCTTCCCAAACAAGTTGAGTCAAAAATGACGAAGACTCCAAAACTGCAACCTGCAAATTTCACGGAAAACAAATAAAAGGAACCTTCAGAAACTTTGAAAAAAAATCTAATAAATTTAAATTTAACATACAATTCTGATTTTAAGATAAGTGTCTTAAAATTTTAGTTCTTTTAACCGCCAAAGAACATAGCAACTGTACATGGAAAGTAAACAAACTTGTACAACTGAAAGAAAAAGTAGACATGTTTTTAATCAATTTTTTCTGTTGTTTTTTGTGACTCACTCTTTTAAAACCACATATCACAATAAGCAGCCTTCCATCAACAGGTTGTGGTGGAGTTTCTCTGGTCTTTAAATAATATTATTTAAAGTGAATGCTTCAGAATGAGTCAGCCATTGAGATGTAGCAGAAGGTGTGGTGGTTGCTAACAGAAACACAACTTAGAAGAAGACAAAACAAAACAAGTCAATGGAAAGACAAAGAACTGGTTTCTAGGATATTTTTTAATAACGCTGGTGGTATCTCTCCTCTAAGAGGAAGATATTTAATCAGAAATTGAATTTAATGGATTAGCATTTTCTCCATTTCCCATATGCATTTTGCTTTTAAAAACAACAAGATCCTCCTACAAATCAAGTAAATATGCTTGACATATAATTTACTAGACAGAAACTGTGGATTATCTACTGAAATCTTGCTGTTTGAATTCCAACTTATTTAGGCTTCAAGTGGAAGCGTCCTTTGGTGCAATAGCTCTTTATGATGTGGGCCACATGGCTCTTTGCATGGGGTAGCAATCAATGAGTTTATGCTGCTTATTTGCATCTCCAGTGAATGGAGAGTAAGCACCTTTTTTTTTCATTTAAACTCATGCATACAAATTTGAAAGATTCCTTTTAGTCAAGGGTTTTATAATTTTTTGGCAGTTCCCTCTTCTGGATTCCTTTTTTTTCTTTCTTCTTTTTTTTTTTTTTTTTTTTTTTTGCTCGAGTAGATTAACTGTGCTTTTCAAGCACCCTAATAAACCAGGTAGGGGCACCCAGTGATTAAACTTTAAATTTCATGATCAGACAGTTAGTGGCAGAGGAATTAACAGAAGGGAAGGGGTTTCACTGCTGTGAGGGAGAATAAATTAAGACGAGGGGGAAAAAAATGACAAAGAGCAAAGGAAACGAGTGCGGAAAAGTCAAGACTATAAATCTTAACCATTCTACTTCCTCTCTATGACATTGCCTTCATCACTGCTCTCAAGTAATACCCCACCTCCTCTTTCCTCCTGCTCTCCCTCCCTCTCTCTCAGCTGCTCTGCCTTCCCTCCCCTCCCTCGCTGTGGATGGTGTAGCTCGCTCGCAGTCTGGTGGAGCTGCACACAAGGATTAGAGGGTTGTTGTGAGTGTCTGCTCAAAGAGTGGGAGCCAGTGGACAGAAACAGATAAAAAAAAAATCTCCAGCAAGAGGATAGCCTTGTTATACTGGATAAGTGCTCTGATTTTATTTTACTCTGCCTCTACTTCTCATCACAGTCGAACTGAAGGGTCTTCACCTGGGGGAGGACAGATAAGCCAGTCAACTATACAGCTTGGATTTTCACACGGGGAGCCATGTGAGCTGTACTCCCCTCTGCCGACTTCACGCAACAGAACTGCCCCAACAGTCTGCACTCCAAATCCAGGAGCACAACTAGGATTCGCTCACCCCCTCTCTCCCTGGAACCTCTACTTTCCGCGCTTGCATACCTCAGCGGAGGACACCTTTCTTGGGGTCGGGCTCTGAGTGGCCCCCTGGTCTGGAGGCCAGACAGCAGCACTCCAGCACCATGGATTACCTGCTTCGGACTGTAGTGCTGCTGTGCTTCACGTTGCAGCTGGGAAGAGGAGCTGATCCCAAGCACAACGTTCCCAGACTAAAGCTGTCATTCAAGGGTAAGCCCATTCCTTGTGTTTTCTGACTCCAGGTTATGTGGGGATTGCTTGTGTGTTTTGCTTTTAAACCAGACCTGGTTTTCTTGCCCATGGGTGCTCTTTAGTGCTGTTCTTTTCATCTATTCTTTGCCATGCTGAGTATCCCTTTTCTTCCTTTATCAGAGTAAGTCTATTTCTGCTTCTGTGTTTGTCTCTTGGTCAGCGCACAAGACCTACCTCTCTTCAAAACCTTCCGTATTCCTTTCTCCAATTTCCTTGCTGCTTCCCCTCTCACTTACACTGACTGTCTCCGAGAATTCACAATTCTCTTTACAAATGGGGAGATTGTTTCCATATGCTGTGGAAACACTCCTGCCTGAAGTTAAATGTATATATTGTGTCATTTCTCCTCTTGTGCTGTCCTCTTCCGCTGGTACTGCACAGCCCTGTTAAGTGCAATGAACAGGCAGCCTTGAGCCTTAGTTTTTTGTGACTTCTGTCCCAAAATCTCCCCCCAAAAACGAGCTGGTGGGATCTTGCTGCTCATGACATAGTGTGTCCTCTTTGATGCATCTCCTTACCATATCTCAAAATCAACAGTTGATGGCTTTGAATGCAATTAAATGTAACTTTTGTCACCTATTTGCGCATTTTAGGAAGAGTAAGAATTTATCATGCACGTGGACATTTTTTGACATATCTAGCAAACATGTTATTCTCTCTCCTGTGTTATTTTGAGGGGAGACTGTGGAGCGCCGGTTCTTCCTCTCCTTCTCCTCCCTCTTTCTCTTCTCCCCATCTCGTCTCCTCTCTCACACCCTATACTAAATCAGGCTCCATGTAATAGCAGACAACTTGGACAGAAATAACTGGCAACATTTTTGCCATTTTTTGGGGGGAAATTTTTAGGAAAGTGCACTGCTTGAAGTGTGGTCTTGTGACTCTTCGTTACACCCTCTGAAAATTTATGAACAAGCTGATTTGCAGTCAAAAGCATGATTGTGTGGTTGAAAGGCCTTTCATTTTCTTGATTGTCACCAAAATCTTTTTTGGGGGGGGGAGGACAAGATCAGTGTTTTTCTTTTCTGAGGGAGAATCAGTTGTTGGCTTTAAGCATGGTTTGAAAATGATGTTTGTCACCAATTCATCTCTATGTTTAGACAAGACATTTAGCGCAACTTATGTTTAGAGGCCTGCTATATAACATGCTTATTCTTGAGATGGAGGGCAAGTTGTAATTTTGAGGGCAGTATAGTTTTCTTTATCATCCTTTCTGTTCCCAAATGGATATGATTCCACATGCTTTTGGGCTAAAATAAAAAATGTCAATGACTTCAGCATTTGTTCTGTTGAGTTTCCTTCACAAGTCATTATCCAAGGCTAAACTGTGATGACATGGGAAGATCGACTGTTGGACTTACCTGCTTCGTGTCAAACATCCCCTGGGCTCTATCACATCACTTCACACAAAGCCAAGCTTTTAGGGATGATGGGAAAATGTCAGCCCTTCTGCATGCAGGCATCTGTTTAAAGAATGTAAATCTGGTCTTTGTGATCCTGTATGACGTTCAGTCTGACAAGTGAACATGCTGCCGACAAAAGTGCGAGACAAGAGACGTGTCGCCGAGCATCAAAGTGCGGATTGACAGACTGTACAAGTGATGGATGTGCATTGTCAAATTGAGAAAGCAGGTCTGCTTCTCGTCTTGTGAGATATACAATACTGTAATAATAAAAAAAAATACATGCACTTTGGTTTAAAAGTCATGTTGTTTGTGCTAATGTTCTTGTTAGATCTTGGTGTGAGCACTCAACACCCTCTCTTGTGATTTCCTCCCCCTGGACCGAAAGAGGTGTCTCAGCTTGTGTGCTACAAATGTGTCAGGTCTTTTATGTCCTTCTACATTCAGACACCTGGTTCTTGTGCGTATGCATGAGCTCACGAATTGGGATCTTTTATTGGGCTGTTGATTTCTCTGTTGAGCGCGTGATTATAGTCAGCTGTTGGCTCGCGAGAATGCATCCTGTGCCACTTTCTCTGTCCGCTCACCGGCGACTCATATGTTACAGGTGTTTGATGGCTCTCTGGATGTCCATCAGAAAACAATTGTCTGTTAACACCAATAATGTGGAAGAGATTTGAGGATATGAGCACTCACTTTTATTGAAAGACAAGCTGTCTGACCAACAGCAGATGAAGCAAAAGAAAGGGAGACTACACTGGTTGTTAAATGAATTGTCAGTCATCACCTCTACGCTGCGTGAAGCCAGACTAGAAATTAAGTTAAATAAATAAAAAATTAAGTTAAATAAACAAAAGGGAGGAATTCTCATGGGAAGGACAGTCAAACAAGCAAATCTCCAGAGCAGGATGATCACACTCTAACTCCCAGGATAGTCTCATTAGCTATGCAAGTGTATGATTAGGGGTACTCAGATATACACAGAGCATGTAAGCAGAGTCCCATGAAATCAGCCTCAAATGAGAGCTGATGACAAGCCCTCAAGGGACTTGATAGGAATTCTTCACTTGTGTGTGACTATCATCTAGGAAAGGACAGGCAAACGACTGCAGAGTGAGCAGTTTGTGGCGAAGAACGATTGAGAAATGGAGACAGGCAGATAAAATGACCTCTCTCGGGACATTCTGGCAGAGCAAGTGGAGAGTAAATGATTTCCCAGTGGGGTCAGTTAGACATTCAGCGAAAAGGTTGCCATTTCACGGGGGACACTGCGATGATCACAACAGTTAATGATTTTCTCTTCTCCTTGAGACTGCAGTAATGCTTACTTCCTCACCTTGACTAATATAATAAGGAAGGCATGGGGGTGAAAGTAAATGCTAGGAAGACGTTTCATTTCACCACAGATCAACTTGTTTGGATTGCTGATTAAAATGATTACACTTTGAGGGAAGGAGAGGAGCTGACTTAAGGTTAATGTTTTACCATAAGAATTACAGGAGACAGTGATACACTTTTGTGAATTAAGGCGGAACCTATAGTCGCATGGATCCCTGAATTGTAATCTGGCACACTGTAGGCAGCCATCAGGAGTAACACTGACCCCTAAAGGTCAGCCGAGGCACGGACATGCCAACAGTGGAAGTGGACATGGCATAAACTTTGAAACTTTGGACCTTTTTAGCAATTGAAAAAGAAGGCAAGACTGAAAAATGTTTGGATGTTAGGGTTAGGTGACCCTACCACACGACCTCTTCATACCATTCTCCTCATCAATCAAAGCAAGAATAAGAAAGACAGAACAAAACTGTGAAAGGGATTAGACATCCACAGTTGGCTTGTAAATACACTTGGTGTGGAACTGCTCTCAGGGATGTCTGGTCTAAGCCCCATAATAAGCCTGTATATGTCTAGGAGTAACTGAATTCCAGTAAGATAAGTGCAGTTTGTATGTTTGTGGGTGTTTGCATGTGTGTTGGTTTATCTGTTCTCATTTTTACCCCCTGTTTTTTCTTTGATGTGTGAATTACCATGTGTGTATCACATTTGGAGAGTTTCTCGTCTGTATCTGTCTGTTCTACTGGCTGCGGCTGACAGAGCGGATGTAGTTAATTACAAGGTGTACTCCCAATGCGCCAACCTTGGAGATGCCTGCCTCCATCTCCCTCCTTTTCTCTCGTTCTCATAGTTCTTTCCTTCCCTCTCCTGTGGCTAAGTTGTCTCTAAAGGAACCACAACACCGCAAACCCTAAGTGCAATCTTTAAGAAGTCTGTGTGTGGGGGCTTTTTTTTTTTTTAACTCGTCTCCTTTTTCTGTCTCTTTGATTGCAGGTCAGTTAATACGTATCTTTTCCTTGGTTGTTAGTCTTTTCAACTGTATTTTGACAGACACCCACATACACTCACACACTTACTAAACCTTCATCTTTGCTCCCACACAGCCGCATTTCAGTGGCACAACCAATGTTTTCCAGTAGCCTCCATTACAGTGTGCCCCCACGTTAAACTTGAATGTAATTCATTTCCATGCACTCACTCACAAACCCGACCACAGAGTTTGCTAAGCTCCCACCATTCTGGTCCACAAGTTGAAAGATGGTATGATGAATCTGTAAGCATACACATTTGTGCTGACTCTTGTTGCCCCACAGATAATTGTGCAATGACACAGCTCAACTTGTGAAAACAAAAGCCATTTATCCAGCCATCAAGAAATAAGTCACCGGCTTTTTCTTTGGAACACAACGTTAAGCAATTTGACTTTAATTTGTGGAAATGTCTTTTTGATGTCTCTGTGGTAAGCATGGTTACTAGCAATATAAAATGTGTGGCTTAAAAACTGCCTAAATGTGATGCGACACCGTTTTGCCGGATTGTACGTCTTTTCATGAATCAGAGGGCTGAAACGACTGAACTATACTCTGTCTACATGGATAATTACAGCAATGGCCCTGTGCACCACCAGTCAGCTGGCAGAAAGAAAGCTAGTATGTTTTTCCAGTGCTTACAAGAAAGTCAAAATCAGCTGTTTGGAAATATTTCCTGTCTTAAAAAAATACATATATAAAATCTTGAACTGGAAAATAAAGCTTAAATGATTATCTTAAATGATGATGACACAAGCAGCAGCTCTGTGGTGTAGCTGTCCCTGGAGAATGGCAACTGAAGCAGACAGCCGAGCTAATACCAGCTTGTTCTATTAAGAGCAGAACAGCAAAGAGGTATATTATTTTGTGCAATAAAGCCCCGAGTATACTCCTCCATTATATTTTTCACATTGATATTAACATCCATTAAATTGAAAGGTGTTAGTTCAGTGCTTGGGTAAAGAAAAGAGCTGCAGATCAGGTTGTCTTTGGCACAGTTTATTCGTTCCACGAAGTCCTTCTCTTGTTTCTTATTTGATGGAAACAGACAAATAGAAACAGATGTCGGGAGAAGACATTAAAAGAACCTCATTATTGCTATGTTCTTAGCTAAAAAAAAAAAACAAAAACAAAAATAAAAGCAAGAGTGAAGATGTGTAAAATAGACCTTGTTTTTAAATTCCAGAGATGGAGTCTACACAGACTAGAGTATTTGAAGTATTTAAAACAATCCTCTAACTTTGATGGGAAGAGTGTTGCAAGTAAGGAAAAAATGTTTTGGAAAACATATAGAAACTATGTTAAGAGGAAACTACTGCTAAATTTAACTGATTCTTATTCTGGAAATTCACTATATATCAAAATTTTAAAAAAAAATAACGGTAAACAAATGTTTAGAAGTGTAAAAAGAATTACTTGTCAGTAAACTTAGCTCATGTATCATATGTTTTAAATAAAGCCTTAAGGCGTAGGTCTGTCCAATTTTTTGTCAATGTTTGTCTAAAAACTGTGAAGCTGTGGAATCGCTACTCAACCTTACCATATCTTGAAAATCTCGTACTGGCTCGTTCTCATCTTTAGTTTTCTCCCAAGATTGTTCGTTGCAATGTGGGATATCTCCCATAAAGAAGACATTCATACACATACAGAACTTATCAAAAAATATAATCAGAAGTCAAAAGGCCACAACAGGAGATAGCGCCAGCACCATTTGTGTTTATTTACCAATTAGTGTCTAGGTGTTGCATACATGAAGACTTTTTGGTCTATGTGTACTTAAGAAATGCGCAGGCATGCACGCCAGAAAAATATCCTGTGTCTTTGCATCTGTGTTTGGGATGCAGGCTTGGGTTACAGCCTTGTGCAGATTGCAGTAATGTGGGTATGAATGGGTCCCACCAGCTGCTAAGTCTTGTCAGTCAGATGGAGAAAGGGTGCACCGTTCAATCTGAGCAGAGTCCTGTTACGAAAAAGAGGGCCATCTTTACGGAAAGACGCACAGAATGAGTGACAAAAGGATAAGATTAGCAGGCAAACAAACACGGTAAACAAGTCAAAGGAAAATGTAAGAATTTGTTGCTTGGAATAGGTGTATGTCAGAGCATTGTGCATTATCGTTAAAGTCAAAAACAATTAAAGAATAAGATCTCTCTTTTTTTTTCTTTTTACAGTTTGCTGTGTATTGCTTTTTCTTTCCCTCCACTATTTTTTTCCCCAAAAGAAACCTCAAAAATTAACAAATTACAGATTACAGTTTAGACGTAGTAATTTTTCAGTGCAAAGATGTTAATAAAATTCATTTAATACTTACGCAAAAAAGTGTAACACGTTATCCTCAGATACGAGCTGCGAGCTGGGATCTTTGGTTTTGTCCTCAGATTTATTACTGAGTCCGTCTTTCGCTTCAGTGTGTTCGATGTCACACTTTGCCGGGGTTACATTCAGATCTCTAGCCTCGCCTCATTAATTTGTAATAAAATGGCAGAGCTGACATTCAGCTACACCGTGCGGCTGACAGGCTGCACTAACAGGCTCAGGCTCCAGACACAGCCATGATAACCACAGCCTGGATCCTCTCAAAGTCCATCCATCAAACTGCATGGTGATAACACTATCTTCCCTTTTTCTGCAGGAGTGATATTGTAATAGACACAACCCATTTTAACAGTTTATTCTCTTCCATCAGGCTCACATTGGTGGCTTTATTTACATACCAAAGAGAAATGTGCATGTGTGTGTTTTCCCAGACAGCCTGGTTATCCTGTGAGCATTTGAGCACTGTGTGTTAGCGGGATCCCTACAGCTGGCAACTAGGCCCCAAGCAGTCTGTGGTCAAAGCGCTGGTCTCTGCGGTCCAGCCGTCCAATGACTACAGGAGATGCACGCTAATGAAATGGTTCCACATTTTACTGCTTTTGTTGTGTGAGTGTTTTTCATGTGAGCTCATGTTTCTGGCTTTGCCTGCTGTCATTATCCATGATTTTAGGTTTCTGCTGCCTTTATCTCTCACTCTGCTACACTTTTACTGCTTTGCTTATCCCGTCAAATCCTCTAGTGAAACGTGTTTTTCCGATCCTGTCTCCCTCTTCTCGATCTCTCTCGTTTTCCGAAGGGGAAACAAAAATAAGTCCAGAGTTAAGGATGAGAACATTTGAATTCAAAATATTTGTAGACAATTCAAATGGATATAAAAATAGGAAATATTTGGATAATGATTGTTGTGTGCAATTTTTTTCATACATTTTTTAAATACAAGCTGGAGTTGTTGAAGTAGATCTGGTACGGATTATTCAAATTTTCTGCAGCATAAATGTTGCCTTCACCAATACTATAATTGGTGTCTCTAGTCATATATACTGTCATTAAAATCAGACACATATCCAGTGTCTTATTAGGATTGTCTGTATAAATACGGCTAAAATGAAACTAAAAACTAAATATATCACATTTGCGTCAACATTTTTTTTTTTTTAGGAAGAAATAGCAAGTCCAGTAACATATACGTAGGATCTTCTTCGGCTATCCGTGGAATCGATGAAACTTATACTGCTGGAAAATAAAAAGAAGTCCAACAGCTGTTGAATATTTAATGGACAAATGTGTAGCCATTTAAATTTTGTCTGCCAGTCATAAATCATAGAGCACCAAATATTTCTGATTGTTCTGTGTTTGTACAAGTGATGAATATTAAAGATAATGAATTCAAACAGCTAGCATTTTATTAAATTAATGTCACAAACAAATTGCAATCTTCAGTAGTGATGTAATAATGCAAATATTTGTATCATACATATTGTGTCTATTCATTATGGTTGTCACTATTAATGGGGATTTTCTTTCAAAAGGTACAAAAAAATATGGATGTAATGAAATTATTTACAGTACCTAAAATACAACCAGGTGCATAAATATCATTATCCATATGGTTATTAGTACTAGTATGTATTATTATTGGTGTTATTAGTATTTCACAACTGTCTCTTTATTGAAAGTAGTTACAGACTAATTGCATTCTGCAGACCACAGTGCACCTGGCAATCAGACAGCTGTGTTTAGAAAAGCCAAGGTGAGGCTCGTCAATCATCTTTGTCATTTTTTAAACTGTCTTTAAAGTATGTTTGTCAAAGTTCACCTCAAAGCATTTGTACTTTAAACTCTTATTGTGAAGGTCTGCAAGAATTTCTTTGTCTAAATTTGCTGCATTTATGCTTTGAACAATGATGACACTTGTCAAAAGTTCAACTTTGCAGAAAAGTTTATTTTCTTAGCAGCAGTTGCAAGGTTACTGGAGCAGATTACTACTGATGTCGCGTCCTTTGTTGCGCAGTTATAAAGTCAAGAATACAGCTACTTTGAACATTTACTGCCCTTTGGTGATTGAAAGACTCCTGCCTTACTTTTACAGCCTTCTGGTGAAGTCACCGTTGCTGCATTTCACGGACAATCAAAAAGAGGTGTGTGCACTGGCCAAATGTACTTTTAATATTAATTAAAAAAAAAAAAACAATCAAAACTAAATACGCCAATATTTTTTTATGTTCTAATCATTAAAATTAGTAGCAACTTTATCCCCTCGGCATAAAACCCAGGTGCTAGCTGCCAGCTTTTGCACATGAGGGAAATCGGAGAGGAAAAATAAGACTGAAGCCTCTGCAACCGCATAGAAAAACAATCCTTAGAATGTGTATTACAAATGTCATCAATAACCTCTAGTCACAGTTGGTTTATAATTGGTGTTGTATTTGGTTATGGATCTGTTTGCTTGTGAAAAATAAACTGCGGGTTGGTATTAAAGGTCAAAATTGTAGCGAAAATTAAGTCGACACGGAATTCATTCAGTCTCACATTTTCTTTCTAATCTGAAAATTCACAATAGAGCTGCTCTTTGCCTCAGAGTTCATGGTAAAAATTTGTGCTGAAAGAGAACCTGCTTCCTGTCAGTCTGTCACTCAAAATACACCTGAATGAGGTCTCTCGTAGGTCGGGTTGTGTTATTATACAGATGGTCGCCAGGGAAACCACCCCACACCTGCTACTGTGTTTTAAAAAGACAAAAGCAAAGTGGTGAACTTTTTCTGGCATGTGTGGGTATCCTTGAGCTTAACATAATATTTTAATACTTTCTTTAGCAAAGCTTAAAGCAAATTTCCATCAGGCGGCTGTCTTTTTTTTTTTTTTTTGCGTGCGTGCGTGTGTTTTGTTTTCATTTTCCAACACCTATATTTTGTGCTCCTTACTGCATGTTAAAAAATAAAAAAAATAAAATAAATTTGACACTGGCATTAGACACTGGCAATTTTTTTTTCTTTTTTGGGGGTTCTAAATTTTATCTTTATTTAATCCTCATTGTGTAGTTGTAGGCTTTAATTGCAAAGAAATTATTTCTTGAAAATAATTCTCCTTTTTAGAGCATTCACTGCACAATTAATGGGTGAAACAACTCTTGAAAAGAGCTGCAATGTTCTAATGGAATGCCATCTATTTGCTGGATCTCAGTCAAGTGTTTTCTGCTGTAGGGCTTTTGTGTTTCCCGTCACTCAAATGCACATTTGCGCAGCCGCGTGAGCCGACATTCAGATAAACATAATTTAATGCCCCGTCTCCTTTCTTTCATGGAGTTTCATTATTCCGCCATTGCGTGGCATGTAGGCGTCTAAAAATGCCTGCCTGCTTGCTGAATGGGGGAGTGAAGGGCACTCCATAGACAATTGCACTTGAATTTTGAATGTAGTTGTTTTTTTTTTATTTCATTTCCAAAGCTTTGTGATACATGATGCACATTATTTTCTGTCCTGAAATATGATAGAGACACAAATGCTAATTTATGTCAATGACTTGCTTGTACTTGCCAGTTTCAAGCTGTACTTCTCTCTATATTGTTTTTCTTTGTGCATGAATTAAATGAGAATTTAAAGTGATTTAGGTGCTTTTAATGAAAATCCCTTACATTGGCAAAATACAAGATCAAGATATTTTTTGGTTTCGCAGAAAAAAAAAGTAGCAACTTGATCTAAAGCCATGATCCAAAACCTTTTACTATATTTTTAGATCTAAGTTCACAGTATTTTTTTTGTTTTTGGAAAATTGAAAAAATGTACAACTTCAACTTATCATTTTCAAACTGCGCCAGTGGCCCGAATTGCGTTTTTACAGTTGTGGCTACTTGACTCCTAAACAGCTGCCAAGTACTGTGACAATTAAAAATACCCTTGTCCTCATATCCGAAGATGGCTTTGAAAGCATACTAATGTATGTCATAATATTTAAATTAATGTAAAATCCTGATGAAATGTTGTAATGTGTAGTCACATCTACATGGTAATAATATTCATGTCTTTACAATTTCAGATTATTTTTTATTTTATATTTGGATATTTTGTGCTGGTTAATGAAATTCTTGCCCACATTTGGTATTTTGGGAATGATAGTATTTTTTTATAACTCTTTTTTATTTTGTTCCATCTATTGAAACTTAGTACAGAAATTTGTGTCCATTCAGCATTTTTGGTCCATTGATTGAAATTAAAATGCATTTGTAATACTAAAATATCAGATAGATTTTTTATTTATATTTAGTTTATTTTTTTGTATCTTTGGGTGTTGAGATCCTATCAAACCTTTACATTTTATCGTTTTATTTTTCAAGAATTATAAGTATGGTTCAAGCGAAATTATTTGGTGGCATCTATGGACAGAAGTTTGCCATAAAATTAAAACATGTATTTTATTTCACAATTTCTAAAGATGGCTGTTTTAATATGAAAAACAAGAAACACAAGCACTTCTCAAGCAAGTAATTTGATTTCATTTAAAAAGAAAAAAAAAAGCATTTATTTGAGAAAATTTCTCGCAGTCGCCACACATTTATTCTCCAGGACAAGGACAGCACAAATATTCTTTCCTCTTCTGTTCTTTTTTCAACAGTTGACAACCAACGCATTATTATATTTTTATTAATTATTATCATAATTATTGCTGTTTAGAGTAGAAATTAAACTTCTGAGTAAAATATTGTGGTCCAATTATTCCAACACTGGTATAAACACAACTGCTGTAGCATTTTGCAGAAGTGATCTGGTTTGAAGGAGTTTATTATATTTCTGCTGGTCTGGTTTAACGTTCACTGATATTTAAGGCTGAGTTCTTGCAGTATGTTCATTTTGATGAGACAGTTTTATTGTACACTCAAAATGGACTCCAGATTTATTCACAATTACATAACAACATGACAGCTGTGTGTCTGTCGGGAGGTCCAAATGGATTTAGCACTTCTGGACACAGGGAATTCACCTAATCTGTGTGTGGAATCCACCTGTGCGTAATTTGAACTAAGTAGAAATGAAACGTATTAACGATGGCCCCGAAGGATTGTTGGAGAATATTAAACTCTTTTCCAATAGAGACAGGGAAGGATTTCAGGCAATCCTGAAAGAAAATCTGCATGTCAATGTTGAAAAGTTAAACAAATGAGAAGCTGTAGCAAGACTTCAAAATTACTCTCTCATCTGACTTCAGCTGTTGTTTGAAGAACAACTTTCAAGATTTTGTCTATAGATGTCAACAGTACCTGAACACAAATACACTCCGAGGTTTTTAGATTATTTACTCTAGATTTTCTAAACTATGTATTCTTTTTAAACTTCACGAAATGAAACACTTTGCATTGGTTTGTCACCTAAAACCTTATTAAAATACATAGAATATTATGTTTTGCAGCAAGACACAGTATGAAGGTTGAAGGTATGAATTGTTGTCTACCTACTAAATATGAGCTTTGTATGTAAATAAGGATTTGTGGCTAGGATTCCATTGTTTCTTTAAGTAAAGTTAATTCACAGGCTTAATTAAATAAGTTTTCAGGGATTTTATATGAATGCAGGTGGGGCGTCTTTTTGCATATGTTTGAGTGAATGTAAAATGAATGTCAGTGTATCTGTGTGGCGGTGTTCACCTAGACGAGTGTAGCTTCAGGTTCTACATGTAAACGGCAGAATATGTTATTGAACATGAGCAGAGGATGCATTTGTGTAAAAAATAAATAAATAAATAAGAGCGCAAAATGAATACTGAATGATGAAAGATTGCATGTGTCCAGCTGAATTGTGTTCAGTGACTGTGTACAGAGAAGTTTTTGTGTCAGTATCTGTGTGCACTAAGTGGGTTGGTTGCATGAGCCTGCTGTATGTGGCAAGGGGGCCACATTCATCACAGTGTTAGTGTGTGTGTGTGTTTGGGGGTCCCAGGTTAGGGACTGTGTCCCACATGCTGCTGCTAAACTAGCTTGTGCTGCGTAAGTAAAAATTCAGATAGATTAGAATTGACTTAACATCTCTGTTTTCAAGTAGAACTTGTGTGATATATTCAAGTCACGTGTGTAGGTCTAAGAGTGGGGTTTGCATTTTTAAAAATAACACGGTGCATTTATGATAACTCTCCTTTTCCTTTGTGTGCCAGAGTTTATGTTCTCTGTGAATATGCATGTTCTCCGCTCAGTTGCTATATTTTGTATGAGCTCTGCTGTTCCCCGTCTCTTGTGCTCCCATTTCCAAACGAGCATGTCTGTGTTTAGGTTGGAGGTCCTTAGGTGCTTACGCCCCAGTTCTCTCAGAATTTTTTCCCAAACCACAGCAGATCTCAGCCCAGATAAAGCCCTTTCTGTGTTTTCGTGTGCACAGGCCACCTTGTCTTTGTCAAAGATCACCACATGTGAGAGATGTATGTCTGTCTGTCTTTTTTTTTTTCTTTCTGCCTCGGCTCATTTAGAGGAAACCTTTCGTGACAGAGTTCGTGTTGGATTAGCTCCTGGATTCAGCTTGTTTTCACATCACACGGGTCATCACATACAGACTTTGCATGATAACTTTTTTTTTTTTTCTTTTCCCATCGATTTACCCCAACACTCAGCTGCGTATTCAAACTTATCCTGTTTCCCCCTTGCCATCCCAAAATCTTTTAGCTGTAATTTATTATTCTTTGTCCATGTTGAGTTTTTTATTGCTGAAACATAAGAAGGCTTCTTGCCACTCTGACTGAAAATCATATTTCCATATTTCCCTCTTGAACTCACATTGATACATTGATCAGAATTTCGTTCCCTCTGAAATAAAGTTTGGCTCTCTCTTCAAGAACTATAATATAAACAGTAACGGGAATATCTTTGTTTTTTATAGTGTGGTATGTTATATTAGCTATTAATATCGTTAAACCTAGCAACATTACGATAACAACAGAATCCATGTTTGTGCCCAAGAGCACGTACACCGTTAGTTTAATCCTAAGATTTGCAAAGGGCTGCCAACATTCCCAAGTCCAGAATATTCAATGACAGATGGAGATTGATTTGTCAAAATCAGAATACAAAGCAAATTTGCTGTACTGCATTCTGCTTACCTATTGTTTGATTTAAATCTAACTCTCTCTAAGTCTGAATGAACCTGAAGACTTGTCTTAATATAACACAGAAAATAGGCTTCTTGTATCCTTGTGCTTCTTTTGACTTCATATCTAAACACATCATCAGTTTCTCTACATTTCTGTAGATTCAGGTTGGTTGCTTAAAAGCAGATTTGAATCAAAGTTCTTAAATCGATGCATTTTCTACACAATCCCAATCTGGTAGAACTGAAGTGGTGACAGTTGTGGCAGCTATGTATTTGCGAATGGCACGATGTTGAAGTATAGTAATAATCTCTCCACCTTGAGGCCCACACACATTCCCTTCTCTGGCACTCTACAAATGTTCACGCAAACTCATACCCACACCCACCCACTCTGCTTCCTTCAAACACAAATTCAACTGATGTGGATATGGTGCAACCATCTTTATTAGGTGACAACCACGCCCCTCTCGCAGCCCCACGCCACCCGCCTGTTGCTCTTTCAAAGCGGATAGAAACACAGCGTCCTTCATCCATCTCCCTTTCCATCAGCTCCTTCTTTCATGTGGACAGATGTCCAAGATCTTACACACTATAACCGGCTGCAGATGCCTTCTATAATGCTCCAGCAAGCCGCATATTGTAGGAAGAGATGACTGGACTGTTCTCTCATGTGTATTTATTTGGTTGTGCTTGTTTTGATGTCATGAATCAAAGTCTTTGGTGTCTAGTCTTAATGCTGATGGTGATGCTTGATGTATTATTTTCCTACATGTTGTGCATTCAGTAAAACTTTAGTAATTGTTTTATCTTTCTTTGTGTGCAAAATTTAGTTTTAGACTACCTTGCCAGTTTCAGAACAAGCTAACATTTTGCACCTTATTATTGTGAAAAAGTATTAATATCTAGAATAATATTTTAGATAAGGAAATATAACAAAACTTTGCTGTCCGCTATATAAATATGTATTAAATATTGAACTGTTTTTTTTTTTATTATTATTATTCTTTTGTTTATGTGCATAGTATGGTACTTGACTTTAGCAGATTTTTGCTCAAGCTACTGACTTAAAAATAGTTTAGAGAAACATGCTACTAAAGCATGTCATAACATAACAATGTTTTGCTTTTAAATAACCACCAGCTTTATAACAGCCTGCAGTCCAATAATTTTATTGCATTTATCACTAATAGTATTGAAACTTAGATTCCTTTGCTCCGTTGTAGGAGTAGTTTACAAACTTGTGGCAGAACAAACTTATTTTCCTCAAGCCACCGTAATGAAACAGTTTAAGCTTCTGAGTTAGTTTATATCTAATATGAAGTTCTCATCTGACGGGATTGTATGATTCAATGAAAAATTCATGTTTAGTCTATAGTTAAAATTTTGTAGCTTGAAGTGTGAAAGTGTACCACAACTTTAATGATTTTGATCTTTTTTTTTTTTTTTTTTTTTTTACATCTTTCATATTCACACTGTGTCTTACAACTTAATGTTGTAAACATCCCTCTAGAATGTTTTAAAATCATTTGAAAACTTTCTCTTGCTGTTACTTCATCTCCTTTTGTGGTTACGGTTAAAATTGAGAATTTTCCCACAAAAAAAATATTAAAATAGATCAACTTTTCCCAGTACAAGTCTCCAGAGGGACAAACCAAACCTGCTATTATTAAAGTTTCCTGAACACGAATCCAGAACAAATGGCTTCATAGAAAATGGCTTAAAAGACAGCAGTTTTTCCTCTCAGTTTTTCCTCAGAGTTTTGTCCTGGTTCCTCTTCTTTAACATATTGCAAAACTGATTCAATAGTATACATGGTCGGTGCTTTTAGCTGAGTTCTAACTCTTGGTTTACTCTACACACTTTACTCATCTTCTAAATTGACTAAAAGGTTTTCCAGTTGGTAACATCTAACCATCCTGTACCTCTTTGTGGGCCTAAAGGGACATTTGAGTCTCTTTCGTGGATAGTACCAGAAAATTCAGGACATCTGATTGAATGTGCTTGAAGAACTGTGACACCTTCTTCCATAAAATAAAAAAGCCTTTTTTTTATTTCATAAGTCCCTGTACTTGAGAACATCAGTTTATCAAATGATTTACATGAAAGCAAAAGAGGTGTAAAACTCTATACCACATCAGTAAGGTCTTTCCGAAAAACTCAGAATATTTTTTTTTACATCGGTTCATAGTTAATTTATTTTAATTTATGCCTAAACACCTAGAATCAGGAATCATTTGAATGTATTGCTTAGTTGAAGATGGAAAGAAAACCCAAAAACCACAACAGTCATTTTTCAGGGTCTTATGTATTTAAAGGAAATCTGTTTTTGTAATTTTATTTCCATTTTGTTTCAGCAAGTTTTTGTGAAAACAAGTCGTCTCTGTTGCTGGCTTTCATGCTGCTGCTCTAAGCTTCCTCATAGTTGATGAAACCCAGATTTAGTGATTAAACTTTAACTTATTGATGAAGTAGCAGCTGGACCTAAGGCCACAAATTGCTCTTGGTTTTCTTCTAACGCTGTGACGCATCGACATCTCATACCTTACACCAATCTGAGCATCTAAATGACACATTGTGCAGAAGTACATTTGGAGTCATAAATCCCTTAATGGTAATTTCTGTAATATCCTATTTGCAGATACATGAAGCCACCCACGCATAATTCCTTACATGAAGTGTTTCCACTGTTTCTGACTCCATTATGAATTATTCAACCAATCACACGACTGAGCAGTCTGAGCTCGGTTCCTGATTGTGACATGCTGTGAGCTCTTAAAACTGCTAATGCTGGACTTGAATGGCATGCTTCGGTCTGTGAGTGCCTGCAAATATTTATGTGGACATTAATGAAACATGTAATGTCCTTAGTTATAATTTTGCAGTGCCTCACGTTATGATTAGGAAAAGAAAATTACATATGTCTATATATATATATTTTTTTTTTTCTTTTACCCAGCTACTTAAAAAGGAGAATGTTAGCAACCTGCAATATAGTTACTGGTACTACTTGTTCTTGAATTTCAACTTTGCATTATCGTGACTCTTTGTTTGTATTTCTTTCTTTCAGAAATGTTAGAATCCAGTAACCTCCTTACCTTTAATGGCCTGGCAAATAGTTCGGGCTATGACACATTCTTATTGGATGAGGAGCGAGGGAGACTGCTGGTTGGAGCCGAGGACTATATCTTCTCATTTGACTTAGTCAACATAAACAGGGACCACAAACAGGTAAAATTCAAACCCCTTTTTAGTCTGAAGTTTGCTTATATTTGTGTGCCGGAGAGAAACACACTGAAGTTAAATCTCCTCTCCTCTGCTGCCCAAACCCCCCTGGAATCCATTACTTCATCTCCCTTTCTCTTTGCCTTCATTCCGCCCACCGTCTGTCTCAGTCCAGACACGGCTGTTCGTAATTCCATTACTCCACCTGGACTAGGTTAGCAGTCTTTTTATCTGATTCGGGCTGCTATCAGACACACGGGTCTGACATGGACTTGCCTGCAGGCTGCAGGGAGCTGCACTGGGAAAAGAAACTGGTGAAAAATGCATGTTAAAAAAAAAAAAAAAAAGAGGAAATGTGTCCCTGAATTTCTTTGTCTTTTGTTTGCAAGCGTTGCTTAGCATCGTTTCAGGAAAATGCCAAAAAGCTGCATAGGTTTTCATGTTAACAAAATGCAGCTGATCCACAGAGGAGATGGAGCACATTGTTGGACAAAGGAAACGTGAGAATGTATTAATGCATGAACATGTATGTGCATATATTTCCATTGTCTACTGACATCTGTGTGCCCAGGAGAGAAAAAAAGGAGCTCTGTCACAATTGGGTCCTGAGAGTATAATCATCCTAGATTTACTTAAATACAACTCAAACATTACACTTATTCCTTCAGTGTGTGTTCATAATTAATGCGACACCAGGGGCCACATGTGAATAACACCGAGATCAAACTCCTCCAAGTCAAGTTGCAAAACACAACTTTCTGACCATATTTGAAGTGAAAAGTACAACCTTATGTTTAAGATTTTTAACGAGAGGAGATTTGAATGAGAACAGCTGCTGACACCCCTGAATATTCTCATCTCTTTCAGTGTATTTCACAAAAACACATGGCGCGTTTTACTTTGTGAAACTTTCTATTTATTTCAATTTGTTTTGCTGTGAGCTGTTTTCACGTCATTATCGGGAATACTTTGTAAATCAAACATTTAGTAATCTAAAATTGATCGCTTTAGTGGAAATGTGTCCATTTATCCCCCTGATATAGACTGAGGACTTACAGTTTCCATGCATTCATCTCATGAGAGACATATTCATCTTTCTCTCAACCTCCATTCTAATGTGAATTTGTCTTTCTCCTTTTTGCACAGATTGCGTGGCCTGCCACCCCCTCCAAGAGGGATGAATGCAAGTGGGCAGGGAAGGATTCGGCAGTAAGTCCCTCATTCTTTATGGCATCATGTTTGGATTCTATCCACGGACTGAGTATTCGTTACCCGTTCAATTTTCCTTTTTTTTTTTTTTTCCTTTGAATCTTTTCAGATGAATCTAAAATGTTATTTAGAGTAGAAGTAAGGATCTAGATGGAGTATTCTTAAAAGGGACAATAGAACTGGAGAGCTAGAAAATTACCTCTGATAAAGGTGATGTTCCATTTCACCTCTGCCACATTTAACCCTCTACGGGCCGGTTCACCATTTCTCAGTGACACCTGCAAATAACCTTAAGGATTGAGTGTACATGGTACAAAAATGGGACACTGAGGTGATTTGCTTTCATGATGAATAGATTAAATTGTGGAGCATGTTTATGTACCAGACTGTGAATTTTTATGTGGAAATGTCTGAGTTCATGTTATCTGACAGCGTGTGTTGGCTCACATGGGCAAATCTGCTCGAACACGGACTGCATGCAACCGACTTTGTGTGCTCACTGGTGCTAGTGTATCTTATCTTTGTGTTGCTGTTTAGAAAGGCCCTCTCGGTGTTATATCTGATCTCAATTTCATGGTTGGATGAATCTCGAGTGCAGGGCTGCAGGTTTTGCAGGATTATCTGGAATTGCACGCATCCTTTTGAAACTTGGCGGCTCCTCTGGGCTCAGAGTCAATGGCAGATTTCTGGGTTTCGCTTAAAGTGAAAATGACCGCCCCTTGCAAAGTCATTCATTCCCTTTTTAGAAATTCAAGAGCTTGGCATGTGGCAACTGCAAACTTTAAAGCTATTGATTATAACTTTATGTGACAGATCGACTAAAAGTAGTGTATGTTAAGTGAACAGACTGTGCAATTCGCAATTGTGAAACATAGTAACAGCAGAATCAAGATGTTGATTTTCCTTGGCAGGATCAGAACACCTGCTCAAAGCAGAATAGAACATGAGTGATGCTCGTCGTGTTCCTTGAATTTGGGTTTCAGCTCCAGGTATTTAGGGTTGTGTTTCCACATCTAGCGATTTATCCTTTAGTTCATTCTTGTTTGGAAAATAGCTGAACCTCAGTTTCGTTGAAGAAAAAGTGAAGTCTTTTTCAAGTCTTGACCAACTAATCAGTTGAGTTTAGGTCTGGCCTTTGACTGGGTCATTCTAATATACAAGGTGTTGGCCCAAACATTCTTACAGGAACTCTGGCTTGTTTTTCCTCTGGAAGCTGAACCTCCACCCTAGCCTCCCGTCTTCAGCACCCTCTAACGTGTTTATTTAATTGCCTGTACTTAGTTGCACTTATTTCCCCCACACGAACACCCACAGCATGATACTACGACCAAGATGTTTAAGGTGTTTTGGGGGTAAAGTGCAATTCTGCTTGCATTGTGAGAAAATCTGGAAAACAGATTTGAATACTTTTGCATTCCAAAGTACATGAGCATTGCACTGGCACTCCATCACACAGAGAAAAGAGTTCACAGAATCGCACAATAGACAAAAATAGGTATGTGCATGCTGTGAAAATGTTTACCTTTGAGAATGAAGCGGTGAGAGCAGAGACGGGGTAAAACACAGAGAGGCCTTGATTAGGACATTACCAAAGCATTCAGTACTCCCAAAGCAATGCCTTTCTCTAAACCACAATTTACAGCCATGAAGCAAATGTAACAGCTGCCCCCCTCTAAAAAATGCCTACGGACTTTATTGCTATCCCTAGCCCAGTGACTGTAACATTGTCCAGGTTGTTGCACCACAATGTACAGAACCATGAGTTCAGACACACGACTACTGCTTTGTGTTGAAATTCCTGATGTCATTTGTGATTTGCTGCCCAGTAATCATGGAAAAAGAAAATCAAAATCCAGCAATTTTCTTGTAAATGTCCAGTGCATTTTATGGATTTACTCAGAGATCCTGCCTTTTTTTTATTATTTTCTTAACTTACCCACACATGTCCAAATCTGTCCACCCATTTCTGTGACGGAGAGTCATACTCGATACCCTGTCCAAAAAGAGTGATTAAATGTATCCAAAAATGAGTCATTTATTCTCCGTGTGGATTTTGTTTGTCACGGTTTGTGATCAAGAAAACTGTTTATTACTGGAGGGCAACTCACAGCTGCACTCGTGTCACTATTCCTAACACCTGTCAGTGTTTAGGTGCAACTTTACCTACCGCATAGCTGACGAATCCAACAAAGACACCCGTGTTAAATTCTTAACACAGTTGACCCTTGAGGGGCTTTATTGAAGTTGATGAAATGCACATAATAGGGCGTGAGAATGATGTGAGCGGACAGAGGGCTTCGGCAGTTCAACGAGAGGAAACAGAAGGTAAAGTCGTTAAGGAACGGAGACCCATTCATTCAAGGCAGCAGCATTACATGCAGGTTCAGTCGTATAAATGTCTGACTGACGATTTTAAATGAATAATATTACTTTTAACTCAGTATTAATACTTTTAACTCATTTTGTGTGGAATAAGTGAACATAAACTAACCTTTTTAAACGGAAATTTAGGTGTAAGATGAGTTGCCCCCTATTCCTTACTGGGAATTTGACACCAAGTCCAATGATTGCAACTAAAATGACAGCTGTATAGCTGCTGTTATTAACACACCTTGTTCAGTATTTGAGAAGGCATGCAATTTGAAAGATCGTATTCAAAGAACAATCGTTTACGTCATTTAAAGTTGGACCTAAATTGTGTTGGTGTTGATTCCTTTCGTGAGACCAGACGACAGAAATCAACTTCCAGTCAACGTCCAGAGGCTTCCAGTCAAGAAAACTTTCACCCTCAAGCCACCCATGAAAGCATAAATCCCAATTTTTATCGTTTTGCTCGCAGGCTAACAATCTAGCCATTGAAAGCCTGCCAGCAGTTCTCTCTAACTTCATCCCTACAAAACAGAGAGAGTGGTCACCCTCTTAAACAAGAAACTAAAGTACATTATTTCTTAGAATGTCAAAGCTTCTCCTTATGGAAAATTACGAAGGAAGATAAAACAGTCGGAGCTGAAACAACACTTTCTGCCCTTTTGAAAAAAAAAAAAAACAGAAATTTCTATGCTGCAGGAAGGACTGCAACTTGTGATCACACTGTTAATTCATGCTGCTCTGGAAAATGTCATCACTTCAACCTGATGCCCTGCATCCATTTTTGCCTCACATCATCACATAATCAGAATGAGGCGTCTGTGAGCTTGAAAGTCTGAACAGATATATGTGTTAAAGAGGCAGGAAAAGAAAGGGGGTAATTTGGCTGTCATCTAATGTGATGTGTTCTGTTTTTCCAAATCCTCCTGCAGCTGTGTACCTATTTGTTCGACGGATACAGAGCATGTATTTATAATTGGGCTAACCTGAGCTTAATCTCTTAAACATATGTGCCTAAATCAGCTCCTCGAGGCTGCTAATAAGCCTCCTGCGTTAACCAATGATGCTGATTAGCGCCCTAATAAACAGTCTCACACCGCTGGGACCATCAAGAGTTAGAAGAGAGCCAAACCAAACATTATGTGAGAATTCAAGCAGATGGATCATTAAAAGAGCTGTGGCTGATTTTTCTGATTTGACTTCCAGGTGGGGTTTCCTTGATGGAGACTCTGCCTCGCAAGTCTTTCCAAACCGACTGGAAAGTCGCTCATTTAGTGGATTTTAATCAAAGCTGTTCCCCAAGCCCGGATACTTTCTGTTTTTAGTTAGTCTTTTTTTTTTTTTTTTTTAGTTTGAAGACACCAAATGCTTATGAAAATATTCCTACGTCTAAACCTTTTCTTTTACATTTTCTTAGGTTACATAGGCACATTTTAGGGGATTTTATGTGACAGAACAGCACAACGTCATACATTACAATGAAATGAAAGGAAAATTTCCACTCAACCCTTTTACCAGGATATCCTCTGCAATTATTTGCAATAAGTTGCCTTCACAACTCACCAATTTGGTTAATACACCCAACCTTAGACAGATGGTTTTAAGTAGCCAGTCTCATTTTTGGTCTGGGTACAGTCAATAAATACAGAGACAACTAACAGACCATACTTTACTTTGCATTGACGGGTTCTTTGAAGATGTTGTATTTTCTTCAACCAGCAAGATAAAGGCATTTGCACCCATGTCCTCCCCAGTGTAGACTGTGGAGAGCTGTAGGCAATTTCTATTTCTAAGCTTGGGATGAACAAGAGACTTCTGAAGAGAACACCAGGCAGATCAGGAATAATTTTAAAGCAGGGTTAGTTTCTTGCATACTTTTATCAATCTTTGGAAATCACACAGAGCACTATTCAGTCTGACACAAAAATATGGCAAAAGTATTCCACAACTGCAGCCCCACTAAGACCGAGCCATACTGCCAAATTAACAGCCCGGTCAAGAAGAGCATAAATCAGAGAAGCAGCCAAGAGGCACATGGTACTTTTGGAGGAATGCCAGAGATCCACTGTACACATTGGAGGATCTGTTGACAGGACAACTATTAGTTGTCCCCTGTAAAAATCTGGCTTTTATGCAAGAGTGGCAACAAGAAAGCCAAAATTGTCCATCTCCAGATGTGCAAGCCTGGTAGAGACATGTAAAACGTGACCTGGCACAATTGTGGTGATTATGGTTGTGGTGGTTCTACAAAATGTTAACTCAGTGGATAAATGTAAATAAAGCCACAGTTTTTTTTTTTTTTTTTTTTATTGTATGTATGCAGTACTTTCCTTTCGGCTCATAATAAATCAGTTTTTTTGCCAATTTATTACATAAAATTGCCATAATAAATTGTATTGTGACAAGATATACAAGTTCAGTAACTATGATTACTTTTACAATTTTTTTTTAAATTTTCTTTACCAAAATGAGACTCCCTACTGAACAACAGAGATACATGAATGTCATTTACATGCTTTATGTTCTGTATATTCCTTGTATAAAGTTATCTGTAACGTTAAAGCCCTTGTGTTTCTTTTACTTGTGTTTCAGAAGGAGTGTTCTAATTTCATCCGGGTCCTTCAACCGTATAACCAGACCCATCTGTACATCTGTGGAACAGGAGCCTTCCACCCCATCTGCGCTTATCTGGAAATGGGCAAAAGAGCAGAGGTACTTGATTATTTAATATACCCCGAGATAATTTAAAAGTTCTAGTTTTTTAATATATTGGTGGCTATGCAGAACGCAATTTAAATGAATGCTTGCTTTTCGTAAGAAGCGGCAACACTGCTGCAGAATCTGAAATGTCTACCACAGCAATTATCTTTCCATTTGTGTTTTCTTTTGTGTGAGAAAAAGATGGGCCGGCAAATAGTCCAGTTGTAGCAGTTGGATATTAAATAACTCTTCTCTTACATTAAAGATTAATCAGTTTTCTCCATAGAGGGCTGCAGGTTAATCAATGCACCAGCATGAGTTCTGCAGACCAATAATGGGCAGAGGTGTGAGTGCTTTCACCATTAAGGCCTTATTTTAGACATTTGCTCACTTGAGCTCAAAAAAGTGCCATCACCGGATGGAAAACACATCTTACTTATTTTTGCTCTTTCCTACTTGACTTTACACTTCACTGTTGCAGAAACTGTTGTTGACCTGTGACAGAACAGCCCAACTGTGTTATAAAAAACAACACATTACTCACTGCTCATGTCAGGCTGAATTTGTTTTGCATCCCAAACCCAAAATAGAACGCTATAATGAGAATATATTGTAACTTGAAACAGAGGCTATAAATGTACTTTCCACCGGACTTATATGTGGCTTTCATTAGCCTCAAGCTGAACTTTGACTCCCTTTCACCGCAGGACAACATATTCCGACTGGCCTCCCAATTTGAGAATGGCAGAGGGAAAAGCCCCTACGACCCCAAAATGCTTTCAGCATCACTCCTGCTTGGTGAGTTTGACCACTCCCTTTATCACCTCAAGGAACACGGTCGCCGTGGAGACGGTTCTTTATTTCTGACTGAAACAACTCATCGGCAGATGGAGAGCTGTACTCTGGAACATCTGCTGATTTCATGGGAAGGGACTTTGCCATTTTCCGTACCCTCGGAGATCATCATCCAATCAGAACAGAGCAGCATGATTCGCGATGGCTTAATGGTATGATAAACTTCTTCTCTAAGACAGAAAAATGACTGATCTACCAGACACATACTGTCCTACTTCTTAGCTACACAGCATGTATTGATGTCCAGTTTTTCAAAAAGAGTACTCTTTTGCTTAAAAATTATTGTTGGTTAAAGACCAGAAACACCAAAAGATTGTTTTTAATGTTTTAATTAAAACTTCTGGCTGGTTTTTTTTTAAGTGAAAAAATAAGGTAAACCCACTTCTTCAGTTGTAAGTTTTAGGTTGGGACAGATATGTTGTAACAGCAGGATGCAAAGATTGTCAAGGCCGTATGCCTGGGTCTGTTCTAGCCTCTTTAAATTTTAAACTTTGTGTTTGAAAACCACACCAGCTTCCCACGGCTAAAGCTTCCTGTAGAGATGTCATGAAGGAGGGGATCAGCCACCGAGAAGTGGACTTCAGTATGGCCACAGCAGATAGTTGATGGAGGAAATGGTCAACATTTGGACTTCCTCTACAGTTTCTGAGAAATATTGTTATTATTTTTACAAGCAAAGCAGCGTAAAAAATTTAAACGGTCTGAAAAGCAGCCGTTATTTTGAGAAACCAGCTCTAGCAACAAAACTGTGGGTATTATTTTTGGCTGAATCATAAACTACTCATGAACCAAAGAAGCAGGAGTGCAAAACGTCTCGGCTTAGAGAATATAAGTAAATGATCAAAATTCAAAGGTTGGTTAATGCTACATATTTGTACCAAATTATGGCCTTCCTCTTCAACCAACTGTCTTTTTGGCTTTTTAAATTTTCAACTTTCATCAATATTTACTTGTCAAGTAAAATTGGATAAGTGTGGTCAAAACCACCAGCACAGCCCATAATTAGAAAAAAGAAAAAAGACACTGCTGATCTTTTCATTTGACTTTGAAGGATTTAATTCTCCCCTTAGCCTCAGGTCTTGAAACATTTCCATTCATGTGCAGACATCAGATATCAGATCTCATTCAGAAAGCCACTGGATTTTTCTTGTTATAGTAAGATTAGAGCTGCAGTGAGGGTTATTGACTTCTCAGTCTCTCTGGCTATCTATCACCACTGCAAGATGACTGAGAGAGCCACAAAAGGTCAATTCGAACTTTTCCCTCAAGCTGTGCCATCCCTTTTCCTCCCTCTTTCCCACAGAACTAATCCACTTTCAGCTGTTTTGCTGTAGTGGAGTCAAATTCCTTCCAGTTCCTCTCAACCCACCCATACCATCAAAATCACAAATACTGGTCTCGGTGGTGCTGATTACTGTGACATATTAATAGGAGTCATTTAGAAGGGAGAAGTCTTTGTTATAGCTCTAATCCCCATCAATCTTTCACCTTGTTCAAACAAATACGCCGGGGATTGCAGCCATTCGGCTCTGCAAAATCCAACGGCGTCTCAACAAAGGGAGGATTGTAATTGCATGGATTACTGGGGAGGGAATCTCCCATTGAGCCTTTATCAACAAAGTTACATGGTACTCGAACGTAACAAGAGGAATACTATGGAATGAATCAGTAATACCGGATGATTCTTAAAGGATTTAGGGTTAAATGGTAGTTTAGAGTTTGTTACGTTTATTTATGGATTTCTTCACATTCTTATTCACTCTGAATCTGGCTCCAATATCCTCTGAATAAAGAGCTCTTTTGTCGATAACATGTGTGATTAATTGAAAAACGCTTTTTATAAGCTTAAAAGATTTCTGATGGTGTACATTTAGCAGCCCATATTCATCGTAAAAAGGTCTCGAGAAGTCTATATGATTTATAACGGAGTTCTCGCACCAACGCGGGCGATTATAAATCTGCTCCCCGCTTTGGCTGCACTCTCCTTTTTCACAGCTACTTCATATCCTAAAAGGCTGCAGAGATGTAACATGGCACTGCTTGTTTCTACCCGGCTAACCCCCAAGCTTTTCAGATGCAGGCTCGATTTACGCCTTGTGATGATGCCTTTAGTGGTTGTGATAACTTTCTGCTCGCTCGGTACCTAAATTCAGGCTTTTCCGATTAGCCTGGATATTTTCTCAAACTTATGGTCATTATATATTTATTCAATTGTTATTAGAGCTGTGTGTTTTTGTGAGGATGTGGTATGGAGACGGGGCTTTTATTGGCTCTGGATCTGGAGCACTTATTCCAGGTAAAGTCAGATAGTGTAGCAAAATGGGACAAAGTGTGGGGTTGTTAGCAATTATACCTCAGTATAACTGAGGTATAATTGTAATAATAATAATCAAAATACAACTGAATTGATTTCAGAGTTGTAACATAAGAGTACTGCAATTGAAATAGAAATTTAGAAATAATTAGGGACGTCATAATCTGGATTTTTGATGTCGCTGAAACCTATCCGAGTTATTTATCCGAGAATAGACATAAAAATGTCTATTCATTTTTATGAATAGACATTTGAAGATGTCATGTCCTGGATAAACATTTCATAAAAATCCAAGCAATGTAAAAATTTATTTTGGTCGAAAATGACTGTCTTTTAAAGGTTTATCTGAGTTAATACAGCTGTTGTCTTAAATAAAAGATGTATTTTTATGAGAGGCAACATTTTTGTTCCCCCTGCGTTTCCACTGCAATTATCCTGTCAAAAAAATTAATAGTGGAAAAATTCAAAGAAAGAAAGAGTACAGTAAATGAATGTTTTGGAAATAAGATTTTGGACATCCACAAAGATCAAGGTATTTTCTTTTTTCCAGACAAATGTACCAAAAAAGTTGTTTTCTTGCTTCAGAGGGCTAGCAAAATTAAGACATCCCGTAACATTACAGTAGGCAAGTTAAGATTTGCTTTAATATTGTTTTCGTCTTTTGCTCCAGACCCCAGATTTATTGGCGTAAACTTGATCCCTGAAAGTGACAACCCTGAGGACGACAAGGTCTTCCTCTTTTTTAAGGAGAATGCAATGGACGGAGAGCACACCGGGAAAGCTACAATTGCCAGGATAGGACAACTGTGTAAGGTAACAACACACACGAACAGAATAAAATCCCTCTCATGATCTTAATTGTAATGACAACACCAGTGCTATTTAATTCTGTTCGAGGTAGTTCGGGTAGATGTATGGCTGACAGAAATGTAATTTCTCTCTGCAGAATGACATGGGAGGTCACAGGAGCCTTGTGAACAAGTGGACTACTTTTCTAAAGGCTCGTCTCATCTGTTCAGTTCCCGGGGTCAATGGGATTGATACACACTTTGATGAACTCCGTAAGTGTGGGTTCTTAGTTTGCAAAAATGGAAAAAAAATAAAAATAAATAAATGTTGACAATCCCTTTTAAAATGTTCTCTCATTTTTATGTCTGATTTCTAGAGGATGTATTTCTCATGAGCTCCAAGGACCCAAAGAATCCAGTTATCTATGCCGTATTCACTACTTCAAGGTACAGACCTTAAATACAATGACCTTCAGTCTCTGCACTTAAGGGCTTAAATTCTCAAATAGCGTGACGAATTATGGCCATATCGTATTTGTTTCGTCAATTTCCTGCCAGGAGATCAAAAGGAGTTGATTTATTTTTGTTGGCAAATCCAGTTTCTTTGTATGTTATAAACATAGGCTTTATATTTTCTATTAAGTAATCATTAAATAATTTTATCTTTTTGGGTGTAATTCAGTTAGCATTTTAAGCTCAGAGGAGAATGTGATCGACCAAGTGTGGCCCAGTCGAAATTCTCAGACAGCACTCCTCTAATTCACTTACAGGTGTCCTACGGTTGTTTTCCTCTCCAATCAAAAACCTCTTCACTTCTCGGCTTAGAAATTACTTTCATCCAATTCCCCCATTCCTCGCTACCTGTCCCCCATCGCATTGAAACCCTGGCAAACCTTGTCGGGGAAATCGCATTACGGAGCATAAGGGAGCCAGAGAAACATGATATTCACTTAGCAAGAATGCACGTTCCTCCCCTGGCCACCACCCCAGCCATGAATGGGGATTTTCTTAGGGGCCGGGTGTGGCTCTTTTTTAAGCATGTGGAGAGGTGAATTCATGGGGAAGGGCAGATAAATGAGCTGAAATGGCACAGATGGCGGCACTTATCGTGATGATGGTAAATTTGCATTCGGAAAAGGAGGAGGGGGGCTGGGTGGCCATTTTTGCGTCCACTGCTGTGTGTGAGGGGCTTCAAAAGAGGACAAACACGTCCCCCCGTCAATCACAGCCAATGATAAGACGAGGTGAATGGAACAGCGGTGCGGGCTAACACATACGGACAGGCGCCTTGCGTTGCCACACCCGTATGGCTTTTCTCTGCTGAGACTGGTGCACGTTGGCGGGCATCCACCGATGTGTTCGCATGCCTTGCTGCACAGAATCACCGACGCACGTACACACACATGCACTTTAAAATTCAATTATGGGGCATTGAGGAATTAAAGGGGTTTAATTGGTTTTCTAAGTGGCCGATTTTCAGAGATGAATAGACCAGACACTCAGAAGGAAGTGACTTTTAATATCACTGCTTAATGAGGCACACGGAAGCCGTAACCGACAGATCAATGTTGGATTGTGCCCCTGCGTGTGTATGTCTGTGCGTATTTAGCATATTATTTTGGTTGTGTGTCTGCACAAACACATAACCGCTCGTCTTCCTCAGCGGGCATATTGCAGTGTCTTTTCTTGCCCCTGGAGTTAATTGAATTTCTTTGTAATTAACATTTCCAAATGCTAATCCATTCATCTTCCATGCTTTGGTGAATAATGTTGGCTGTGTGTATGCCAGCCACATCCCTAATTAGCCTGATACAAATTCCCACCGCAGTCAGCAACACAAAGGACATCTTGAATGTTCCTCAGTCATTTGGTTCATAAGATATGCTGAAGACCTGCTTCATGAAATAAAATCTTCCATGTGGGCATCTGGTAAAAAAAATAATAAAAATAATAATAAGAATTAAATGCTGGATGTCAGCGAGTAAACTTTAGAATGTTTTTAAGAGCAAACACACTAAATAAAATAATAATCCAAGGCTTAAATCAAAGGTTCGCACTTCACATTTTTTGTCAAAACACTTTTCCAGTCTCGAGGTTCCAGTTTACATGTGTATAGTGGTTGGGCAGGCATTCTCAGAAAAAAAAAAGAAAGAAAGATGCGAAATAAGTGATAAAAAAGGAAGGGAGGGAGGAACAAATAAAGGATGGAAGGGAAGATGGAAGGATAAAAAGAAAGGGAGGTAAGAGTATTAGAATGGAAGCAACAAAAGAAGAATGAAGAAATGAGGAAAGGAAGGATCTTTATTCTTCACTGTTTTATGGCAAGAACAAACGAGATAAAAGAAGAAGAGAATAAATGAAAAGGATGGAAAGAATGAAGACAAAGTCAACCTTAATAGGGAAGGAAGAACTACAGAGTGATCAGAGGGAGAAAAAAATGGAATAGAAAGAGGAAGGCAGGAAGGATGGATTGAAAAGTTTGAGTAGCTGAATGGTCAACGGAGGGATGAAGACAACATAGCAATGAAATCAGGAATAAAGTCTTGACGCAAAACCGTTTTCCATAATACATTTAATATTTCCAAACCTAGAGAATTCATAAATCAATTTCCCTACTTTCCCTAGACGCCTTGTAAAAAAAAAAAATAATAAGTTCTAAACATGACTGAATGATAATTGACTTAAGTTCAAATTGTCACCATATCATTGTATGATGGTATAATATTCATGGGAGTTACCAAATTCCCCATCTCGATGAGTCAATGTGTAAATTGCTGCAATCTGTTTGACCCTACAAAGCATAGAGTGGATAGGTACCCCCACTCCCCCTGCTCTGTTTTTTTCCACATGACTGTTCTTTGCCTGTTTGGAGCTCATATGAACAGGGACGGCGAAATCCATCCATCTGGCACAGGCAAAGGCTAGCAAAAATATTGGAAGGGATTTTAAGAAAAGCTCTCTAGCAGGTCTTCAGTTTTGTTGGTGGCGTGCCCAAATTCCTGTCTGTTCTCGCGGGGCTGAGAACAGTCAGAGAGAAGTTCCAATCTGTCATCTAGTACTTAGGTAATGACAGCCTCGCTCCTCTCCATCTTTGTGTGATGAAGGGTCATTTTGTTGTCTTTCTTCAGTATTCCACAAGACCCTAATCCCGGCCTTGTGCCCAATCATTTATGAATCCCCCTTGTTTGTCTATGATGAATCTTTCCTCCCCCTTCCCATTCTGTATACTTTTGCACTCTCACCCTTTCTATGTCTGATGTTCTCTCTCCACAGTAACATATTTAAAGGCTCGGCGGTGTGTATGTACAGCATGGCTGACATCAGGAGGGTTTTTCTGGGTCCCTATGCCCATAGAGATGGGCCCAATTACCAATGGGTCCCTTTCCAAGGGAGAGTGCCCTACCCCCGCCCCGGCACTGTAAGTGTTGAGCTACAGAATGTAATCTTTTTCAGAGAAATACATACGTAAAACCGCTTTTATTTTTATATTTTTATTTTACATTTTAGTGCCCCAGCAAAACATTCGGAGGTTTTGATTCCACCAAGGACCTTCCAGATGATGTCATCACCTTCGCCAGGGGTCATCCTGCCATGTACAACCCAGTGCACCCAATTGGGGGACGGCCCATCATGGTTCGAACAGATGTGGACTATCAGTTCTCCCAGCTAGTGGTGGACAGAGTTGAAGCGGAGGACGGGCAATACGATGTCATGTTCATAGGCACAGGTACAATCATTTGTCACTTATGGCAGCTTCAGCCAATAAAAGATTTTGGTTAATTTTGTGCTTTTTTTTTTCTTTAAATCAAAGCAAATTAGCCTGAAACAATTATGGTGGCTTCTTGCAAACACATACAATAATAGACTTAATGGTGCATTGAGATTTCATGTCCACAGACAAAAAAGTGTGGACATCTTTTAAATCTGCAGGTCTGGGTCTAACATTATCTAAACCATTCCGTTGTAGTTTTTGCTATATTTTTAGGAATGTTGTCAAACTCTTCCCTATTTTTGTAGGGTTGCCCTGTATCTAGTTATCTGTTTCTGAGTATTTTTCGTGTCCCTTCTAGCGGTGTCACAGAGCAACTGAGTTTATACACTGAATAGATGACACCCAGATTAAGTGTACCTATCATGTGAGCTGGATTTTATTCAGGGGTTTGTAGCAACCCCTTTTTTCTCAGAGGTTTCTACAACTGCACTCTACACTTTTAGGACTTGTATTCCGATAATACTTTTTTAACCATTTCCAAATTTTCTTAATTTGTCAATTATGTGCTTCATTGTGTTGGCCTGTGACGTGGAATAGTACAAGATACTATATTTCCTACTACAGTACATCTGTTAGAACCAGCTGCTGGAAGAGAAAAAGGCAGCATCTACTGGGCTAACCAAAAAACCCTTTCCTAAACGGTTGTTCTTTGTTGGTTTTAACTGCTGTGAAGTGATCAGAAAATAAGTATTTATGTCTCAGTTTTGTTCCCATGACTTCTGCCTCAGCTCCTCATTCTTTCTCAAGCTCACTTTACCACAGCAATTTTGACCACACCCGATCAATCTATTCCCCCTGCTGACAGAAAAGGGGCATAAATGGCCGAGTTTGATTGTTGGGGCTTCAAGCCGCCTCACATTTAAAATGCTTAAATGCACCGAATTGGACGATTGAAGGGTGAAATGACTGAGAGAAAGACGCATGGGGGTATTTAAGTATTTGGATCAGTTGACCTAGTCTATAAAGTTAAAACACAATGAGTCAGACACACTTAGTCATATTTTTATCTGTTTTCTTCAGATATGGGAACAGTGCTAAAAGTGGTAACGATTCCCAGAGAGAGCTGGCATGACCTGGAGGAGGTCGTGCTTGAGGAGATGACTGTTTTCAGGGTACGACGTCGAAAACTAAGCAATTCTAGCAGATTGTCCATGTTGCAGATCTTTTTGTTTTTTCTTCCAACTCTGTGTTTTTCATCACTTGTATTGTGAACTTCATGCCTCTTGTTTGTTTTGTACAGGAGCCTACTCCCATTACCGCTATGGAGCTTTCCACCAAACAGGTAAAAGCTTGTTTTCACATGGCATCATTACACCAAAAATGTTTAAGTGAAGTGATTGCAGGAGCGTCTGTTGGTTTTTCACCAAACCAAGATCATGTCCCTTCTAACAACAAAACCCACAAGCGACTTCTTTTCTTATTGAGTAATTTTCCAGTCGAGCCACGCAGGGACATTTAATTTTACGTGCTCGCCTTTTCTTTCACTCCCACAGCAACAGCTGTACCTTGGCTCAGCCCTGGGAGTATCACAGATGTCTTTACACCGCTGTGAGGTGTATGGGAAAGCCTGCGCCGAGTGCTGCCTGGCCAGAGACCCTTACTGTGCTTGGGATGGTGCTGAGTGCTCCAGATACTTTCCTACCGCCAAGAGGTAGGAGCTTAGACACATTTAAAACTCCTCTGTAAGCTTTGTTTATCCTCTGGGAATTTGCTCAGGCTCTATGGCTTTTCTTTCTAATCATGTTAATGAATATAGTCACTCCGCAGAGCTATCACTACACCTGCAAACTGCATTTGAAGGTGTGGATGTTTTTGGATCATAAGGTTTGCTTCTCTAATCCCAAACTCCCTCTAGCCCTTCAGCCACTGTTAAAAATCAAACACAAAGAAAAGAAAAACATAGATACAGTTCACATGCCAGACCACCTAAACATGGATGTGATCAGATTATTACAGACACAAAAAAAAACTCTCGTTAAATACGCGCAAGCACAAGTATGCATTCCAAGAAATACAATCCAGGAACCTGGGTTAGTATTCCTGCCAGCAGCAATTTTGTGTCCATCACCCCACAGTCGAGCTACACACACACACACACACACATACACACACTCATAAATATACATACTCCAGCTCACATGCACTAAATTATAGCCAACAGGAGCTGTCTGACCGCTTCACCCTGCAGCCAGGAGGTATGAACACCCTCAAATTACCCGGCGCTGTAACCAGCAGGCTTAAGCCGACCGCTGTAGCTCTCGCACACATCGAGCAACACCAGCCCTCTGTCTCATTCATCCAGGACTTCTCACACCAGCAGAATTAGGCCAGTGAGTTTACTCCAGCCTGGCAGGGTTACAGCAGAGATGGCGCACCCGATGGTTAAAGGCCAGGGCTGGCTCCTCTCAGGTCTCGTCAACACGGCACATAGTTTTCCTCCCTTGAACAAGAAAGGGACGTAAAAAGACAGAAATGCCAACCCACGAAATGCACAGAAAGTGTTTGAGCAACAGAGAATACATTGTTCAAGGAGGGAAGAGGAGAGAACATCCCTTATTTACATTTTCTTTTTTTTTTTTTTTTGGATTTGAAAACATGTTTTCTTGGAATTTATGTGATAGACCAACACAAAGTAGTTCATGATGTGAATAAGACTTGATAAAATAATTTGTCATTGGTCCCTTTTACTTTGACACTGCTAAATAAAAATGCGATTACCCTGAGAAATCAACAAATTATCACATCCAACCCACAGGTGTATAACGCATTCTCAGCTTAAATCCATTCTTTCTGTGAAATCCTAGGGGGATTTTTAAAGAACTTAATTTTTCCTGCTGGACAAAATTGTCCTCACAGTATGATGCTGCCACCACTATAGACAGATATAGTATTGACAGTAATGTGGAGTCTTGCCATTTTTTCATAAACCCCAGAATTGTAGTGTTCCTGACTAATTCTTTATCATTTCACCAGATTAATTAATTTGTCATACAAAGTTACTGTGATCCTCTTGGTTTCTTCTCCAATTCATGTGCCTCTTGCTGAGGTGGCAGTCGTGCCTCACTCTGTCCATTTTCAGATTGCAAATGCATTGGATTTTATTTCTGGGTGCCAGAATAAAGAGTAGATTTTCATTTGTTCAATAAAAAAACAAAACAAAAGAAGCATGTAGCATTTTTCTTCTAAGTAGCTATTAAATACTAATTTGTGTTTTATAAAATTCCAATACATGTTTGTGGTTATAATGTGACCAATTTTGGGAAAAAAACAATTCCAAAGGTTTGAAAACATCATTAACCTCTTTAGTAGAATACATGATGCTTACCGACCAGTTTAACAAACTTTTTGTTTCTTTTTTTGGTTTTCGCTGCTCGGCGTCTTTCCATTCAGCCCTCATGTTGAGGTCACCCTATTTTCTTATTACATCACGAGTCGGCCTGTCAACAGTTTTAAACCGTGACAGCTAGAAAAGGGGGGGGCGACATTCACAGCTATTCAGTAAAGCCGCACTATGAAAATGCCTCACCATTATGTTAGAAACCCAAATGACGTAGTGGAATTTCACAAAGAGACGACAAAAAAACAAAAAAAAAATGAGGCTTTTCTCAATGGCAAAACAATTCAGAATGTGTTCCGTAATAACGGCTCGGCAGAGGGAAATGAAGCGTGGCATTGCCTTGATTAGCAGGCTTACGTTTCTGACTTTCTTTCCAGATTTTAGGATTTATTGTTTATTTTTGCTCCATTTATGCGAATAAGCAGTGGTATAAAGGGTGAACGCCATACCATTTTTCAGCTGCATTGGGTAATATTACCCTCTAGTGTTTGAAATCGAACAGTACATGACATAAAACTGGTGGTAGGGGTCAGTATAACATGGATTTCTTCCCTGGTGTTTTTATTGCCAACAATCTTTTAAACTGACGTTTCAATCACAGGAGAACCAGGCGACAAGACATCAGAAACGGAGATCCGCTCTCGCAATGCTCAGACCTTCAACATCACGGTACTCAAAAACTGCCTCCCACACACACACGCTGTCTTCCATTGATACCAATTTCTCTGACTGTTTATTTTTATTTATTTTTCGTTAGACGACATGGATGGTTTAGGAGGCAGCATAGAGGACAGGAGTGTGTTCGGTGTAGAAAACAGCAGCATGTTTCTGGAGTGCAGCCCCAAATCTCAAAGAGCGCTGATTTACTGGCAGCTGCAGAGGCCCAACGACGATCGCAAGCAAGAGGTTTGTGTGCACATTTATGCGAGCATGTGTTGTTTTGTGTCAAATAGGGAACATCTGTGAAGAATGGGGAAATTTCTGGATGTAAAATTCAGTGCCTCTGCAGTATAGATCATAGGTGATAATAAATCCATCTTTAAACAAAAACCAAAAAATCTATCATTTTTGCAGATAAACTGATGTTTTACCCCCCTGTTCTATTCTCTGAGCCAAAACCTTTGTTATCTTTAATCCACAGAACTCAAAGTGCAAAAAACCCTGGGTGTGGATGTTTAGGGTCGCTTTTTTGACCCAAGGATGTAACCAATTACATTTTGAAAAGATTTGCACTGTGGCGTTATTTTTCTAGCTGGTCAGTGAGAGCATGTTGTTTCAGGATCCAGTAAAAGAGAGAAATAGGATACAGGAAGCTGAGTTGAGCTACAGAGCCATGGGTCCAAAGGTTTATCTGATGCAAAACAAAGACGTTTTATAAGTTGATCTGAACGGATATTACAGCTGGATTAGAAATATGATATGGGTTGATGTGAAAACGAGTGGGCAGACCCGCATAAAGTGTTTTCCCTTAGCATTTTTCAACGCCACAAACTGCATTGCACTTAATTGGGATTTTATGTCATAGCACAACAGGAAGTAGTGCATAAAGTGAAGTTGAAAAGTTGGGATAACTGGTTTTTAAATATGATATAATAGGGACCGGTGACTTTTTGTACACAGCTTCATCACCAGTTGTCTTAAAGTTGCTTCAAGAAAATAAAAGATATATCACAAAAGAAAATAATTTCTGTAGTAATCTAAAGTTTCTATTTGTTTAAATGCACAACAAAGAAATTGGGTGTAAATGTTATTAATGGGGCGCCGTGTGGCTCAGTTTGCAGTGGTAGACTGTCGTTCTTAACACACTTGGGTTCAGTTTCCAGTCTCGGACCATTTGCTGCATGTCTTCCCTTTTCTCTCCCCCTTATTTCCTGTCCACTTTCTGTACAAGAAGGGTCACTAAAGCCTAAAAAATAAAAAGTTGGTGTATGAAAAGTTGTGCATAGATTAAATGTGGTTTAGACTCATTAAGCTTCCACTATATTGTTGCTAATTGTGTTCTTGTTGCGTCTGTGTTTCTATGTCAGATTAAGATGGATGATCGGGTGCTGCGTACAGACCAGGGTCTGTTGATCCGCAGCCTGTCCCTGTCTGACACGGGAGTCTATCACTGCCAGGCGGTGGAACACGGCTTCATTCAGCCCCTGCTGCGTCTCAACCTGCAGGTCATCCCCACCCAGAGACTTGGGGACATTCTGCCTGGGCTTCCCAGTGCAGGGGGCGGCGCAGGTAACTCAGCCAAGCACAGGGTCTGGTACAGAGATTTCCTGTCTCTCTTAGACCACCCGGAGCTGAACAGCGTGGAGGAATTTTGTGACAGAGTTTGGAAGAAAGAGCGCAAACAGAAGAAGGTGAAAGCTCCCAACAGCAACGGCAAATCTGACAGTGCCCCGAGCTCTGCGGCGCGACCCAAGGCTGCGGCCCCCACTGCTCAGAAACAGCAGGCTAGTCCGCCAAACAGCAGGCCGTGGCTTCAAGCTGGAGATCCAGTGGGGGAGGGGCCAACTCGCAGCCAGAATACCCAGAAAGGTCAACCGAATCTGAGCGCGGTCCCTAAAAACGGCCCGAAGACGCAGAACGGAGCAAACGTGCAGGGCGGCCCGGGCGGGTCGCAGGTCGCGGGGGGCGCTCGGGTCAGCAGCCAGCATACGGCAAAATGGAGACGGATGCAGGAAAACAAGAAGGGACGCAACAGGAGGACCCATGAGCTTCAAAGACCCCCACGTAGTGTTTGAGAAAAGGAGCTGGGATGCACACCTTCAAGCAAATCTACACACGTACAAGCACAAAGCCATGCATCAACATCTACCCATACTATGGGTTGTGAATCCAGCATAATATAAAACAAACAACAATAAAGAAAACAAACACCCAGCACATTTTCTGAGATAACATACATGAACTACATCCTTGTAACAAAAGCAAGACGAATGGTCAGAACTTGTGAAAAAGACAAGCAGAGGATTGAAAGCCAGGAACGCATTGGATAAAGTTGTTAGAACACGCCTGTTTGCCCGGGAATACATTCTGGCAGACGCTCTTTCAAACCTCCTGTACATAAGCTACAAATATAAGACTGGGACTGAAAAATATTAAGTCACAGATTTGTCTGACTTATAATGCTGACAGGACAGCCGCAGAGACGTTAATAAATTTGCAGACATTTACGGAAGCAGAAGCGAATTGTCCACTGCGACCTGTTTCCACGTGTGAACTTAATACACGGAAAGTGGTCGGAAAAGTCGTATTTTGAAGGACTTTGTAAGGAGAAGAGCAGAGCAACAACAGCGCCCTTAAAGCGGGAAAGAGAAGGGTTCACCTCGACGTGTGCACGCCTTGCACCAGTAGTTCTCAAACAAAGAAAAACAAAGAAAACATGCAAAGTTATACCACTGTGCAGACCAAGTTCTTCATCATAACCGATTCTTCTGAGGCTGGGAAAGCATTGTGCATGTTGTTGTCAATCAATATTTTAATAAGCTATTTTCTTTACTCCTTACCTTACGAGAGCCTGAATTACGTTTGCTTCCTTTAACAGTCTGTGCTCAATCGAGGTGCACACATCCTCTATAAAGAAAAGACAGTTCCTTGCAAAAGTACTCACCATTTCAAATACTCATGTATTTTGAAGATTTTATGACATAGTCCAACATAAAGTTGCACATTAATGTGGGGTGGGAAGAAATGGATGTGTGGCTTTCAATTATTTTCATGAAATAAAAATCTTTCAGTACTTGTTAAAACTACCTTTTGCTGCAACTACAGTTCAGAGTCTTTGCTCAGGGCTCAGTTAGTTTGAGTGCAGAGCGCCCATGAACAGCAGAGTTGAGGTCTTACATCACCAGGCTGCATATTCTCATGTGGATTTACGTCTCAGTGATTTTAACACATGAAAATAGCCTGCATTCGTTCAGTCCATCTTTCCATCACCTCTGGACAGTTTTCCTGTCCTGACTGGAGAAAAGCATTTCCACAGCATAACAATGCCACCATCATATGGCACTGTAGGAATGGTGCGATCAGAGTGTTAGTTTTTCTCCACATGCAACATTTTGCAGATTGATAAAAATTGATTTCACACAGACAGAGCATCTTCTTTTACATGTTTGAAACGAGATGCTTAATTAATTGTGCCCTAATTAATCTGGCCCAATTAATTAGGGACTTATTTCAGGAGTGCGTCTTTCCAGACAACAGATGTTTTTTTCATCGGAGATGGTGATCATTTCCACAACCTCCAAAGTCACCTTTGGTTGCTTTTCTGATTGTCCTCTTCTTGACCAGCCTGTCAAGTTAAGCTAGTCTTAGGGGTTTGCAGATGCCATGTACTCAGATTAAGCTTCACTCGATATTTGGTCATAGCTTGGGATGTAGTTTCATAGCCTAACTTTACTTTAAACTTCTCCACAATTTCTTCACACCCACAATTTCTTCAATCGAAGAAATTCTTCAATTTCCTCAACCCGTCTGCCATGTTTCTTGGTCTTCATGATGCTGTTTGTTCAATATTGTCCATTAAGAAGCCTGTGAGGCCTCCACAATTTAGCTGTATTTATATTGATAACATACACAGAGGTGGACACTATTAATTAGGTAACTTCCAAAGGTTGTTTGTTGTTTTTTTTATAATTATTATTATTTCCTATTTACGGGTATCAACATAAAGGGTGCTGAATAAAAATGCATGCCACACTTTTCAGATTGGTCCTTGTGAAAAGTTTGGAGAAGCTTGCATCCTACTCTTTCCATTTCACAGTTGTCCACTACTTTGTTGTAGCGGGACAAAAGCGCGTTGATGTTTGTCGTCGCGACGAGACAAAATGCAACAAAGTTTAGGAATACTATTGTAAGGCACTGCCCTGTTCTCTATGTGCATAATCCCATCCGTCCCCTGAATTTCCTGAGTAACTTATGATGTTAATACTTTTTTTTTTTTTTTTTATTAATAAAAACTGGGACGAAAATCCCAGTTCAAAGCTATGCTGAAAACCCAGTCTGAATTGCTTTGTGTACATATATACATCAACCTTAATTATCTGTGTATATACAGTAAAATGACAGTACAAGAGCACCATTTAATTATTATTTATTGTTCATTTTTTTGTGAAAGGGTTGGATTTATTTTTGATATATTTTTGTCTCATCAGTGCATTGGGAAAATGACGGCATCAGCAACAAAGTCTAATTACCGGACCAACTGGCTAAAGTTTTATTGTAGTGTGTCCCCCTTTTTTTGGGGGGGGAGGATTAAAGTGTCAAGTTTAGCGCAACAACTTTTTGTGGCTTCAGTAATCTCATTTTGACAACGATAAGCACAATTTTATCTCTTTCGCCTTTCGTCATGTCCTCTTTCTCTCTCGACCCCCCGTCCACCATGTCCTCATTTCACCTCGTAGCTGTTATGTGTAAGATAATTCTCCGAACTGAAAAACATTAGCTGTGAATCTCTGTAAGAAATAGTGGAGAATATTGTTAAATCTAGTCTGAGGAGAAGACACATTATACTGCATGTGAATGCTACCTTACAGTAAGTGCATCTTTTTCTATCGTCTTTTTATGTGTTTCGTGTGAGAGCTACAATTCCCTTGAACATTTTGTTTTTGTCTTTTTGCCAAAACAGTGATATGAATGACAAACATTCTGGCCAAAGCCGTTGAGGATCTCTCTCCCCACTTCCTTAATCTTTGATTCGAAGATGGCATCTACTGTGTCCTCCCCCCTCTCCTCAACTCGACTAAACTAAAGTGTTGATACAATAAATTAGAGCAGATAATGTTCCACAAAACACTCAGAAGTTTGTTTCTCCCTGAGATTTAGAAGTATGAGAGAGCAGAGAGTTACCGCTGCTGTGACACAGTTCTTTCTGGCATGCATTCAGTTGTCTAAATAAACATCTCTGTTACAAAAAAAAAAAAAGATGTTTCTGTGCTCTCCTTTCTTACAAAAATTTCCTGCAAAGTTTAATTTACGGAATGTTTTGTTGTGTGTGGGTGTGTGTGTTAGTGTAACAAGCTCATTCTAGTTCAAAGCTTTGAACTGCCAGTCCCACCGTGTTGCCTGAGGCTTCCTGAACCCTCATCAACCTGACTGAAGTCTCCTGGTAAGTTATTTAGTGTAAGAGGCTAAAAGGGCTTGAATAAGGTTAAATAGAGGCAGAGCTTTGGGACGGATCTTATTGCATGGACCGCGTTGACACATGTGCATGGCTTTTGAAGTGCTTTGAGTGAAGTAAATGTGAAATTGTCAAACAACGAGCACAAACATTTCAAGCCACGAGTAACCCTGGAGTTTTGCGTTTGATGTTATATTTGATGAGGCAAGTTGGGCTCGGATGTAGCCACTACCGTAGAGGTATTCAGCGTCAGTCCTCTGGTTCCAATGCCCTTCAACTTTTAGATATGCCTCTACTTCAGCACACTTGAGTCAAATAATCAGGGACTCTTCGGCGGGACTCTGGAAAACTTAACTGCCTGCGGAGGAGGGGATTCAGCCATTTGACTCGGATCTGTTGGACCAGGAGACATCTGAAAGTTGCAGATGTGTTTTCAGCTCCTTGAGGACTGAGGGTTGAATACAACTGCACAATGGCGACACCCAGTGGTTCATACACTATATTGCTGTTGCAGCCAACTCCAGTCATCAGACTCACTTTTTTATGTCTTAAAATAGGAAGTAATAGAATTGTTTATATTTAATCTGAATTAGGGGTGACATTTGCTTACAAGCAATAAACATGTCCCTATAGAACAATGTGCTAAAGAACAAATTTAACTTTTAAAGACATTCTGGGTTCAAGTCCAGTAGTCCTAATAAAATCAGTAATCTACTTGCTTAACTTCTAAAGTACAATAAATAAAACAGCAATTTCTATATTGCTGTGGAAAAGGATGCATCACCTTACAGATTATGTTTTTGCTCCAGGCCATAAAGCCTTTTTTATGGTCTGGAATTATTTTTATTTTTTATTTTTTATTTTTTTTTTTTCAGATGGAGATAACTTGTGTAAATAAAAGTGCCAATGAGAAAAATATACCAAGAATAATCTTTCGAGACAGTTAGAAACATTAATACTGATTTGTAAACAAATGCCTCCTCTTGCATTAGTGTGATGGATGTTGGCAGAAGGCTGCAGACATGCTGACTGGTAATGTATGCAAGTGGGAAATCTACTGCCGAAAGAGAAGCGTGAGCACAGGAAGGTTTTCCTTCTGATTTCAACTAAATCTGATCATTTGGCATCATTCACTGACGAATTCAAAGAGTAAAACGTGTCTCGACTTCAATGTGAAGCTGATTATCTTCTGTTGCTTGAAGCCACAGTCTGCTAAAAGCACGACATTCTGAATCACTGCACATTCACTGAGAAGCACTTTTGGAGCAGATCCAACATTTTCAGAATATGTTGCTCTTGAAATGTCTTGATTTGCTGCATATAACACAGCTCTGTTTGATCTACTTGATGGGATGAAAATATTGTTATTGCCACAAGATCACTGGACTGGTAATTTGCATTCCAAAAATGGCTTGATTCATGGCATTTAAAGTATATTTCGAAAAGCTAAAGCTTTCTAAATCAAGATAGGTGTCTACGCTTGCAATATTGCACTTGAGATGCAATATTTTGCAAGTTGAATTAAGTGCATAAAAATGCTAATTTTTATTTTAAATTCTTTGGTAATAGAGGAGGTTTTAATTAAAAAAAAATTATTTATATTATTTATTTAGCTTTATTTTAGAGTATTTTCAAAATATATATGCTGAAAAGTTTTATTTTTTCTTTATTTCCAGATGACACTGAACTAAATATGTGTTAATCCCGACTGTCGTTAAAGAAAATGAAAAATAAAATTTTTGAAAACAACACATTTTAAAGAACACCATGTAATAGATTTTTTGTTTCTGAAACAAAAAACAAGCAGTCTTTTTGTTTTTTTTGGTTTTTTTTCGTTTTTACAAAAAGCTGTAGAACAAATAGCTGGGGGCGGGAGGATAAAAAAAAAGTAGTAATTCTCCAAGGAAACCACCAGAGGGCTCTGTTTAACACCCCAAGTGGTTGCTTGCTAATACACATATCTTTGCTCATTCAGCCTTTTTTTAAATAAGAATTTTGTGCTGCATTATCCTGACCTATTCTAAAAGTTAAACATGAAATTAAGAACACAATAATGTCATGGACAAAAAAGGAGCGGCACATGTGTTTGTTTGCTGGTATCAGCTGCTGTGATTAGAGTGCTGCAATCATGTTTCTGTCCTCAGGGTTCATGAATTTGCCGGTTACCATAACAACTGCCCTTGTATCTGCTGAGTGTTTGTCTTAGTCTTTGCAAGAGTCATTTTCAGCTGCAGAGGGAAAGTCTGTGACTGTATTCAGCAGATTTTTATTGATGTCTTTTTCTAATCGCGTGCTCTGCACACACTCCAAGCTGCTTTCTTCCTACACCAATATGTCTTGTCAAGTACATTCAGACCTTTACCATTTAACATAATTGAATACTTTAGACGATTCTGATTGGTAGAATTTCGAAACCAATTTATCAGACCAGTGGGCATGAGATAACAACCAATCTGTTACATCTTACATCACCCAACGGAGTGCCCAGTATCTCTACGCTTATGTAAACTTTTTTCTGTGGGCTCAAGACATATTGCTTTAACAAAGTATTGTGCTGTGTGCGTGTGTGCCTCCACGACCAGAACTGCTCATAAGTCTTGAAAGTGGGTTTTATTAAGAAGCTCTCTTTCTTGCCCTGGAGTCATTTGAGGGATTGTGGGAAATAAAGGCTGTGGGCAAACAGTGAGGAGGAGATTTAGCTTGACACTAAAGGATAAGATAGAAGCAGGCTGGTGAACTCATTTAGGAACTAAATAGATTAAAATACATAACTCGCAGTTTTATCTCTTCATCTTGCTCTCTTGGTTTTTTTTTTTTTTCTCGCTCTTTCCAGCGAACACTCATCACATCTGGCTGATGGCAAAGCATCTGTAAATATATTTCACCCTTAATCACCTACTCTGTCTTTGCCGTAAACTAAGACTTTACATGCCTGCAGATATTTGCGTGCTGCACTCCTCCCCCGGGAGGCTGCGGCATGCATTGTTGTAATCTTTAAGGCATCCTGTAATTAGCAACCCTGCAGGTGAGTGGCAGCTGTGGAAAGAATCTGCGGCAGCTGAAGCAGGACCCTCAGAAAGAGCAGCTCTCCCTGATGACAGGTGACATTTTCCATCCAGGCTGAACCCTGCTGTGTTCTCCAGGTGCTCCTTTTTTCTTAGCTTCATGTTGATTGCAGCAGCCTGTGTTGAGGTTGAGACATGGCTTGGAGAAGTACATAAGCAGGAAGAAGAAGAAAAAAAAGGAAAACGTTAAACTTGTGACTTCCACAGGGGCTGATTTGTGATGTTTCAACTGTTGTTGTTTTCAAAAATAATAAAAATACTTTTTACCTACAAAACAGGCACTAAAATCCCTTATGTGCAGTTTCTCTTAAAGAGCTTATGTTTGTTTGTACGTTTTGTTTTGCAATTGCAAATCAATGTGGCAGGTGTGTAAATTAAGTCCATTTTTTAGGCAAGAAACCAAATTTTATTCCAGTCTTTCATGTTTGGTGTTTCTGTCTTGCTGGGAAGTGAACTTTCCTTCTAGTATCGCCACGTATTTTGTGTCCCAAGAAGATGATACTTCTCTAAGAATCTGTCTCAAAACAGCTGTATTTATACTGAGAATACGTAAAAAGTACAAACACTAGCCTCCACCTCATTGACCCTTGGGACATTGTCTTGTTAATTGTTAGAACCGAGGGCTTCAAGAGATGCCTTGCCAGGATTGCCAAAGCTCATAGGCCCAATTGTCATTTCAGATGTTACTGAAGCCGCATCAGGACTTGGGCAGTTATCGCTGGGCCCCATGGAGACGGCAGGCGTGGAAGTATTTTATCTAACCCCCTCATTACTGTCGTAATGTGCTGGGTTTGTTTGCACATGCACACTTGATTTCGTCGTCACTGTGACTCATCTGTGTTTAGTCCACCCACACTCGAGGGACTTACCCCCTCGTTGTAAAGAGTGGCGATGCTTCAGTCTGTGACGCACTGTGTTGACAACAAGCGTGAGCGGCTCTGAATTTACGAACACTGAGGGAGAACATGCGGCTTAATTGGCCGTGAGAGGAGCGTCGCTTTAACATTTTGTCTCACTCCTCCCTTTCTGAAATAAAACCTTTCTCCCGTGGGCGCTGCTTCTCTTCTGACGATGAATCAGCATTTAGATACTGAATGAGCATCAGCTGATATCAGCGAGACGCACGAAGGGAAAAAAAACACACGGAGGAAAACACTTTGTGTGTTACTGGTGAGCCATGATTTTAGAAAATTTCTAAGAACATTGTCATGAAATACATGCACAATAAATAAAAGTGTTAATTTTGAGGTAATATTTGTCTTTTGTGCACTTGTACCATTGTACTTGTTGAAATTCGATTACTGATAACTTTCCACACTGTGCCAAGGTACATATGGAATGCTCTGAAAACATTTTTGTACCCTTCTCCTGACTATTACTTTTTGACAGTGAGATCTTATTGATCTTTGATGACCTCTCTGTGAGGTATGGTTTTGATGCTGAGCTTTACTCCAGGTTAATCAGGTTCTCTATAGCAGGTGGCAGGGGGTAACTTAAGAATTAAACTTTAAATTAGCTTTTAGCAAAGCATTAGTTGAAGCAAGCGTACACTTAGGCAATCAAGTTATTGCACCTTTTTTATTTTCACGTTCCTCTGAGAGGAAGAAGTTGCACTCATTTATCCTTAAGGTGATTTTTTAATAATATATTGAAAACATGTTCCTATTCTGGAGAAGACTGCTTTCTCTAATGGTGCCAGAAAACCCATTTCCTCGACATTTCCTTAAAGCAAACATACAAATTAAAGGTAAATTCTGAGGAAAAACACAATACAGGATAAAAGATAAGCATGCACTTCAACACAGACTGCACCAAGGAAATACTGTGATTATTTAATAATGCTAAGTATTACCTTGCTGCTTTAAATTTAAGCACCAAGCAGCCTGTGCTGTTGCTACATCAATCACAAAGCTGCACTCTTGGCTTTGGAGATTTGGCCTCCAGACAACAACCAGCAAATCCTATTAAGAGTCCTTCTACACCACAAAGTACCCTTCCCCATGTCCTTCAGCTGAGAATCATAATGTCTTTAAATAATTCCTGCACCCACTGATTTGGGTAGTTTACGAACGTAGAAAACATCTCAACGTCTTAGTGACGACATGTGGCTGGGGTTAAATATTTAAATGTGTCACTATGAGTTTTCATCAAGCGCATTTTCAGCCACGAACGTCTCAAACGGATCTCATCTCGAGCTTTTCAGCAGCTCTGTTCTGTTTCTTTGCGCTTCTGCAGCTTTGAGTTTGTTTGAAACAAAGGGACTTATGTAAGTCCTTCACTGTTTGGAGAGTCGCAATCAGACGCCTCTGTGCGTCCTTAGGGAGCGAGGAACATTATCCACACAGCTTGTGGCAAGAAACTGGCTGATCTTGCACTGAAACAAAACAAAACAAAAAAAAGATGTTTGTCCCACTTCTTTAAACATGCAAAATGTTAACGTTCTCCCTACAGCTGTGTGGCTACCACATGCCATTAGCTTCTGTTTTTGTTCCTGTTGTTTTTGTTGCTTTTAATGGGATCAGCAGATGGTGGTGCAACGTTTGCTCTGGTCGCCCGAGAAGAATTTCTCTCTGTGAAAATTTCCCTCCTTTGTTTTGTTTTGCCATTTGATTCTCAGTCTGACCCTTTTCAGTGACTGTGAGCTCCGGCTGGACGACTCACACATTGCACTGTGTGAAAACAGCTTACAGGGCAAAGCAAAGTGACTGATTGGCCTATCTCTCAGAAGAAAAGAGGATTAGAGAGGCGGTTTTAAGTCTGCGCATGGGTGCACCCTCATTGGACTAAGTGCGTGTGTGTGTGTGTGGGTGTGTGTGTGTGCTCGCAGCAGGTGCACCCAGGTACATCTATCGTGAGCTTATGCGGATAGTGAGGTAAAGTGAGGGAAGCAAGAGAAACCTCAGTGACTTTAAAAGAACTCTTCATCCCCAGTGACTCAACAGACCGCAGGAAACTTCCCATTTGGACAACATTAGCCGGGATGCTAATAAGGATAAGTGCGGCTCAGCCCTAATGTAAGAGAAATTAAACATCATTTGCAAGAACTTTGTCGCCTGGGAACCGCCTCTCCTTGTTACCACTCTTTGAATTAAAGGATACAAACAAGGACACTCTCCACGCAGCAGGTATGTAATTTTCTCTTTTTTAAAATATTAGAAATAGGACTGGATTAAAGCTCTCAGGGGAAGAATCTCGTAGCTTGTTAGACAACCAAATGACCCTTGTAGTACCTGCAGGTGAATTCAGTGAAGGGTCTGTTTAGGTGTGTTTTTGAAGCTTGGTTAGTTTTCTACTTTTATTTGGTCCATTCTCTTGAGGAAAAAAAGAGGCTGCCTTTGTTAGTCTCTTGCCTCATGCTCTAAATGAGTATTCATATTTAATGGGCCCAGTCTGTGTTATCTGGTTACCAGACTCAAGTTACATCAGTGAGGATAGGCTCCTCAAGCACACACATCTCTAAAACACTGGAGAATCCTGGACGATGGCTCATCACAACGCGCAATTCAGAAGTTGATCTTTTATTCCCTAACATGTCAAGTTTCAGGATATATTTTCGTTGAACTTGACATAGATCCACATAAAGTAGATGTAGAAATGAATAATTTAACCTCCAAAAGTGCCACTAGAATCATATCTAAATCACTTTCTAACTACGCTAATATTATTTTGAAAACGTATTTGGCCCCTTTATTAGCTTTTCTGTAGCTTCTTTATGTTTTTGGCCACCAAACAAATTTCAGTATTAGAAAAAGGTAAGCTAAGTAAATTCAAAATGTAGTTTTGTACATTTGAAGAAAACTTATCCAAGCTAATCTGGTTGATGATTTACCGTACAAATTTTACACCTATTAATGCGACTCTTTGCTGCATCAACTGCCGTCAAGCGTTTTTTGACATACTCTTGTGTGACGTCTTAATTTTTTTCTGAACAGGCTGTTGTTGAAAAGGAGAAGAAATAGATAGATATCATTTTTGACAAGTGGAAATAAGTATTTTATGTTGCTGCAGGGGGAAATTTGCAGAATTGTTTTAACTCGGATAGATTGAAGGTTTTACAACACAAACCTTTAGTTTGCTTTATCCCAAGCCATTTGGAATGGTTTTATAATCCTCCTCCTGCAGATGTCAGTGACAATTTTTTTTTCTAGAAGTGTGTCGATCTCTCAGTTCATGAACACACCGACAACCGTGTCAAAGCATCAAAATTAGAATATGATGCATTGCTATAACATACCTTAACATTGGTCAGTTTGCTGCATGAGAATATGGAATTGCATCCCTCACAACCATATCCTCCCAGCATTAGTTTTTGTTTCTTCTATTCAATTATCAAGAACTCATCAAAATGATCTAGTAACACACTTTGTTTTCACTTGTACAAAGCACTACAATAATACCCCAATATCAAAACTATACAGATTCTAACAATCCAAGCCTGTAGAGTGGACAGTCATGAAATACCAGCTGGTTTTAAATTGAGCATTAAAGCTGCTTTTAACACTTTTGGCCACAAGATGTCACTACAGAGGCCTGCGTTGAAAACCTTCCAGAAATGAACCCCCCCTTTTTTTTCCCAATACAAGCTTCAATGCTTCAGAACACATAACTAGGCCGTAAAACATCGGTTTAGGTTTCAGTATTACTCTTGAGGTTTTGGTCGAGTTAGAACTTGTGTTAGAACACTCGGTCTCTTTTTTATGTAATAACAGGTGATTTTTCCCTCAGCTCTTGTGTTCAGACCCTGCCCCAGCTGTTCTGCCTCTGTTGATTAGTCTCACCTGCCGCTTGTTTTGCTAATCACCTCTTAAAGAAGTCAGTCACTTTCAGTACCTCTGCCTCAGTTTTATCCATTAGCTCCTATGTGGCTTTCTGAAGTGTTTGCTTCACTTGGTGACTTCTAAAATCTCTCGACTCTCAGTAACATTTGAGTTAAAGGTAATTTCACAATTATACTCCACTACAATCCGTTGCAGCTCGTAGTTGTAAAGTAGAACAAGTTCATGTGACATGAATACTCTAAATAAAACCTAACTACACGTGATGAGCTGATCCAGGTAAAACACTTTTTCAACACTCTATAGAAAAAAGTTTTAAAATATATATATTGTTAGTTCAATGCATAGAAAATAGCAGTCGAACCATAGGACTAATTACATAAGTCGGAACTTGCAGTAATCATACTTCTTTGTTTGAACACACTTCTATTTACGTTTCGTCTCTGTTTGGAAGGGTGTTCTTGCTTTTCATGAGTGAGTATCTGTGTCGTGTGAACATGGGGGCGTATCGGTTGTACCTACGTGCACACAAGACATAGCACATAGGCTGCTCATCCGCCCTCACACAACAGAAAATTAGAAAACGCTCTTCCCAGCAAGTAGACAGAAAGGAGATCATTACGCTGCCATCATTTATCACTGGAGACAGTCACGAAAATGCATGCCTACACATGCAGATACACTGTGGGGTATAGAAGGGAAAATGTGAAGGAGATTTCTGTAACAAAAAAAGAAAATGAGTCATACCTTTGCATAGGAAGGTCAAGGAGATGGAGGTGGGATGAGAAAATTTTAATTGATTTAAAAAAAAAAAGAAAATGGCAAAAGACAAAAGTATTAAGGATTCTGGAAAGCTTGCAAGTGTTATGGTCATAATTGCCCAAGAATTTAAGTCAGGGAACATATAATTGCCTATGGATACAGATTGGTAGAGTTAAGCAACATTCCCTTGGAGCTGAAAAGACAAAACATACCTACCTATTTTCAGGGCCTGGTTGTGATCTAAATATGCGATTGTTCTCCGAACCACCTCCGGCGCTGCATCAGAAGCGCCACAACAAAATAATTCACAAGGACACCGTGGTTATTACAGCAGATACCCAGTGATTGCGAGATATCAAGCATCACACTTTTGGTTCCTGTCATCACATCTAAAATTGAGTTCAAATGATCGATACTGTCACACGTTCGTGCTCCAGAGCTTCCTGTCCAGGTGCCTGGGGGGGGGCTGTGAGTTTGTTCCAATGAGGACACATCTGCCCAACAGCAGCAACACAGCAATTGAGCACTTGCTGTCGTATTGCTACACTTCCTGTTGATGTAGAGCACAGCCGACAGGTTTTAATATCCTCGATGCTGTATCAGCTTCCTGCTTGTGCATATTCCCACAGCAGTAGACCTAAATAAATATGCTGTAGGTCTGATTTGTGCCACGCGGGAGGATGACTGGTTACGAGTTCACGTCGGCATCTAAACTGGGTTGTCTTTTTGAAGACGGGATGCTCTGGGGCCTATTTTGAGACCAGTTGGTCCTCCTTCGCATAACCCAAGCCATCAAATCTTCATAAAAGAGAGAAGAGAAGATAAAGAATCCATTGTTGCGTTTCAATGAGTGAAAACTAATTTTCTCACAGATTTCTGCCAATATACAACATCCTATTTATTTGTCTAACAGAAAGGCTATAGAGATAATAGCTGCGTACTGAAAATAGATTATTCAATCTATGAGTCATCCGTAGGCCTTTGCAGATGTCTTATCTGTGTTTCTGAATATTTCATGATGGCAGACTCCACTAAAATTAGATTTGTTTGTTTTGACGTTTTTTACTTTAAGCTTTTTTTTTTTTTTTTTTTTTTAAATATGCAGTCACACAACTAAGATCATCCTCAGGCTCTCCCGGAGGCCCTGGTTTCTTGATCCCAAACTCATATTTCCATTTGCTCTCCGCTGACTGAACATGACACAGATTTTGTATTTTGAGGGTTGTGACTTTTTTTTTGTTTTGTTTGTTTTTTTTAATTCTCACTCAGTCTAGGATTTCACAGTTAACCTACATGGAGCAGTGATGGTCGCCTTTAAGCACATTTTCCTTCACTGATGTCTTAGGATCACTTGCGAGGTGGAGCATGCGTGGTTGGTTTGGAGAACCTCCGTTAAGTTAACCGGAGTGCTTCAGAGAAGAGCGGAAGTTGATCGTTTTTTTCAACTTAAAACACTTAATGTTGCCTAATAAAATACATTTACACTGTGGATAAATGTAAAAGCACTGTTAAAAAAAAATTCTTACCTATAATTTATGTAGCACCTCGTTTGTCGAAACAATATAATAATAATAAGGATAATGATAATGATGATAATAATAATAATAATTATTATTATTTGGGGTTGGTAATATTAGAAAACCGAAGTTAAACCATTATGTATTTCAATTGGGATAGAATAAAATAAACCATGAAACAGTTAACTATTACTGAAAATACCAGGCAATAAAATGTAGGGTTTTTTTTTTCTTCCAAAGCATTTGGATTAAAAAGTATTTATTTATTTTTTTTTTTTTTCGTTGGTCAAGGCTGGTGTGAATTTATTAGCAACGATAATGACGAAAACAATGCCAGGGGAAAAAAAGGTATTTTATTTTTGTAATCGTATTCCGGAAGTCGTTCATTGGTTCTGAGCAGTAGTAAAATGAAGACCCCCCTCACGGAAAACTGTGGCAACTGTGGTTTGAAGCTGGAGAGATGCGAGGTGCAGAAAAACAATGAGAAATGGAGGAAATGGAGAAACGCGACTGGACAGGGGAAGAACTGCAGAAATCTAAACAATCCGTCATGCTTCGATACTCGAAGGATCGCCGTCTTCGAAGATAAATAATTAGGAAAAAAAAAGAGAGCGCGAGAGAGGCTGGTGTCGGATTGATCTGAGAACTGGGGGGGACGGGAGGGGTCGATCATGGGGAACGAAGCGAGCCTGGAAGGAGGCGAAGGGCCGCCGTCTGGTCTGCCGGAGGGGCTGGCACCTGACGGGAAGGGCGGCTTCGTCCGGATCTCCGATGGCTCTCCGGTCAACCTGAAGGAGCTGAGCGAGGATGAGAGGAGGCGACTGGCCGCGGCGATGTCAAGGGCGCAGGGCAGGCAACCTGGAGCTCCGGCAGCTGCACGAAGGCAGGGATTTCTAACGGCATCATTCAATGCACCCCAGATATCTAAACGGACCAGGCGTTTTGTGTGTGAGAGGCCTGTGTGTGTGTGTGGTTGTTAAGAAATATGCATTAAGGAGTACGGAGAGTCCCATTTACACCCATTTGAATGGCACAAGAAACCCCAGTTTGTTCCTAGAGTTGATTGTGAGGAGGTGTGATGGGAGTCTAGGCTTAAGATGTGTTTTTTTTTTTTATGGCTGAATCCACAAAATTGTCTGTAAAGTGGGTGAAGTTGCAGCTCGTGGAGGTGTAAATGAATCCACTCGAGTCACCAGAATGGGCCGATCGGGTCGGTCGTTCTGTGTGAAATCAGTGAGGAGACACACCTCCAGTAGCCTATTTGTGAGAAATGGTCGAAATGCCTGCTGGGTAAGGAAATTTGTCGTGCCCAATATTTGTTTTTCCTTTTAGTAATTTTGCATTTTGAACATCTTAACACTTTACATATAAATGCAACTGTTATTTGATGGTAAATATCGTGAATACGTTTCTATTTATCTTAGTACATTTTGATACTAAAAAAATACAATGCAAAATTTTATTAGTGGTTTTTACAATGAAGTCTTTCATCCAGAAGATGCATCTCTGTGCGTATCGGATGAATTAATGGGCCTCAGTGCTTACTGTCTCCAACTAGAGACATTTTTTTTATTTATATCCGAACTAGAGATTGGGGAATGGGGTGCATAAATATTAATATGACTATAAATAGAACTGAGACGTTTATTTGTTTTATTCTGATCGTGTTTCCCCAGACCAATTCTGTGTTGTTATTGTTTTTTCGTATTGAATCTCTGCTACATCCCGTGCCGTCCAGGAAACAGGCTTGGCGCTGTCCGTGGTGCTGAAAATACTCACTGCGGCGCTTTTTTTACGCCAATTATTGTTTTTGTCGACAGAGCCAACCCCAGGTTTTATGAGGCCCCAAGCAGAATTTCATTGTAGGGCCACCACATAACATCTGAGCCCATTTGTATTTTCCATGTTTTGTATAAATATATTTTTTTGTCTTGTAATTCTGCTGTTTTGTATTTTTGCCTTCTGAAACCCTAAAGAGAGAGGTAGGAGGTGATGTGAATAATGCTGCATTTACATGCCAAACATAGAAATAAAAAAAACTTTTACATGCAGTGATGGGAAATTCGTGTGCAACTGGAGTTGCAACTGATTTGAATTATTTTAGTAATTAGTAAAGTTGCCTCTTTTTATTTTTGCCAAAATAAATTTCTTGAGTGAAAAAGAAAACACCTAGTAGCATGTTTGTCTTACAAATGATTTCAGACTTTGCTTAGAAAGACCTGTGAAGAAAATTCAGCTTGATCAGAGGTGAACATAAGCTGTTAACTGTAGACCATTTGAGTAAATCATTTACATTGCCCCTATGCTTGTACACTCTTGTGTGTACTTGTGGAAAGGACTAATTGTCATGGTAATGTTACACAAAGTACGTTTTAATTCTGCGCAATGATTCTCAATACAACCTGCAAGTAAAAGCTTCCTGATTCGTTGATTTTCATTAAGTGACCTGTGTGCGTCTGGCAAACATTTTAAATCAAGTTAGCAAACAACAATCGCTCTCACTTATTCTTATCATACATATTGTCAAAAACTGAACAAAACCGAAGTATTAAACAAGTCTGTGACATTTTGAAACAAGATGAACTTGATTTACCACATATCATCTTCTTATATTGCTATTCATCTAATTGTGTCATTACACAGACCCTTCATAGTCATCAAATTAAAAAACATTTCTGGGTAATTGACACATAATTGAGCTTTTAAATGCTGTTTTAACTCATGATTTCCATATAATTTGAGAAATTAAACTTTTAGAATGATTAATATATTTCCCAAATATTTTGGTGAATTTAACTGTTTACGTTGAATTGAATGTTCCAGGAATGTTGAATGTTAAAAGTATTAAACTTAGCCTAAGGATAATGATTTGTATATGTAACCTGCAACTGGTCATTCATTTGGTCAGTAGACTCTCAGAGCCCCCACGCTAGGAGGGACCCTAAACACGCCCAAAGTTCACACACCATTCTGACCAGCCCTCCTTTATTTGGCTGCTACCCTTTACAGAAACATATTACTCATGCGTGCTATGAAAATAATCAGTTATATTCATTGCAACATTAAATTTTACTACCTGAGAATTTTATTTCATTACACCACAGCAACCAAGGACCTTCACTGCAGCAGAATCCAATGCGAGTGTGTGTTATAAACATGCACCATCATGCTTTAATCAATGGCAGCCAATTGGTCCATTAGCTTCCACTGATGCACTTCTCTAAAGTTCCACTTCCACTTGGCATGCGCTGCATTCTGTGTGCAGGTTGGGTTTACAGGCCCTCTCACTTTGTCCTAACATGCAGGCCACAGCCGACTGCTTCTCAGTCTCTATCTAATATCTACGCTCCTTGTCATTCACCAGTATTTATGTTTCTGTCAGCTGTTTGTTCCCTAAAACCTTTTCGAGGCCTTATGAGATCAAATGGCTTTATATTTGTATTTGCGTGACTTTTGGAGGGAACTGAAACTGAAACACAATTTTATTAAGGGGTAAATTGGGGTGAATACTTTTTTTTTTTCTTTTAAATGTTTTAAATCTTTTTATTTTATTGCACTACTTTGTGTTGTTCGAGCAAATAAAATCCTAGTTAATTTAAAGTTGTTATTTTCTGTTTATCAGTTTAATATTGGGTGTAGTTTTTGAGGATGGGACTTGTTGTCATGGTGAGTGTGAATGAGTCAGCAGAAACCAACATGACTTAACAAATTGCTGTTCCTTTTAATGAAGTTTAAATATTAAATGTTGTAATGCCAGATATAGAATTTAACCAGCAGCACTATCGACCTGTTTTAGTTGTGTGTTTGCATTTCTTTTATTGGATTTTTTAAACTTGTAAACAAATGGACATAACAAGAATCGTTTTGTTTTTATTTTTTTCAGACCTTCAGAATCTGATGCTCACCAGCAGGTCGGAGCCTCCAGGGGGCCTGCAGGTCTAAGTAAAAGTCGAACTGTAGACGCCTTCAACCAGGGTCCACCTGGCAGACCCTCACCAGGCCGCAGCCCCTCGTCCTTAAGCCTCTTTGAATCCAAATTCCGGCAGGAGCCAAAAGGCCCGGAGACTAAATCGTCCAGCATGTTTGGCTCCAGCTTCCTCAGCGGGGCCAATCCCCTCAGCGCCGTGTCGTCAATGACGTCCTCCATCACATCTATGGGCGATGCCGTCAACATTCCCAAGTTTGGACTGTTCGGGGATGAGGAGGAGGGCGATGCGATGGCAAAAGTGGAGAACAAGCAAGGAGGGAAGCCACCGGGGAAGGGCCCCCAGCAGGGTCAAGGACCAAAGGGACCACAGCAGGCAGGACCCCCTAAGCCAGGTCAAGGGCCCCCTGGACAGGCACCAAGGCAAGGTCAGGGTGCACCCGGTCAGGGACCGAAATCAGGTCCTTCAGGGCAAGGACCACCTGGTCAGGGGCCAAAATCTGGTCAAGGACCTCCTGGCCCAGGACCAAGGCAAAGTCAGGGGCCCAAATCAGAACAAGGACTGCCTGGTCCGGCCCCCAGGCAAAGTCAAGGGCAGCCGGCACCTAGACCAGATCAGGGTGGAGCTCAGCAGCAAAAAGGTGGCCCACCACAACAAGGACCTGGAAAACCTGGACCAAAAGCTCAAGGACAGCAAGGCCCCATGCCAGCAAAGGGTTCAAGGGCCCCTGGGCAGCAGGCAGCTGGAAAGCCTGCAGGTGGACTCTGTCCGCTGTGTAAAACCACTCAGCTCAACACTGGATCTAAGGAGCCACCCAATTACAACACCTGCACCGAGTGCAAGAACCAGGTCTGCAGCTTGTGTGGCTTCAGCCCACCAGACTCAGCGGTAAGACCCTGAAAGCTTTTCTTTCTTATGCTTCAGTTGTATTTTTCTTAAAATTAAAAAAAAAAAATTAATAAAATTCAAATGGTTAATGATGAGCTAAAGTGAGACAATTTTATGATTTTTGTCGACGTGTATAGCCGGGAGCTTTCCAGTTCTCAAAAGGTCACAGATAATAATACCACCACAGATTTCATAATGGATTGTACACAGGAGTGAGCGATGCCATGCATGTAGAAAAGGCATTGATTTTCTTCCGGCATTTCTCTTTGAAGAAAAAAAAAAAACATTAATCATGCACTGACATTGCTGTTTGCTGTTTGTGATAATTTAGCATTTATCGTGATAAATTATCATAATAATTTCTCATAATTTTGAAAAATTATGATTCATAATTTGTTACATTATGAATCATATTTATTTGCCAATATTGCGCGAACAAACAAGGAATTTGTTTTTCAATTCACAGAATTCAGACATGAAGAAACAAAACTTTGAGGACAGATAATGAATTATAAAGGAACAATATGTGCACATATCTGCAGTCGTTTTTTATTATAGTCATTGTTAGAAAGTACCTAGTTAGAAAATAATGTAAAAAAAATGATTAAGCATACCCACACACACGCACACACATAAAAAAACATTGACCAGAGACTGGAATTTGAATATTTTCCCTTAATTATCTCTGCTTCAAATGTTAAACACCTGAAAGTGTGTGTAGTTTGGCTCCTTTGATCATTCTGAAAGATTAGAAATATTTTTTACACATGAAGGGCAATAATCTTTAATTTATTTTTTATGTCATAATTGAAATCTCAATTGTGGAACTAGTGATAAGTTCTTTTTGTGTGTGTGTGTGTGCGTGGGTGTGTGTGTGTGTATTAGAAGGAGGTGAGGGGGGATTCAGTCAGACCTCAAAGGAAAAATCAGTTCAGTAAGTGCAAGAAGAAAAAAAAAGCCAGACTAGTGCATATCTAATAAATGTTACAAATTGTACAAATGGATCATTCAAATAAAAACTGGTTATGATGCTCAATTCATAACCAGTATGCTGACATACTGGACAGCAGAGTCCAGCATGTCGGTCCTCCTTGATTCAAAAGAGGACATGTCGCTTACAAGAGCAACACGCATGATCTGGGAAACAGAGTGACCATATGGACTTGGGGAATGTTGATCAAGGTGACTCATATCATGGCCACAGGAAGGAACTCTGCCAGCGAGTGACGACATCAACTCACACATGAACTGTAAATGCTGGTTGGTCAGGAGTAAACCTTCTTTTGTAGAACTATTCTTTAAGAAATTCTTTTTTTTTTTTTTTTTTTTGTCAAACACACCAACATATGAGTAGCAAATAGGTATGCACACATTGTTCTTTTTCTAGATGGCGATCAAACCGTCAACAGCTGGCTCTTTCAACACTATGCTTAGCACACTGTGGAAACCAAAAGAGACAGCCAAACACTAAACAAAAGCCTCTGGCCTCCATTATTTTTTTTTCGGGACAGGTGTTTGAAACTGTAACGGTAAACACTATGAAAGCCAACCATTTTAGCACTAATATTTACTAGAACAAGCAACTGCTGTTCTGATTAATTATGGAACTGTTGCAAATGTTGGATTATGTTATTTAAAGATGGAAATTGGTTGCTTAACGACGGAATCAAACATAATTGGAAACCCTGATTTCATAAGTGAGCTGTATTTATAAAGCACTTTTCACCGAGTGGAATGTCACATAAAGATTTACGCTGAAGACTAAACACAGAAGAATAGACAAAACGAATGCAATAAAAAACTGAAAGTCAATAAACATAGTAATTGGTCGTTTGTAACTGACTAACTGAAAATATCTTCAATTGAGCTTAATCAAGGTAAGGAGAATATTAGGGAATTCCACAATTTATAGATGTTATGAGTTCAAATGAGCAATCACCTCGTATCCAAAAATTTGTTTCTGGAGCCACAAGTGGTAACTTTCTGGCTGACCTTCAAGACCTGTAGTTTGAGGAATTTTATGACCACAAACATCAATGTGACAAGCCTATAGTCGTTTCATTATGTTGTGGTTTGTTTCTTGGGGACTGGGATGATGGAGGGAACCTCACACAGCTCCAGAGACCTGTTAAATCTGAGGATGTGGGCGAGTTGGTCAGCGCTGGCTTTCAGGCAGAATCAGGAAAGCTTTCCTGGTCTTGTAACACTGAATAGGCCTGTTTACACCTTTCTCAGTGCAGGCAGGAAGTCGGGGTGTTTCACTCTTCCTGCCCATTGTCTTGTCAAGCTACTAATGAACAATGGTTACAAAAACCACATCTGACTTGTCTTCTTTTCATTTGCAGGGTAAAGAGTGGCTTTGCCTGAACTGTCAGATGCAGCGAGCAATGGGAGGAATGGATCCTCCTGGCATGTCAAAGCCCATGCAAGGTTCTGGCCCACCCTCACCTCAGCGAGGTGGAAAGCCTGGAAAGCTACTGATAAAGCAGCAGAGCACCTCCGACCAAGGGCTGACGCCGCCAACAACACCGAGGCAGAAATCCCCAGGTTCCTCATCTCCTGGACCCCTTTCTCCAGGGTCCTCGTTGGCAGGGTCACCCAAGATTGACCCCAAAACAGGGCGTCCCATTCAGCAGAAGTCCAGCCCTCAGCAGTCTCCAGCTAAAGCCAAACAAGAATCGAGTTTCTTTGGGGGTTTGGGCAGCATCAGTTTAGGAGGGCTGACCGATTCGGCTAAACCCCCTGCAGCGGCTGCACAAGCAGCGGAGTCAGTTACGGGGAAACTATTCAGTGGGTTTGGTGGATTGATGGAGTCATCAAAGCCTCCCACACAGGCTGCGCCAAAACAAGAAGAATCCGTGGCTGGAAAGCTGTTTGGGGGTCTGGGAGGGCTGACGGAGTCAGCGAAGCCTCCTGCTGCTGCATCGCAAATGTTCAGCTTCGGCTCATCGCTTCTGAGCTCAGCCACCACCCTGGTCTCTGGAGAGGAAACCAAAGCATCTGAGTCTCCGCCTGGGTCACCTGACTCTGGACCAGGTTCTCCTCCTGACTCTCCTTTCTCTGCAGCTGGATCTCCACCGGATTCCGACTCTGCTCCAGACACCCCGCCTGCCGGGTCCAGAGAGCCCCCCAGACACGCAGCCGCAGAGCAGGAAGAGACGTCCACAGCTGCTGAGTCTGCTCAGTCTGAAACTTCTATTGCCAAGGGAAACTGCCCTCTCTGTAACTTGGAGCTCAACATTGGATCATCAGATGCCCCCAACTACAGTGTGTGCACTGAGTGCAAGAAGAACGTGTGCAATCTGTGTGGATTTAATCCTAATCCTCATTTAGGAGAGGTAGGAAAGCTATTTATTACTTTATCCATCTTAATTATACCTTTTGCTTTTTAAACAAAGTACATATTCTTGTTGTTTTTCTATGTTGTTGCTTGTATACGTGTCAGTCCTTTGGGTGTTTCATGAAAATTGCTCACTACAGAGATGGAATTAGATGTTTCCAGGAATTTTCCACATGAGCATCTTCCAAAACTTTTAATAATCGATTTGAATTGCTTTTTATAGAATAGAATGATTATTCAACTAAAACATAAACATTTTCAAAACTAAAACTGAATTTACTCTGAAATTATGCACACAGGCTCAGATACCACTACTGATTTTTCTTAAAGATCTTCTTGTTTCTTGGTTATTGATGCTATTGATGAGCAAAATCATTTCAGTTAAGATACAAATAAAAAAAATCATATTTGTACCTAATTAATATTCCATGTACCTTTATGTGTGCTAATTCAAAATCTACTTTGCTGCTTGACTCCAGCTTTAATATTATAACATGTGTATGTGTGTTGACGGGCAGTGTTCACAACTGATCATTTAAGTTTGGTAAGTGGCAGGATGTGGTTGCTGTTTGCTTCGATTTATTTTTGTCTTTAGGTAATCTGCTGGATATTTATAGCTCTCCTGGAATTCTTCCATAACGGGAAGTAGAACTAAAACAGAATTAAAACCTTTACTATTTCCATCCAACCTTTTTTTATTTTTTATTTTTTATTTTTTAACCTTTTAAAATGAGGTTGTTTAGCATGTCTTTGTCAAATCAACTGGCTACCTGAAAATATGCGTGCTTTTTTTTTTTTTTTTTTTTTTTTTTTTTTTACCAATACCAATAATTGGTAAACGCATGTCTCTTTTAAACTTACATAGACATCTTTTTTGTTAGGTATTCTGCCACTGATGCTTAATTTTTGTTTTTTCAGACATTTTAGAAAATTCTTTGGTGTGGAAAATTTAGGAAATTTTCAAAAATAATCACAGGCAATAATCTTTCCATTATTGGAATTATTTTAGTCAAATCCCTGACACAATTATTGATACTCAAACCATTTTTCATGTCATTTCCTTCATTAGTTTCTGCAAATGTTTAAGATCTGCAATGCAACTTTCCGGTTTAATGGATATTAAAGGCCTATTGTTCCAGCTCAGTGTTGTAGAACTGTTTCAAACAGAGGCCAACAAAGTCTCCAAGATGACCTTTAAATTCTTATTTCATACTGGCACATTATTTGAGTGACAGAAGAATGTTTTCTGTTCAAGCATCACAAGTGTTAACCTGTGATGTTTCTTAAACTCTGCTGCCATGTGCAGTAGGGAGTTTTTAGAAAACCAAAATTTGACAAAGGGTGTGAGCAGCACATACACTAGTTTGATTGACGGTAGTAAGGCTCTGGTTTTTTTGGGGGGTTTTTTTCCCCAAGAATTATCTGTCTGATATTATACTGTCAGGACAAAGTTGCAGTTTTAACAAAATAAGATTAAGATTGGGCATTTTGATAACAAACACGGTGGGTCTGGTATAAAACAATGGACCATCCGTGGAAAACATAGAGATGCCCACTGTTAAGCATGGCAGTTTGTCTGTGATGCAGAGGGCTAGTTTCTCTTCCAAAGACCCGAGGGCCTCCAAAAAGCACTTTATGTAGGTGTACTTCAGAGTGGAATAATTAAAACTAGTTTTTAAAAAATATATATATTTATATCTACTTAAACGTAGACAGTTCATCTTACTTAACCCTAACCTTTACCATGTCATTTTCACTTTGAGCTCAGAGGATATTTTGCTTTGCCACCATAGAAGAATCTTTCATGTTACAAACTGTATTTACAACATTTACTCCTCACAAGTCCACTCTGTTCAGATTGGTTAACTCCAGATGGGCATCCAAACGTCATAAAGCTTTTCATCATCGGCCATCCGTTTACCTATGACACAGCTGAACCTTGAGGTGCATTTTTAAATCCAACGTGGAAAAAATGAATAGCACACAGAATGTTCTGCACACAAGACTTTCGTTGAGCCATCTAACCCACATGCAGTGTGTGTGTCACCTCTGTGTCACTCGCTGTCATCACGTCAGCTGCCAGCAAAGGTTTGCTCACTGACGCATGTGAGGGAGTGGCTGTGGATACATGTGCTGTTCCAGGAATAGGAGCCAGGATACTTAACTGAAGGTTTTTTTGTAAGCAGAGCTGTGGGACACTGAATAGACCTGTGACTGGTGACACCTCACCTGTTGTAGGTGTGATGTTTAAGTGGCCGTGTTGTCAGCATGTTGTCTTTTTGTTGAGATAAATTATGGTGAGTGTGCATGCATATTGTCGTGTGTGTGTGGGGGGGTAATCTGTATTTCCTTAAAAGATTTAAAGAGCAACTGGATGTTTGTCATCCCCTCTCAGGCTTCATTGTCTTCTTGTCTAATCCCCAACAACGCAACTTGTGAATAAAAGGCACTCAAATAGGCCAACAACACATCTGATTTTGATTCTCTGATATTTTAGCCATTTCACACTGTTTTATCTTTTTTTGTTGTTGTTTATCTTTGAGCTACCATTTTAATTATTTCTGTGCTTTTTACGGCCATCTATTTTAGTCCTTGTCTTCTTCCCCCACCGTCTCTCTTTTTTTTTTTTTTTTTTGATGTAAGGGGAATTTTGTAAAAGTATGCCTGGCGCTGAGCAACAATGTTCCTCCAGCTCAGACTTCATGTCATGTTGGCCTTTTCAGTAACGAGAGCGCGTGTTGGAAGAGTCTTACGTAAGACGGGAGTGGCACGACTTTGCTAACGAGCACAAATCAAAGAGTTGGAGTGTTTTATCTCGTCTCGTCATCACTGAGAAAATCTACAGCTGCGTTTCAGTTTTTATCAGATGGCGGTCTCACTGCCCCTGCCTTTAAAACATTGGGTTTTAAAGGACAGGGACAGGGATGTTTGGTTGGACATTAATAATTGACCAACTCCACTGCAGGTATTACAGATGGATTTCAAAATTCCATGCATCATCGAGTTTTGCCCTGAAGATTTTGAAATATTGAAAGTACATACTTATTGGCGCCACTACTAAGGATGCATAAAAAGTACTTTTATACAGCACAGAGTTTAGTCACAGAAATAATGTGGGGTTTTTTTTTTTCTGTATCACAATTGACATCTCTAAAACATATGTAATATAAAAAACTAATATTTTTAAATATATATTCCATGTGTTTAATTTGATCACTATTAAGGAAGTTTAATGTTGTGAAAATGTGGAAAAGTTGGACACCTATGTCGTGGAGCTCTTCTTCTTCAAAGGAAAGAAAGCAAAAGTAAACTGATCTTTAAAAATCAGGAAATTTGTAGAAAAATCAATAGCTGCTCATCTAAACCTTCTCATGTTGAGACACATAGATAAAAAAAACAAACCCTAATTTTATTTCAAAGCTAAATTTGGACAAACACGGACATGTTTCTATCCATTTTACTGGAAGATCTAAAAGGTTAAAGAGTTTATATGAATGATTTTGGGAACTATTTAATTTGACAAAATGTTGATAAATGGCTTGCTCATCATTGGTGACATTGTTTGCTAAAATTCAGTTGTTCATACATCTTTTTACTCTTATTTTTTCACATCTAAAAAATAGAAACAGTGACTTGTGCAGTGATCACTTTGTCTTCCTCCTTATCATTATTCTGCAATCCCATTCTGAACTCCCCATAATCTGTACTGGCAGATAAAGACCAACAATACACAGACTGGCTTTCATCACCAACCTGCCATTCATTAGTATTCTAATAGTTTGTACATTTCATACGTCCGCTTCGTTTTGTGTATTACACAATAGGCTGGTCTTTAGATAGATATGTTGCTGTTTATGTATTTTTATCTGTATTCACTCCATGCAGTGTTCACAGCTCTCACCATCACTTGGCCTGGAGCCTGATGTGTGCAAAAATAGTAACAGCCACAAAAGAGATTCACTAAAGCAGGAGAGGGGAGAACACGAGGGACTAGAGGGCTGCCCCCTCCCACTATCTTCTTTCATATCACCTCCTTTAACAGTGTCATTCTGTGGGAACCATAATGTTATGATTTGAAATGGGTAACATTTTAGTCTTTGTGGATTCTTGTAATTAAATTAACTAATTTGGAAGTGCAGTGCGAGCAAATAAAAATATATCCCTCTTTCAAAAGTGTTCATACCTCAAGTGGGATTATTTCGTAATGTTAACAGTACAAATTTCAATATATTTTAATGTCACAGATGAACAAAGTACTATATGGTTCTAAAGCTGAAGGGAAACAATGCAATAGTTTTAAAAATTATTTGTAAAAGAAATCTGAAAAGTGCACTTTGACTTCGTGTTCTATTCATCTGAGCAAATACTTTGAAAAGACATTGGATGTTGCGATTTTGATTACAAGTTGTATGAGGTATCTATCATTTTTGCACATCTGAAGATGGTAATGTTTACCCAGTGATCTTTGAAAAACAGCAAAAACTCACTCAGACTGGATGCACACAGCGTATGTTTAAAAATAACGGGAAGTTTTGTTTTTGTCTAATATTCTAAAGGCAATACATTTACATTCTGCACCCTCTTAATGTATTTGACCTTTTAGATGGACTTTTACCTGATTTGAAATGTAATTTTCTGATGCCTTCACAGAAACGCATGGCAGCATTTAGATGGTACGGGAATGAAAGATTGCTTTTTGCAACTGATGTCATTGCAGTATTCAACAACAATATCATGGTTGTGTGTAAGCTTTCTTTTAGTCTGCATAGAATATTCTAAAAATACATATAATATGAACCTTTTAAAGGGCTATGAATACTTTTGCAATGCACTGCATCTTTTTTCAGGTTTAGCAAGTGGCAATTTGGACAGTTAGACCCTCCACAAGGATTTTCCCTCACCCCCTTTCTAATTTACTAATTTCTGCTTGCTTTGGCCAGAGCCATATTTTAGCTACTGAGCATTTTGTGCCAAGGAATGGCTAAGGGGGTAAGGGGAGGTGGGCAAAATATGTAGCGTGCCAGCACTGAGCCTTCATCAGAGACTGGAGGACAGGCAGGCAGAACCTCACTGAGACTTGAAAACCCACACATTCTGGCACCAGCCTCATCTTGTTAGTACAGGCTGTTACATCCTGACTGCCGCTGCTCTCTCTTTCACTCCTCCACCCTATTCACATACTGGCTCTTTTTTGTTGTTGTTTTTTTTCTTTAATAAATGCATCCAAATGATATATGAAGAAACCAACAAAACAGCTTGGAATAAGGAAAAGGTCTAACTGCAAATAATTCTTTATGTGTGAAACATAAAATGAAAGTTCAGTATATTTTTGGAGAGTTATAAGACGTGATCTTTTCTATTTAGCCATACCAGTGGAATTTTATTGTGCCATGGCATGAGGAGTACAAACAAAATAACACAGTGATGTAGAAATCGTAACAACAGGCCAGAGGAGAGAAGAGACAATAAGCTACTGTGACAAAAAAAAAAAAAAAAGGAGCCTGAGTGGACGAAGGGGGGAGCGAGAAGGCGGCGTCATAAGAGATATGGGTATCACCCTCTGCAGCTGCAAGGAGTATAGAGCATGACAACCTGACTGTTGTAATTTGTCTGAGCGCTCGTGACTCATATCCGTGCGTCACTTCCACTGCATTTGTTGGTTACAATTTACTGTCTGGCAAAATCATTTCGTGAACTGCAAGAGTATTACAAAAACGATGGAGGTGTGCAAGGCAGCTTCTTGGCACTTGGAATCACTTTTTGATCAGTGACAGTCAGAGATGTCATTTCTTCAATAAAGCTTGAACAATATCCGTTTTATTGAAATGTTGCCTAGTTATTGGAGTTGGAAGCCAGAGCCAGCGCTGCACTATGCCGAGACGGTTCTTTGGCTTTCTGTCTGCAGTTGATTTTTAAGAGTTAAATGAGCTTCATTTTGTCGAATGACATTTCTTTATTTATCTGGGATGAAATATATTCTATTCCTTATTTAGTTTCTTTACTCAAATAAGAAATAATTGCTGTATATTAGTAAAAGAGAACCATCTGATCTCAGCCCACTGAGCCAGACATAGTGTCAACTACATCAATAGGCAAAGATCTTTTTTGGCTCGCAAAGGAGCTGAGGCTGTAATGTTCCACCAGCAGCTTGATGCATTATAATTAAAATGGAAACTCATCAGTGAGAAGAAGGGCAGCAACAATCAGACCTTCATTTTATCAACTTCATTTTATCAAAAGATTTAGGGTTTAAAAGTGAAATAAATCACGTCAGATAAAATTCTTTCTAACGTTGTTCTTTTATGAAAAGGAAAGCATACTTATTGCTGGATCTGACAGAGTTTTACAATACAATGTGCATCTCAGTTTTTAATAACAATCTGTAGTTTTTTGAGTTTTGTTTTTCCTAAGCTTGCATGTCTGTCCTGTTTTGTTGACGTGATTGTTTTCTGTGTTCCCTAATTTACTCTGCACCTTCCACCAGCGCCTGAGCTCCCTGCATTACCCAGTTGTTTCTCATGTGCTAATTAAATCACCTTTTTTAGAATTCCAGGAATCAATCTCCCCCGTCGAAAGGAGTTCTTGGGTTTTCTCACTCAGTGCAAGATCCTCTTTTATTGCTGTCAGCCTGTTTTGTTGCTTTCAAGAGTTCAGTTACAATTAAGTGCCGTTATCATCCTGCACCTCAAGCCTTAATTTTGCTGTTGTGGCCTCAAAATAAAAATTAGCTAAAGTCATAGCATTGTGAAATTTTGTACTACGGATCCAAATTCACAAATTACTGGCCTGTTTTTATTCTTTTTCTGTTATTAATAAGTGCGTTAACTATGTTTATTGGAGAAATAAAAACTAACATGGATCCAAAGAAATGCACAGGTTGTCATAGGCCTTAAAAAAGTGCTTGACCCAAACTATCACAACATACTGTTTCATAAATTAGAACAGTACGGCATCAGATGATTGGCGTTTGGAAACAAGCAAGTGGGTGTGTATCGATCTCATTATTAGGACTTTTCTTGTGTCCTAACAATGAGATGTGTGTGTGGGTCATGGTTTGATCCAAAACTCGTTATTCTCTATATAAATATGGATTTTGTATTTCCTTTGTTGATGGTTACAGTCTGAGTGAATGGATTAGTAAGTAAGATGGCTTAATAGAAGCAAATTATCACTAATTGTCAAAACAATTTTTTTACTGACTCATGGAGTGATGTCCATTTTGCCGAGTAAGTTATGAAATCTCCATCGATTTTGTGTTTGTTGCTTTTATACATGTTCAGTTTTTTTTTGTTGTTTTTTTTTTTTTTTTTGTCAGCCTTACCTTTCTTTGGTGAAAAGTTGAAAGGAATCTATTTCTGTGTGGAGGCTGCAGGTGGCTCGGTTCCCTTCAGTAGCTCTGTGAGAGACAGTGACAGAGGGATTGGGTAGTAAAACGTTCCCGTTGAAATTTCTCGATAACGTCAGTGATGACAGGCTCCGAGGAGGCTGGAGCTCACTAACAGCCTGAATGAGCATTTCTATCTGCAGCCATCTCTCTACCTTTCAGTGCCTGCTCTTTCTAGTCATTACGCCGAAACCCCCACATTATGGTTCTGTTTCAGGAAGCAGTGCATCTCTATACTTTGTCCATCAACATTTTGGTTGTCTTTCCTTGCCTTATTAGAGAAATCCACATGCAGGTGTGTTAATCATTCCAAGGCATGGGCTACAACATGGCGGTTCATGCCTTATTTAATCAAGCTGAGCTGCTGCTAAATTCCCCCTCTGTCATCATCTTCCACCCCCTCCTGTCTTGCCGTTTCTTCATCTCTCCACGCGCAGAGATGGACTGCATGATTCTAAAATTCATTTTTAGCACTAAATCCTGTCGGGGTAGGTTATAGAAGGATGTTAACACATTTGTCAAACTGTGAACCGAGGTATTTGTTTGTGCCTCGCATCTACACAAGAATATGTCGAGTGCGTGTGTGAGTCTGTGCTATTTTTTGATCTCCAGTCTCACCATATTGATTGTTTATCATTTTTCCGCTTCAGCAAAGCACCTTGGGACATTACATACCAGCAATAGATCCACATCTTGAATAAAAGCACTCAGGAGGGTGTTCAGTTTACGTAAAGCGTCTTCCTCCAGAGTACTCTTTTACAGCAAACACATGGGGATAGATAACACTAATAAAACAGTTGCAGCATGACAACACAGCTATAAAGGCACTTCGCACCAGGTGATTTCCAAGAGGGATTTGTGGCCACCTATTGTACTTTGCATAAACAGCAAAATGTGTATTATTAGAACTGAGTCGGGGCTTTGAATGCAATATGTGCAATTCTCCTGTCAGCTTAAAATGTACACATGTGTACAGTCATAAAAATTCAATGACATATTTTGTATGTTGTACTTTTTCAGATGGAATGTGTTGATGCTGTATTTGTAAATACATTTACAAATATTTACAGGTTTCTATTTTTTTTCTAGTGAGGCTATTAGCGTAAAATTCACAGCAAATTTTGGACACAAATCCACAAAATATGACGAAAAACCCCCCAAAAAAACATTAATTGTTATCTGAAACTGGTGAAATAAGTGGGCAGAAATTATTGAACACATTTAGAAAAATTTATGAAATGCATAACAAAAAAGCATTTTTTGTTAATAATAACTTTGAACTTCTCATGACAAACTTGTCACATGCATTGTATTATTTGGACCCATTCTTTTACACAAAATACTTTCAATTTTTATTAAAGGTTCTAATAAAATATATGTTGTAGATGTCTTGAACGTGCTCTTTCATGATATATATATATAGAAATATATATATATCTATATATCTATCTATATACATATAGATAGATATATAGATATATAGATGTATATACATATATGTATATATATCTATATATCTATATATATATATATAAGAGACAGTGACAGTATATAAACACTTTATCACTTTAGTAACGAAAGCCTTTTTCATGATATATTAAATAGAATAAACCCAATTTGTAATGATCTTTGCAGGATTGCTGAATAAGTTATTTAGTTTTAGTCAAGGTTATCTATAGTTATTGTTTAACAGACCTGGAGACATTGTATTTACAGAATACTTGTCATTGTGTTTGTCTTGCAGAAAGAATGGCTTTGCCTGAACTGTCAGACTCAAAAAGCAATGTCAGGCCAGCTGGGAGACGTCCCACCACCATCCACGGCGTCCCCAAAGAAGCAAGAACCCGCTCCGCCCCCCGACCTCTCTTCCTCCCCAGTTCCTGCTGCTGTAGATAGCAAACCTGTAGCTGAACCAATAGCTCCAATCCCACCTGCTACTGAGATCAAGGTAGAAAATGCATCCACACCAGTTTCACCTGAACACACACACACTCCTGTAGAGGACATCCCTCAGGAAATACCTGATTCAGAAGACCTAATAACACACTCATTAGCAGATGAATCACTGTCTGACCAACAGCTTTTAAATTCAAAGAGTTTAGCTGAGATAAACTCAGAAACCCCACCTGTTGAGAACAAACCCCTCAATTCTGAGAACATACCAGAGAATGACACAGAGCTACCTGACACTAACCAACAAACACAGAGTGCAACTGTCAGTGAAGTTCTAGCAGCTGAGGAACAACAGAGTAGCTGCGAAAAAGCGGCAGAGAATCACCCTCAGTCTGACACACAGGTTCTTAATGTTGAACCGCAAACACAGTGTGGACCTGGCAGTCAAATCCCAGTAGTTGAGCAACAAGATAGCATTGACATTAGAGCAGAAGGTCTTTCTGTAACCGTTGAAGTTAAAGCACAAAGCCAATTGACAAATGCTGTTTTAGGCAACACAGCTGGCTCTGTCGAGGTAGAAACCAGGTCGGATGCCGAGATTGCTCAAAGTGAGGGTGCGGCTCCCGCAGAAGATCATAAAACCGTTCAGTCAACACCTGAGAAGCCCCCAGAAGCAACAGTTGAGCCAGCTGCTTTGGTGATACATGAAAGAGTCACTGAGGAGACTTTACCTCCAGTAAAGCCAGATATCACTGCGATCGATGAAAACAAAGAGAACATATGTGGAGTTTCAACTGACAAACCCCAAAATATGCCAGCAGAGCTAACTTTATCAGATGCAACATTAGAGATCAACAAAAGAGACATCACTGAAGAATCTGGGGCAGAGATTGTTGCACCAGTTGTTTCTAATGATGTTCCTGCAGAAAATATGTTGGCAACAGAGTTGATAACCTCTGTAAACTCTGCTGCCAAAGCCGAAGCAAATGACAAAACAGGGGAAGAATTACAAGCAACACCAGCAAACGATACAGAATTAGAGATTTCTTCGGTTGTTGAAGATAAAAATCCTCTTGAAGTGTTAGAGGAAGTTGGTCAGGAAGCTGAACCAAAAAAACAGACTACAGACAAAGAAGAGGAGCCAGATTTAGTAGATATCTCTCCTGTTGTAGCTCCATTAGAAAAAGAAACTAATTTTCAAGAGAAAGCAAATATGGAGAACGCTGATGAAACAAAAGACTCTGAGAAAATTATTGATGACAAGAAAATTGTTCTGGATAAAACACCTGAGAAAGATAATGAACTAGTGGGAGTTGACACTGAAATAAAAGTAGGCACAGCAGAACCAGCAGAGGTAAAATCAGAGGAGGGGGAATCATTAAAAGAGGAGGGAATTACAAAAGAAACAGTTGATGACCAAAAAGTTTTCAGAAAACATGATGATGAAGCATGCTTAATTGGAGCAGTCAGCAATGATGCTGAAAATATCGTAATGGAGAAAGAAAAGGAGGTAGAAAAGGAAAGTGCTGCAGCAGTAACTGTCCCAGAGGAAATGCCAAAAGAAGATGTTCAGATAAAAAAAGACATACAGCAAGAAACCAAATCTGAGGCTGTTGAAGGAAGCCCTGTTGAGACAATGGCACCGTTACAGAAATCTGAAGAAAAAGAAAAGTGTCCTGCAGTAGCAGAGGCTGTAAACCAGACAAGAAAACAAAGCCAGGAGGATAACACTTTAGAGACGGATGAACAGACTGACAAAGCAGCGGTTATCTCTGATCCACCTTCTGTCGAATCAAGACAGCAAGAAGCGAATGCTGTTGAGGTGCCAGTTAAAAGTGTACAGCCTGTGCTAACAGGCTGTACACTTTTTACCTCAGCCGATATCATCGAAACAAAACCCAGTGATAAAACCTGCGAGGAGAAAGACTGTGAGGGTGAGGTAGAGGCTGAGTTGAGTCCCACAAAATATCAAAATGAGTCTGAGGAAGTTGTTGAGCCACCAGTCAAGGATAGGGAGGCAGAAACTGACAAGAAAGAGGATGAGTCACAGGCTGTCGTTGGCAGCCTGCAGGAAGCTATTTCAGTACCTGAAGCAAGTGCAGTGTGTGACAAAGATTGCAGTACAGTATTTGATGTAGAAGTGAGCTCCACTTCACAGAAGCGTGAAGCTTCAGACCATGTGCCTGCTGTAGTACCTTCAATCCCATTAGCAGAATCTGAAATCCAGTCTGTAGTTAGTGAGCACGATGCAGGTTTGAAGGACGAAAGCGTGGAGGAGCAAATGGATGCAAAAACTAAGCCTGTGGAAAAGCATGGCGATGACGAAGCAGTTCCTGAGGTGACCATAATGTCTAGCAAGCGTAGCAGTAGATACTTAAACCATTGTGCATTTCTGCTGTATTTTCTAAATTGGGTGTAAAAACTAATAGCATATAGAAAATGGAAATAGTTATCAGTGTTGAATGATAGTTGAGAATAGCTAAAATCTTTCAAACATAGTTGAATGTATTTGTGATATGTTTTAGAACATGTGCTTTAATATATTCAACCAAATGTTTTTTTGTTGATAAAAATTTTTGTAAATTGTCATTACTGTACATAAGAAAAAGCCATCCCCATAAAAGAATGCTAAAAAAAAATTCAAAAAGATTTTCTGCCAGAAGTAACAATGAATGTCTTTCTATTTACCAGATCAAACAAGAGGAGACCTTGAAGCAGCCTGACTTGAAAGAAGCTAAAGAAGACAATCTCACAAGCCCGTCAGACCTTGCAAAACTAGAAAGCTCTGTGCTTCCAATTCTAGAGGCCCAGGTAGACACAGAGCAGGAGGAGAAACAGACTGATACTTTAAAGACCAGACGCAAATTGGAGGTACTTCCTCTCTCGCCTGATTCTCCCAGTTCAGAAGAGGATAAAGACCTTTCAGAGAAGAATGCCAAAAGTACTGGGAAGAAAAAGCTTCTCGTGCCAATTGATGTCAAGGCAGATTCCCTGGACGATAGCAGTGAAAGTTTTGGAAAAGAAAGCCCAATGTCAGGAGATGATGAGGACTTTATCAGGAAACAAATCATAGAAATGAGTGAGAATGAGGATGCCTCTCCATCAGATGAAGAAAGCTCAGGCAGGCAAAAGATTAGAGATGATGAGAAGAAACAAAATGAGGAAAAGAAAGAAGAGACTGTAGAGAAAAGCACATCAGGAAAAACAAGACGGTTAACTAAGAAAACTACTATTAGTCCCGATGATGATGATGTTCAGGAAATCACAGCATCGGCAGATAAATCTGATATTGTCAAAGAGAATGAGAAAGAACAAAAAGAAGAGGAAGATCAAAGAATTTCTGCATCTTGCAAGCTACAAACTTTTGAGCTGAATGTAACCAGCAGCCCTATATGTATACCTAGTGCAGATGGAGAGCCTGAAATAGAAAGTCTAACAGACTCTCCAGATGATCGGTCTAGGGGTGAAGGGTCATCTAGTCTACATGCATCTAGCTTCACTCCCGGAACATCGCCGACGTCTCTTTCATCTATGGACGAGGATAGTGACAGCAGCCCAAGTCATGTTCGCAACAGTGAGGGTAAACAGCACAGAAAAGCCAAGCACCGACAAACTGGGCAAATGCTACCAACTATTGAAGACTCATCAGAGGAGGAAGAGTTGAGGGAGGAGGAAGAACTTCTCAGGGAGCAAGAAAAACAAAAGGGCTCAGGAAAAAAGTCTAAGAAAGACAAGGATGAGATTCGGGCCCAAAGAAGGCGAGAACATACAAAGACACCTCCGAGCAACCTTTCTCCAATTGAAGACGCCTCACCAACTGAAGAACAGAGACAGGAAGCCGAAATGGAGGAGATCAGACGGTCATCCTGCTCTGACTTTTCCCCCAGTCTTGAATCAGATCCTGAAGGATTTGAGATCCATGCTGCAAAAATTGCAGGAGTGCAAAAAACATATCGGCTGCCTATATCTGTATCTCTTCACTCCCCAACAGATGATCAAAACACTGATAAATCTCAGAAGAAAGCTCTCAAATCTGCTGATGAGGCCTATGAAGAAATCATGCTAAAGGCTAAATCTCCAACAGTTGACACAGGTGAAATTCAAGCAGAAAAGGAAACAGTATATGGTGGCATGCTTATTGAAGAGTATGTTTATCCATCTCTTCTTGACAATTCTTTTGATCGGGAAGAGACCGAGAAAATGTCTGTTCCTGTTGAACCCAAAAAACTGAGATCGCCCGATGAAGTTTATGAGGACATGATCAAGAAAAGAAAGGAATTCATGCAGCTAGAACAGGAATATGAAAATATAAAGCCAAAAAATGAAACCCCTAATCCAAAAATTGTGTTTCAACCAGCTGAGAGTACCTTCCCACAAAGCGGCACAATGACATTAGGCAAAGATGGGAAGCCACTGTTGGACGCTGAAGCAGCCTATGAGGAGTTGATGAAAAGAGTTCTAACTCCAGGAACAAGCCCAACTCAGCCTGAGCCAGAAATGGAAACTACTTCATCAAAAAAGGTTCTTCACCCTATTCCAGACTTAAAGGTAACACAATGCTCTTCTGGAGAGTTATCCTCTGATGATGAAACTACAGTTAAAAAGGAACAGGCAGTGACAGGAACATCAGATATAATATCAGAAAAGCAATCTGAACATGTAAAAGACATATCTGAGATTTCCCCTTCAACCAGAACAGAACAGACAGAACAGCAACCTGACAATGAAACCTCCACTTCTCAGGTTGAACTTGTGGACCTTTCTAGCACTGTTCCAAGATCATCAGCTTCTGCGATTGCTAATGTGTCACCCCTACCAACAGTCCCCCAATACACACCTAGTATATCTAGTGTAGTGTCAACAGCTCCCCCTGTCCCTCCTAAGCCAAATATTTTGCGCCGGGCTAATTCTCAGGAAAAAGGAGAAGAACCTGTTGCACCACCCCAGCCCCCTCCCACTCCACCGAAACCCACAGTTTTTCCCAGGAAAGCCCCTGTTCCGCTTCCACCTCAGGCTTCTGCACCTGTGAAAAAATCTGAGCCAGTGACTATGACTTCACCCCAAGGATCGCCTGTTAGACAAGTTGTTACTCCAACGTACAAACCTCATATTCCACCTCCTGTTCCTCCAAAGCCAGCTATTCATGGGATTGTAGACAGTCACAGACCAGGACATGGTGTCAAACCACCAATTGCACCAAAGCCTGGTTCACAGCCACCTTCACCTGCTCATGCCCCTCTTCCAACAAGACCTACGGTACTTCCCACTGGTCCAAATGACTCGGTCCTTAATTTGAGCCCCTCTACAGAGGGCAAGACATTTCAACCTTCACCAAAGTCTCCTTCTTCCCCAAGATATGCCAGCAATCTTCGTGACACGTATGTAGTCATCACACTGCCATCCCAGCCTAGCTCTCCAGTTGACAATGTCACAACTCAAGCCCCCTCCGGTCCTGGACCGGCATCTCCCTCAAAGCAGGGTCAGCATGAGAGTTATTATCAACCACAGCCTCAACATCCATATCCAAAGCAAAATCAACAACAACCAATCCCTTCTCCTCAGACAACCAGAGTGCCTCTGGCGTATACACGTGTCACAGAGTCTATTGAAAAACAAGAGATTTGTAGCCCAGAGAAACATGTTTCTAGTTCTTGTCACATAATTGAGGCCATATCTGCTTCAGCACAGCCAACTGTTATGCCTAACCTTATATCTCAAGTGGTTACTACGGAAGTTCAAAGAACCACTGTCTCCGTTGTTCATGAAAGAACACCACCACCAGTACCAGCTCCAAGAGCAACAGGTGTTCCAATGTCAATGGAGAAACCCAAGCCTCAAATACTAGCACAGACTGAAACAACCTCGCTACCCTCTGAGGTGGTAGATCTTAGAACTGTTAAGGTTGATTCAGATTCAAATATGAATGGTGTTGATCTGTCCACCGCTCCAGATTCAAGACGTCAGTCTTTTGTGAGTGATGTCAGTCGTCACACCAGTGCAGTGCAATCACCTGTGGTTAACCTCAGCACTGAATCCTCCACTGTTTCAATAGTGACCGACAGCATCACTATTGTGACCTGTTCTGCCACAATACAGCAATGTGATAATGTAGAGGTTTCTCAAGTTTCCTCCACGCCCCTTCAGTTAACAAAAAATAAGGCTTTTGAACCTGTTTCTCAAATTATATATCGACCAGTTGAGTCTCAGCCCTCCACTCTTGCAACAGCAGAAATCCCAATTAACCTTTCAGTTGGATCAAATACAGGTGCAGCAGGTTTCCAAGCCATGCCAGTCACTGCTTCAGTCCCCCCTGTGGCAACCTGTGTTGCCAATGGATTAACTACAGGAAGAACAACAGTGGCAGGAGCTGTTGATCTTAGTACCTCAAAACCTTTCAATACTTTGGTATCAGTTGATGTGACATCTGCAGATGTGGTTACAACTGTAATCACAGATGATGGCAAACCAGTGGATCTAACAGCAGGGAAGAGAGCTGTGTGCTGTGATGTTGTGTACAAGCTGCCATTTGCAGGAAGTTGTGCCACTCAGCAGTCTCCCACACCTCTGCCTGAAGATCGTTTCGGATATCGTGATGACCACTATCAATTTGACCGAACACCTTATGGCATGAGAGGGTTTGGTGGAATTAAACCCTCCATGTCAGACACCAATCTTGCTGAAGCTGGGTTGTTCATGTACAAGAGTAAGAACAGTTATAATTTCAGTGTCACAACAGAGGGAGCAGTAGATCTCACCTCAGCGAAGATATCAGATGCAGGTCAGTGCAGTGACATTGCAGATCTGTCACTTAAATGTCACTTTGAGCTGCCTCCACTTATTCATGGCTAATGTGGATTTTTCATTTCTTTTGTTTTATTTTGCATGGATTTTATTGTGTTTTTCATTCAACATAATTTTTTTGCATGTTCCTGTTTTGCTTCTTCCACCTCTATATAGAATTGTTTTTTGTTTTGTTTTTTTTTTATCTTGGCAGCATTTTTTTATTTGCTGAAGGCATGGCTTGATTCAGAATGAATTGTCTGAAAACATGGACTAAAAATATATTTTTGACTTTTGACAGGTGAAGCTGTTGACTACTCCAAGAAAGGCAGTTATGCAGGAATGACAATCCCCCCATATTCCCATTCAAGTGCCACAAGCGCTGTCAGTTCACTCTTTGGGACAAGTAGTGTTTTAAGGTCATCAAATGGAGTGGTTTATTCATCTGTTGCGGCACCAGTACCATCAACATATGCAATTACTACTCAACCAGGATCCATATTTAGTACAGCATATAATACCTTTTCAGGTATGCACACAAGTGACACCATGCCTTCTTTGTCCAATCTCCAGAATATACCACTTACAAGATCCCAAAGTTTTCTCTCCACCATTTCCACAACAGAAGAACAAGGAGATGCTCCTCTTAATCTGGAGATCTCAAAGGGAGGTGTTACTGCTGTCAATGGTACAGCTACGTCAGTGACATCTTTATCCCTTGACACATATACAGATGCATCCCTGGAGGCTATAGCTGCTTCACTGGAAGCTCTCTCATCCCCCATGGTTCCTGGAGACGGCCAGTATCAGGCAGAGCGAGAGAGGCTAGAAATGGAAAAGCTAAAGCAGCAACGCTTAGCTGAGGAATTGGAATGGGAGCGGCAGAATATTCAGCGATTCCGTGAACAAGAACAGCTCCTAGTACAGAAGGAATTAGAAGAGTTGCAAGCCATGAAGCAGCAGATCCTGGCTCAACAGGAGGAGGAAAGACAGGCTCATCTTATGATGCAAAAAGAAACATATGCTCAACAACAACAGCAACTTGAGCAAATACAAAGACTCCAAGAACAATTGCGACTACAGTTAGAAGAGCAAAAGCTTCGTCAGATGTACCCAGGTGCAGACATCCCAGGACATGGCGTACAGGAGGCCATTGTCTTAGGACCTGATGGCACAGTGCTTTCTCGAAAAATTACAGATAGCGGATGTCAGACTGATGAGGAGGATGAAGCACTAAGCAAAGCTTACACAGCAGGAAGAAAAAAGAAAAGTGTTAAAAAGAGTGTTGATAGCTGTGTCCAGACTGATGATGAGGATCAAGAAGAATGGGAGGCTCAGAGAAGTCGACAAAGCCGTCCCCGTACTGCTAGAGGTGATAGGAGTGGAGGGTCAGAAATGTCTCTTCAAGCCCACACTGAAATTTCTATACAAACTGACACAGATGGAAATATTCGAATGGACACGAGAATGGAGGTGTCAGACTCAGAAAGGACCTCACCAAAGAAACGCCCTACTCCCTTAGAAATAGCCCAGTCTGCCAACCTAAAACCAGAATTTTCTTCCCTTCAAGCTCATCCTAAATCCCCTAAAGTACTTTATTCTCCTGTATCACCATGTATATCACCTAGCAAATCCCTTGAATTTGTGTCCTATGACAAATCCCTAGGCGATACCAGCCCACAAAAGCTAAGGGAAAGCATAGACACATCAAAATCCTCTCCAGCAAGTCCTCGGGGACCCAAAACCATGCAGCGATCGATGTCTGACCCAAAACCCATGAGTCCGACAGGAGAAGAAAGAGCAACATCTGGTACGCAGTATGGGGATGGCCATCCGGTGAGTACTACATACTCCTTCACCACTGTGAGAAATGTCAGACACTTGCACAAAGGTAAATGTATTTTGTCAATTGTCAGAAAAGGAGCAGAATGTTGCTGGTGTTATTTTTTTCCATTTCCTTCGTAATGAGTAAAATGGATTTTAGTATATTTAAGGAAAACATTTTTCTGTCACAGCAAATTTTATGAAAAAATGTCTCCCTAGGTAAGTTACCATTGAGAATTCCATACCATCATTAATTGTTGGGGAAAGTAAGCTGAACATGCAGAAAGAAATGTTGACTCTCAGGTTTTAATAAAGACAAATTACTACTTTGGTGGACTGTGGAGTACATGTTAACGTTTTGTGATTTCTTTGGGAATAAATGGAGAAACAGAAAAATGGTGATACACAAGTACCATCACTTACCCAAGAAAGCAACACAGGCCAAAGATAGCTCTGCCTTTACAGACTAGACACTATAAATGTTATCAGATAATCAAACATGTTTGGGTGTTAAGGTTTTTAATTGACTGATATTTTATGTTACCATTTACTATAGGGGAAAGGATCAGGCAGCACACCCACGGGGACGCAAAAGAAGGTGAAAAGGACTCTTCCCAATCCCCCCTCTGAAGAAGAGTCAACAACAAGTGGACAGACGGCATACACCACAAACTCAGCTCGCCGAAGAATGTGCCGAAATTCAAACATGGCACGTGCCAAGATACTACAAGACATTGATCGGGAGCTGGATCTGGTTGAGCGAGAGTCTTCCAAGCTCCGCAAAAGACAGGCAGAACTAGATGAAGAGGAGAAAGAGATTGACGCTAAGCTTAGGTATTTGGAGATGGGGATCAATCGCAGAAAAGATGCACTTTTAAAGGAAAGGGAGAAAAGAGAAAGGGCCTACTTACAGAGTGTCGCAGAGGATAGAGATTACATGTCAGACAGTGAGGTTAGTAACATCCGAGAGACTAGGAGTGTCCAAGATGGTGGTGAAGATGAGGACATTGAGGATCACCTTCTTGAGCGTCCCAGAACAGCTCCTCACTCAGAACTTGATGATTTTGCTCCTCCCCAAACCAAGCATGAGTATGGAAAATACTCTCAGTATCAATATCCTCAAAGCCAATACCAGCAATCAATCTATCAGACTCCACAGTCCTACCAATCTCACTCTATCTACTCCTCTGTTCCTTCACTTACTACTGCCCAGCAGCAGAGTTATCAGCAGATGCTTTTGTTGCAGCAGAAAGCGGCAAGACAGGCGGCTCTCTTGTCAGAGCTTGATGCAACTAAATACGATGTCATTAGCCGTCAGCCTGATCCCACATCATCTGCTTATCTTGGTGTCAAATATGACAAATATGGTAACCATCTAGACCTCAGAGCCCTGGAGGTGGGAAGCATAGCAGGTACCCCAATGTCCGCTGTTTCTGATTCCTACTACACAGAGGTGGAGCACCACACACCTCGGAGCTACATGCTGCTGGAAGATGCTGCAGAGTTAGCTAAGACCTCCACGGGTCTGTCTTCATCTTATAGTCTAGCCGAGAGGGAACTGGCTAAGGCAGAGAAGCTTTTGCGTAGAAGTGCTGCAGATCTTGGGTCTACTGACTATCTGGGTTCCACCTCCAGGCTCCATGCTTTTGGAAAGACTCCTGATGAAGAGGATACAATGGAGGAACCCTATGAATTAAAACTCCTGAAGCAGCAGCTCAAGCAGGAGTTTAGAAGAAGTACAGGTGGTACAGAAAGCTTAGAACAACTGACAGGTCTCTCCCAAAACTACTATACTCCAAGCACTGGTGTCTCTAGTTACTCCCAAAGACACTATCCAAAGTCAGACAAATACAGCATCAGTCGACTTACTCTTGAGAAGCAGGCGGCAAAACAACTTTCACCGTCAGTGTTGTACCAAAAGCACAAAACTCCAATACTAGATCCTAAAATCTCTAAGTATTCCTCTATAACAGACAACAGGGGTTTGGAAACTGATTATAACTATTTGGGATCTACCAGTGCATCGCCCAGATCCAGCAGGCTGCTGCAGGATGAAATTACATTCGGCCTTCGAAAGAATATTGCAGAGCAACAAAAGTATCTTGGGTCTACCTTGGGAGCCAATTTAGCTGGATCTCTAAATTTGGGCCAGAGCTTGGGCTTGGACTCTGCTTATCCTAGTGGTAGCCGGTCGAGACCCTCATCCAGACCTACTTCGTGCTATGGCCTGGACTTGTCAATCAAAAGGGACCTTTCGAGTTCTTCACTGAGGCTTAAAGGAGATGGAGAGTCATCTGGAGATGGTCCAAGTTATCAAACCCCCTCTGGTCGCACCAAGCCCACCAGCCTTCCAATTGTGCAAAGCGGTCGTGGACGAATTCCTATTGTGGCACAGAACTCAGAGGAAGAGAGTCCGTTAAGCCCTGTTGGTCAACCAATGGGCATGGCTCGTGCATCAGCTGGGCCCCTGCCTCCAATTTCAGCTGATTCAAGGGACCAATTTGGTTCCTGTATGTCCCTACAAGATTCCCAGCAGCAGCAACATATAAGAGAAGAGCCAACAAGGGGTAGGGGCTATGTGCTGCTGGATGATCTTCAGGGCACAATGTCAGATAGTGAAGGTAAAAAACAAACTTGTAAGACTGCATCTCTTTCCGTTTTAAGTGTCTTGTGAATAATAGTTTGTGGGTGAGATCTGCATTGAATGCTAGCATGCATGACATAAATATTTAGCTTGTGATTAATATTTTAAAATGCACATGCTTCTTTATTTTTGTTCTTCTACTAAACATTTATTTTGTTGTGCATCTTGTTTTCAGTACCTGTCCATAACTATTGTCTGTAGGTTCAGATCTGAGGTGTATGCATGTCTTTGCCTATTATTCTGACTTTGCTTGCATATATATTATAACATTTTTCTTTACATTCACTGTATAGTCTCATCTTTTTTTGTTTGCGTGACAATCTAATTTTGGTTTCAACTGCATTTGTAGAGATTCCTCCCATCAAATATAATGTAACAGTTTCTAAATTATTGGTCGAGAACACAAAAAGCACAAGATGCTGTTATCACAGAATGCAATGCATTACATTTGATGGAAAACATTTATTTCTGCATAATAAATTCACATCTTAAACTTGCATGTCTTTTACGCTTGTCTTTTGAAATGTGTGTATTGCATGTCATTTATCATTTTGTCATTCATGAGTAATACTTCTATTTCTAATCAAGATTTGCAAAGTTCAACACTTTAAGTAAAAATGGAGAAAATAAACTGCTAAAAGAAACGTTGCAAGATTGGGTAATGGATTCAACCAAATATGCAATGTGGTTTCAGCTAAAAAATGGTTGCCAGGGTTAATTGTTGTCATTTAGGCTACAGAAGAATGACTTAAAAAATAAGTCATTCCATCACCTGAATTACTGAACAACTAGAATTTGGATACAAACAATAGTTGCCTTACACTTAATGTGTTTTTTTCCATTTTAATTCGCCGTCTTCTGCTCAGAGATAACTAAGGTGTCACCAGAGAACAGAAATTGTCAGTTTTTCTTGTCCAAGGACCTAGTAAGATTGTCTATCTTTCAAGCAAGATATGTGCTTTCCTAGTTTGATGCATTAGAGAAAATGGCAGATATTTAGCAGACTGCAGTTTATCATTAATCAGACCCAGAATCCAGGCATAATGTTGTGTTATTTATGGATCCACCTGGCCATGCTACATTCCCTCATCAGCTTTTAACTTGGGAGATTGTTTTTCTGTTTGTTGTCTTGCTGACTACAAACATGATACACCTCTCCCACTAAAATGCCAATACCCCATTATGTGTTTTGACTTAAGCATATAGAAAATAAGCAAAAGAAAAGTCAGTAGCAATTGTTTTTATTCTGTCTGGTAAATATAGTAATTGCCACGATTTTGCAATGTAAACCAATTTGCCTTAATTTCAGCCCTATCTGATTCCATGATGGCATTGAACAGAGACGATGCAACTAATGGTAAAGTATTAGTTTAGCTCTGCAGTTATCCACGAGCTAACATACTAACCTGAACCACAAGTACAGTGTATCTTTCAATGGGATTATGACTAAATGTTGGGGAAAATGAGTGGAATTGTGAGCAGATTCTACTTAAAAGCAATTTGAACCAGATTTTGCTGCAAATGTAATAAAATATGTTTTGAATAAAACTGCTTGCTTTCAGTTGAGGAAAATTGATATTCATGTATACAACACCCAACATTTACATTCCTGGAGGATTTTATTGCCCGTTACTATTCGATCATACACACTTCAGTAATCCTGTTTAAGTCATCCACAAACTGCATTACTTTTCTGCTTATTTCACATCAATGTTCCTTTTGCCATTCAGTTTGTAAATCACCAATACGTTTTCATCTTTTACAATTAGCTGTGTCCTTATAAGCATGAAATCACATTCAAATACACTTGAACCCACCCTGTTTTTGTAAGATGCAAACGTTCTGACTCCGAATGAGTTTGAATTCTGTCCCTAAAGCCTATCACCTCAGGCGAGACGAGACGGACTGGTTTGACAAACCGAGGGACGGACGGCCAGAGAATGGACAAGAAAAGAGACAGGTGAAATACGCAACTCAATAAATTGGAATATGACTGAAAAGTAATTCAGTCGAGACTCAACATGTTACGAGTGTTAATTTCCCTGAATTTCAATGATCATGACTTACAGCTAATATAAAATTAAACTTCAGCCTTCAGAAAATTAGAATAATACATCAGATCAAAAAGAAAATCTCTATGTCCTATGCAATATGTTCACTCAGTACTTATCTAGAAATCCTCTTTAGTGTTAGGGAGCCTCAGGTTGTTTAAGTAACAGACTTTGCTTGTCTGCATGTGTCATGTCTCTCTTCGCAATGCCCCAAAGATTATCTCTGGCATTTAGGTCAGGGAAGTTTCCTAACCAATCGAGCAGATTGATGCTGTGGTCATTGTACTTTTGTCAGTGTGGGCAGGTACCATATCTTGCTGGAAACAGAAATCAGCATCTCAGCGAAGCTTGTCCACTTCACTGAGATGCGGACAAGGCTCTAAGGTTTCTTTATAAACAGCTGCGTGACTTCAGAGCTCACAAAACTCAGTGGACCAAGACCAGATGACATGGCTCCCCAAATTCTTTACGGGACTGTCAGCGTTTTTTAATTTTTGTGGCCTACCCTTGCAGACAATGTAGTTCACAAGGAAAGGCCACCTTGTGTGTGTAATGACCTGAAATAATTTCAGACATTTACTTTTGTCCAAGAATTAAAGGTAATCTAAGCTATGTTGTCCATGAATATTTAGATCAAAACATTTTTTAAAAATCTGCATTTTTATTAGTTTTATGTGATATTGAAGCTTTCTCTGAAAAAGAATTGTTCAGTCAATAATAGGTCTGTGGTATCTCTTTTTAAGTGATCAAGCTTAGAAATATATTTTTAATTATTAATAAATAAATTATTTTAAGAACTAACCAGAACAAAATGATTTTGTCTTATATTTATAACAATGAAGACCTACTTGTTTACTGAAATGACCGTAAAATGGTATAAAATGCTTAAATAGTTGATGAACAAAGACGGCGTAATAACTGAATGTAGTAACTCGCATCCAGTGGCACAAATACCTTACATGTAATCTGAGTGCAGAACATTAGTTACATATCTTCCTTTTTTATGCACAACAGGGAAAAGGTCCATACTATCCATTCCCTCACCTCAGGGTCAAACTGCAGAGGGATCTGAAAGACCGCAGTGTCACAGGTAAAGTAACAGGTTTAATAAAGTTAAAGTAGTACTGTGAAACTCTAGGCGAATGAAACATTCCCATTCACAATGTATTGTAAGCTAAACACTTATCAACTATGTAGATATTATATTGCATTTAGCTTTCCATGTTGGTGTTATTTCATCAGTGTGAATTGGATTATATTCTTCATCACTGTAATTTGGTATGGTTTAATCTTCATGTTAATATGACGATTTAAAGAGCATGACTGATGAGTGTCATGCATTTTATTTACCCTATACTGAAATCCCATTGATGGAGCCAGTCACATCCTATCACACGCCTCCTTCAGGCTCAAAGATGGCAGACGTGTTTTTGATCTCTCTCATCTTCACAGTGAGCTCGCCATGCTCAAAAAATGGCATGTTCCTCACATTTTATCTGACAGAAATAAACAAACAGCCCACAAGGAATTATTAATATTATTTTAAAACAAGTGATCAGGATTATTTTTGCCTCAATCATTTTGCTGTGTCTTCGATTACCATATCAAATTGTTTGACAATATTAAATGACTGATTCTGATTCTGTGTGAAGAGATGACTGGTAGTATTTGTGCTGTATATGGAACCATTGAGCAAAGGAGGGAATCAGTAACTTAATGTGATGAAATCCACATAGTGACCCTGGTTCTAGACAAAGAATTGGAAATGTTCACTGTTACTCTGAAATACAATTTTAACACTTCCTGTAAATGTGAAGGGGACATATTGTTCTGCCCAAAGCATTCTTTTATGAACGATGTCATTGGGTTGTGTTTTTTAAACCCTGTTAACTTTTCCTTCTCACTTTCAAATAGAGTGCTTCTTTCATATTGGTAACAAAATACAGCAGATCTCAAAAGTGCACACACATCTGTCTGATAAAACAGAAAGCTTTTGCAATGTAAAATAACTAGACAATTATGAGTCATTTCCTTTGTAAAAGTAATATTTTTCCTTTCTGATTCAAAAACAACCAGAGTAAGAACGCACATCATTGCAACTAATACTTTGCTAAAGCACGTTTTGATTTTTGATTTTTTTTTTTTTCATTCAGGACACTGCATTTTTATTTGGAAATAATTGCTTTCTCTACATTGCAAAGATTTTCCCAAATTATCAGACTGTACGGATAATCTTACCCAAAAGCATCATAGCATTTTTTTGTTTGTCTTGGGGGGTTTTCTCCGACTTAGGTCAGGACCCCTGTTATGCCATTTTTTGCTTGTTTGTTTGTTTGTGTTTGTTTCTGAAAAACCCATTCTTTTTTCAATTTTAATTCTGTGATTCCAAGACAATAAAATCATTTTTATAATTTTTTATGCATTACTTTCCCATTAAAAATAACACAAATATGTTCATAATATCAATATTCATGTTTTTTCCTGAACAGGAAATGGTTTGGGTATCCGTGTAGTTGGAGGAAAGGAGGTTCCAGGTGGGAGCGGAGACATTGGAGCTTATGTTGCCAAAGTCCTGCCTGGTGGAGCTGCAGAACAAACAGGAAAAATTCTTGAAGGTAAAACCTTCCCCTGAATTCCTTTTCTTTTAGTTCGGTATTAAATGCAATAAATAGCTAAACAGGTTTTCTAACATTGAGGGTTTTTGAAAATGCATTTCTACTTACAAGCCTTGTTCTGCTTGATTTCTGAAATGATAAATCTCCCAATTTACCAAAATACACAATGTTGTTCAGAACTACAAATACCATATGAGATGGAAGTCACCATATCTACTACTGCAGAAGCTAAATGTGTTCATAAGTTTCTCAAAATAATTATACACTGTTTGCACTTTTGGTAAAGATGTGCAAATTGCAATTTTTCTTTCCTCATTTTATCCAGTCTTTAAGAGTTTTCAGTTTAATTTGGATTTTTTTTCCAACCAGAGAATAACCTTTTTCTACAAAGATACTGGTGTTACACTCATTTTAGAGACAATATTTGATTTAATCAAGTATTGCACAACAAAAGCCAGCCCTCATTAAAAAAAAAAATTAAAAAAAACACTTTGTAATGACAAATAGGCATGAGAATAAGATGATTTATCAAATGGGGAGACTTGCACCTCAAGATAAAATAAGGATGTGCAAGGGCATTGTAGTTGACCAGAAATCTCCCCTCTGCTGTGGATGACAGTCTGCCAGTACAAATCAGACAAAGCCACCCCGAGATGTGCCTCATCACTGCATTAGAACGGTGGATGTCTCCTGATTTGTGTGCTGCTCGGTCAAGATGAGCCCTGAGTGAAGGCTCGTGTCTCATAGTGTCTGAATCAAACCCAGCAATATCCTGACTTGCAGTGCCATTGGAAATATGTCGAAAAAAAGAGAAAATTTACTAGAGTCATTATCCAATCATTCTTTTGAAGTCCATATGAATCCATTGGAGTTTGATGGCCAAAGCCTGTCAGATATTTGAAACCTTTTATTTCACATATGTAGGAGTATACTTATTTTAAAGAGTGTATTTGAGCTTTCCTCTGAGAATTCAAGCTAATCTTACGTCGGGCCGAAGCTCATCTATTGTAGTCGTTGTCATGGTCATTCCCACATTTTCTTTGTAGCAGGCAGGACACAGGAGCTTATTTTCTTCTTTCATAAATGAGTGAAATCACCTAGAACATGAAAAGGTCCAAACAAATGTGTGCAACTTTAAAACTGTGAGCTGTATCAGAAAAATGTTGGAGTCGTGAACATCAGTATGGCATTGTGCCGTTTTGGACAGTTTTCATATTTCTGTGCTATTTTTAGAGATTATGTTGATGTACAAAACACATTTGCGGGTTGAATGACCTGTTTAGAGGTGAGCAATTATAAATTAAATATTACATTGCACTCCAACCATTGCTACTGCAGATACTAATTAAGAATAGATTTTTCCACAAGTTATCAGATCATCATTAGCGCTGAGCATAATGGTTGCAAAGCATTTGGTTCTGATTCACTGTGTTGGTGTTTGGAAAAATGTTGGAATTTTCAGAAGCTCGGTGTCATGGAGAAGTGTGAGTGTTTGCATGTATGATTCTGTGTGTCTGACCAGTTCAGCTGGTTGCTGAAATTTGACATCTTTAAAAAGTGACAATTTGAAACTACAGTGTAGCTTCCCTGTCACTCACGCTCATTCAGCCCGCGAGTATCGTCGCAAACCCAAGACGCTACTGATGAGCTGCTTCAATCCATGTAAGTCGTGTCCATGTAAGTGTGCAGGGTGGGGATTGCTGTGCTGTGAGGACATAATGTCTGAAGACTGTCTCTAGATTGACTCTCTACTTCCGTACTTTAAATATCCCACTGTAAAAACTCACCTTAGATCATAAATGAAAAAAATAGACCTATTCAGGGTTTCATTTCCTTTGCTGTGGTTTGAAGTGGCCTGCTTTAATCTTGACCATATAAAAAAAGTGAGAACATTGTAAATACAGCGTTGTTGATGGTGTGCTCATGCCCTTTCTATTCACAGGAATGCAAGTCTTAGAGTGGAATGGTGTTCTACTGACGGGAAAAACTTACGAGGAAGTGCAAGGATTGGTTGGACAGCTGTGTAACGAAGCAGAACTGTGTGTCAGACTGTAAGTATCACATCTTCTACTCTTTTTACTGATGTTCATTTTTTTTATACATCCTCTTAATTTTCTTTTGGACCATTTTTTCCCTTTCTGCCCGTCTGTTTTATTGCTATAAACAACTTGGCAATTCCATATTTAAGTCTAGAGGATATTGTGAGTCCTTTTTTTAAACTTAATGTATCTCTTACCTTGTAGGTTTTTATTTTTTACTTTATCTCTCATCGTATATGATTTTCAAAGCTAAAATGAAGTCTCTTCTTTTCAGTGATCTGAACATGTTGGCTGAGTCTGAAGATTCCCAGCATCTTGATTTGCAGGAGCCCAGCAAAGGTGATTGTTTGTGTTTTCTTAATGTTGATCCTCATTTGAAGTTTCCCTTCAATGCAGTCTCCTTGACAGTTTTATCAAATGTTTAACCCATCTTCAATAGTTGTGTTCTCTTTCACTGGTAGTCAGTCAGCACATTTTCTGTTGGAAAGCAAAATGAAAGTGTTGCTCCATAATGTATATTTAGGAAAACAAAATATAGGGGCCAAGCTTTAATACACACTGAAATGGACAGTTACACACACATTTTCTATGTTGCGCTCATAGGTTTGAATCACCAAAGAGTTCTTGGAATACATTTATGATTTCATCGATATTGTTACTACAAACGAGGACACCAAGATATGTTATAATTGTGTTTGTAAGATCGTTTTGTTTTGCTTTTTTTTAATTGTAGGGGAAAAACCTCCCAGATCTCCAGGCGTTGATCCCAAACAGTTAGCTGCTGAGCTGCAGAAAGTGTCACAGCAGCAGGCTCCCATGTCTGCATCATCCTCGAGCCTGGCCGCTCCAACGTCTGCGACGTCCAGTCCTGGTCAGCCCGGATCCCCCTCCGTCAGCAAGAAACGTCACGCCAGCAAGGCAAGTAAAGGGAAGGGATTTCAGACATGTTCTGTCTGAAACTGAGGTTTCACACACAAGCCTCGGAAGAGTCACGTTCAAAAGTAGGCCAACATAACTGGGCTTTCAAAGTAGTTTAACCATTTTAAAAAATTTGCGCACCACTACAAATTTTCTCAGACATTTACATCTAAAGACAGAAATTGCTGCACAACTTTGTCTTGTTCTGTCACAAAATATTCTTAAAAAATTTCACATTTGTGGCTGTAATGTGACAAAATGGGAAAAAGGTTCAAAAGGAACTAAATACTCTAGTCAATCGAAATTGTAATCTGAAACAAGGAATTTGACTTCGATTTTTAAATGCTCACACAGACATAAAGTATGCATACATCTTTAAAGGAAATAAAATGGATAAAGGAATCATAAATCATTTATTTACTACCCATTTCACACATAAGCTGAAAAAACTTATTGTTGTGATGTATGTGCACATTGCCTAAAAGACAGAAAAATGAACAGACATAAACTTAAGGCCCTTGTAGGAAATAATCTCCCAGTTGTGCCTCCAAGCACTGCAACAAATACAGCACAGTGCTGTACTTTATGTAGCTCAGGACCCAACCACCAGTAAACTCCCCACCTTCGTACTTTTATTTATCACAGTCTTAGCGTCTTATTCTCTTCCTTTATAGACCACAGAAGGATCAAGACCCACTCCCACCCCATCTCTGGAGAGATACAGGTCTGTGAAACAAAGCTCTGCTATTTACAAAATGTGTTTCTGACTTTTAGTGTCTCTGAAGTATTCTAAATCTAAGACGATATAAAGGCAATTCATGCCATTCATGGGATATTGTTTTTTCTTTTCAACTGCCTTTCATTTTACAGCTTCAGATCCACTACGACAAGCAGCTTGGCAACTTGATAGTTCATGTCCTGCAGGCCAGAAACCTCGCAGCCCGTGACAACAATGGCTACTCGGATCCATTTGTTAAAGTGTATCTCCTACCAGGGAGAGGGTGAGTCAGGGGAGCGCACATTTTGAGGCACACCGTAACTGGTTCTGAAATGGAGCAAAGTTGGCTATGACCGCAAGTTATGATGTAAAGATTGTTGGTGTAAAAATGTTAGAAAAAAAAAAATCACGTTTTATTCAGAATTGGAGCCAGACTGACATTATGTTTTATTCCATCTGATATTTTCCCATCAGTGCTGCACACACAGCCACTTTGTGGAAAACAAAACTGAATTTTCATTCATTTAAAATCGATTTAAGATTGATTTTTTTGTTGTTGCTGTCTTACCATTGCATCTTTCGATGTGCAGCACGTGGTCTTTATTTGATATCAACTTCACATCACTGTGACACTTTGAGCCAACTAGCTTTTAGGTAAACTAGGCTTCACGTCATCTCCTCCTTTTTTTTTAATTTTTTTTTTTTTACGGAGATTATTAGCTTCTAATCACTGCTAAACAAGAATTACGTGAATAATGTGAGGCTTAACGCTGACATGTGTTTAAGCTGTTGATGGATATGATATCGCAGGTATAAATGCAGACAAAATCAATAGTGCTCATATTTGCCTGCAATCTGATCCACACACCCTCAATAAGTCCAGGGCTCCCCTCTCACTGTGATAGCATTATAATGCAATTTACTCTTTCACCTTCTCTTCTGCCTGAGACGAGACCTTCTGTGGGTTGTTGTTTTTTTTTTTCACTGATCATTTATGATAAATATAATAATGCATTTGGCCAACACTCTCTAAGATCCTCAGATTCATATATGTCCAGATACAGAGACGACTGTGTAATTGTAGAGGGAGCCAGGGTAAGGATGTTGAAGTTGGTAGTACTGAGGCAAACTGTTAGACTGAGACATAAACCCTTGTGCACATTCTCATGTATATGCTTTCGAGCTATACATGACTTTCCACAGCTATTGGCACAAACTGTAATCCCCACACAGACTCTCTAGTTCCATCACAGATCTCCTGACAACCAAGTTAAGGTTGTTGAGAACAATCGCTTAAGGCACAGCAACCAGAAAAAGAGGAAAAACATGTTGTTTGATTTGGTGAAAGTTGGCACTAAATTTCTTTCCTTTAGGTTGCCGACCTACAGCTTTTTGAGGGGGTTCAAAATATGTGGGCCCCTTCAAAAACGTATTTTATGTGAAAACCAAGCTGCCATAATGTCATGACCATTGAGTTGTTATAAAGTAAAACTATGCCCCTCCCAAAATAGCTAATACTACCAGATGTCCTTTCCACTCTGAGCACTAAATTACTGCAGAGTATCAATACAGTCCTAGGTATGTGTAAAATATGCATCAACAAACATCTTGGCTGCATAAAGACCAAAAGCAGTTTGAAGTGATTTTGCAACATAAGTTAAAAGGTGTAAAATTAACATACATTTTATATAAAGTTCTATATGTTATTATCTGTAATAAACCTCTTAGCTGCGCTGCAGGGATGTCATGGTGCAGTGAGTTCCTACAGTAGCGATGAAATCATTAAAATGATGGAAAACTAACAGCTAAACCACATGGTTGACTCAGTTTTAGCCAATTTAATAATTTAAACAACTGAAGAGAAAATTTTGATATCTGTGAAGTGGCAGGCTGTATCAATTCACCTTTCCATGCACGTAGGTCTTTGCAAATCCGCTAGATTTTTAGTAAATCATTAGTTTTTGGGGCAGTAGCTTTTTTCAGTGACATTTAAAGATGGTACATTCTGGTGGTTTTTGAGGTTTCATAGTTGTTTGGAAATTATCTCACCTGGACAAGGTGGAGTGACACAGGAGGTAGCCTCATCAACCATAGCTTTGTGTAGTAAGAAAGACGAGAAAATAGTTCTAAACGTAACAAAATCACTTTCCATCTATTTGACTGTCATGTCAACTCGGTTAAGTTTTATAAGACGTTGGAGTTTGATTAGTCACTACACAGTTTTCAAATTAGATAATGGAGTCTGCTGCTCAATACTGGTGCACTAAACATTATAACGACAAATTCGAAATCTTTTTGCACATTTTCTGTCTTTTTTTATACTTTTAAAACACAAATAAACCACAAAGTAAGCCCAAATCTATTCCAAGCCCTCACAGTCCACTGAGACGCTCTGAACCTCCACCCTCCCTCTGACTATTGTTTCTGTATGTTGTTTTCTACATTTAATGCATGCTGGACCCCTCAGTCAGGTCATGGTTGTCCAGAATGCCAGGTATGTGACTTGCCCACTCTAGTTGTGTTTTAGTAAAGAAAAACAAAACAAAACTGGTTGTCAGTTTGGCAGCTAACCTAGTAGGATCATGGTTGATCAGTTCAGTGTCTAGTAACGCCTTTCATTCTTTCCTTCATTTTATGTTTTGATATTGTTAACTTTACTAATATCTTGACATCTTGACAATAAAATTACCATCCTTAACCTAGCCCAACTTACCAAATAGTTCCCAGTGCCTTTGTCTTCTCCTGATAGATTGCTTGTTGTATTTGAGCATTAAAATTTGAAACTCAAGGTTTTAGCTCTAACCATTTTAGTTTATCCATGTAGGGCTTTAAAAATCTGCTTATAACTCCCCACATTAATCTTTAGTCCCATACTGCACCCATAACACCCTGTCACATTAGCTACACACCTGTGACTTTGCATAGAGTGAATTGTTCTTGTCTTTTCCAAACCTACTAAAATCTCATACCCAACAATCCTAAATCAAACCCTGTTCTCTGCAAAAAACATCCATGTGAAAAAGTCATTTATTCAGTTTTGTGTTCTCTTCCATAAGAGGTTAAATATTTATTCCCTGTCAGAGTCATGTTTTTGACCTACTTCATGACTTTCGGGTTTTCCGCAAATACTAAATCGACGTCTTTGAAGATATTTTCTTAATGACCCACCTAACCATACGGAAGGATGTCAAAATTCTGTGAGACTAAATGACTTAATGGACCACAAAATGGACTTTTTTGCAGCATACCCTGACATCAGTCCTTTCTTTTCATGCACGTAGGTCTTTGCATTATTAACCATCCAAAACAGTGTTCATCACTTTCATTGCCTTCCTTCTGTAGTTTCACATTGTGCCCTCTTTTAACCCAACTACTTGCCCTTGTCACAGTGTGGTGGTTCATGTAGTTGTATGTTAGCCTAAGTGATAACAAAGTGCACATTTTGTGATGTTTTCCCACAGTGCTGAAAACAAGAGAAAATCCAAACATGCAGGCAAAAGCCTCAATCCTGAGTGGAACCAGACCGTCATCTATAAAAACATCCACCTGGAGCAGGTACTGAAGTATTTTTGGAATGCATAAAACCCTTTTGGTCTTTTGCCTTTTATTGTGGACTTGGGTCAGGACACAGCAATGTGTTCACCACTGGTAGCTCTTACATTGACCCACATTCCAATTTTATACTACATTATCAACGGCAAGTTTTGTACATCTTTTGATTATTTCAGATTTAACCTCACATGCCCTACACCAGTGATATCACAAGATTCTGAGTCAAATTACATCTGCAATTGTTTGGCAAAGTATTAGCTCTATGCATCCTTCCGTCAACTCGAGTAGCACTCTTTAACGCCAAGCTGGAAGTAAAAGTTTAAACAGTTTGGATCAGGGTGTGTGGGGTCTGCAGAGGTGTTAACTGTCTTTTTCTGACCCTAGATCTGCATCAGTTTTAACTTCTGATTTCCTCTGCCAGGATCACTGACTGTAGAACAACAGTGCTTGTCATAATTTGAACTGTATGTGTTTCAGCTGAGGAAAAAGACTCTGGAAGTGAGTGTATGGGACTATGACAAAGGTTCCTCTAATGATTTCTTAGGAGAGGTAAATGTTGCCTTAAATATATATATATATATATATATATATTATAAAAATACAAATACGTTACCCAATCTGGGAGCATTTGCTAACATGGTTTGATTGTCCCCAGGTTCTTATCGACCTGTCCAACACAGCCCAGCTGGACAACATTCCTCGATGGCTCCCCCTTAAGGAGCAAAGCGAAGGCGACCCCCATAGACGTTCCCACTCAAGCCAGGGTCGCCATGGTTCCTCCAAACCCTCCTCACAGCACTCGTCCCCTAAAGTTTCCGGCTCCACTCATGATAGTCAGGATTCCCCCAAATCATCTGTCACCAAGAGTCGAAGCCATGGGATCTTTCCAGATCCAGCCAAGGGTAGGACATGATGAATTTCCTCACCAGCCTAACCTGTCAGTCCCAAACAACTGTCCGTACCCTGCTGGTCCCCTGCTACTCCTGCTCCCGTCCTCTCTGTACTGGGTATTCCTTTTCCCTGTGATTCCTTTTCCTGTCTCCTCTCTCTTTTTGCCATGTTTCTCTCCTATGGTGTCAGCCTTGTCCTTGTTTACCTGTTTTCACTACTTGTATTCTTTGCTGCTCATTATGCACTCACTTGTAGCTTCAGCTTCATGCTTTTTTACTTTGTCATGGTCTGTTTTCTTGGTTGCCATAATGTCACCCAGCTCAGAGGCCTAGCCTTAGCTTCCTGCTATCTTTCCTCTGCCACAGATAGCAACATGGCTGTGGAAGGCTTTGAATGCCTCCCTACTTTTGCAAAAAATAACAACAAAGTAGCATTAAATTTACTAAGAATGCTCCAGCGCGTCCTAGGCTCAGCGCAAGTGCTATTCAGCAGGCCACAGCCTCTTCAGTTCTGTCAAACAAAGAGTAGCTTTTCAGTAATTTGGTGAATCTGGTTGTTTTAGACACACAGGTGACCACTATCGAGAAATCCAACAGTAATCCTGGCACATCGAAGCCTTCCTCGTCCGAGGGCCAGAGCCAAAGCCCCAGCCACGGACACAGCCAGCACTCTCGCTCACATGGCGCTTCACGCTCCAGCAAAAGCGCTGCAAGGCAGCACCATCAGGACAGCAGCACTGGAGGCAGCGGATCTGCTGTGATAGCACGGGGCGAAGCCCAACAGCAGTTACAGCAGCAGCCGCCGCCACAACGCCTTCCACCAAGTAAACCAAGACGCAAATAGAGCCCACGCAGCATGGCCTCCTCACACTCATCTCTTCCTCCTTTTTATTTGGCCTTTCTTTTCCGTTCCTTTACTTTCCTTTTTTTATCTTACTCTTAGTCCTCCTGAGATTTTCTTCTGTTGTTTCTAGTGCACCCTCTTATTTCCTATATGTATTTACGTGTGTTTAGAATGAGCACCCCACGTTTACACTGGAACATTTTCTCTAACAGGTCTAACCGCCTTTCAGTAAACCCAAAAAGAAAGACATAAGACAAGGCCATGAATATAAAAACTTAAAATAACTTTGTCTTTATTCAAAATAAATTGATGTAGAATTAATAAAAGTTCAACTGTGATAAAGGTGCATAACCCTCACTCAATTCCTCTCTCAAATTTCTCAAAACCAATAAATTCCCCAGCAAAGTTCCCCGTAAGGGATAAAATTCATCATTGATCATGACTATTTAATATTTATCCAACTTTTATTACAAAAAATCCCAGATAATATATTTTGGCATTTTGATTTTTTTTTTCTCTCTCTTTTTTTTTTTTTTTTTAAGTATTTTTTAATTACTTTCTTTAAAAACCTAACAACAATCAGCTTTTTTAAAGTTTCTTCACTGAGTTGGTTGTGCATGCTTATACGCCACCCCCTTTCTGGACCCACAATGCACTCCGGGCTGACGCTGCGCACCCCTCTCGTCCGAGACACGCGGGGAAGGGTGAATGTGTACTGCGCACTGTGGCTGCATGCGATTCTCAGTCGAGCTGATTACCATGGTGAAGATGAACTGCGCTCTGAATCTCCATCTTGCTCCTCCCTTCTCACATCTTGAACTGCGATGCCGTGACCTTTTGTTTCCTGCTGTTGACCCTGCAAAACACAAACACATCCAGGCCAAAGGAGCCAGCTCTCGCTAAGGCACCAGAGACACAGCGTAGTTGGTGTGCTCACCATTCAGAGACCCCAGTCTGACTGGCTGCCTGCCCTGCCATCGACCCTGTCGGCCAAAGGGAGCAGAGCAGACGGCAGACTCCTGGGCCTCAGGAAGGCTGTGTCAGAGGAGAGGCCGCAGAGCATCGGAGGTGAGAGTTTGCCCCAAGAGTCTCCCCTCCTCTGTCGTGTGACTGAAGCAATGAGGGAGCAAGGAGAGAAAGAGAGAGTGAACGAAAGAGAGGATGCAGTACTACTAACGCACACCTGCAGAAAGAAAGAGGGCGAGTCTTACAAGATAGAGTGAGACAGGAAGGCAGAAAGAAAGTTGCACTCAGCCACATGCAGCAAGACACGCTTCCATCTTGGTCACCCACAATTTTCACTCAATTAAAAAAAAAAAAACATGGTCTCAAATTTTGATATCCTTAAATGAAACAACATGGTGCTATTGAAGTCTGCAATCAGTCAGTGATAATGCATCAAGTGGCCTGAAATAAAGCAGTGCTGACATGGATCCTTTTCTGCACCACTTCCAGAACATTACTGATACCTCCTGTTTGAGAACAAAGGTCTAAGACATAAAACAATAAAATAGTAAGCATGTAAACCATATTAATCAAAAGGGTACATTTAAAAGTACTGTAAACCATGCCAAGTCCAAAAGTAAAATTTGCATTGCTGAATAAAAGTTTATTTATTTATTTTTTTGTTTTGACAGAGTATAGTATTCATAGTTCTGTCATTTACAGCAAGCTGTACAGTTCCTAAAACAACAAAGCAGCCCCAGGCCACAAAACTACCACCACCTCTGGCTCTGGTAGTAGTTGGATCTAGTTGTGTCTTATTAAATCAAAACAAAAAACAGTAAACTTATGCCTTAACAGGCATAGTATTACTTTTATACATGCTAGGTTGCTAGGTTGGATTGGATAGCTTTTTAACTCTTAATAAATTACACCATGATTGCTTTTTGTATTTACTCTGGATATCTTTGTTTCATATTAGAGTTTGCATGATAACCTGGATTAATTTTTTTGACAGAAAAGCCAGAACAGAAAAATCTGTAAGGGGGAAAATTGTTTTCCACTGCGCTGTACGCCAGTAATATCTCCCATGGTTAGGTTGTGCACACATTCAGTATTTCATACAGACTATTAACAATGAAAGTAGTACCTTTGTGCCTCTTGTGTGGTCTGCATCATCCTAAATGTGGTATTTTTTTCTGTCTAAGCTATCACTGTTTTGTCTTTTTTTCTGAGAGAGACTTTAAATAAATGTGTCCACATGCTTCTCGCTTCTCCTTAATGTTTGCATACAGTTCACTACTGTCTGGTTTTGTATTCCTTAAATACACTTCCTTTTTGTCCACAGCATAACAGATTGTTATTCATTTTGACAGATTTGCAGTGCTGCAGATGTCAATCGATGCTTCTTCACTCTAACATTTAGTTTGGACAGAGCTACGATGCGGTTTTTGCCTTTCTCTCTGTGGTGACGGGTGTGCTTGTGTCCATGCACAGCTCGGTCGAGCTACAGATCAAGCGATGCTCCAGTTACTGCGGCCTCGTTGGACAGTGGCTTGAGCGGTAGTGCTTACAGCCTTTTGGATGAAGAAGGAGAGACAAATGAAGTGGACAGTGCCATCTTCCAGGTCCCTCGATTGTAAGTAGGCTCGGTCTCTTCATACATGTCAGAAAAGACTTCAACTAAAATGCGCTCCTACCTGGCATCAAACAATTAGTGGTATCAAAGTACACCAAGATGTTACCGAACTTAAGATGACATCTTCGCTATTGAACCAACTATTTGTGCTTTCTTAGACTCAGAATAGTAAGAAGCAACAATATTCTGCTGGATAAGCACTTCTAAATACATTGTGTGCTTATTGTTTAAGCATCAAAATCAAAATAAGTAAGTAATGGTAGAGATTTATGATTAAAACCATGCATATATTCAATTATTTGAGCTTGATATTTAGTAACTCTTTTGTTTTAAATGTAACTACAAGTCATATATTTTGCATTAATATCAATATAGCAATACTGACACAAAAATGTCAATATCTCAAACTAAAACACTACTAGACAAACTAATACCAACATCTGGAGTTTTAAAAAGCAACAGGAATAATTTTAAAGTTTATTCTAAAGGTGAAAGTTCAGTCACCGCAGTTTTGGCCTTGTTTAAATTTGCCTGGGAAATGATGGCTTTGCAAAATGTAGTCAATTAATTCGGAAAGACACATGCCATGTTTAAAGGAAAATGTCAGGACCTTTGCCATTAAGCTTGATCTCTACTAAGAGTAGGTCACAAATCAAGAGGCAACAATAAACACACATTCATTTCTACAAAAGAATGCCTAGGGGGAAAAGAAGTCGGCTCTTGAGAAAAGGCCAAGTCAAAACCTTGATCTTTGTTTTATTGAAATGTGAAACCTTAAACAACTGTCTTGTTTAAGGTTTTGATTATAATAGACTGGTTTTCAAACCATTAATAAACATAAATGCACAAATAAATCATTTGTTTTCCTTTTTGTCTTTTCTTGTTTTTAGTGGGAAGATCCCAAATGGCACAGATGTGACAAAATCTTCAACGGGACACAATGATGGTGAAGGTTGTATAAGGCTATGTGTTGCTTTGTTAGCAAAAAATGTAGTAAATACAGTGTACTGCATCTCACAGTTTCTACAATATTTGTTAAATAAAATGTACTTTTCGTCAACCTTTTTAAAGAAAGTGATCACACATTTTGTGATCCTTCTTAACATCTACATTTTGTTTTTCACTGAGAACAAACGCTCATTTACATCTTATTGACAAATATGATGTCACACTTACCTGTTGCTTCGAGGATAATCTAGTTTATTACACTAAAACCTACATTACTGTTAAAAAGTGTTTGCCACCCTATACATTTATTTTTTTTATTTTTGCTTAATAAAGATAACCTGAGTAAATAAAAAAAGGCAGTTTTCAAATGATGATTTCATTTATTAAAATAAAAAAAGTGTTCCAATGTAAATTAATTCAGTAATTAAGGAGACAAAGTGGGCAGACAACATTTGTTATTTGCCTGTGTGACATAAATTTTTAGGTCACTTTAAATGTATAAAGATTTAGGTTTTTTGTACACGCTTCCCGATATTAATATTTAATTCCACAAGAGGGCGGCAGAGGAATGCAGAGAAAAGATCAGACTGCGTAGTGCATCAGCCAAGAACCCCCATTTTATGTATGATCACTTTATTTGTTTGTTTTCAGGGAAGACTCAGGTGATGGGGGAGATCAAGATTGCTCTGAAGAGAGAGATGAGGACAGAGGGGGAGCATCTGGTCCTGGAGGTTCTTCAGTGTCGAAACATCACCTACAAGTTTAAGACTCCAGACCACTTGCCTGGTAATCAAAACAGTCTGAGCAGCGTCACGTGGTCATGTAGATCTTCAAACATACCTGGAAGTCAGAAAACCCACGCAAACATCTGTTTGGCCTCTTAAATCCTTTCCTATTTTACTGAGGCACAGCAGCTGTTGTTACAATACTCTTATCAGTCTACCCCCATGTTTAGTGTACCTTTACTTTAGATAATTGCTTACATAAAACCAATCACAAAACAAACTGTCTCCCCTATAGGATTATAGAGCATATATTACATATGGAATATGTATTTCTGCCTCATTATCAGCTCTGGTTTCACACAAAATTGGTCTAAATATTTTAAATATATATTAAAGAGACTTAGAACACACTAAAAGCAACACAGTAAAAATTTTTATATGTTTAAAACACAATATAGTCTACTTTTATTATTATGCATAGAAAATGTTGCATGTAATGTGATATTGACAGTCTGACATCTATAAACAGAGGACAAAATGATTCCATTTTGCACAATTTGATTTTTCTCGGTTTCTTTGCACAGATTGTCACTCACAGTGGCCTATTTTGCCATATTGGCTGTGGGTTCTGATGCTCAAGCCGGTTGTCATTTCTTCGATTTGCATTTGCTTCCAGATGGGATCTGCAGATTGGCAGCCCTCTTTTCTTTGAGACTATAGGTGAATTGGTGCAAGCAGTTGCTCAGTGACTCATACCACTACCTCCTTATTGTGGTGACAGCTAAGTGTAGAGATATCTGTTGCCAATTAAGTTAGTCCTTTGAGTCTTTGCAGTAAATTTGCTTGAGGTTATTTTACAAGTTTCTGTAACAGACTTTGTACAGACTTGCAACTTCTTTGAAGTAATTAAAACATTTGCTTAATTAGAAGTTGTACATCCTGAAACCTTTATGTCTTCTGCATCTGACAGTCTCTGAATCTTGTGCACTGGACTTGTTTATGTCACTTCTTTTGAGAAGAACGAGGCCGTTGAATTTTGGTTTTTATGACAATGTCTCTACAGACCTTTATGTGAAGCTCTATGTGGTGAACATTGCCACCCAGAAAAGGATCATCAAGAAGAAGACCAGAGTGTGTCGTCATGACCGCGAGCCGTCCTTCAATGAAACTTTCCGCTTCTGCATGAACCCAACAGGACACTCACTACAGGTAACTCAATTAGATGCTGACGTAACCCAAACCTGAGTACCTGATTTAAGAATATTGACAATCTGATAATAAATGTTCAGATGTTTGATAGCAATATGCCTTACAAGATTACTCAGGACATTGTTTGCTCTGAATACTGAATAGTCAATAAATGTGAAAGCAAACTGCATGTTAGTTGTGTCTATTTCGCAGCTTTTTACAAGCGCAAGCTGGACTTCTTGTCCTTTTTCTTCCAATTCACAGAAATTTGCTATTTCTTTGCTGGTCTGTCACAAAAAAAATGAATCAAATGCACTGAAGTTCCAGGCTTTTCTGTAGAGAAATGGGGAAAGGACACTGAGTCTAAAAATAAACTCTTGCAGAGCTACTGAAGTACAGGTTTTTCTTGAAAAAGTGAGATTTATTAACTTCCTTCTTCTTTTACAAGCTCTTTCTTGTGTCAAATGGAGGCAAGTTCATAAAGAAGACGCTCATCGGAGAGGCTTACGTGTGGCTGGACAAAATGGACTTACGCAAACGAGTTGTGGGCTGGCACAAGCTTCTTGCGAGCACGGCCCAGATCCACTCGTAGGGAGACACTGAGGACTTTAAAGCAAAAAACTGGAAACATGATGGGTTTGTGAAATCAGAGGGAACTTAGCTGGGCATCTACAAGACCGGTCCCTTTTGGCTGTTTGGATGAATGGTGGCTCTGGAACAAAAGGAGATTAAATCACTCCATCTCCAGCCTTTGTTTGGGACTTGTTTCGGATGACTCTCTCAGCACAGGGACCTTGGATTCACGTTTACATGAAAATGAACACGTTTACAGTGCGCAGGATACACCGTAGTTTTTCCAAGGGAAGAGACAACAAACAGCAGGTGATGTGGCTCAGCAGAGGTCAAGATCAACCAGGTATTACACATACTAATCCACAAACACACACATGCACACAATTACTTTGCACAAAATCATTTCCACCCAGGAGGACCCTCAGCTCTAAAGATACAGGGGAAAGCAGGGAATTGACGCACTTGTAGATTTTAATTTATTCAGACGCTTTATCCAGTGATGAGTCTTTTCATTGGCACCTTTTTCTCTTTTTCAGAATTGTATTGAATTTCGAAGCCTTTTAGAAATGAGACAAAGAAGGTTCTGCCACAGAAAAGTACTATTTATTTTTTTATTATATTAGTGTGAAATTCTATTGTTTGTCTCAGTTATTTATCAGATGTTTCAAAAATCCATGTTTGGATGGAAGCATATTTTCCAAAACACACTACCTACTTAGCATCCCAGATCAAGGAAGAAGAAAACCAAGCATGTTTTAGATTTTTTTTTTAGATTTAATGAACAACTGTACTTTTCCTCCTTTGTTTTATCATATAGCTGAATTTTTTTGGTAAGGAATTATTATAAATATATACCAGATTGGATACTATACAGTATATTGTGCGCATGAGTCTGTTTGGCATGCAGCACCACAAGTTTGCCACTAAAAAAAACACCTTTAAGGCTCACTCTGTAAATAGTGAAGTGTCATAGTCGGAGATGAAAATATTTCAATAAATAGATATCTTTATCACAGACAATCATGTCTTGACGATTGTGACATAGAGGTTTTATTTATCCACGACGCCCCCGTAGAATGTGAGACGTCGACCATAGATTTCCTGTTTTGCTTTGTGAGATCCAAGTGCTGTGAAAAAGGATTTGTTGTTTACATAATTCTTCTGGTTTTTTTGTCATACTTAAATGTTTCAAGACTTCAAGTTATTTTGAAATCAGACGTAGATATATAAATAACATCATGGAATAAAAAAAAGAGCTAATCTCAAATGATGATTTCATTTTTTTTAAGGGAAAAATGGTTAGCCTAACCAACCAGGCGCTGCATGAACATGTAAACCTATTGCAAGTCACAAATGTTGAGCCACTCATATTTGCAGAATTATTGCAGTTAATCCACAATGAAGAGTTTGCAAACATAAGCTAAATTTAAGGTTATGTCACATCAAGGCCACCCCATATTTCTTTTTATTTTCATTTGATTTAGAAGTGGACCTGCTTGTATACTTTGGACTATTGTTGTTTTGCTCTTTGTGTTCTGGAGGCTACGGTAACAAACTGTTGGTCATATAAGTTCTATCAAGGTTTTTTGGTACAGAGCAGAACTTTAGGTTAAACCAAAAACAAGTAATTACAGTGCTACACAAACAAAGTAGCCACAAACTTTGAGTCTACCACCATTATTTATGAAAATCAGGATGATGTTCTCTTTCTTAAATGCCGTCATTTTACACTGACCTGCAGGGATCTACATATCCAGTTTCAGTCTGTCACTTTGCAGAATATTTTTCTAATAGTCTTAGAGACCATTAAGATGTTTTTTTGGAAAATGTTAGCAGGGCCTCCATGCTATTTTTGGTCACCAGTGTTTTTATCCTCTGAATTCTTCCATGACTACCATTTTTGCCATTTTATTATTGCTGGATCATGAACACATGAGGCTTGTAGTGCTGTAAGATGCTGTTCTGGGTTCTGTCTTGGATAAGTCATTGGAATAAATTTAGAATGGATATTAGAAAAGTTCACCCCTGTTCCCTCCAGTTGTGGATAATGGCTCTCACTGTGGTTCACTGGGGATTAGAAATGGCTTTGTAACCCTTTCCAAATAAATCAACGTCAGTGTTGGAACGGTTCGGTTTAAGGCACTTTTTAAATCTACACGTATGATAGTAATCAGTAAATGAAATCAACATTTGAAAATTGCAGTTTGTATTTAACCACGTTACCTTTATGCAATATTTAAATATGTTTCATTATCCGAAACATCCAATAGTAACAAGGAAACAAAAACAGGAGAATTCTGTAGAGCAGCAGATGCTGTTTCTGCATCACTGTCATTGGTCTTGCTTCAGTTTGTATGGGCGGCACTCTCAACAACACACGCTTATTGTGGTATTTTGCACTTTTTTTCTGCTTAGAATGTAAAAAGTTGGCATCCTGCTAAATTTTCTTTACTGTGACAAAATAAAAGAAGTAGTAAAATGAGATAACAACAGATGTGGGGTACACTGATACATGTAAATGCACTACTGCCATCTTCACTGCTATAACGCTGAGCTGTTTGTATTATTATTATTATTATTATTTTTAGTTAAAATCAAAAATATCACCTATAATGTCCTCTATGTCCATTATATTTGAGAAAGATATGTTTTGTGGAGATTAAGAGGTAGTGCTACTGATTCATCCAATATCATAAGCTAAAACAAGTAGTAAAACTAACACCTGAGTAAATTCTATGCAACATCCGCTGTAAAAAGAGGGAAGGAACGGCATCTTAACTTGCCAGAAGTAAGTCACGGATTCCTAATTTGCACTGCTGCATCCTCCACAACTGGTTACTTGCTTTAATTTGGTTTCATTTTCTTTTGAACTTGTGATTTTTGTAATGCTGTACAGATGTTTACTTATTTATTGCCTGTGAGACAGTGTCATGTTAAGTCGAACTGCATTTGCTTACAGTACATATCAAGTGTACAGGAAACAATTTTTTTTACACAATGTAGAGCTTGTTTACAACGTCAGGAGGACCTGAAACTCAGAGATATTATGTTACGTCAAGAAATTCCTCGAAGCTAAAGGAAAAAAAAAAGTCAACGTTAACAAAAAAAAAAAAGAACTTGCCTCTTGTCTGCACCTATCTTTTAGTTAGTTTAATTTACGGTCAGCATATCAAAAAATCAGCAAAAGAAAAGACTGTAAAAGATTGTAATTAATGGACATTATACATCCAATGGTGGTTGTTTTAAGGTCTCTCTGTAAGTTTCTGTTTGTTTGTATTCCGTTTTTTTTTTTTTTTTAGGTTGATATTTATGTGCCTGTGTGCAGCGAGCCATGTGGTCTCATCCTCATCCACGTCTCTTCTTTTATGCGTTTCCACTCAAACACCTGCTGTAACTCATAACTGACTCCACATGTTCACACAGAGTTAAACAAAGATGCCATCTCCCTGTTTTTAGCATTGTAAATATATAGTTTAGTTTTTTTATACATACATATAAATATATCTATGACGGGGATGGTGGGAGTAAAAGATGTTTTAGTGGACATAATAAAGGGAAATGTATTTTCTCTTAAATGGTGTGCAGTGGATAGGCTGTTAAAAAAAAAAAAAAGATGTTTTGTCTGCCTATAGGGACCCAGATTAACCAAACCCTTTACACAGAACACTACAAGATTAACACAGTCTTAACACTGAAGTCTTATTGTGACAACTCGAGTTAGCTGCAGGAGAATTTAAATGTGCTCACTGGATGTTGCATGTTCTGTTGGTGGTTCATACTATTTTTGTGTCCAGATATTATTACAGAAAAACTGAAATGAGAAAGATGGTATAGAAAGATATAAAGCAAAAATGTCATAGAGAGGGGGTAGAATAATGAAGAGAAGCTTAAATTAATGACGATGTATGCTGACTGTACAAAGATTTTGCTTGTAAAACCTGTCTGGTTTTTCACTTGTAAGTAAACAGAAAAAAATGAATAAATTTACTGTGATGGTTTTGTGATTGTATACAGGAGGTATTAATAAATTATGCAAAATGTGCTGTAAAAATGGCTATTGCCCCATGTCTAAATATTAAATATCAGTACAAAACTTATTTTCTATTGTGTATTCACTTATGACCCTATTTATTTTGTTTGTTTGTGTCTGTTTTTTTTTCTCACAGTTGTCCATAGTGCAGTGATGCTATTTGTTGGAATAACATCAGTGAGATGCTTCTTCTTACCATTTATTAGTCTTGACCTGTTTAAGAAAAGTTTGTTCAGCTCCTCACCTAAGATATTTTCATCTACTTTCAGTGTGAATTTGCTTGGACTTCTCCTCCTTGTAGTGTATTTTTCATAGCTGGACGTAAATTCTGTTTGGACTTCTTTGAATCACTTAGAAGACTCGTAACTTGCAGCGATGATTTTTTTGAATACAGATTCAGATGATGTTCACTCCCACTTCAGCAGTAAGGAGTCAAAACCAAGCTTAGTATCTGAGGTTTGAAAAAGGCACATTTTCAATTTCAAGGTTCTAATCATGTGCATATGTGGGATTTTTCCCATTCTTAGAGGGGTTAAGTGTAGAGTGTCCTCATTTATTCCTCAGTAGAAATTGCACTCTTCATTGTATAATGGAGATTTTCAAAAGAGTGTTTTGATTTTGAATTTCTCTGTATTTTTAAAAAAATATACAAGGTCTCAGTGTGTTACAAAAACACATGGGGCGTCCTAATTCTTTTCACTTCTATGTTCCCTGTACAACAAGTATATTTAAAGTATCATCACGTTACAGTTTTAATGTAGTAACAACATGCTTCCAGAAGGTGGCACCGTGCTGCCTTTTATTTTTGAGAAGTTCCTGCCAGGCACCCTGAAGCACAGGTGTTTGGCTGGCTGTGGCTGATCAGTCTTCTGCTCAGTAACGTGTGGGCGTCAGCAGATGGGGGTTTGTTACCAGCTCCTGCTGTAGCATCACTTATTCAAGCTTCACATGTTGTTTCAGCATCAGGTATGTGTATAGTTATGGGCTTATTAAAATATCATTGGGAAGTATGAATGGATTTTTTTTTTTTTTTTCATTTGTTTTTAGTAGTTTGTGTTGTTTTCTCCCCCCCCCCCCCCCCAGTTCTTTTAATGTTTTAATTTGTCAGGTTTTACAGCAAAAATAACTGATGTCCCAATATATTCATTGAACACAAATGAAAAGCTTAAGATCATTTTCTCTTGTGTAATGCATATAAATCAACCACGTGTAGTACTGATACTACGTACTTCTGCGGAGGCCTGTTAAAAAGTAATTCCTTTGATTCAGTTGTGTTGGAACAGGAATATATTTCTAAAATAATCAGCACCATAGGACTGGCCTTGGATACCTCTCAACAATTTCTTTCCACACATTACTGTGGAAGTTATTTTCATTATTGTATATGTATATAAAAAAATCAGCATGCTGCAGTTTTCTTTGGATGCAGACTTTTCATTGGTACTGCAATATAAACTTAATTCTAAAAATGTGAGTCGCATTAGAATTTCAAATGTCAAAGTTGGACATTTCCCTAACCTTTCCTTTTAAGAATATTAGAATTTCGGACAGTCTGTGCAGCTTTTGTTTGACGCTAGCATCTCGTTTTGGTTGTCTGATTCGTTTTTTGCACAACTTCGTATATTATTTGTACGTAGCTATGACAGAATGCGCACCACCATTTCCAATGAGCAAACCAATAGCACCCTAAACACCATAGATTGAGAACCTTGCATTTAAACAGTTTATTTATTTCAATGATTTTCTATAGTTTATGGAAGTAAACATGTGTGTGGTCCTTAGAAAACATAAGTCTTTATACCACAGATCAAGAAGAATGTATTTGAAACAAGCTGATCATATGAAAAAAAATCAACTTGGTTATAGTGACAGTTCATATCAAGACAGCAAGAGGAGCAACTAGATTCCAAGGTTTTATAGCCGTTAGAATCTGTGAGTACAATATCAAGTAAATTTATGGTCAAATTATCCAATCCCTAACTGCTTTCATGTGTTTTCTTGAATGCGTCTTTTTGTCACTGGTGAGGACTTTATCAAAGCCCAGCTGTCCCTCTCTCTTAGATTGATTCTCTTTTTTTTTTCTGCCCTCCCTGTTGTCCTTCAAATCTATCACCACATTATCTTACTCTCCATAATTCCTCATCTGTGTCCTTCCTTTTTGTTTGTGAAAGATCTCTTAGATTCTTAAGCTATAAAGATGTGTATGTGCTCTTCTTCTGCCTTCAAAGATGTAGTTTGCGTCAGGCAGAGGCATTAAAATGTCTGGCTGTCATTCTGCTTCAGCAACTCACTGAGAGAAGAGGATGATCAAAACGACAGGAATCTGGAGGGGCCACATCAGACAATGTCGCCGGCTGCATCATCTCATCTCAGGTTGAACAGAGGTTAGATCTCTTTGCAGCGGCCAAAGAGGAGGTTTGTTTCGTCATTTTTTAATTTATTTTTCTTTTGAGAGCTTCCTTTTACACAATTATTTTCTACATTCCACAATGTACAAGACAGATGTTAATTTGTACTTTTGGCCCAGGCCAAATGAAAGATGCCAACACACTGCCCCTATTTTTTTTTTTTTTTTTTTTTTGGAAGACATAAGAATAACTGAAGTTAAATGTTAATGCCAGGTCAAAATTTCAAGTTTGTATTTATATTTGTAACAATATCCAAACTGAAGATGACATAGTCTGCCTTAATTTTAACTTAAAATGACAGGCCAAATTGTTGCCATCATATATCTCCAAAATATTGAACTTTTATTTTACAATTTCAGAAAGATGTGGTATACTTATAATAAAATCCAGCACAACAAATAACTTTCAGACATTAACTTATCTGTAAATGGTTCACTTGTGTCTAATATAATCCAGCTGACCTGTGAATATCTGGAATGTGTTTTTTGTTGGTTTTTTTTTTTTTTTTTTTTTAGAACACTTTAGTGATTAAGTGTCATCATAAAGATTCTATGTATGGGGGGAAACTAACGATGAACAATGCCCTGAGTATCCTGTGCTCACCAAGACAGCAATGTTGATGGAGGTTCAGTTCCTCCAGATAAGAGTCGTGACAATTGAGTAGTCTAGATTAAAGCATACTAATGGGATGGCAAAATGACCAAATTAAGTCAAATATGTGCAAAGATGGTAGGAACATGTACTTGAAAGACTTGGAGCTGTAACTTTATCAAAACACTGTCCTACAAAGTACTAGGTGTGAGTTCTGAATAAACTTGCATGTTCACCTTTATTGATTATTAATATAAAAACAAAAGAGATATTTGAAGTGAAACACGCCAAAACATTTAATAAGTTTACAGAGAATTAAAACTTTTAAAAGGCACAGCACATTGTATCTTTTCAAAGTACTTCATTTTAATTCCTTTAAAGAGATAAACAATAAATGACACATGAAAGCAAAGTGACCCTATTCTTATAATGGTGGGTGTCTAGTCTCCACTGGTCTTTGATGGACATTTTGATAATCAATTGGCATAATCCCACTCACTTATACAGCTTTCTGCCGTGAATGGAACAAGTTCTCTTGCAGTTCAAGAGCGGACATTTTGAGTGGCAACCTCAATGAATATCCCAGGCAGCAGAATCTCAAGAAAGAACCATAATCAAGGGATTAATTTCTGCACATTTAACACCAATTGGCTGGAGGTATAAAACCATAAAAGTGGGCTTATCTAATTTGGTAACACCAGAACAGGTAATGAGAAGTCAAATATTGGGGCCCTGGAGGTATGGTTTTAAATGTGCCTGTTTCCCAGTTCTTAATGAGTGTGGATGATGTCAAATAAATCATTTGAGAAAAACAAAATGAGCAGCTGAAACAGTTTACTGGACATTGTAATACCTACTGATAGTATCAGGAGCATAAGAAATAAAAAGTCCACTATTGTGGAAAGTTAAAATCATATTCTCTACTTCAAAGTGTTTATAGCCTTTCTCTTGTTCAAAGGCCGTCACCCCCAAATTGGAAGCGTAACAGGATTTTAAAATCTGCAGTCTCCAACCCAAAGAACAGTTAAGGATGCACAGAACCCTCAACCTCACAAACCAGAGCTTGAAATGATACAGTACAGCTACGGCCTATAACATCAAATCTCTTCAGATCCCCCCCTGAGGGCAGCTCCCATCACTTGGTGCCTGTTTCACCCTGTGCTGCTTCTTCTCTGGGCCTTAACCTATCCTCCTGACAGAAAGGCTTTCACTAATAGTAATGTGATCAGTCAGTGCACAGAGTGTACAGAGACTGCCCTGTCCCAAGTGAGACATCATATCATATACATGGCCGCCATCATTTCAATTTGTTCTGAGGCAACAAGGTGTAACCATTGCAACTATGGCCAAGAAGAAACGTGAAGTAGAAGCAACGCATTTTAGATCCGTTCACAGATTGTCATTTGAAGAAGACATATTAATGAAGAAACAAATGTAAGCAAATATTTGCAGTCATTCTGGAGAAAAAGAAAAAAGTTGTTGCTTATCTGTCATTTAAATTAGCCTTTTATTTATTTTGAAGAAAGCTGTATATATATATAAAATGTCAATTTTTCTCATGTTTGAAAGTTTTTGAAGTACAGCCAACTTCCTAATACCTTCCAACTTACCTTATGATATGACTTCATTAGGTTGACAGATTGTGCCTTCTATTGAAGGCTTGGTTTAAAAAGAACTAAAGCATAGCTGTGCAAATCGTTGTGGTCTTCTTTCAGGTTCCAACTTTCCTCTTTCACTTTTAGAATATCTATTGAGGAAGATATCCATCCATGTCAACTCATGAAGCGATAGAACACATGTCCTATCATCTTGCCAAGAAGACACTGTGCGGGGGTGATGGTGATTAAAGTTTAAACTTGGAAGTCATTTGTTGCCGTGGTAACACAGTGGCCCGGTAGAATTTAATAAATCAATTAAGCTTGACAGCCTGTGGGGAAGCCAAGGGTGGAGAAGATTGGTAGTGCAGTTACTACATGTGGCGTATTCGGTAAAATTGAAAACAAGATTCTGTATGAATGCCCCCTTTTTGTTTTTTAGAAGGCTCAGCAAGATGGAAATACCAATTTTATGGTATTGCAGAGAATTTGATAGAATGAAATAGTAACATTTCAAGTTTCCTGAAGGAGGTCAGACTTGACAGATCAGCTTAATCATGCTGAGTCACGTCTTGTAGTTTGAACTGCTCTCCAACAACCATTTTCAGAGTATTCTGGTTGTGAATAAACAGCAATAAAAACTCAAAGGTCAAAAATGAAGCCAATGGGCAAAGAAAATATCCGTTGTATAGTACATTTTAGCTTGACTTCGTTTGCCACAAAATATTAAACTATGAATCTAGTTGCAGAATAGATTCGTTGTGCTTTGCAAGGAGAATTTTATTGAAATTTGTACTTTAAAGTATATGTGGAGTAGAAACCACTTATTCCAAAATGTTTGAAGATTTTTATCACCAACCAATGTTCCTTTTAGCACCAACAAAACGACATGCATGTAACGTGTGCTTAGCCCCTGGAAAGAATTTAGTGCAGAGACAATGGAATTTCTAAACGGCCACAATTTCCTTCACAGGTGGATGCGATTAGTGGTTGAGGACAGAAGGCCACAATCTTTCCCTCTCCTCACCCCATACTTCACCAATGTTCCTAATGCTCTAAGAAAGCAGACAGCAGCGTCACATTTCATTACACACATTACACACGTTGACTTTACTTTGGCTGCAGCTTCTTTATTCTGGGAACATAACCCGCGGGCAACTGGACTTTACTGGTCAACAGGTTAAACTAAGAGTATAGTGGGCCATGCTACTGACATTCATAAAACCTTTAGAAATGTCCACTGAATATTTTTCACTACTTGCTGTTGGCCAGTCATTATGAACCAAAATATGTTAAGGTTTTTACTGGAAAATAAATTAAAAGAAAACTTTTTTTTTTTCTAAGAAAACTACAGTCTCAGGAAAGTGTAACAATTCCCAAAATCCAGTAGTTTGTAGATTCAGTTTCAGGATCAATTATCTGGAACTGTTTCTTATAAGAGATTGTTTTTTTCTCTAGCATCATTAGGTACAGTATTGAAGTTACTGTTCTTTACAGCAATACTTGGTACCAATTATTTCTCATTGGTTAATGCTTGATTATAAAAAGAGATTATTTCTTGACAGTAAGTGAACTTTTTTTTTTTTTTTTTTTGCACACTTAAGTATTTTTAACCTCCTTTCCCTCTGCTGTTGCTCTTGAAATGCATTCCTCCTTCCTTAATCCACTCCCCTTCCTGCCAAGCAAGAGATCCCTAAGGATCAGCTTTTGTCAGTTACAGTGAAACCTGAGAGGGGCAGCCTGAGCAGCTATCTGCACAGTAAATCTATTTAGGTGATTCAAATAACAGCGGGTGAGGAGCATTTTGCTCTGTTTGCCTGTTGTGACTCTCATTAAAATGCACCGCCAACGCATTTACTTACATACACATAAAAGTATGGATAAACAAGTGATATTTACATGGAAAATAACTGTGCGGATCATGGAATAGTAGAGGTAACCGGTGTTAGTAGGGAAACAGCATTTTAGTATTCACCTCAGTGTATTTCCCTGGAAAGGGAAACGTCACTTCATATTAAGTTTGCCACAACCCTTGAAGCAAGTGGAATTTATCACATTTCAGCAGAAACAAAGGTCTTGCACTTGAGGCTAAGCCTCATACAAAAAAATTAAATGAAGGCTTATAGTGACACACATAGTAAAACGGTGAACCGTTATTGGGGTGAGATTCTGAGACTTTCTTGAGACGCTCTATTGATTGACATATGCACAGCTTTTTAGGTCGAGGCCAGAAAGTGCTGCTAGTGACCAGCAAAGTTGTCTTGCTATCAAGAATGCAAAGAAACAAAGGTTAAATAAAACCTGTACAAAGTTTGATCTAACATTTTAATATAAGGTAGACTCTATAGTGGACAGGCGTAACAAAAAATTAACTACTTCAGTGAGGATTATTGTACTCTGCGTAAAGAATTTAAGATTAGGGTGATGGCAAAGAGGCCTTCCAACATCAAAGGCTTAGAGCTCATAAGATCAATTGTCAAAATGTCAGTGGAAACATGGAAAAAGTTGTCCTGCAAAATTAAGAACTTGATCGAAACACATTTTACCCCAATGATGTATATATATTTTTACACGCTAGTGGTATGAATAATTTTGGACTTAGCCGTGTGAGATTTAGATTAGTTTAATTTTCCTTTCAGTGTTTAGAAGTAGAAGCAAAAATAATATAAATTTTTTACGTTGCCAAAAGACGCAGACGCCAATCAATTCTGACATGTGGTCCCCATCTGGCAACCCCCGGGAACACTGAGACCCAAGAGTCACGCGTAGTTTTATTCTTTTTTTTTTTCTTCTTTATGTTGGCTCCAAATTCATCTCACACAGACGTACGCAAACTGTTACAATAAGCATATGCATGCATGTTAATGTTCCGCCAAACTGGTGATAAACAGCATACATGCACTTTCTCCGTGTCTGGGATATTTCTTGCAGTGTGCGACTGGGCACCGATTTGTTGCGCCCTCCCCCTTTTTTTCTCTCTCTCTCTTTTTATTCTTTGACACAAGCTGTTGAACCGCTCTCTAATAGCTTTTCACAACAAGCGTTGGACACTTAACAGTTGGCTATCTCACGTCTGAACCTAAAAAAGCAAATCCCTCAACTCCACCGGTGGGAGGAGGATGGGGAGGAAAAGAAGGAGGGGGGAGTCAGATAGCGACCAGATTAGATTTGTTTCCAAACGCGCACCGATGGCGATGTGAGGCGTTTGGATGAGGAGGAGGAGGACGCTGCTTTGGATTGGTGATCAGTTTTGTTTGGGTTTTTTGCGCATCTTTCTCCTTCATCCCGGGGCGAACAAAGACACACACAAAAAAAGCCATGGATTACTCTCTTTGCATGTTGCTTCTTCTGACGACTCTTTCGTCGGTTTCGCCCGGACAATTCCCAACATCCCAGATGTGAGTAAAGCCTCAAAACAGCCTGTTGGCTTCCCAAACTCTCCAGCAGTAACTCGACAGCGCGCCTATTTATTTTTGTCGGAGCGCTTGCTTGTGTGAAACCGTATCACTTTTTTTTCCCCCCACTACTAGTCTGAGTAAAGGAAGTGAAAGTTGAAATGAAGTCAAATTTGACTTCATGAAACATGTTTTAGTTGTCCTCACTATAAGATTGCAGCGGTGTGACGTGCGTCTTGCTGCCTTCATCCTGGAAAGATGAATAAAGTTCAATGTCTAAAAGTTTTCCAGTTGCACCTTTAAAGAGACTTTTGCTTTTGAATTTAAGTTATATGAAGTCAAGTACAGAGTTGAGCTACTTTTAGCATCATTTATTGGAAATATGTAGCTTTCTTGTTGTTTTGTTTCTCAAATAAATAAATAAATGGGGGTTGGGGTAAAAAAAAAAAATCTACCAAATGCAAATATATTTGTAAAAGCATATATATTTAAAAATGTAAACAACTAACTATACTTTTAATTACAAATAAATGGCCAAGTCATGCCATTTGTTAGTTGATGTCACAAGTTTCATTAGCTGTCATTTTGGTATCCAGAATATGAATAGTTTACAAACTACTGCTGTGAAACATGGGTTAAGAATAGAACGTGTTAAGCTTTTCAAGTCAGAGTAATCCCATAAAAACTATTATAAAAATCAACATGTTTGCTTAAACAGCATGAGGATTTTTTGGGATTAACATTTTTCGTTTGCTTTGGTCCGTGCCTCTCTCAGACTAGCTGTTAGCTTCAGCCTCTCCAATCATCTGATCTGGTTTTATTCTAATTAAAGGTACAAAGAGTTGTCTTCTGCAGGTTTATTAGCTGCTTCTATTTTTATTTTTTATTTTTTTTTAGAATGACATCCTTTAGTATAAAACCTGATTAGTTGACCCTAGCTGCCTCTTGTTTTTTTATTTATTTATGTATTTTTTTAAAAACTGAAGACAAAATGACTAGTTTAGGCAGTACCAAATCAGGCCAGGATTAAATAGTTTGTTTTTCTTTTTGTTTTTGAAGGTGTTATGAACTTTTGCAAATGAAGTTACATTGGGTGGTTATTTAGAGAAGTCAATAATTACATCTATGATAAAAGAAGCTAGGAATTGGTTCATTAATGTCCTTCTTATGTAAAGAATAGATAAGTAAAGATAAAGTTAAGAGTTTTGGGGCATAATAACTGCTAAGGTAAATAGGTAGCTGTTAAACTCTTTCAATTTTGACCTTACTTTATTGTTTTTATACCTCTAAGTGACCTAATCCTAACCAAATGTTTGTAAGTAGACCCTTGTCAGGTTGATAAGATGTGCAGTTTGTTTTATTCATTGCTTCAGATCACTCAGGTTTGTTCCCAGTCATGAGGTGAAATGATGTAATTGGCTCTGCAGGATGTAAATTTGTATTATGAGCTCATAGCTTGAGGCGGAGATATTGCGGGAGGAGGCAAGGTGTCTCTTGCCCTTGTCTAAATTTGACTTCTGACCTGAATATTGCTGGTGCTAATTCAACATTTCCTGAATGAAAGCTCTATTTACTCTTCATGCAGCTCTTCACCGTTAATCAACAGGTTGACAACAATCCTGTTGGTTTAAGGGAACCTGCGCAAAACAGGATTAGTCTTGAATGCAGCCCAAGTCTGGTCTCAAAGAGGTGGTGACCCATGAGCGATGATGGCACTTAGCTTAATGGCTGGGAGCGATGATGTCACACTTTGAGTCGCCTACCCACTCCCTATATTTTATGGGCACTAAGTGGATTGATCTGTGGGCTGTGTACATGGTGTTCACACAGGGAGCTGCACAACCAGATGCAAGTGATTGCTTAAAACGGGGAAAGGTCAGATCAGGAGACAGGATTCAAAGTATAAACAAAGGCATTGTTATACGAGACCATATTCATAGTTTAGTTGTGCTGCAGTTTGCCTTTTTTCAGAGTGGCGTGAGTTGGGTTTTCCTTTGGATTGTCAGGCTTAGATTCACAACCTTTGTCTTGATTGCTCAAGGAAGAAATCACTAAGAACATCGAATGCTAAGGACAAAGATGGAGAGACTGAATTATGTCTGTCTTCTCTTTTTGACCTTTTCTTCTTACTATCTTTCTCATGGGTTAATGTTTCCTCTTCCTGTCCTTCCTCTTTCTATCCGGCTCACTTATTTGTCTTTTTATCTTTTTTGTCTCCTTGGAGTTAGCACTTGTCTTAAGTTTGCATTAAACCTACTTTTGTCTGAGTGACACAAATGTTAACCTGTAGTAATTTCCTCTGGATCCCAGACACTTGGTGTTAATACTGTTGTCTGTAGTCCCATCGTTAAACCCACTATAAAATGACGCAACAAACAGAAACTCTCAATTATGCACAGAATGGTGACTTTAATCTGCCATGTAGCAGTCACAGAGTGATTATGAGTCAACATTTTACAATTGACTTGCAACAGAAAACTTATTAATACTTTGTATTTGCTTTATGTAACCACTGTGCAAGAAGATTTGAACCAGAAAATGTGCCTGCGTCTCTGGAAAATCATGCTGACTACAGTCACACGGTCCAACACATTGGTAGTTTTTTTTTTTTTTTTTGCTATTTATACATATTTGCTTTGATTCTACTCAAAATGCCTCGGGCAAGTCTTCTTGATTAAATAACATCTCGGGCTGTTTACTATTTCTGCATCTTCCAAGAGACAATGTCTCATCTAGTAAAAAATACCCAAGAAAAGAAAGTTGTAAGAAATAGTTTTCCTTCATTTTCCGTGTCATCTTTGAAAATGGCAGTGGTAGCAGAGTGACGTTTGGGGTGGATTATATTAACTGTAACAAGCAACAGATGAAAAACACTGGTCTTGGGTTCTTTTGACTGTGATTTGTAAGCTTTTGTATTTCAGTATGTTTGCTTATACATTATCTTTTCGACTTTGATTCTCATTATTCTGTCTTTTTTCACTTCCTTTTGCCCCATTCTTTCTAAATATAAAAAGGCCCTACTCCTATAAGGAAAGAAATATTTGAGCAGTAGGTCTTGCTCAAATATTAGGGTAAAGCAAAAATGACCGTGGAGTGCAAAGTGGCAGAAGACTTTGCAGAGATGTGAATGTTCAGATTCCTGTAAATTTTGTAAACTCTACCTATACATAGAGTCCAGATTAAGTTTCCCGTCCCATGTTTCTGAAGAGACTGGCATGTCTGTAAACAAGAAATCACAGGGAGCAACTCCAGTGCAGCTTTATTGCATTAACAATCTTTTGCCACATGGAAATTCCCAAGAATTTTCCATTACACTGTTTCCCAGGCAACCTTGGGAATCGCTAGCAGCTGTTTGTACGGAAGCTTATTTTGCTGCAGCAAGCAGATGCTTGCAGAGACTTGTAGTGTGAGTATCTTTTTAGTTAACTTGTAAGCTTTTTATCGCAGTTATGTTACAAAGAGAGTTGTCTGTATAATCAAGCGCTAAACCCATACAGCAGTTGACTTCATTAAATGCAGCACAGTCAGTGGAGTGGGCAGCGTGTGTCTGGGAGTTGGATTGGAAAATATGACTGAAAATATTCTGTATATTTTTAGACATTAACATGATATGTCATCTGTAACTGACAAATGCCCTGTTGAGGCCAGTCACTCCCGTCCTTCCAGTTGCTGAGTTTACAAAAGCTTGATGTGATAAATTGGCTAAATATTAAATTTAACTACCAGAGCTTACCCTGAATCATATTGCTGCAACACGATGTACTTAGCCATTTATTTACGGTGAAGATGGCACAGTGACGTTCAAAATGAACATCAAAGAAATGAAAATGAAAACAGGAAAGAAATGAAAATAGGAATACATTTACTTTTTTGTTGACATAATGCTACTTTTGTTAATGGCTGCAAAACATTGTTTCTTTTTGCCATCACTGAATAGCAGCTTGACAAAAAGACACTGAGCTCAAACTAAAAAGCAGAAGTTATATGTTGCATCCAGTGATGAATTATGTCAGGAATTGTCTCTTGTTCTCACTCTCTCTATAGATTCTTCTTTTTCCAATTTCTACCAGACATTTGTATCCCAAACAGAAAGAATGCAAGTTTTGTTAATTATGCTAAAAGAGCACGTTAGAATTCATGTAGTGCTTGATTTGTTGTTCCTTGGTGTTACACATTAATTTAGATGTACCAGTGTTCTACTGTAGGGCTACCTGATCACCAACTTTATTTTGTGAATAAACTTTCCCAGCTTCCTGCTTCATTTTAGCCTCACTCATAGTCACCAAATTCTTGCAATAGATTATAATTTTAAAAAAAAGCATAATTATCCATTTCTAATAACAAAAATATTAGTTGCGTGTTTTATAAGGGTTAATATTCAATATGGTAATGCCAGAAAATATCCCATACTGTTAATGGTGAGCATATTCTTGCAGGATCATAGCAGAGTTCTCAAGTCAGGCTACATTCACTGCAGTTCCTGTTGTAAAAAGTAGGTAATGTTGCAACAAATGGAGTGTGTACAAGGCTGGGGTAGAACCTGGTAGTTAGACTTGCAATATTAAGAGAACAAATCAGTCTGTAAATGCAAATAGTTAAATAGTCATAGTACCAAATGTCAAGATTTCTAAATGCAGAAATCGCCTCTGGTGAGAAACCACAGAACATCTGTTTTTTGAAGAAGCATAGTGGTTCAATGATAATATTTGACTTGTTTTGAGCCGCTTAACAGAGTTGCGTTGAGATGTAAGAACTGTTATGGCCAGTGTTGTGACCTCACTGGACACTCTGTAACTGGTCCTCAGTGCAACACTGACAGGAGTCCGCCTGAGTAGGCGAGTAGACTGATGTTAATTGGACATATTGGCCAGGGGGTTGTTGGGGATGGGCCTGAACTGTCTATACTTACACATCCGTCAGAGATTGTCTGTCTGCTGTAAAGCTGAAGGGTAGTTTTGATGTATGGATGGATGAGTAGCGAGTTGCTCAGGAAGTGTGAAGGTGACAGGGATGATGAGGTTTAGTCATCAAAGCAGAGGCCATGAAGAAGAGGCAGAGACAGTCTGAGAGGTGGGCAATGGAAAACAAACTATTTGGATACAGTTAGCGGTTAATTATTTAATAAGAGCCAGTTTCTATAAGCTTTGACTTGCGTAAAGTGACTAATAAACTGGTAAAAACAGTTCTTTTTAGGCATTTTTAATGTATTTTAACATTGTTTTTTCTTTGCAAATCCTTTAAACCTTAGGCTTCCCTACCACTCTCTGTGAACTCTGCTTTTTTAACCGCCATTTATTGTAGGTGATTTAGGCCAGTTAGTCTGTCCAACTGACCTAATATATAAGTAATATATAGAGCTTAAATATCGTCCAGTTGAAATAATTCATCCTGTCTTTTGCAATTATCACACACTAAGATTGCGGTGGCAATTTTGACTCAGTAAATTGTGGATCTCTCTCCTTATTTATGGTTTACGAGGGGTTGTTTCCCGCTTTCCAGTCATTTCTGCAACATGATTACATTATCATGGTAATCATGACTCCAAGACACGGACAGATTCTCATTCCTCCTCCTCCTGGACACAAAACCTGAAAACGGGTCATCTTATTTAAAATATTTAAAATAACATGTTTGTGTATGTTGGACAGAAGGTTTTTCTCATTATCTTCAGAAAATCTGGCCTTGCTTCTAGTCACAAACCCATCCCACAAATGTATTGTTTTTGTCAAAGTATGTTTACAAGCGAACAAGAACACAATTACATTTATTGAGAAACATATTGCCCTCATGATGTTTGGTATCCTTTGGGTGCTCTGACTGTCACATATTAAAAAACAAACCCAGCCTGCTGCTGGGTTCACTTATGAAAGTGAAATATCGTGACTTCCAAAGGTGGATCAGCAAATAATTCAGTAAAGGCTGTGAACACTTTTGCAAATGTGATCTCTTTGTTTTCAATTTTTAATAAAATTGCAAAACACTAAATCAAATTTCCACATTGTCATAATGGGGTATTTGTGTGTAGAATTTTGAGGAAAGAAATACATTTTAATACAAATTTTGGAATAAGGCTGCAATATAAAAAAGTGGGAAAAGTGAAGCATAGTTTCCGGATGCACTGTATATAGACATTGTAAACCTTTTCTGCTCCACTACAAAGGCTGTGAGTCGAGAACAAAGTTGATGCATACCATTTGGTTGTGAATCACATAACTCAATTTTCTGCATGGAAGAGTAGAACATATGTAGGGTTTTTTTGTTTCAGTTTGGTATAAATGGTGATGAATTAGAACTTGTGTGTCTCATTTTGTAATGAGCCTCAGAAATAGGAAAACTGATGAAACACTGATATATGTAGTTATACTTAAAAATTATATATCAACACAAGAAAATGGCAAAAATAGATAAATATTGGCTCCCTTAAACTGCCTTTTGTGTGTGTTTTCCCTTGCTCTTGGTTGCCTACAAACCCTCCTCATCATTGTACCTGGGTCTCATAAAATTTCAACTTGGCTCATTTACTGCTGTTGTACAGCCAATGTAAGTACTTTATCAAGCGCTGAGATTACTGTTGTCAAGGCTTCACTTAAACACTGCTTTTCCGCTTAAGGATGGGGAGTTGCAATAAAATGTTCTGTCTGGTTTGCTAAGAGGAAAATGAACATTAGAGGCAGAGTCATCAGAGTTTGCCGTAGAAAATAATGGGACAAGGAGACACTTACAAAGCCTGCAATCATGTCTTTATTGACCTCGGTAAATGGGGAAATATCAGTAGTGTTGTTTGAACCTTGTAGGAAACAGGTGATGCATGATGGATTGAACAAAAATAATCTGAATAAGTTATCCATTGTCAACACATTCAGGACCTTTTTAATGTTGTAAAAAATGTGCACACGTTTGATTGTAACTGGAAGCAAGGTCAGATATTCTGAAGATAATGAGGAAAACCTTCTGTCCAACATACAGAAACATGTTGTTCATTTATTTTTTTTTTAACAACAGGACCTGGTTTCAGGTTTGGAATCAGTGGTGATAAATGTGCCCAGAAGAAGGAGGAACAAGAACGTGTCTATGTCTTGGAGTCGTGAGTAATGCGATCATGTAATCACATTGCGGAATTGAAACAAAGAAAACTTTCAAACAGATTTACCGGCAGAAGGCAGGCGTTTCATAACACAAACAGAATATTATATGAAATGAAAACAACTCCTCATAAAGCATCAATAAGGATAGAGATGCACAATTTACTGAATTGAAATTGCCATCGCTATATTGGACATGCTATATTATATAAAGCATGTCTGGAAAAGCAGCCAGTTGGTTCTTTCTGTCCGGAAACTAAATCTAATGTAAGAAAAAAATCCAAGAGAAGCATCCAACTCATTAGGCTTTGACTAGATCAATATCTTGTTCCTGTTTCTTACGTCTAAGAAGCATTTCTAAAACATGAGAACTGGTATGCTCTTTTTTACCAGTCTGAACATATTATCAATTTTGTGTCTATAAGCTATTCAGAATTCAGCAGACAGATTTTTAGTAAATGTTTTTATGTCACCCCTGTGTTATAGGCTCTTCATTGGGGGATTTTAGAACTTGTTTAGAAGATTCCTGGCCTTTTAGAGCCCACACGGATCTCAAAGACCAGGCTCCTGACTATTTGTGTCGGCTTTTAGCCAAACACTTCAATCACTTTAATCAAAGCCGGGGAAAATTTGGTGTTTCAGTTTGTTGCTCCCTAAACTGTTTAAAAGTCTCCCAGGCAACTTTGTGTTGCTGACTCTGTGAGCATTTTTAGGTGCTTCTCTAAAGAATGCTGCCCTTTCCTGGCCTATCAGGTTTAGGTGGAAACTCCTATGAAATGCATATAACTTTCAGTCCTTTTCAGACTAGCTAAGAAGGACTGAAATAAGGAAACAAAGTGGATGTTTGTCCTTTTCAGAACCCTGTCAAGCCCACAACTTATCTGCTGCATCACTTCTCAGTCAGAGCTCTTATTTGCTATACCCCAGTGGTTCAAGTACATTCCTGCCCACATCCTCAAACATTTCCTTCTCCTTGTGTGTCACTGATCGAGATCATTTCAGCCGTTTTTGTCCAAGAACAGACCTGACCTCAAATTACAATGATTATAATATTTTAAACCTAAAGCTGTGAAGCATGTCTTGAGGGGTTTTACTTTACGAGATTATTTTGTGATGATTTCATCTTCACTAGAAGAACTAATGTAGATTAGATTCAGAGTCAAATATTAAGAAACTGGAATAGGTGGAAAAGCTAAGGTTGTTTAATTTTGTATTCATGTAACTTTGTTATTTTATTTGATGATGGTGTGTATTTAAAAGTTAATAACCTTTTTCAACTGGTATAATGCATTTTATTAACTGATACAGCCAAAAGTTATTACATTCCTCCCCAATAACTTTTTGCATCTCTATTCAAAATCAGTTCTAAGGAGATGTTGTTCCTAAAACAACTCAAGAACATTACCATTAACTTGTGGTAGTTCATAATTTCTTCTAAGAGCAAAGCTAACTCAGTATATTGACAGTCGACCTCAAAATTGTCCAGTTTTATTTTTAGAACCACATTTAGTCTTAAAAAATTAGGGTTAGAATGAGTATTAATTTTTTTTTTTTTTTTTTTTTTTTACAGTTTTACCTAACATTTGTTTTTAATTAGTTCAATTTAAAGTTGATAAAACTAAAGCCTTGGACTTTACTTCTGAGTTGCGGTATTACTTGCATGTGGCCTCCAAGTAATGTGAGCCCACAAAAATGCTGTGCAGTTTGGCTTTGCAATTAAACACAACATCTATGTTAATAAATGCTTATTTAGAGAAAGTTGGTTTAAAGCAATTAAAAATGAACACTTGGTGCCAATGAGAGATGGCAGCAGCAGTGGGCACAATGTGGGGAAAAAAAACATTGATATGAATAAAATATAACAGCCATCAACTGTAAAGAAAATAATTAATATGAAAAGCTGCAGTTAAGCAAACAAATGCTTAACCCACTGGTCTAATACTTTAGGCAAGTTGTGACCCATTTAACTGCAACCATACAGAAAATCCTGAATCTTTGCACTGTCTTTTATACAATTTGATACTAGATATTATTTTTTTCTATATTTTGGATCAGAAGGTTGCGTAAATAACCCTGAAAGGTTTCCAATAGTGGCTACAATAGACTATTGCATCAATGATCATTAGATTATTTTTCACGGAGCTCTGAGCTTACTAGATTTCTGCTTTTGCTATTAGAATACCCCATAAATAGATTTTTTTTGTCTCATATGTATTATATCTTGTAACGTTTTATGCATAGTCACACTTACTTAAGCATTTCCTTATTTAGTTACAGCCATATGGGATTCCAAAAACAAAGTGGTTGTCATAAGTTACTGACCTATGCTGAGTGAAGTCAAACGCTGATATAGATTTGGCTTTTTGACAGGTCAGCTTTGTCGCCGACAGGGGGCAGACAGGCACATAGGACTACAGGGGATTTTCCCAGTCAGGCAATTGGTTAGTTGGCTGGTGGTTCAGCCCATGGAGAAGCTGTCACACTCATGCAGCTTTTGCCTTCTCCAATTCTTTTCCGCTACATTCAAGCGCTTCATAGATCAACTCGCTGAGCGGCAGCAGAGTTGACCTGTAAACACATGAACAAGAGCTACAGGACCAGCTGACAAAACTCATCCCACAAAGCCTGGACTACAAAAACAAACAGCCGCTGCCGTGCTTATTAAAAACTCAATAGTCATAAAAGGGAAAAGCCTCCTCTTTCATGACTACTAGAGCCACATAAATTAGATCTCCCTGTTTGTGTTTTACATCCAGCACAGATGCACAGTGCTGTGGTTCTCGCTTGTCATGAAGGACCGGCCCAAGGTGGTATAACGGCCTTAAGCAGTACATGATTTAGTGGTTGCTCAAAAAAAAAAAAAAATCACCACCACCATCAGTGTGTAAAAGCAATCACAGACAATTGCTTATTATTGCTGAAAAAATCCAAGCAGTGCCACTTTTTCTTCCCAGTGCGTCTCCTGGTTGTCATGATCATAATTGGCAGGTTCTAGTAATTAGCAAATTTCTTCGTACATTCCTACCTCCAAATGGTTTGGTGACATCTGAAACCTCTTCCTTCCAAGAACACCATCATTACTCCAAAAGGTGCTCCAACAACACTTGTTAAATTTGGACACTGTTAAATTTAGTCCAATTTAAGAAGGTATGAATGTGCAATTTTGTCTCATCTTTTCAGTGGTTGAAGTATTTACAAGGGAAGATATGTTTTAGAGGTTCCTGGGATAAACTTCAGTAGAATGAGTAAAAATCTAAATAGTAAATAACATTTGCTAAAACGGACAAAAGAAGTTGAGCAGAAAAGGGGGCTCATAGAAAAAAAAAGCCTGCTTTATAAGTGGGTGATATTAATGACTCAGTGATACAAGTGTGAGAGAACAGAGGCGTACAGTGCCAGCGGGTCTAAATTGGCTGATTTTCACATGGTTTCTCTCATTTCCAGCCCTGAGGTCTATAACCGCTGCAGACAAATCACTCTGCATTGCTCAGCCGCCATTACGGTTGTTTCCTTCTGTTGCTCGTCCTTACTCATCCCTTACCCGACTCTTATTTCCCAAAAGATTAAGGTAGAAAGCCCAAAGGCGCTTAGAAACTTTACTAACTTCTCTAAATATTTGTACTATAATGTAGTTTTGGTCTTTCTTTGAAAACTACTTAACTTTAAGAAGCCTTCACACCAACACTTTACCTTCAGTTTTTATGTATTCCTTATAGCACAACTAACAGCTCTAACAAATTTGTAGAGAACTCATAAGAATAAATCTTAGAAGAGAGCTTGTTTAGCTTAAGTGCTTTTTAATACTTCACATAAACTTTCCAAAAAGCTGAACGTTCCACAAATACTTGTTTAAGAAGTATTTGCACTCCTTGATTCTTTTCACTTTTTGTCTTTTTTTTTTTTAATATAAAGGCAAAAATGCTTGATTTTCAGAATGTTTTACAAATTATAATCAGAAAAGGTGCTGTGTGTTTATTTTTCACCACTCTACTGAATATTTCTGTATAGAATCCAGTGCAATCACTTGCCTTCAGAAGTCACCTGATTCGCCTCAGAGGTTGTTGGAGAACATGAGCGGTTAGCATCATGATGGACACAGTGCAATGTAGTGATGGCAGCACCATGGAGTAGAAATGCTTTTGTTCAACTGGCACAGGAAAACTAGAAAAAAATTATGGGAAGATGAATGAAGCTAAATGCATTTAGAAATATGACTTAAGACTTGAGTGGAGGTTCACTTTCCAGTAGGGTTTCAGCTTCTATTGTTGCAGGGCTTCCATTGTTGTCATGGAAATGGCTATGGAAGCTGGTCATTGAGCTGAAAATGTTTAATGCAGGTCAGTTAATTGACCTAAAGAAGTAAGTATGAGCAAAAACTTAAACTTGAATGCAATGATTTTTTAATTAAGTCAACAAGTGAATACCAAACATGGTAAATAATCATTTGTAACTATTACAATGCCTTTCCCTTTAAACACCAGATGCCCAGTCATCCACCAGGGCATCTGGGTTGCAGCTCTCTAAACTGCAGTAGCATTCATGCTCAAATAAACTCCAAAATATAGACCTAGAGATTGTATTTGATTGGAAATATGCTAAATTGCTTATACTTTTTTTTCGTAAACCTCTGGCTGTGTGCCCCACCCAGTAAAACGTTGGGTGCAGAAGTTCAAAAAGGGGAATGTGCTGACATTATGTTCATTCTATATTTGCCCTGTGCCTCTTGCAGCTGTCTCTTGGCAGGCTAAATATAATGTGTGGCTGCTATGCCACATATTTCCGCTGGTCATATTGCACTGTACTTTTATCTCTTGATAACCTCAACAGTGGTCAGATCTAAAAAGTGTTGCACAGCTTTATTGACAAAAAATGATTTAAAATCCTGGGGAAGAAGACAATTTGAAGATATAAACTTTTAAACTGGAATACTCGCAAAGATTAGCCAGAAAACAGGATGCATTGTATTAGCATCTGCTTACCTGTCAAGACAGTTTCTCCAGAGAAATGTTTGTCAGTTTTTTATAATATCTTAATCACCAGAGAAGTGCTTGTTGAAACAAAATACTGGTTCATCCATTTGAAAACATGGGAACCATCCTGACAAATTACATGAAGATATTAATACCAACATGATTAGCTGGAAATATTGTACATCAGAAAATAAACTTGCATCAAATATTTATTGAATTGAGAGGGGATCTGAAAGCAGTTTTTAGAGCAGACAAGACAGGATTTGAGTATTTCATGGTGTTCAATTAATCATCCAAAAATTAAGTGTGTCACAACTGCAGACTTACCCAGACATCACTGCTGACCTTCAAGACCTCTGACACATTAAATTTGAGATTTTTGTTATCTGCAAGCCGTAATCATCAAAATCCCAAAAAACAAAGACATGAAAAAAATTATCTATGTAATTAATCTGGCATAATTAAATTTTCTAAAGAGAGTTAAAAAAATATTAAACTTCCTCATAATATATATTTTTAATATATACCTGTAGTTGTAGCTACAGCAAATTTGGCTTCCAGAAGAAAGCTATTGTTGAAAGCCATAAGAAGACCTGTTTTCAATTTGCCACAACTCATGCAAGTGTCCAGACACAGACATGGAAAAGGGTGGCATGATCAGTTGAGCACTACTCCAAACAAGTGGAGAGACTCATTATTGTTTTGAAAGCGCTGATCCTGCACACACTTGTACACAAACATGCATAACCAAAACTGAACTGGATGTCGATTACTCTATAAGGAGCTGCTGTGTTGAAAGTCATCCGTTAAGCCACAGTGGAGAAATATGATCTACAGCTGTTTAGATGTTCTCTTAACTGTTTATACATGTTAATTGAAGCTGGCTTCACACCAAGGTCACATAATGCTGCTGGTTGAGTTGTTATGAAATATAGCAAGGGTAAAGATGGATGACACTTGACTCAGATGTCTCGTATGTTCTGATTGTTCTCTAGATTGTGAAGTTACTCAACCCCCCACATCTACCCCTCCAAAAATAAAAAATAAAAAGTTTTTGTTGTTGTTGTTTTTTTTGTTAATTATGGGAAAACTACATTAGCCAGCATGTTAACCCAGAGGCTAAGACAGTTTTCAAAACCATGAAAGCTCTTGCTTTAATACACATGGGAACAAGACCAACTTACAGTTCACATTTGACTAAACATTAATATTTCACGCTTCCCTTCCCTGAGTCTGTACGGGTATTTTAGCGAATTGGTTTACTTGATAATATGATATGGTAATGTAGGTGGTTTTCCAGCTGAAAGGGACAAACATTTTGTTTTTGTCCTGTTCTCTGCTTGCAGCATAAAAGACTGGGTGTTCCAGATTCAAAAAGACTTGATCACATTAACAGACAAAGCCAGTGGGTTGGAGGACCTAATAAAGGTAAGAACCGTTATTTTCTTTGACATTGTTATTCTACAACAAATAGAGCCATTAAATTGATTGCACGGTGAATGATGAGCACCAGCACATCTGTGACCCAGGTTCTAACCCAACTCTGATTCTTTGCTAAATTTACTGTACTTTTCACTGCAAGTTATCCTTAAACTTTTTCACTTTGTTTTGTTACAACCCAAAACTCAAATGTATTTAATTTGGATTTTATCTGACGGCCCAACATAAAGCAGTGAACCATTTGTGACGCGGAAGCAAAATGATACGTACTTTATAATAACGTTGCAAATTAATGTCTGAAAAGTGGGTGAGTCAGAAGACTTGTAGTGACCCACAGCCTGGGGGGGAGAATTTGACAGGACATCTGTTGGACATGCAGTCCACAGATTTGCCCAAAAGAAAGACATTGTTAAAAAAGGATAACAATTAAACTTTGTTTTCAATATCAAAAACACTTTGAGGCAGAAAATAAAAAATGATCTTAAATACACTACCTCTACTGTGGAACATGGTGGTGGCAGCATCATGCGTGTGTTAGCTGGTTGGAGTTGATCGGAAGACAGCTGACGATAAATACAGGACAAATCTGAAAGAAAACCTGTTGGCACTGCTAAAGAGACAGAGAGTCACCATTCAGCAGTGTGTTGACCCGAAACACAAATGTACTGTCATGCAACTTTTAGATCCATTCCTCCTCTAACACACCTGAATCAAATGGCTGAATTCCCTCTTCAGAGGTTTATCCAGAGCCTCATAACTAGCCATTTGTTTGATGGAAGGTGTTGGAAAAGGAACACATCTAAAAGTTTTGGGAGTGTTTGACTGGATGACTGGACTTGCCGTTTTTTTTCTATTTTCTTTTAGATCAAAACATGTTAATGGTTTGTTTATTAAAGTCCACACCTAAAGTCCAGATCCAAGAAAGCATCAGTAGCAAATCTTTGAAAACTTAAGGTGCTGTCTTCCCTGACTGACTGAGTTTGAGCTGTTTTCCAAAGAAGATTACAATCTTCACATTCTAGGGGTACAGCAAGGTGAGGAAAAAAATGAAAGGGGTATGAAAACTTTTGCAAAGAACTGAGTGATGTCAGCATAGATTGCAAGAAATAAGATTTCTCCAGATAAAATTAATTATTGTGTGTGGCTTGTTACTTGGGTTTTATCCTCTAATTAACCCTCTTTGCTTGACCCGATCTGTTGGAAAAGCATCAACAGACTATTTATAGTAACTCTTCATTATATCTGGGGCGACATCATTTCCTTCAGCTTGCACAATATACACGCAGATAAGATCGAGAACAAAAGCTTTCAAGTGCTGGCTAAAATTGCATCTAAACTCCTATATGACAGAATTCACACAACAATTTCTTAATCCACAAAGATGGATGCCTCCGAGGATTAAATCAGTCAACTTTGAAGCGTCACAAAAATCAGCAGCGAACATGATTATGTTCGTGGAATGACTAAATTAACTTCATGCAAGGAGCATGAAGACGAATGCTTGCATATGCCTCATTTCTGTGCTTTGAATGCAGGACAGTAGAATGCCTTCCGGCTGCTAAATAATTGGATTGTTTGGCATTTTTATTCCTTATTCTTTTTGCAGGGTCATATTCTACATTCTAGTAAATAGTTTGCGTTAGCTTGACTGTACAATTTTATCAGCATTAAGGTAGTTTTTATTGGGCTTTGGCGATTGACATTAATCAAAGGGAAAAGTCAGCTTAATCAGAATTGTGCTTTTGAATTAAGTGAAGTTTAGGAAAAATACATGACTCAAAATGTCAAAACTACTACCAAGATCCTGATTTTAACTCTCGCTGGAAGAAACTGGGTTGTTTTTATTTCTATTTTTGTATGTCTTCACTTAATACAAAGTTATCTCTCACCCAGGCATTTCTCTTTTGTGATTCTCTTAGATATATCATAATCACAAAACCCACTTCAGTGTGGAATCCAACAACGCAAGAAAGCTGGTGGCAACGGCTGCAGGAAACATAGAGAAACTGCTCGCTAATCGCTCCAAAGCCCTGAAGGTAAAATTTTCTGTTTTTCTATAACATTGAGAGAGCCAAGCTCTCAAGTCTTTGGATTTGTTGTTGGACATGTGCTTTCGATTGTTTGTGCTATGAAGTATCTCTCTAAGCAGACAAAATCTGTTTTCTGTTCATTACCAATGAGAACAGGCACTGGAACTCTTCCAAGACTTCAAGCCATTTGCTGATCCAACATAATCAGATATTGTGCAGATAGATTACTTTAAGTTGCCACTTAAAAATCTTTGCATAATGTAACGGTTTGTGTCACTTTGTCTTGTTGTTGTTATCCAAGAGGGTTTGTTTCTAATTCCAGCAAATGTTTATTATTGCTGCATCTTTCCTTATGCCTATCTCAGACCATGTGGCAGTTTTGGACTATATTTCACTGAACACAACTCAAGAAAAAGGCCAAACGTTTTCCAACAGGAATAAATATTTACATTTTTTTTATGTTTCCTCAGCAGATGATTTGTGAGGTTGCATCAGGTTTTGTGCTCGTATAAATTCCACAAAACACGTTAATCCATCTAATGACGTTGTTCGTTTTTTTTTTTATATATAAGTGAAGGGCATGTCTTAAACTGTTTACCTGAATAAGAACATGCCATTACAAATACGATTCATGTAATTAATGCTACCACTAAAATTAACTTATAGGCAGATTCATATAATCTTTCCCAAATTGAACAAATGTTTCATGAATTTATTCAAACTGTGCTGCACAAACTATACCTGGAATCAAATCTTGGAGGCTGCTATCATTTTATCGACTGCCCCCAATAAGTTGAGGAAGTAAGTTTTAAAAAGTTAATGCATTGAACAGACTTGCCAGATACTACAAGGCATCTGCATGACGGCATCATCATTGTGACTTTTGGTTCTGTGTATGTAGACTTAGAAATGCAGGAGGCTAAATTGATCTGCACAACCTTTCACTGCTCATGAGGTTAACCAGATCAGACCGACTAAATTAGAGTCTTGGGACGTTCCCAGTCTCGATCAATCCGGCTCAGAGTGCCAGAAATATCCAATTAAAGTCCGACAGCCTGTTGCCATGGTCACAGTCCCATCGATTGCAACATCAGTCCCGCCAAGCATCCCAATAACTGCCTTTGGATGAGGGACAATTAGTTGCTGGTGTTGTGTTGCACCTCGAGAGGGAAACACAATCTCGCAGTGATCCCAGTGTAAAACTGGGATGTTAAACTAGAGATTTGCTCATTAAATTTTATTTGACTCATAAGCTGTGCATTTTAGCTATTAAGAAAAATGTGAAATAATGAAGTAGGAGATTGCTGATGGACAGTTCATTAATTTAATTGTTTATTAGCATCAAAGGAAAATTAACAAGCACTGCCATTTATATGTCTGTCGTAATGTTCATTTCTCTCCTTTTTGAGGCTGGTATCTTCCTTCCTTTTGTTTTAAGAAGAAGGGATTGTGGCTGAACATGAGTGTAATACAGCTTTCTCTCTGAAAGGAATTCTATTGATATCTAAGCAAAATGAGTGTACAATTGTGCCCTGTATGCCTCTGTCTCTCCAGACAGTATACTAAAGATAAGAGGTCTACTGCAGACAATTTGTCATTGAGGTGTTGGCCTCTTGGTATATGTCAAAACAAAATTGGATTAACAATTTTGTTTGTTATAGAGACAGAGATCCCATCAAGTAGATCTTTAAGACGCACAGTTCCATGGTGTGCCTGGTGAAAATGCACATCTGCCAAGCTTATATAAAGCACAGCACTCCTAGGAACTGTCGGTTTTAAGACAGATGAAAATGCTACAAAGGGCGTCAGATTAAGATTTTTCACCCAGACCTTTTTGATGAATCAGATTATTTCACCAGTGTCTTTTAGACTTGATTGCAGTCCCTGAATCCTTACATTTGTGCCAAGACTGTTACAACCCATACAACACGTTTGGCCATCTGTCTCATTTCTTAAACTTCCTTAATCTTATTCTTATTAAAATAGTCTTATTTCACCTCACATGCTTTATTTCTTTTTCTTACACACTGCACGTCTTTTCCTTTAAACTTTCCCTCAATCTTGTTCCGTTGGCTGTATTGCCTGTGACTTTGCGTTGCTTCTCCCATAACTTCAGCCTGACTTTCTGTCACACTTAATTCCAATTTTCTTGTGTTTGTTTTCCCTCCCTTGTTTTTCCTCCATCCACTTCTGTCCTTCCTTATTTCTTCTTTGGGGTGTGTGAACATGCATGTCAATGTTGTCTTTTTCTCCATTTCAAACTGCTTTACATTTGAAACACTTTGAAGTAGAATGCTTCAATGAGACGGAGGTTATATTTTGGTGGTACAAACTCTTCAAAGTTAAATTGTTGATTGTGGCACTGAAACTGACAATGAAGTAATTCACATGCAAATTCTATGTATTGATATGTAAATGTATCTTGCCAGTAAGGACATGTCATTCAGTCCCATTTGTTTTAAATCTCCCCTTTTTATTTAATTACCCTTAAACAAATGCTATGCATCCAATTAAATGTTGTTTATATATATTTATATGCATAAGAAGCATAAATATGTACATAAATATATATGCTTAGGAAGGAATAGCTGTATTCGGATATCTTAGTTTCTGTGTGACCTTGACTCTCTTCCTTTTCAATGGTGTTACATAAATCTGGCTATTAATCGCATCATAGGTGCGATTAATAGCCAGAGACTGTGTGAACTACTATCACACAGTCTCGACCAACAGACACCTTTTTTTATTACAATTACTCAGCCTTCTTTTTTTAACCTGGCTCATCAAAAAATAGACTCCTTCTGATATTCAGTTCACCTCTAGCTCCTCTGGCTCTCTGCTCATCAATTATTGAATGTTTCTTCTTAACCAGCAGCCTTTGATGGAGCCGGTAATGTCTCCCTGTGGAATAGGTCGTTCTTCCTTCCAGAGTGACTCCGGTAGAAATCTCTAAAAATGATAAGTTATGTTTGTTTTGTTTTTTTAATGGTTACACTTCCTATATTTCTGGCTTAGTGACATCCCAAAACATGTTTATTTTCTAGAAATGACACTGTCCTTTGGTTAGCTACCCACGCTTAGTATTTTTTTTTTTATAGTCTCCTTAAGGTATGCAGATGGCTTATATAAGCTGATTTTATTTTTCTAATTGATGGTTGGACAAAAGGTAAAATAAAGAGGATTAACACACATGGCACATGATGTGTTTCTGTGTTTGGAAGCAACAACTTGTACTTTGTTCCCACCTGTAGCTTCTTGCTCTTTGGGAGGAAAGTAGCACTTGTTGCCAATTACGTGCATCTATTAAATGATCATCAGGAACTTTAACTACCTCTTACCACTTTTTGAAATGGACTGAATCTCAGTGTGTCTATTTATGCATTGAATTATCCAGTTGACTTTTGGTTCATGTTGCCATCCAATTTGTCTCATCTACTCTTCTTTTTTGTTTAAGTCTGTCATCTTCTTTCTCCTGTAAGTCTGGTATGTTTGTCATTTCAAGGCCTAATGTCTGTATGACAATTTGTGGAAAACTTGTACTTTTTACTTTAAAATTTTAAAATAAGTGATAAACTAGAAAATTGATTTGGAGTCTCAATAGGAATCAAATGTTGACATGAAACTGTCTATGAACCTTGTGATTGGGAAAAAAATTAGGCTAAAAATGTCAAAAACCCATTTCTTTTTTTTTTTTTTTTTTTTGGAAAGTATAAGCAAAAGACTGCTTCTTTTCAACTATGCCTAAGAAAAAGACAGACGACTAAAGATGGCATTGCACCACAGAGCAGACTGTGAAATTTGAATATTGATTGCCCAGTTATTTCAGGCCTTGGATTGCATTAGTAGTTTGGCAGCAGATTTAAAAGGCTTTGGCTGCCCACCAGAAACTGAACCACAATTGGTATCACTTTATGGAAACAGAAAAACAGTTATTTTTCAGCCTCATCTTGCATAGGTTTGAATCCCTGGAGTGATTCTCCATCAAGAGGAAAACCAAATTTGCTTAATTGAGAGTGGGCTGCTGCCACCAAGATTGAGAGTAGGTTTAGTTTGACTTATAACTGCCAAGAAGAAAGATGGCCTGTGCTACACTGGGACTGTTGATGAATAAATGGTCTCTGGGAGATTTTGGTCTGCAGCGTGCAGGGACCATGGATGCAGTAGGTAACCATGACACCCTGGTTGCTTAGCTACAAAGGTGATCATAAACAGATGCCCCTCTTCCAATGTGAATAATTTTTGCTTTGCTACTTTCTCTGTTATCAAATTTTGTTTTTAACACTGGGCAAACTAAGTGAGAAAACTCTCATTTGAGTACCCTTATCAGTCTTTTTCATGTATAAAACTCTGAATTGCTTGTTTAGGAGCTTTCGTGCTCATTAACTTGTCTGAAGAGGACGAGAACAACAGTGTAAGTAGTGGAATAGGGCTTTTTTTTAATGTTGTGTTGTTTAGTGGTGTGTAATTATGGAGGAGACACTGATCTCTAGTGTCTGCAAGTGCGTTATTTGGCTGCCACTTGATGACATGGTGTGAGTCGTTAGCCTCTGCTGTTAAACTTAATAACCGAGTACAGACTCATGGATTCATAGATCCATTTACAGCAAAGTAACAAAGTATTCTCTCCTTTGAGGGATAGCCTTTTATTGTTTTACATGTTTTTGATAACATGATTAAATGCAGAAAGGGATCCCCCTTCCCCCCAAAAAATGGTGTCTTCATTTATTTTAATAGCATGAATAAATTGTATTAAGTCCTGTTGTTTTGTCCATTGTAACGAGCCACACCCAGGTATAAGTGCCAGATTGGTTTGCTTGGACAGCTCTTTTTTTTTTATTATTATTTTTTTTAATTCCAGGTAGATTTAATAGTTGTTAAATTGTTCATGTATTTACTCTGGTGTTCTTTGTTTGATATAAACATGCTATATTAAATTGGTTGATTGATTGGGAAGCATAATGGGATACACAAGGCATCCAGCATGTTCCCCAGGCTAAGAAAAGTTTGTGTTTTAGTAGTTTTTCTAAATACGTCTGACAGGAACAGAGTAGGTTGCATGACACACATGCAGACCTGAAGCTGCAGCTGTAATTCTCTCTCTCAACTTCACTGCAAAAGGTAAAAAATACTTAATAGATTGTAGTACTTTATCATAACCCTCAAACTATGTAAATGATACTGAACCATAATTTTAGAAAATATACCTTATAAACTCTTGTCTACACAGATCTCTAGTGAAGTAACTGACTCCATGAAAGCTTTGACTGGGACCTCAAGCTACCATTTAAATTGGATTACAATGTTCTCGATTAACAATTTACCAATTAATCAACCAGAAATCAGTGTCAGCTAGTTTTCCCTTGCTCAGGGAATGGCATGATGAGTACTTGGGAATCTTTTATCTTTTTCAATAAATGCATCAAATCTAAGAGCTGCCATCATGTGTTCTTTAGAATCATACCAACCAACAAACTTTGCTTCAAGGCACCTTTTTCATATTTATAAATCTGAGGCGGTAGGCTGATTCTGTGACACTTTCAAATTTAATTATGCTAATCAGATGCTCCCAGTTGTAAAAGGAATATTTTGTGTTGATACTGAGAGTTTGGTCACGACTTTTACCTCTCTCTTTCAGCACATTTTGTTCTTGTTGTCTTCAGAAAAGAAAGAAAATCCAAATCACATGTCATACCTCGAAGAAAATTTGAAGTCGGTATTGTGGAGAAAAAGCCTAATAAGGTTGTATCTTTGGCTGATTTCTAGTTGGCTAGCGCTTCACTCAAGATAAAAAGTGTGAAATTACACATCGCTTTAAATTTGACAGGCAATTACCAGGCATTTTTCTAGCAACCTTGTTTTGTTTGATAATTAATGGTCCAAGCTTATCTCTTTCATGCTATGAAAACATACATCTGGATCTTGGTACTAATGTGTGCTTAAGAAATTGAGCTGGTTTTGTGAGTGTGTGTGCTGCTGGCCACTGGTGACTCACTAATCACCACTTCCTGGAGTGTGTGTATGTCTGGCTGCTTTTGTCAGTACAGCTGTTGGACTCTGTGTGTGGCGCCACTGAACCTGCTTTTTGTTTGTCATCTCTGTTTTCCTACATGATGCTTATCAGACATACAGTATGCATACAGAGAGGGGAGTGTATGTTTGATGTCTCCCTTATTAGAGCTCACTGCTTTGCTCGCGCTGCTATTTTCAGTTCCATTTAGCTGCGGACAAGAAGACCTGTGCTTCATCCTGCACAAACAAAATTACACTCATTCATTGTGCTTAATTTCCTTTGTTGAAAATATATTTGATTTCAATGATGGGTGCATCAATAATGGTGGGATATCTGCCACAAATTGATGATTCCCTCACATGTTGCTATATATATAAAAAAAAAAAAGCAGTTTTTCAAATGTCAAGTCGGTCGCAAAGTTATCTAGAATCTTAATATCTTGAGATTAGCACAATAAACCAAAGGAAAGGTGTGATTATTATATAATGCATTGTACAGTACCAACCTGGGTGTTGATTTTGGTGCACAGAGCTGCCACGTAAACACACCAGCTGGGTGCAGCTGTTATTGGGTCTCATTTGCAGCCAGCTGGCACGCAGATAGCATAGCATCCCTTCCTTGCTGAGGAAGGGATGAGTTATCAAAACCGGGCATGATGACTGATCTCCAAACCAACGCCCGTTTCTAACAAGTGGCTTTCTGCAAAGCTAGCATGTTTTAAAGTTTCTTTCTCTGTGTAAAGGAGCAGTGCTGCTGGATAATTTGTCATCGTGCATGTATTTACTGTACAGTTGTTTTCCTTCTGTTTCCATTGTGTGTGCCTTTGTGTGATGTGTGCAAATGTATTTCCCCCTTTCTTTGCACCCCCTCCCACCCCTAGTACTTCCCTCCCAGCTCCCCATGGGCTGAGCAGGATAGATCTGACTAAAGTGGTGCCAGTCACAACAGCAGATGCTCATGTTTCCTCTGCTCTCCCATGCCTCCCTGCATATCAGTGGGGTGGCAGGTGTGTCTGTGTGTTTGTGTGTGTGTATGCGTTTGCTCCTGGCAGGACTAGACACTTTAATCAGGGTGAAGGGAGGGTGTGTGTTTTATACAGTACCCAAGTGTGGTGCAGAATATGAAAATCACAGGAGCTAGAGTGTTTCTACATCAGAAGAACATGCATTGTTCCTGTGATTTTATCTGAAATCATCTTGGTTAGCTGAGATGTTTCTTCAAAATTCACCCCATTCATCCGTTTAGATGTTCCATCTGTTCTGACGTGATTATTCAAATGATTAAAAAAAACTCAAATTAGACAAATGGCTTCCTTCGAAATGTGGCGAAAATTGCTTTTGATCATTACAAGGAATCAGTTAACCTCTAACAAGATGCTAATTAAGATAAAACTAATTAGGAAAAAGAAACTGTAGTAAATACACAAGAGGGTTTACTCTGCTTCTTTACTTTGGAGTGAGTTCACACATAGTTTGGCACTCTTTTAGGTTTTACCCACACAAACTGAAGGATCTGCTGCCCAGGCCTCATTATATCATTGCACCCGATTTTGATCATCTCACCGCCCAGGTCTGGATCCAGGAGGATCCACCAGTGTCCCAAAAACTGTCAAGGCCAATCGCAGGGTTTACCATAATCTCCACCGATTAATTGCTCTATGCATTTAGTCTATGCAAGTGGCTGAAATGAGCACACTAAATATGGCGACGAGAGTTGAGATAAGGATCCTGTATCATCTGGTGGGAGCCATAAGTAGACCAACTGATCCTCCTGATTGAAGGAGTCAGTTGAGGTGGGCTGGGTCTCTGATCACGAAGAACACCTCCCTTTAGAGGTTTTACAATCAACTTCCAAAGATAGATTAGAAAAGAAACCACAACTTGCTAGACGAGCCATGTATTTTACTTCTGAGTTGGGAATATGCTGGAGTTTTCCAGAATGGACGGCGGAGGGAGAGGGCAGGATTTTCCTCCCTGACCTCTTAGCTCTCATGATCTGATTTCTTTAGACCTAAATCTGGACCTGTTGCCTCCATGACCTGATCTCAGAAGAGCAATAGATGGATTGATGGATGAATCTTGGGCATAAAACTACATAGCATAAGCCAGGCATAGATCAATACCCACTTGTAACATTGTAATCTCTTAATATGCACTTTCTAGAAAGTTCTGCCTTTGCTGCTAGTTTTAAGATTTTTACCTATTAAGTACGTCTGTCATTATTTATATTGCACATGCCATTTTAGTTCATGTGGCTTTCTCAGGTGGAATCTCTGTAAAACACTAGAATGGACATAATGGAGTAGCTAGAAAGTGACAGAAACTAAACCAGCTGCTGGCCTTTGACCTCTGAACCTTTTCATCTGTCGCTCAGTTCCTCATTAATGTGCGTCTGTTTCTGTCAGTGTGTGGGTGCACAAATTAGTGCCCAGATGTGTGTATGTGTGAACAGGTGCTTGAAATCTGAGATGACAACTCTGTGAGCTGAGGTTTGTTGACGATGAGGTCAGTAGGTCCTGTAAATATTCTATCTGCAGAGAACTCACTTTGAGTAAAAAACAATGAATTTATGTTACGAGATGGGTACATCGGAGTGGAGGAAAACATATTCTTGTTCAGCATTTGGCTACCAAGTAGCCAAATGCTACTTGATAGCAATTGGAGGATTTGTGGACGAACATCATTTCTTGCATGAAATAGTTCAGTTTTTCTGCCCCTTGTTGAATATACAGAAACGCATAATGACAACTAAGCTATTCTATGAAGGATGCAAAAAGGGCAATGTTATGTGTAGCTTAGTAACACTTTTTTTTTTCCAAAAAGCAAGTAGTTTGCAAAGTAAGGCCCTTTTTTGAATATGGTTTGATCATGAGTTGATATACCGTCAAGAAAACTCTGATGAATTTCTTTGTATTCCCAAACTAAATTTGGAAATGGATTGTTTGTTTTGTTTTATTTCTATATCAATTTTAACTGATTCCTCTCTTTTGGCTCGTAGAAACGGCAACAACAATACAAATCAATTGTTTGTCTTTGAATTAGTCTTGAGCTTGACAGGAAAGTGAAAGCACAATTCCCATTTGGCTTTGGCCACTTGCATTTCAAACTGCAGGAAGGCATTGTGTGCTTATATATGTCCAGTAAAAAGACCAGCATGACCCCAACTGTCAGCACACATCTTTCTCAAAATATTAAACAAGCTTTTGTGTGGTTACAGTTATGGATTCCTTCCCCTTCTCCCCCAACCCTGCAAGACAGGAAAGCACGAGCATATGTGTACCAATAACACAAATGTAAAGAGAAATGAAGCTGCGATTGTTTTTGAGCAAACCTGATTTCAAATGACAATAGCATCGGACCTCAGCATGTTCTATGAGATCTGAAATGATGTCAAGCCAGATCTTTGGGGAACGGGAAGGAAAATCTGCATTGGCAGTTGCCTCTGAGCCAACAGATAATTCAGTGAGGAAGTCATTTTTAGCAAAAAAATAAAATAAAATCTTGATAGGGTCTACATATAGGAAAAAGATATTTGTAGGACAGTGATCAAGCTATGTAGTTTAAAAGATAATTTAGTAATTAAACTTAAAGTCATAATACATAAAATTAAAATGACAGTAAAACAATATTTTTTGTTTTATCAGAAACGGATCATGTTTTTCCAGGCAGGTAATGATTTCCACTTTCTTGCCTCACCTGCTGAATCAAAGTTCAACCAATTCTCATTTTATTCGAGGACAAACATCTTTATCTGTATTCATATCTGTAGATGATTAATTATTGCTTTTTTCTCGTGTTTGTTTTTATACTTAGATTTTCCTTGAGCACAAATGTGGCAACTATATTCCAAAGCGCATTTTACAGTGAGGCACTTTGATTGCTGTGATTGCCTTAATTTCAAAGCAAAAACTATATCAATAATTCATTAAATTAATCCCCTCCACCCCACACTCTCATTTGATGAGTAAATTTGTTTCCTCATCATATTTCTTCTCTTTCTGCATGACTTAATGCCCCTTAGAGCCGTGCATATCAAAAGGAAGAGATAGATTTCATATTTCCCTGGGGAAATTAATAGTACAGTGCATTTCTGGACCAGGTACAGATTAAAAACTGGGCCCATAATAAACCCATTAACCTAGTCATTAGGATCTGGAGAAAGATTGAATATGTGGGTGTCTAATTTTAGAGTAACACTAGCGTCACTGGTTCTCACAAATGCCTTTAGGAAGGAAGATATTGAGTGCACTCTCTTGAATTTGCAGCCAAGTTCAGGGGCCATGACATCCAATTTTATATTTCATTAATTTCATGATCACATCTTTGACAGTTGTTTTTTTTTGTGTGTGTGTGTTTTGTTTTATTTTCCTCAAATAAATTTCTAAAACCATCTTTTTTCCACTGTTTTTAGACACTTGCAGATAAGGCCGAAATGTTTCAAAAGGAACATGAGTGGACAGTCGACGATGAGGTGAGTGTGTGGCCATGGCCCGACCTAATAAGTTCATTAACACGCACCCTGTGCTACATAAAGATCAAGTGGTGCAGTAAGCTGCATGTGCAGAGTGAGCAGAGCAATGCGTTATCTAATATGATTGTAGTAATTTTGCAAATCTCATTACAGTAACGATTGTATTTTAATAACTGTCTAAAGGATGGCATTTCATTAGCTCTCCCAACAGCCTGAAAAGAAGCAGACCTGGTCATAAGGAACACTAATACACTACTTTATCTCTTCCAGTTTTCATTAGTCTGAGTATTAACAGTGCATTAAAAGGGAATTCACAGCTAATGTGAAGTCATGCTTGTTTTACTCGTTAAGTCACAATGTCTGACTGCTCGCACAGTCTTTGGTGGTTTTTGGGGTTTCATGTGTTGGTTTTCTAAAATTTTTATTATTTAATTTTAGAAATGCCATTTTATTGCAGCCAATTAACAAATTAAAAATACTAAGTGTTCATTTAGTGATGCAGGGGAAAAGAAATTGAACGCAGCCATTAAAGCTTTTAGGTTTAAAATCCCCCCCCACCCCCAGTGCTTCCAAATCTTAATGACTGTATTCCATTAAACATTTTGGCATTGGCTATTTAATATTTTGTAGTGTTGAAAGAAGCTAAAGTAAAAAATATATCTTTAGTAGACTGACTGATTTATACATTATATAACTCAACAGATTTGCTTTCCTGCCAAAGTACATACCTTTTTGCTTAATTAACTAAAATTGTCTGACAGAGCCCAATGAAAATAATGGTATTCTCTGTATGCAAATACAAACCATATGTAAAAAGTATACTGATCTGATTGGAAAACATTGCGGCTGAGCCAAAAACTATTCATATCCCTGGCAGGTTTAGGTCTAAGTAGTGTTTTAATTTTACTAGTAGTTTTCACTTTTAGTGGCCCAATCAGAGTCCTGACTTAAATCTGAAAAAAAATCTGTGGAAGAGCTAAAGATTAGCATAATGACCAGTTCTGTCTCAAAGTCTTGGAGTTCATCACCAAAGGCAAATTGTCAAAATATCAGTAGATATTTGTTAAAAGCTGGTCATGTATTATAACAGTGGTTGGATCCAAGTTTAATCTAGAATATCCCCGTCCAAATTTGATGAGGCATCAGTGTGGTAACTTTGAGTAAAAATGCCATATTTGACATTAATACAAATATTAAAAACAAACATGTAGATTATGATTTTATCACAGATAGCTTGCCAATGGCGGTTTAAAACAATGCTTTCTTCTATAGTTGCCACACAGTGGTTGTTCATGTTTTTTTTTTTTTTTCCTCAACTGGAATGTTTCCAATCAGGTGAATTTAACGTTCCAAAGCAGAGGAACATTGCAGGAGCATCCTTTTAGGAACTTCTTCCTTCTGATATTCAGTACTTCAAAACCATGTCTGATGCAATGAAAACCCCACAGTGTATTTGTCTGTCAACTTTTTTTAAGCTAAAAAGCCTTTTTTTAAAAAAAAAAAAAAAAAAAAAGAAAGAAAGAAAGGTGCGGCTTTGAAGAGAATCTTGTCACTACGCATGATGCAGATTATAGGCAGTGGTTAGGCCGGTAATTTTGAATCTCATTAAATCAAAGATGCCAATGAAAAAGTTTCCTGGTAAAGTTAAATATTCGTTATCTTTATTTTGGCTTATTGGAAAACTGTAATTGGATTATCAGTGTTTCCAGAGCTCATGGTTGCATTTTTTTTTTTAAACATAAAAATCAGTTCCCAACTGTAAAATTTACAGTGAACAAAACTTTTTCAGTACGGTGGAGCATTGCTTTTGTATGTTTTACAATGGAACAAAGTAATTTCCCCCTACTTCTCTTCTTTGTTTGTAAAAAGTTTTTTTTACATAAAAATAGAACCTAATTATTTGATTCATGACCTGAAAATTTTAAGCAGATGCTTGCGTTTGGCTTCAGTTTGATTACAAAGTTAACTTTACAGTGGCAGCAGCGCTTGCCGTCCTGTTGTTGTACATGGCTGTAAAGAAAGCAGACAGGTGGTGGGAGTCAGTGAACCAGCTTTGTTGCTCTGGGGCATTAGAATGTCAACACTGTGGCTAGCTTGTTAGCAACCGACTAGCCTGTGTACTGACAAGAAGCTCAACAGTGCAAAATAACATCACTGCCCTCACTGATTCATGCTTTATATTCATACAATATAAAGGAGAAAAATGTTTAAAGGGGCAATATTATGTTCACTTTTTTTGTGTGTGTGTAGCTTTATGGTGTTATTGTGTGTCATTCCTGATCTCTTCCTTTTTGTCTTTGGACCACTTTGCAGGCTAACAAACTCAAGTACTACAATGCCAAAGATGGTGTAAGTACATATTAATTCGCTTTTTTAGCAGAACACATTATGTATACCATGGCAACAAATCAAAGAGTAGATATCGCTAACAACTGATGAACAGTTTACACCTGTTAAAGGTTCACTTATGGTTGTCAAAACACAAATATGAAATTCTCTTGAACTATTTCACATCTTTTGTTTTGGATTTTTTTCATAATGCTGTGCATTTTTGTGACTGAGAGGAAAATGATGCGTGTTTTTGAATGGTCACATTTTTTCCCCAAAGCAAAAATTCATTAACGTGCATCATGTTAGGCATCCACTCCCTTTATGTCAAAACGTTTGTAGAATCACAGTGCAAATACAAATGGAAGTCTTTTGTAGGCATGTCTCTTTTTTTAACTTAACAGGTTTTTGTTTCATTTGAATTCCTTTGCACAGGTAAATAAGACCGCATTGAAAGAAAAAGATAAGGAAGAGGACAAGAGCAACAGGTTCATTCCAGAGGACTTTGAAATAGACCCCGACTTCAAACGTCTCGTCTCTTACAACACCACTGCCGTCCACATACCCACTGACATATACGAAAGCTGTAAGTGGAATAGAATAAACTTCATTGTAAGAAAAATAGTCATAAAACCTTATTTCATAAAACAAAGCTAACAGAAAAACAGATGAAGATGAATTATGATGCATTGGAAAAATGTACTGTGGGTCAGACTAGTAAGCCTCTCTGCCTGAGCAGTTGTTCAGGTAGAGGAACTCCTCCCTCATTTTCAGTAGGCGGTGAGAAAAATTTATTTTTACTTTGCCAATTTTTTTGCAGTGAAAACATCAAGATTCTCCCTGCAATCCTGCGGTGTTTTGTTGTCATTGTATTTTTTTTTTTTTTGACTGAGCTGATTCACCCACTTGTCACTCTGGAGTGAAAATGAATTCTCTTCCTTGTGAGGTAATTTAATTAGTCCCACAGTACACAGTAATGCAGAGGAAGCCTAAAGGAGTCAAATCTAAATCAATAACAAATATCTTACTGGCCATTAAACAGAGAAAATCTGGTTGTGGTTTAGAATTGTATTTAACTACTTGTACTGTATCATTCGGTTTAGTGGGAGACTTCATGCTGCTCAGGCCTGATCAACTTGCAGTCACACCAGTATTAAATATCTCTGCTTCTGAGGATTTCCACTCTGTTCTAAGAAATGGCATTCTAGTGACCATTCTTGAGGATAAGCCTTGCTTAAATGAATTCCACCAGAACCAACGTTGACCAAAAATTTGGAAGATTTAAACTCTTCCTTGTGAGGTAAACGCAAATGTTATCCTACTGAGATACCCAGTCACAAAATTGCAATTGCAGTTGTTAAACTATGAATGTTCCATCATCAACAACATTAATGTTAAGTTAGATGTGGAGATGTTTGGTATTTGTACATACATGTCAATCACCACTGCTTTTTGTACAAAGCACATAATTTACATGTTATTATAGGACAGTAATGCAAAGCTAACATACTTAACAAACGTCACATTCTGTTGATTCTGTTATTGAATGTGCCATGTTCACAATGATGGGAGTGTGCGATTCAATCAGTGGGGTCATTCACAAAAAAACTCAGCTGTTAAATATTCATTTTATTAATTTCTAGTTATCCATTTTTAAGCATTAATGCAATATCTCCTGATTTATTTCTATAGCTGGTATAGAACATTCGCATCCTGTTTTCACTACGGTCACCATGTACAGTATACTTCAATGATAAAACGCTCAGCCTTTGAGCACCATCTGTATTGTAGACAGTTGAAGTATTCTAGTCTATATATAGTTCAAATGCCATCCGCCCACTGGTCAGCACACTAGCCCCCTCTTTACCCTGGTCACCAGCTGCTCCCTTCCCTCATGCTGATCACTGACTCCACCAATATTTCTTGATCTGTTCACAGCATGTCGGCACACCCAAAACTGATCCTCTTTGAAGAAGTGTTTGTGAGAAACATTATGTTATTATTCTGTGTTTATCTCACAGACAAACGGCTTAGCCTTTTTGCTTTCTGTTTCTCCACAGTCTTTAAACATTTCATTTGTTGCTTTTGTATTTTATTTTTCAAAACGGACAGATTTTAGAGTCAGTTGATGAATTTTAGTGGATTCAAAGCATCAAATGTTTAATTGAAATATCTTTATTTACCTATTAAATATAAATTTCATGTGTCAGATTATGCAATCAGTTTATGAGTCCACAAAAACAAGGTAAGATTGCAACTTTTCTTTTTTTTTTGAGAAACTAATTTTTCTTGCTATCATAAAAAGTCTAAAAATTCCAAGTTGTTAAATAAGATACAATAATCCAATCTAGACTTCACAAGTCCATATATTGGGATTTCCATACAACCCTCTATCTATAGTAACCCAAACTGTTAAAAAATATATATATATTGAAAGTGAGTTGCTATTTTACAGATTTAAATCTGTGCTTCAAAGAATCCCTAGCCATTGTAGAATTATTCAGCTTAGGCTTGTCCAGGCTAAGTATCCTAAAATTTGAACAACATTTCATAACATGCTGTCTAGACTGTTTTAAAAAAAAATTCAATATCTTTAGTGGCGAGTTGCACATGAGTTTCCGTGTTTTCACAACGTGTACAAATCATTCTCATCTCTCACCATTTCATTTTTGTAATGTTATGGATAATAAAACAATGTCATACTTGTTGGCAAGTATGACAACAAGTCATACTGAATGAACCTTACATGTTCATTCCGAGTCAGTCAGAATGAACATGTAAGGTGATGCAACAGCTTTCTGAAAACGTTTAGGGAATCATTAACAGCAACAACTTTATAGAATTTCACTACAATAAAGTAGATTTTCCCATTAAGCTGATCAAACTGGTCTAGAATTGACAACTCTATCTCTGTGGTTTTTAGCAGGTTATTCTAGGACAGCCTACCAACTAAGAACACTTGAAATGGAGGCAAGTCTTCACACTGACACATGCTGTGTCTTTCTTTTGGATGCCCATATACACACACTTGCTATTGATTTGGCAACAAGAAGGCAAATCCACAGCCGCAACATAACAGGCAACACAGAAGTATTCCTATGAGACCAGCTTATGTTTAAAAACAGGTAAATTTCAGTGGAGGGAAATGGGTCGATTTATATTGAGGCATACAGATTGATGATATTACTTTAGTTTGTGTTTATTACCATTAACCGAGTGTTCAATATCGGTTTTGGCAACAGTCTTAACAGTAGGCCTTCTAAATGCAACAGACTACATCACATGACTTTTATGTCCTTATACAGCGAGTCACTCCCAATAAGCCGGACTATAAATGTGCAGTGACGGGCCTCTGAGGCCTCTGACTGTGCAGACATTTTGTCATTGCCAAATGCACTCGGTTATTTTTACAAGCTGCAGTTATAATGATGAAGAGGCTTCGGGTTGGGTTCAGGAGATTCAATAGTGCGTTATGCTCAGTATGATTCAGTTATCTTTTTTTTCTAATAGTGAGTGGACTACTGGCAGCTCGGCTTGGGGTATACTTTTAGTTTCTTATCTGTAGAAAAGGCCGGTTTATTAATTCCCCTTAAAGCTCAATAAATTTATGGTCAATAAATTTTCAGTGTTGAACTTAAGTAACAATGGGAAGATATTTCCAAGTTTGGCGCACAAGTTGGCACGTTTCTAATAACTGTAGGGTTGCAGGTGGAGGCCTTCACTCTTTATCCTCCTTTTGCTGGCCATAACAAATATAAAACTAGTCTGCACACTGCAAGATTTCAAGTAACATCCACTTAGAGTTTACAGACCCACCCAAGTTACATCATTTTCTTTCCTAAAGGTTTCTAAACCTCCAAGGACATTCTGACTTTTATCTATTCTCTTCTGCTTGATTAGCATCTAGAAGATGCATGCGACAAAAATCAAAAAGGAATCACTTTGAAGAAGATAAAAGAAATCATTAAACCACCATAATAAGTATACTTGCATATCAAGAAAAGGAAAACAAGTAGCTGATATGTACCCAAAATATACAGTGGTAGCTTGCAAATTTAGCCATATCTTTCCAGCATTGCGTGATTCCAGCATGCTGCTTCTTTTCTATCTCCTTCAGTGTAGAGCCAGCTTGCACGTAAACAGAGTAAGAAACTTTCGCAGTGCAAAAGCTGTTCTTTTTCTTTTCTTTTTTAAGAATCTCCACTTTGACAAGTTTTGTCTCTACTGAAGTTTGGATTAAGTTGATCTATTTCTCTGCAGCAGATGAAGACCTCTGATCCCAAGTTGTCCACCTGCAATGTGAACACCTGTGTCAGGGATTTGTTCTATGCCCGCTCACAGCCTAGACTTGGACGAAGTTCTCGTTAGCCCAGTTGTAAAGTTCTTCTGGTATAGCAACTCCCAGGTCTTGAAATCTTGAAATGACGACCAGCTCCCACTCTGCTGCCTCTCCGGCTGGCCAGTACATTCAGAGTTGCCATGGTAATGGGCATCTTGGTTGAAGGAGAAGCAGAGACTTGGACACGCCCAGATGTGCCTCTCTGGCGTGAGGAGAGTCGGTTGTAACTTGATTATGGGACTCGGTCTAGACGAGGCTGGCGTCCCTTTTGCTTTTTATGATGCTGTAGGAGAGCTTTTTAATCCACTGCTTTTATGTGAGAGAAGAATTTCTGCAGAGCCAAAAGAGTTGATATCATATCAGTTTCCCTTCACCTTAGCTACATTTCATTAGGGATAATAAATTTTGCTTCCTGGTGACAAATCTGCTACTGTCTTTCTCCCCCACATGATTGGAATCCATTCTCTGTGCTGATCCAGTGTGGGTGGTCAGACTGGGATTTATCTAGTGTTTGTGTTCGCACACTCAAACCACGGATGAATCAGCCTGTCTGCATGCATGATTGTGATCAAGGGAGAGCTGGAAACACTTGAGGTGTGAGAGTTTGCGCGGGCGCGCGCCCGTGTGTGTATGTCACGTCACGTGCACGCATTGCACCGTATAGGGATCTCGTGGCTGCATATGCATGTCTTCTCGCTCATTAGGCAGAGCGGTGTGGATACGATGAGAGGAGATGAAAGGGGAGCGTTGTGGCCTTGGCAGGAGATCCGAGGCTCGTCTGATGCCCGTTTGCATCTACGCTGTGTGACACCTGTCAGCCCTAGACATGCACACACTGTGATGCGCTGAGATACTGTGACTGTGTATGTGTGTGTGTGTGTGTCTGTGATTGTGTTATTGCCAAAGTCCTTTTGGCAAAGCTCACAACTTACAAATGGATTTTCTTTTCTACTTGCACCCTTGTGCCACTTTATACACATCCTATTTCATTTATAACGCTTGCAGCCAAACTCTGAGGTGCACTTAAATCCATCTCCGTCTTTCTATCCTTCCTTCTCCATCCTTGTCTCACTGTCATTACATCTATAACTTGTGTCCCTTGCGAGGAGTTGGATGCCTGCCCGTGATGTTCTAATCAGCTAAGTGGGGGTCCCATTTGGATGCAAAGAGGCTCCCAGACGGTTGTCTCCTAATCTGATTTCACCTCTTCTATAAATCAAGAACATAAGGAGACAGTCGTTGTCTGTCCTTATCTGTTTTGTGACCTCAAGCAGACTCCCAAGTTCATGCCACACTTTTTAGATTTGTTTTTCTAGTTAATGCTTGTGGTGATTGTTACACAAAAGTCCAATGGAATACGTGGACATTCATGGCTATGATGTGAATGTGAGTTGAAAAGCCAAATTTGCTTATTTTTTTAGGTGCAACTCAAACACTGAAATAAAGCAAAACATTCTGTCCAATTAGAATAATCCCTACAACCAAGAGCATTTTGTAAAATGTTTTAAATGTTAAATATTTTCATTAAGATTAGGCATCATAGGTTATCAAGTAAGATGTTGAGGCTAAGCTTAAGTAGCTTAGTTGTTTTTCATGTTAGCTTAATTTCTCAGCATCAGAAGTTGCAAAGTAGTAAGGTATATTTGAATAGAAGATCCTTTCTGATTCAGTGATTACAGGTTTTCACCGCCTCTTCTTCAACTGTGTTATTATGTTCAAGTGCACCAGCAGAGTCAACTACCAGTTAGCTGATGGAAGGGAACAGCAGAGGCAACTGCATGGCACAGAGCAGAGTTCCCGCTCAGTTTCACTTCCCACTCCCAACGCCTTCTAATTCACTGGTGGAATCATGTTTTTCTCCAAACATGTTCCCATGTCTTCTTGACTGATTAATTTAATCTTTTTTAAGTTGATTCTTCCGTTCCTTTTAATGAAATCCCTAAGAGTTGCTTTGCACTCCCTTTACCTCAGCAACATGGTGACATTTGGTAGGAGCAAATTTGTCTGCATTTGTTTCTACAAATGCCTATTCCTAAAAAAGCTCAATATTTGGATTACATCTGCTTTATGTTGGTTGTTTTTCATACTTTCAGCTTCATTTCATTGTTTTTTCTGACGTTGCCTTATTGTTTCCTTTTCTCCCATTTCACCCAAGCGAAAAGAGACTCACGCCAAAATACATGTGTACAAAAAAAAATCATATTAAGCAGTGACTTGACATATTTTTCACATCTATAAGGGAAAAAAAACCTTTTACTCTGAGCCATATTTTCTGAGAGACACTGATCCACACTTGTCGCTCTGAGTATGCAAACACTAAAAACCGCACGTGTTACCCTCTGAAGTCCCTCGGGAAATGATGCCACGGCTGACAAATAGAGCTGACCAGTGCTTACATCGGTGTGGTGACGCCTCTCTTCCTCTCGCCACAGTGACCTCGAGCAAGCAACAGGCATGTCACTTCACAGATGGATCTGTTTACACCGAAACTGTGATTTGTCCCATCATTCAGCTGGGATTAGATCCCCGCAACATAGAAGTTAAGGGCTCAGCTCTTTATGTTAACCTGCTCTTTACTCCCGTGTGTTTGTGACAGATGTCTATATTTAATTTCTAAATAAAAACATACATTTCTTTTGCAATGGTTTCAGCTTTTCCTGAAAATGGAAATATACTATTGCTTCTTTTTTTGGAACTTTTTTTTATTTGGTCAGACACATCTAGTTAGTGGTGTCAGTTATACCAGCAGAACTAATCCAATAGAATCCAGACTCGGGGAGTATCAGGTTGTTAGACCTGAAATTTATTTTCTTTTGCGCTTACAATTGGGACACAATTTGATTCTCAAAAACCTCTCTGGTATTGGCTAAAGTCCATCCTTGACTTGCATGGTGGGGGGGAAACCTTAAATAAGGTTAAAGGGATGGTGAAAAGCTTCGAGAGCAGGAGAGCAGAATATAGAGAAAGTGAGGTGACAGGATTGTAAAGGCAAACAATTTGAACACTGTTAGACATGGAGTATAGGATTTTAAAAGGAAACGATGTTTAATTTGGCAAATTTATGTTACTTATTCCACTGAAGCACTCTTAAAATTTACAACCTCAGCATGCAAACATGCAGTGCTTTAACTTTGCAAGATCCAAGATTTCCAGAGTGCAGATCTCTGATGGGCTGATTGGGATTATGATGGGGGGGCCCAGCAGATACCATTTTCAGGCAAAGCATGACACTCTGTCAGCAGCAGTGGAAACCTGATTATGTTGTAAAATTGGGGAGCAGGAATGGAGAGCTGAACACCCTCTCAAACTCAAGATGATTATTTTTAAACTTCTACCATCAGGAACACTCCATGAGAGTGCTACACGACTTTCTGCTTTCAGCTGGTGAAATCCTTAACTTTTGCTAAGATTATATATATTATGTCATTGAATTGTTACATTTTTGTATTCTATTTTGTTTTAAGCATTTTTCACATTTGCTTTGTTTTGCCATTATAGAAAACAACAGCTAATGAACTGATTTGACTAAAATGCACCATGCTCCCAAGTATCCTGCTGTATTTGGACATTTGGCTAATAATTTAACAAAATAAACAGTGGTGCTCAATTGCTAAAGGTTTTATTAGATTTTTCTCAATATTTGTATTTTTTCTTGAGGCTTTTTTCTGGTGAATTATCTTTCAATATGAAGTTAGTTGAACCACATCAAAGTCCCTCACATTTTTTTGTCTTAGAGTACAAAAGTGTTGCAAAAAATATATTTTTTATCTAATTCAAATTGTACTTTGACTCATATAAGACCCCTCTCGAGATACTTAAACAAGCCATGCAAACCCTCATTTTGACTTTCAGTCTGCTCTTCCTTCCTTCACAGTAGTCTGATCATTGCCTTTTTCGATTTCCATCTAGGTTCAGTGCTTCGTCTGGGATTTCTCCCATTGAGCTTGATTTGTCAGGGCTGGTTTTTGCCAAACTACGTTTACAGTAATAATGGTTGGAAGAGCATAATACGTATTATGCTCTAAATGCATAATACTTATTGCATCTAGAGCAATAAGTATTATGAGTTTCTGGGGAAAAGCGGAAAAGCACTGTGTGCTTCTGGCTATGCAGCACTCAGTAGATTTGATCTACTTCCAGAAATGTCAATTGTAATTATTCTGAATCTCATGTTTTGGCCACTCTCTGCTGTTGCAGAAGTTGATGTTTTTAGAGCAGTTTAAATATATATATATATCATCTTAGGAGACTTATGTCAGTTTGAATAGCTGCGAGATGGCTCTCTTCTTCCAGCAGTCACCATCAGTAATGTAATACTGCACAAGCTGTATATATTTTTTTATTTTTATGTGGGCACCAAACAATCCTTCTGTTTTTTTAATTATTTTTAGAGCTTTTATTTAGAGGATTTTTTCCCATAGAAATCTAAGCACACTAATTTAATTCTCCCCTAAAGGTGATTTATTTAATCTGTCTTCTTCTCCTAGCCACCATCATTTTGAATGAGCTGAACTGGACAGACGAGCTGGAGGATGTTTTCCGACAAAACAAAGAGGATGATCCCTCACTGCTCTGGCAGGTTTTTGGCTCCGCTACTGGACTGGCTCGGTATTACCCAGGTGAGCCTCCATTACTCCAGGTTGATGAATCTCGACATAATCAGAATTTCATTAACAATGGGCTGCTTCTAATACAAATAATCAATAACCACTCACAACAAGAAGACGAGAAGAAAATATTTTGAATGCCGTTTCTGAATCAGCTAAGCTTTGCTTCAAATATACTAAACACAGAACTAAGTTTGAAGTGGGCAGTTTTGAACTTGATTGACGAGTAAATGAAAGACCGCTTGTAAAGGTTGTACATCAACGACATCACATTTTGGTTAATGCAGTTGGTCAGTTTGAAACCTTAAAATCTGGAATTTTTACTGCTACAAGACATTGCTACAATGTCTTGTAGCAAACAAAAATTACATACAACTTGCCAGAAAAGGGAATGAGACTGAATCCAAAAGTGTGGTTTTTACCTTATTAAAAACTTTTTGTGCCCTTGATTATGTTTCAACTACACAGTTTGTGTTTGGCATACAGAGATCTATTTTGGGTGTGGATGTTTCCGGTCTTTGAGAGCCAGTGTCCTGCATGTTTTAAATGCTGAGCACACCTGATGTGAATAAATGTCATTAGCAGGCTGCTGCAGGACTTTGTGACAGCCGGAGGAGATAATTCTAACATTTCAGTTAGGACACAAGACTCTCATCTTGCTTCAAAAATGGCTTAGGCTTAATGCAATACAGTCTTGTATCTCTCTGATACTAGACATTTTTCTGTCCAATGCAAAAAACATGGAAGAAAATGTGCCTGTTTCAAAGAGAGTGAAATAATACTGCATATTGTGTGTATTTATGTTTAGTTTAGTTTTATGCATGTTGACAAAAGCAGTTTCTTTGGTTGGGTCTGGAGAACTTGACTGTGATGTAAACACATTGCAGCTTCCCCCTGGAACGACAAGAGAAGTTCACCTGACAAGATTGACCTGTATGACGTACGCAGGCGACCTTGGTGAGTTGGTTGAGTTTCATGTTAGTATGTTCAAACATTAGTTAGTTAAGAAACCAGGTGACTTTAAAATTCAGCAACTGTTTTTCTGGTAGTGTGCATTGTAGCGGCGGGTTTTGGTGAAGCTTTACTTCTCTGAGAATAAGTATTTCAATGTTTTCTGTGTGTACGTGTGCTCCATATGTACAATCTGTCTGTGTGTTTGTGGTATTACTCACCAGGTACATTCAGGGGGCGGCGTCACCCAAGGACATGCTGATCCTAGTGGATGCGTGAGTGACATCCTTATGATTCACACATTACAGTCAGATTGGATTTGCTTTTGCACGCCAGGAGGCCCTGATGCTAACTCTGAGACTGGCCTCATCCCGCTGGGCGCTGCCGGGCTGCGCTCATGTGTGACACTGACTAACAAAAAGCAGTCAGTGCACTGGCCAACCTTATTATTTGCAGCCCAGTTGTTCCCTACAATGATTTAAGACGGGAAAACTTTGAGTTTAGAATAACTGCGAGGTCCATAAGGGACTCCTGGAGCATTACCAGATATGACAATAGTTCTCTCACGTCAAGAGATTCCCGCACAAATTCTGTCATGTTTGAGGAAGACACAATTTCAAGAATTAACTTTGAAAGAGTGAAAATTTAAGATTGAATTTTTGACATATTATGATAATTATGTTTGCATATTGAAATCATTATCCATCATTTCTTTTCGGTTAACAAAATATGTATTTGGTTGTATAGAAACCTGATTGAATTAGACATTTAGGACTTTTTTTTTAACACTGATTGAGAAATGAGGACTCGAGAATTCAATATTAATTCTCTGTTGGAAATCAGAGCTGGCTAACTCTTTTTGCTGAGTTAATTTTGCTGCAGCCCAGTTTAGCTAAGCTGAACAAAATGCCTATACTGTCTGCTAAGGACAAGCATGTATGAAGAGCATCCATCCATTATATTCCACTTAGTTTGAGGTTGGGTCACTTAGACAGCAGCTGAAGCAGTGGCCCAGACTTCCCTCTCTTCAGCCACTTCAGGCAGCTCTCCATGCGTTTCCAGGCCAACAGAGAAACATAGTCCCTCCAGCGTGTCCCGGGTTCCTCTGGGACATTTCCTGGAGGCACGTGGCAGACACCTCACTTGGAAGACATCCAGGATGATACGTGAGAGGAGCCACCTCCACTGGCTCCTCTCTTTGCCTGAAAGCCTGAACTTCTCACCCTATGTTAAACTCCAAATGTAAAATACCAATTTCTGTGCACTGGGAAGATGAATTCTTACTAACTTTTATGCTAGCAGCATTAGTCTTGGAGGCATCTTTTCTTGCTATGTAATAATGTGTTGGTTCTGTATTCTTACACCATTCATTTATTAAAAGATGTGTTCAAAAGCCTTAAAATGCTTTTTCCTCATGGGGATATGGTGAAACCAAAATGCCATATTGCTCTAGTTCTCCAATACAATTGAACTAGAAAATTAAATGCTTCATAAGCCTTGTCATGGTATGTGAGGGCATGAGAAATTAAAGGCCGTTATCTAGAATTGTATTTCACTGTTCCAGGTGATACAATTTTAATCATTGCTCTGACTCTACATTACTGTGTAAAAATTGGCTCTTTTACTTTTTTTTGTACCAAGAAAAAGCATAGGAATCTAAAAGATATACATTCCAATACTTTTATCAAATCTTTACAATGACTGTCGACACTTTTGGGTTACTTGTTGATTTAGTAATAAAATTACAATGACAATGTCTGTTTCAGTCATTGACTGTGATGGTTGAGTAATTCTAAAACCCATTTTTTGATACTTCAGGAGTGGAAGCGTATCGGGCCTCACCCTGAAACTGATCAAAACCTCAGTCAGCTGGATGCTGGAGACCCTCTCCGATGATGACTTCGTAAACGTGGTGTCTGTGAGTATTCACTTTTTTTCTACAGGTGCTGGAGTCAAGATAGGAAATAACTGCTTAAGCAGCTTTATTCAACTCACTGATTTAATGGATAGTCATGATACAGTGCTATGACAAAGTATTTACATTCTTACAGATTTTATCTCCTTTTTTGTGTCTTTAACATCTTTTAGTCCGTCAAAGTAATTTAAATTTCAAAAATAACTTGAGTAATTTTTTTTATTATTATTATTTCAATTGTTCAGAGAAGAAAGCCATCAAAATTAACCTTCCCCTTTGTAAAGAAAGCAGTTTCGCAATAGTAGCTAATTTTGTGATTCTTGGCTGCAACAGCTTTCATCAAACTCTGATGTCATGATGTCACTCTCCAGCAATCGTCTTTGCAGAATTGTGTTAATTCAGCCACGTTGGAGCATTTTCTGATTTTCTTATCGCCTACTTTATGTTGTCAGTCGGGTTCTGTTTAAATATGCTGATGGTTCTACAGGTGTGGCATTAACCAGGGTTGGGTGTGACTTTCTAAAAATATGGATATCAGGTTAATTCATTACCTAATAGAAGGGATTTTTTTGTTTGTTTTGTTTGTTTGGGGGTTTTTTACATGTTTTCATTGGATTTTTTTTTTTTTCCTTTGATTAATCTATGATTATAAAAACAGAAGAACTGTGGAGGGGACAAGCACATTTCCATAAATTATAAATTTTATCAGCGAATAGAGCAAGGACACCCAAGTATGTTTGAAAACGAATTCTCAAGTTCGAGCCATGAGATGCAACATGAAGCCTTCGTCAAATGAATCTTTGCTGCGTTCTTCTGCCACTTTTCTAACTCTGTGGGATGGAATAGAAAATGTCTTCCTTGCCAAATTGAGATTTGATAGAAATCTCGAGTACCAAAGGTTTCCTGGCATTAGGGCAGAGGAAGCCTTCATCCATCACAGTTTACAGCTCCAGTGACTGCCAGTTTAAAGCATTTCTGCACCCGAGCTATATTACTTTCACAAAGAAAAATAACGTTTCAGAGGGTGAGTGTTTTTCTCCAGGTCAGGATGTTTACGGGGCATTGTCGAGATGAATTAGAGGCAATCGTACTGAATGGGATTACTACTCAAATCCACAGAGTGCCTAAAACATGGGCTCCCATTACTGTTGCTAATGTTGGGTTAGTATAAAAAGTGTATTGCTCTGGTGCAATACTTTGTGGTTTTGTTTCTAAGAGCTTTTTCACACAAGTGTAAAAGCTTTTCATAAAGTAATTCATTTAGTAGCGTACATAGAGGTGGTTTGAGGTTAATTTTTTGTTTCTAATTATTGATAAATTGATAAATTAATCGTCTCCTTTGTAAAACTACCAAAAACTAATCAAAGACACTTTTGTAACTATCAGACCTTTTCTTGCTTAAATGTTCATTACCTATGAAGGCGATGATTTATTGTGTATCAACAATAATAAGATTCTAAAAAAAAAAAAAATCTCAATTACAAAGGAATTGCTTAAATACATTCCACTATTTAAAGTGGATTCAATGTAGCTTAATAGAAAACATCCGGGAAAAATTAAGGATATTTTTGAGCTTAAGATGTTCCATTAGAGTGTAATCGTTATCTGGGTCATGTGTCAAACTCTTATCTTCTATGCTTTTGTGAAAGCATGCAGCTTCTCAGCTTAATGCGTCCCTCCAGTTTCTTGGCTCAGAATGCATTGTGTACTTGGATCTGACATTCCTCTGTCCAGCATCTCCTTTATCCTAATTGCTTCTACTTTGTCCTCCCTGCAGTCTCTCCTCATGGCTGGGAACATAAATTACTTTGCTTTCCAAATTAACCATAAATAACATTTTGTTTCACTTCCCTTATTAGGTGCACTGGTGTGCCTTTGTTTTGGGCGGGTGTGGAGGTTCGGTGGAATGGTTAATGACATAATGCTTTATAGACTTTGGTTTGGTCCAGTGTGGACCCAGTATGGGTCTGATTTCTGGGTCTGGTTTGTTTTACACTAGTAAAACAAACCCTATTTTTATCTTCTTCTGCAATGTCAATTATATATCCCATTTCAGTCAGCCTTTACAGTAAAATAATTTTAAAGAGCTGAATAGATTTTAATACCAGGACCATAATTATCAGTTGATAATTACCATAATAATTACGGTAATTATTTTAGTAATAATAATTGGTTGTCATTAGAAGGCAAGATTTGCAAATAATAAAGCCTACTACTCAAAGGAAATATGAGTTAATAACAGTTAATATTCTTGAAAGTTTTTCCATTTTGACACATTCCAACTGCAAAGCTGTGTGATTAAAAAATAATTTATTTTAATGGGGTTTTATGTGAGGGGGGAGGAAAGAGATGGAATGTTTTTAATATATCTCTTAAAGTGTAAAAAAATATTCTATTCCAGTTTTCTGAATCAATATTTTCATGCTAGGTGCAGAAATACTCACTCGTGGATGTTATTGATGCTATGATTTGTTATGCTATGTTTGGACCATGATGATGATGATGATTGGGAGCTGTGTTCAAAAGAGCCCCAAAGCAGATGCTGAGTACTAATGAGCCATGGCCCAGCCCTTTTATAGATGATGTGTGTGTGTTTGTGTGTAGATTGATTCACTTCCATCTGTTCCTCCACATGAGCTATTCACCAGGATCTACCTGAAGTTACTTTATGTGTAGTTGTAACTTGACGAATAATCTTTCTGGACTTAAGCTCTCTTTGCTTTTGCTCTTTTTTTTTTTTCCTCCATGTGCCACTGTTTTTCTCATCCCCTCCGTCTCTCCTACGTTTCCATCCTTGTGTTAATTTAGCTTCCTTCGGTGTGTGAAGTTTGATTACATTGATTACATTCAACCTTATCGTCTTTCTGTTTGCACATGACAATTTGTGTTGATCTCTCTAACACAGTTGTCTACAGTTGCATTTTATTTTTAAATGTCACTCAAATCTTCTACTTCATAGTTTAACATGCGTGTTTTAAGGAACACTGCAACAGTTTGCAAAAATGAACCCACATATTTACTAGAAAATATGTGCAAGTGCCTTCCCTGTTCTTCCCGTCAACCCTCCTTCCCTTATCCCCCCAGTTCAACAAAACCGCCAGGCCTGCAGCATGCTTTCAGAATCTGGTGCAGGCCAATGTGAGGAACAAACGGGTCCTGAAGGAGGCAGTGCATAGACTCAAAGCCGAGGGCATCACCAACTACACAAGTGGCTTTGAACTCGCCTTTGAACAGCTCGCACAGGTAAAGAGTGTATTTCAATTCCATATTGAGGTAATGGTAACAATTCTCGTTTTTATTTTATGTAGCCCATATTAACCTGAAGAAACTGGTGGCATACTGTGAATCTGAAAAGTCTGCACAGCTTTGTTAAAATGCCAGGTTCTTTTGAGAAAATAAAATGAAACCAGGATAAATCAGCTCAGAACTTTTTTCCACCCTCAGTTTGAACTCTAACCCGTTCAACTCTATTGAAAAACAAATGGAAAGTAATAAAATGTTACGATTATGTGGCTTTGCACTCTCCTGCATAGATGGCATTAATTCTTTAAGGGTAAGTGTCCCACACCTCTTATGCTGAATGAATGGCTCACTTAACCTTATAAGCACATCTTTAACTTCTGTAGAGGCCTTGCTAACGACCCATTCGTTTGATTCAGGCCGGTGTACATACTGCGGAACCTCCTGGATTTTATTTAAAGGTGGTACAAAAAAAACACCAGACAAAGCCTATTCAAACATCTGAACTTTGAGTTAATAAGAAGCACTTTAAACGATAGCAACTGTGTGCTGACTGTGTAACTTGAGTTTAAATGTAATTATAAACACAGTAGCACATGTGTATGTTTTTATCTTTACCCCTAAATAGCCCATTTATTTTTTTGGTTGAGTCTGATTGGTTGTTTGTCACACTGACGCTAAAAATGTCAGTATTGATCTTGGTCTCTGTTTTTGCGTCACAAAAAGCTTGTGTGTAGACTAATTATACTTTTTGTACATGTAAATCTTTGTAATATGTAATTCTTGAAGTTGAGCTAATATCCACTCAACTTCAAGAATTGTCTGTAAAAAGTTGGATAATCACCCATAGCTCTTAAATATTCTGAGAGTGAGCATATGCCACCCTCCGCTGGTTCTTTCAGATATTGCACTCATAATGCACTGTTTCTTTTCACAAGCATTAATCCAGCAGCTGTTCTTTGTAAAGTTAAAAGTCCTTGCTTCTGTGTAAACCAGACCAATGTGTCGAGGGCCAACTGCAACAAGATTATAATGCTGTTCACTGACGGAGGAGAGGAGAGGGCTGAGGAAATCTTTCAAAAATACAACCCAAAGCAAGAGGTGGGACTTTATATTCAGCTTCAACATGGTTGTTATTTGTTCCTCTTTCTGCATTTTTTGTTTCATCTTATTGCACTTACTTTCCTTCACAGGTGCGCATCTTTACTTTCTCCGTAGGCCAGCACAGTTATGACAAAGGCCCAATACAGTGGATGGCCTGCAATAATAAAGGTACAAAATATAATTGGATCTGTCGTTATTAGGTGAACGCCCTCATTTAATAACAAACATGAAAGTCCATGGCGGTTTGTGCTATATGCAGCTCTGAAAAACCTTCAGAGACCACTTACAATTATCAGTTTCTCTAATTTTACTTTTTATAGGTGTATGTTTGAGGAAAATTAATATTGTTCTCTTTTTCTCTAAACTACTGATTGATGTCTACATGTCTCCAAAAATCCAAGCAATGATTTAATATTTATTTGCAGAAAATGAGAAATGGTCAAAATAATAAAGCAAAAAATCAAGTTCATATTAATTTAGAAACAACAATGCCAGTGTTTTAACTCAGGAAGAGTTCAGAAATCAATATTTGGTGGCATAACCATGAGGTTTTAAATGGGGTTTGGTGGAGTGTGTTTTTAAATGTTTTCCAGAGCTGTTAAATTATACACCACCTAATGCAAAAGGTGCTTTTCCACATAATTGTTCTTGTTTCATGCCAAACTCAGCTGGAGTGTTTGTTGCAAAAAAGGTCAATCATTGTCTCATCGGAACAAATCATCACAGTATAAATTAAATCAATATTTGCGTTTGTAATAACACGGAAAAGAAAAGGCTTTGGCTGCCATGGCAGGTAAGCAGCTGGTTGACACAAATGGAGTATCTAATGGTTGTCAGGGAGATTTTATTCTGAAAGTGAGCTACGGGTATTGAGTTTGTTTTTCTTTTACCTTTCCTGCCAACCTGATCAATATTTGTTGTATTACGAAATAATAAGAACTGGTTGTTGTTCAGCCTAATGGCTAAGCAAAATGGGCTACATATCCAGGGAACTCTGTAATTATTAGGTGTCAAAAACCTTTTAACAACTAAAAAAATGAATAAATTAAAAACTGCCTGTGTTGCATTTTCTTTAATGGGGAAGTTCAGTGTTCCCATCTGACAGAGTGCCCTGTGGCTGCTATCCAGTAGTAGCTACTGTGTGTGAGTGGATGGATGACTAAATGTAATGCAAAGTGCTTTAAAGTCCTATGGTCTTCATGAAGCGCTATACAAATATGCTTGTATTTGCATAGAATACAAGCGTAGAATTTAGAATTTTTTGTTTTGATTTTTGCCAAGTTTACCAATACATTTGAAGAACTGAGGGATAAGTTGAGTTCTGTAGTAGGAATAAAAAAAATAAAATAAATCATGTTCTAAAGGATCTTGTCTAATAAATCTATCTCTCTCTCTCAGGTTATTACTATGAGATTCCATCTATTGGGGCCATTCGGCTGAACACTCAGGTAAACACAGTCATAAAAACACATTTCAGTAATTGAACTTGGTTTTCTCATTACTTCTCATCCATAAACTCTGGCTCTTCCAATTTGCTGCTTATGTTGCCCCCTTGTGGTAGAACTCTTAATGTGCAGGTTGCAAAATAAGTTTCTGATCATCTTGGCAGGAGTACTTGGACGTTTTGGGTCGGCCAATGGTCAGAGCTGACAGCAGGCCCAAGAGAGGCCGAAAGGTCAAGCAAGTCCAGTGGACAAATGTCTACCTAGATGCACTGGTATGTTCTGCTGGGGAGCGGTGACATCATCATGTTTACAAGGGTGAAAAATGTATGCTATTTACCGTGTGAACTCGGAATAATTTGCTTCATATATTGTTTCATGTGCTCTTGCTTGAAGTCTTGTTTAGTTATTTGCTGTCATGTTATCTTGTTTTTGCACAATGACAGATGAACTGTATTCCCGAGTGTTGCCTTTTTTTGTTGTTTATGTTTCCGTCAAGATTTACTGACCTCAGATAAGAAAACAGACTGATAAAAGAAGTTTGGATTTGATTGGAGACTGTCCATTTGGGAAATTGCATCGACTTTCTCAGCACCAAAAATGTCTTTAAAAAAATAGTAGCCATTTAATCAGTTTTTTTTAAGAAAATTGCAAGTAGTCTCCTGCAGATTTTTATTACATCTATATCTGTAAATGGGTTTTGCATTAATTAGAAACAGTAATTACAAACTTAGAATGTATTGAAGCAACTTACATGTGTTCTTGAAACATTGTTGTACACATAGAAATGTTATTTGAGGAGCGACGGACTTTTGCAGCCTCTTTCACTCTTGAGATCAAATCCAGTGTAACCGATGTTTATTTGAGCGCATCAGTAAATAAACTATCATCATCAAAGGACCAAACTATGGAGAAGTTTTAATCAGTTTGGTCATAAAACAATTTTCCAAGTGTTGAACATCTCATGGAGAACAATGCATCATCTGTTGTGTAAAGTGATATGAAAAAATAAGTCTGATTTGCAGTTTTCCACTATCCATGTAGAGTTTACATTGAGAGAGAAATTCATTTCACGTCTGGAAAACAGATGTAAGGTACAGTACAGTAACATTATTTAGCTTAGATCGAAGCATAATCATTTGTTAGAATTGCCCAAAGTTCCAGCCGTAAATCCAACTGACAATTAGAGATAAGGTATGGATTGTCACAGATATTTTCTAACCAATCTGAATAAATTAATCTGGTTTGCAACACTTGTAGAGGCAGATCCCAAAGAACTTTTGCTGTTATTACATTGACAAGGTTCTACATAATCTCAACGAAGTTACCTGCATGTGGATTCACATTGCAATTTAAATACATTAGGTAAATTTAAAATGATAAAATAACACAACACTGTACCATCCATATATTTGTGTTGTCGTCTGACTAAGTATTAGAGTTTGAGATGGTTGAATACATTTGCAAGCCCCTGTTATGGGCATAACTCTACACGGGTTTTACAAGCATGTTCTCTGTGTGTTATGTTGTGTCTTTCAGGAGCTGGGTCTCGTAATCACCGGAACACTGCCCGTCTTCAACAAGACTGACACAGGCTCAAAGGTATCCACATCATACATTTTTAGTTAAGTCACTTGTCAACCACCCCAGTATTTTTGTTTTTGTATATGGCTGTAAGTGCTATTGATTGATAACAATATCTCGTTCTGGCATCTTTACCAACACGTTCCGTCTGCTTTTGACTGTCTCACACTTTGATTTCATAGATTAAAAGAAGGTTTGTGGCTTTCAGAGATGCAACAATATGCTAAATGTTAAAAAGATCAAAAGATAAACATTCGACATGAATAGTTGCTTTCATCTTTGATCTTTTTTATCTTCTTGTGGCTTTGGCTTGTTTCCTCTGTTGATGCAGAGGTCCCCCAAAGCTCTCCACAAGAAGAGAATGTAGGAAGTCACACAGCAGAATTCAAAAATAGATCAATCATGCAGATCAGAGTGAGAAATGATCCGGTAGCTTAAATGCTTCAAGATGAGTCTGCATGTCTACCTCGAAGGACTTGGAGCCTACCTCCAGTGCGACTGAAAGCAAGTCTGGAAATGCCTTGTCAGTGACTCACTGCAGCACATGAAGCTTTTGGGAATGAAACTGTCCAGATTTCTATTGCAACCATTTCCTTGAAATCCTTCACAATCCACAGAGGGAATTGACTCATCCAGGGAAAGCAACAGAACTCATAAGAGGGCCTTACAGCTTCTCTTTCTGCAGCTGACATCCTCTCTGTTGGTTTTTCTCTCAGAAGTCACAAAACCAGCTCATCCTGGGAGTTATGGCTATTGATGTCTCCTTAGAAGATATTAAGAAACTTACGCCTCGGTTCACAGTAAGAGCTCATAAGTCATGTTATTACAGACAAACTTGTTCTGTTCATTTTAGTCTTTATGCAGAGATATTTCCCCCCCACCCCCACTAATTCTCATTTTATTTTTTTTAGTTTGGTCCAAATGGCTACTACTTTGCTATTGATCCAAATGGGTATGTGTTGCTCCACCCTAATCTTCAACCGCTGGTAAGCAAAATCTCACAATTGTTAGAAAAATAATTTATTCTGAAAAAATAAAGCAGCTTGACAAAACTGTATAAATGTTATTTGGCCATTAAAGCAGGCAGATTAATTTGTAATCTTCTCACTTAGAGTAAGATATTTCTGTTTGAAGCGTCTGCCGTATGAATCCCTTTGATGATGTCACTGCAATAAATCATCTGGGTGGAAATCCTTGAATGCTGAAGATGTCGAGAAAAAATTTACATTTTCACCATTTCACTGTGTATTGTAGGACTTTAAAGAAAAACGTTTCCAGAATTCTGCTCGTTTTTAGCTCACACTAATAATAACAGAATCTACATCAAATCGATTGTTTAAGTCTGTTACTTATATTGTTGATCAAACATGGCTCATTTCAGAAGTTTCCTCAAAATTATCCCGTGAATCCTCACTTCTGATGGCAGAAGTGGCAGCTCAACGGGAACTGTTGACATACATGTTAGCTAAAGGATGACAACAATAAAAAGTCAATCTCTTTTCCTTTTTCTGCCTAGGTATATACCAGCATTAGCATTGCGGAACAGCTAACTGTTACAGGAAATTTGAAAAGTAGACTTTTAAACTGAGCATTTGCTTCAAAGTGATCTGTTTAGTTTTTTGTGAAATGCTGATCATTTGGGTAGATTTCTCAACTATTAATCTATTCCATTATTGGCATTGATGCAGATATTTCTCTAATAGTTGTCATGATTAAAGTCGCTGATAATGACATTCCCATATACTGCCACAGTCATGTTTTTATGTGGGGATTATGTGTTTAAAGTGAAATTACCAGAGGTCAACTGATAATAATCTCCTTGCCTGGCCCATAAACATCTCCACGACATCCCCATAACATCTCTACTGTGTTCCTTGGCCTTTTCTTTGCTCTTTGTTCATTAATGTTCTCTAAGAAATCTGAGGCCTTCACAGAGCAGCTGTATTTATACAAAGACTGACTCGCACTCGGACAGATTATATTTACTAAAACATCTATTTTAATTTAGATAGATCAGAGTAAGAGAGGACTGTATATAAATGTCTCATTTTATAAATGTATCTCTATTTATAAATCACAGTAAAATACATTGCAGTTTGTGATTATCACGTGACAAAATGTGAAAACAGAGGTATGAATACTTTTGCAAGAATTTGTACATGTTGCAGGGAAACCATCATTTGCTTGCAGGATTGGATTCATTTGCTTGGCAAAATGTTCCATCATGACATTTGAGAAAATATGCTTTTTGTAAATACGCTAGTAGGTAAATTCGTTGCAGATATATGACTTGGATTTTCTTCCTGATTATTTCCCTGTTTAGGGCTGCAAAGCATCAAAACCTGCTTTTGGAAGCAGATTAGTAACTGATGTTTTCAGGGGTTATTTTTTTCTCCCTTCTACTTTGTTTTCACACCTGACAAACTGATAGAAGTAATTTTATGCATTTTCTCACAGACTGCCAAGTTTGATGAACCTGTAACACTCGACTTTCTGGATGCAGAGTTGGAGAATGACATCAAAGTGGAGGTCTGACACACAGATTTGTTTTCTAATTTGATTCCACAAACTGGAACCATATGATGGTATGTCGATATGATGTATACATTTAGTGTTGTTTCTTTTGCTGTTGTTTTGTACACAGATAAGAAATAAAATGATTGATGGAGATACGGGAAGCTACACAATATCTACACTGGTGAAATCTCAAGATGAGGTAATTTAATTAATTTTGTTTGAGGTTCTATCCATTTTTATTTGGAATCTTCTTGAACTGACAGTAATGTCATTATTTAAGCGCTACATTGACGAAGGTGAGAGGACCTACACCTTCGCCCCTGTGACAGGAACAGACTACAGGTAAAACTTCAAATAAGCTGCATGTACACTCTTTACTCCAGTATGATACTTAAGGAGATCAACCGAAATGTTCCATTATTAAACATCACCAAGCTTTAACATTTATTTCTACAATGAAGAAAAAGAGGGTTGCTTAAATATATATTGTAGTAATTCGGCTATTTTAAGGGTAGAAGTAGCAACTTTTATTTTGCTATAAAAAACAAATTCAACCACTAGTATGTCTCTCCATTAGAATATAATTGAAACGTTTTTTTGTTTTTTTATATATATTTTTTTTTATTTCGGTAATTAAAATCAAAAAGATTATCTCTTATTTTAATTCAATTCATACAATATTCTTTAGTTTCTCTATGTAATGTATGTCAGGGGAGCCAGTCAGATAACACCATGGTTATTAATGTGAGTATTGATAACCTTTGGCAGTGTGATCAGGTCTATGCATCTTCAGTCTTTCTCCAGTGTCTAAAAGTACATTTATCTAAAATTAGAGCTCTGGACCACAGAGCCAAGCGCTGGCCCTTTTTCTCCTTTGTGCATCTGGTACTCTTCTGGCATCAAGGATACAAATAATGTCATAGTTCTAGCTCATTGCCTGGATATGTCTGTCTGTGCTGTTGAGTCTGTGGTTCCAGTTGCAGTCCAATCCTTGTGAATCTTTCCCAAATTCTTATATGGACTTTGCTCCACAAGCCGCTCGAGACGGCAGCCATTCCTGTCGTTTCTGCACTCTTTTTCTGCTATACTTTTTCTTTCCACTCAACTTCCTATCACATTCTGTAATGTATTTGCATAAGAGATGCTCTTTTTGAATTGAATTATTGAAATAATGTTGTCATTTATATTCAAATACACTGACACACATATCTTACATCATAAGAGTCTTTTGTTTTAACCTCATTGAAGCTGCAATATTGGCCTCCTCTATGAGGCTCATACTTTTCATCACAACAAATTACTGACCACTCCAAAGGCTATTAGAAGGATTGGTGAAAAGCCAGGTCATTCCCCAGTCCTGTTTAGGCTCACTGTTGTCAAAAAATGTTGCACTTGAATACATATGTGGGAGCATTTTCCTGCTTCATTTCCTGTTGAATCATATTTTCTACATTTCTTAAATCTCTTCAGATATTTCTTCACCCAATCACAGCTGTTCAGCAAAGAAATTCTGTTCATTGCATATTGGCTTAAAAACCTACAGAACCTATTGTTGAATATTACTCATACAGATTGTAGTTATCCATATTACATAAGTGTATTATGAGAAACATTATCTGAAATTCAGTAAGTTTTGAAAGTCAGTGGATTTGGAAAATATGGCTAGAGATGGAGAAATGCTTCTGTGCTTATTGAGAGTGCATGTGAAAACAGGCACATTGCATGCTGTTAGCACATTAAACAATGCCGTAATTACAGGGTGAGAGAATTGGGTAAGTTGCTGAAAATGATTAAAAGTGCTGCTTTTATTTTGTTTTCTTTTTGTCCCAGCCTGGCCCTGGTCCTGCCAAACTACAGCATGCACTACATCCGTGCAACCATAGGCGACACAATTACCCAGGCAAAATGTAAGTTGACGTTCACATCACAGCTACAACCATGCCTCTTATATTATTACACTTATGTTTACAGAGGTTAGATAAACAGTACTTGGTGGAAGTTAAGTGCTGTCATGGATTCTGTCCATCAATAAATGAGCTCTGAAAAAAAAACATGGCCACCCCATACAACTACGCCACGTTATAACAGTTGTTACTAGTATTTCTAAAAGAAAACATGCCCTCATATTTGGTGGAGTTGGAAGGTTTTCTTTTTTGTTTTTGTTTTTTTTGTTTTTTTTTGTTATTATTTGGAAACATCAGGGCAGAGATTTCTCCTGTCCCCTTTTACACATAACTGTCTGGAAAAGTATGGAATTTGGCTTGAGTATTTTCCAGGGGCCTCATGTCCTAACAGTCGCTTGGATTCCTTCCTGAGACCTTGTGTACACTAAAACTCAGAAAACTGCATGCACATAAACAAATCCAGGTGTATACCGTGATGTTTTCTCATGCACCTAAGCACAGTTCCTTTGAATATCCTATATCAACAGGATTGGACACAAATGAGGGGATCCTCCTGTAAAAAGCCCCTATTAGTATTTGTAAAAAATAATATCTAGATGTGTGGGAAAAAAGACTTTAATACTACTACATGAGCGAGAGGAGTGTAAAAACTCAGAGAGGACAACTTGTAATAGACTATGTTCAGAATCAGACTCACTTCAGGGTTGTCCAAAATGTGGTCCAGGTCAGGGGCCATTTGCTGCCTCTGTGCTGAATTTTCTGCAGGTCCTTCACAACTATCCAACAAGATAAAATCTAAAGAGAGAGTGATCCCATTTCTGTTCTTGTTGCAGAGAAGAGACAGGTTTTGTCTCAACTGAGAAAACTTCCTCAAAAAACTTAGTGAGCCCGCAACTTCTGGTTTTATGGCACCATCTGATGCACATCTTTGGAACTGATTTTGAGATATTTGAACTAATCCACTAAGCAGAAACCCATCCCTCACCATGCCAGCGTGTAGTCTTTGTCTAACATATTGTTCATTAGAATAAACAAATGGCGCATTGAACAAAGTCACCTGACCACATACAGCTCGTTCTTTGTCTAAAAATACTTGCTGTTAAAACAGCAGCATTGTGCCTTCGACTCTGAGCCAAAAATCTGTTCTTTTCACGGCATCATTTTCAAAAATCTTCAGTCATTAATGCATAAATTATAAGAAAACTATTCTTTTCTGCATCACTTATTTGCCTCTTTAATAGCAACTCGTGATTGGTCTTTGCCATGTCTGATTGTTTATAAATGAGCAGTTTCCCAGCATTCCCTATAGGTGTCCCTCCCTAACTATCTTTTAGTAGGTATTCTAGACTCTGTTGGAACATCTTGTATTTCTTCATAAGTAATGTTTTGCATTTAAGCTTTAAAACAGGAAGGGAATGTGCCTCAGCCATGTATGTCATAAGTAGTGTACAAGTCAAGTTCTTTCCTTTGGAAGTTGAGGTTAATTAGAAAATAATGATGTGTTTATGCTCAGTCTTTTTGACTAAAACCATATAAATAGTTTTGATTTTTATGTGCAACTTCTCTTAAAGGTCAATTTTTCTGTCTAGTGAAGCTTAAAGTATTACTCAATGTTTTGATTTCTTCCATGTGATGTGTATTTCTGTATATTTGGCTTAAGATGTAACTGGCCCTTGTTAAACTCTATTTAGTTTTTTTTTTTTGGATCATTAGATTTTGCATCCACAATGATACGTTTCAATTTGCATGCATTTCTCAAACCTTTCCAGCTGTTTTGGAAAAATTTCACTTTAGGTGCCTAGTGTGTGCTCAAAAATGTAAAAAAAAAAAATAATAATAATAAAACCAGTTGGCAGATGCTTTGAGCTCACTTGAAGCTGCTCCATCTACCACAAAATATTTCATCATGTTTTGTTTCTGGCAGCTTTATTAAATAAAGTTGCAACCAGGCTGAAAAACTTGAAAGACCTTTAAAGAACTTCCAACATCTGAGATTCACTTTTACTTTATTAAAGTGCAAACTAGAAAATGAGTATAAAAACAATTTAGCTGTCTATTTTACATCCTCTGAATGGCACCAATTTATGTTTTAACTTGACCAATTTGTGAAAATTGAGACTTTTCCTCTTGAGGTCAGTCTATCTTAAAGCAATCAGTATCCATTTTATGTGCCCCTCGGCTTTCCAAGTGAATTTCCACAGCATTTGATGTTGTGATATTATGCAAATATTTTTTTTTTTGGTGAAGAAAGGAAAACATTTTTAACAAAATCCGTCTTTATACATTAAAATATCATCCAAAAGTTAACATGCCATGGTGATTTAATTTACAAAATGAAATCTTTTATGTTATATAAATTTTAAAAATTGTTATATTGAGAGGTTTTGTGGTTTTTTTTGTTTGTTTGTTTGTTTGTTTTGAACTTCTGCGGACAATATTCTTATTCAATGCGCATTTGAATAAAATATTGTGTAACCCTGTTTTCTTGTCTTTTCCAATTCCCCCCTTTCTCTTCTCAATCTTTTAACCTCTTGTTCTGAACTCCCAACCCTTCCTGCTGTTTTGGAACCTCCGCAGCATTTTTGGGCAAGTATCCCCCTTTCTGTACTTTTCCCCACAGCCATCCCCGTCTCATCTCGCTCTCTCATCACCCACACACTTTGGATGTAAATTTGCAGACTCACAAACACCGAAGTATAATTACCAAGAACTTTATCACGATGAATCAAACGAGATTAATTCACCCAGAGACAGCTCTTTGCATGCAAGGCATCCCACCAGCGTTTTTGCAGACAGTGGGTGTGTGTCTGCGTGTGTGAGCGCATGTATGTATTAACTCCCCCACCTGCTTTGACTGTTCCAATGGCCCTCAGATGTGGTTTTGGCACCGGCCCACTGTAGCAGGAAGAACAGACGGACAGGATGTTTGCATTATTTAAAGGTGAAGCCATAAAGGAGAAAGCCGTGAGTCTGTACCCAGAGTATAAATTGGAGTTTTCTCCAGTTTCTCCTTTTTTGACTCATTTTATGTTTTACAACTTTGGTAAATTACTCTTAATGAAAAGCAGGACTCTTCTTTACACACTAAGCTTCATCTGTTCTGTTTGTCCCTCTGAATGCAGGGTCATCAGTTTTCGTATTTGTGGGCGTTCAGTCAAAACCCTCCAGAGCGCATAAGGCTTTGAAGCTCATCTGAAGCCTGGCTCATATTTTTGTTTGACAATAAAACTTTAGTATCGCAACTCAATTGAACCAGAAGAAATGTCATATCCCAATTCCCTCCTGTTCTGCACCCTTGAATTTCTGACCCTTTGTCACATTGCGAACACTTCTTTGAATTATACAAAAAATTTTCATACAAAATAATTGTAAGTCCCAAATCGGAAGCATATTTGAACTACCAAAACATAAAGTAGACACTGAGGACAAATTCATGTGTCACTTTTTGGACTTTTAGTTGCACAAAATGCTTAAAAAAAACAAAAATAAAAATATCTTTTTCCTCCCACCTTATTATTTGATCCCTTGGTTTAGTCTATTACATAAAATCCAAGTAGCAGTAATCTGACAAAGTCTGCAAAAGTTCAAAGGGTATGAATATTCTTCCACATATTATATATTTAAGCGTTTTGTAAATTAGTGAAACATTTGGCTTTGTTGTGCTAAAGTAAATTCTTAATTTAATCAACATTTTGATATTGAGAGTGCACATTATTTGTTTCATTCCTAATATCTCACCACCATTTATCATTTTTTTCTGAATTACTGAATGATGGCCAGCTGTCAAAGCCTGTCCAAAAGATCCAATTATGATGACCAAAGACGACCATGTCACCATGAGAGTTCATGAAATAATCGTGTGCTGTTGCTGTGTGCTTTGAAAACACTTAGGTTGTAAACTGTGGTGAATGTTTCCATTTGATTATGGTGTAAAGTAAATCCTTCACACAAGTTTGGTAACTCCTGAGATTGATCAAATCATCAAAAAGATGCTAATTCGAGTTCTGAAACACATCCTCTTGACCGTAGTCTAAGCCTTTCTGTGTGTTCCCCATCTGTATCCAAAGACCTGAATCTTCTGCTTGCAATGCAATATTTCTATTCAGGACTCGCTCTGTGAATAAAATATTGTCACCTTTGACCTCTGTGGTTTCACCCGTCTTTCTCCCCTCCCTTTCTTTTCCTTCTCATCATTACCTCCCCGGGGGATCCTCGTGTTTGTTCGCCTTCTCTCCTCTGGGATTATTTCTACTCCAGGGAAAGATGGCAAGTATCCTTTCTTTTTACTTTCATGTCTGTTCTCCCAATCTTTGCCCTGTCACATTATTTCATCATCTCGTGTTTATTTTTTTAGCTTTTTTAATCAATTAACTTTGCTCAAGTTGTGCACTTATTTGTCCCAATGTTTGTTATAAGATAAATAACATCTATTATGTTGGTTTTTTTCTTTAATCTAATAAGCCTCCCTAACCGCTCATCATTACTGATTTAATCCTAAGCAGATGTGTGTAAAACTATACCCACATCAGTATACAAAACATAATTACAGAGGTATTTTCAGCATCTCACTAATTTGCACCCCTTTTCATACAGAGGTGTCACCTTATAACTGCCTTATAAACAAAGCATTTTGTACCCATGTAAATAAAACTGTTTTTGTATTTTTACAGAATGACGTTTGAATGAAAGAAACTGTCAAAAGTTCTGTTAAAATTTTACAAATAATTCAAGTTGACTAGACTTTTTTAAAATCTTGATGCCCGTGTCTGTTTGTGTTGGTTTTGATCCCAGCTTGGGTCTGCTGTTTCTAATAAAACATTACAAGTTATGACCCCCTAATCAAACCAAAATAACTTTAAATGGCATCCCTATGGTAGATGGTATTTATGAAAGCCGCATCACATTTCTGAGCAGCAGGGAGTGAGCAGAAAATCAGTTTAAATTGGTGGCTGTCAAAGCACTTTCTTGAGTCAAAACATTACACAAAACTGGAATCATAGCTTCATGAAAAGCTGCACAATATTTCTCAAAATATAAACACACTTTTATTCAAAATGCTAAGAGGCAAACTATTTAGAAAATATCAAATTAAAGTTTGACTATAAAACATGAAGGTTTATCAAAGGCAGAGCACTAAATAAATTTCAATAAAATACAAAATGTTTCTTTAACCTTTACAATGGGCTGCTGGTTTCATGCCATCTCCATTATTCTAATAAATAATGGAGTTTTCTTTATGAAGCTTTGAAAAACATTACAAAATGTAATGATGTAACTTATCAAAACTTTTCAACTTTGGGAAATAAACTGATCTGCAGACTGGAATAAAATGCGATCGTCAAAGTACCACATTGTGGTAGGAATTGCAATCTGCAAACTGTCATATGTGTTTCTGTTTACATGTTAATGGAGTTGCTCTTCAAATAGCTCTTTACCAAGAAGGTGTGATTTCTGCTCACTGCCAAAGGATTGTTAAAAATGTATTAAGTTTGTCGTTATTCCCAGTGATGTCATCACAACAGCTTTATACTAACCTAACTGAATTAGTGATATTTATTCACTTATCTCTAGTTTCTGAGAGCCTGCTTGCAGACAAGTTTGATGAGTACGGGTATACATTTATTGCACCAAGGTATGTTTACATGTAACACATGTAAATCCTACTTTCACTCCCAGCATGACCGCTTTGACTGAGTATACCTACACATTTGATTCTGTTTTCCTCAGGATGTACTGCAAAGACTTGAAGCCGCCTGACAAGGAAACGAACAACACAGAGTACCTGATGGACTTCAACAATTATATTGACATAAAGACTCCAAATAACCCCATGTGTAAGTGTGATCGTACTCTTTTCAGCAATGCTGGCGCCTTGCACGAGGAACGCTTTTCACACTTTATTGTACAACATCAACAAGCATATAGATAGGCCCACAAAATGTAGTGAATGACATCATCGAAGCTTCAACCATCGCCCCCGCGTGCACCGCCCTCCACATTTTTTAATCCTAAAGTTAAGTTGTTAAAGCTCAATCAAATTGGATGGAGAGATACTATCATCATCATCATCATCAACAACTTTATTTATGAAGCACTTTATACTCAGACAGGATCAAAGGGCTGCACACAATCATAAAATACAAGGCAATTATAAAATAGAAAAGATCGAATATAAAATGCATGTTAGTATACAGACACAGTAAAACAAAGGGAAACATCTCAGATTGTGCCAAACGCCAAAGAAAAAGGACTATAAACAAGCCTTCCCAAAGATTTAGGTATTTGTGGTTGTTGGGGACCACAATCCCCATGAAAACCTTTACAACTGTCTATTTTAATAGTTCAAACACCAAATATATGTTTAATCTGCATACATACACACAGTGGAGACTGTCTTGGCAACATCTACAGGCTTATCTCCATTCTTTGAGAATGCAGTCAGTCAATGCCAAGGAAAATGAATGCCACTCCTGGACTGGCCATTTTGCAAATACCAGTCTAGTATTATTTTTTGTCTTTCCACACTTTTGGGATGTAAGCCAAAAAGTTTATAGTTTTTGTCCTAGCAGAGCACCATCTTCCACATTTGCCATCTGCCCTACAAACTGACAAACTCCAAGTGAGACTGGATTTGAATTCACCAATCTATTTGTTCTTGCTTCTCTTCAAAGGCCAGATTTGTAGCTTGGTCCATTTGAGTTATGGATGTCTGATGAAATCAAATGCCTGAAATAATTTTCAATGTTTATGCAAACATTTCTTTTTAAACATATTCCATTTCCTGTCATTTCACAGTGATGTGCCATTTTGTGACATTTTTCACATAAAATTGCAATAAAGACTCAATATGTTGCTTTTAACAAGATAAAATAGGAAATGATGAGAACGAAACTTTTGGAGTTTATCTTTGCCACGTTTGCTTTAGCGACGTGAGTAAATCCCTGCCATCGTACTTTAAGCAATAAGCGTTTAGTGTGAATTCTCTAAGTGGCCAAATCTGTCATTCTACTGAGCTTTGGCCGGATGGTTTGGTGTGCATGACCTGGCAAAGCTTTTTAATGTGGAACCCCCTCCCTTCATGTTACCTATTTGATGCTAACTCCAAAGATTTGACCATCACATGCCTGGCTGCACATGTGTGAGGCACATCGGCTTAGCTGTGACACACACGCACACACGCTGGCTTTCTCGCTCACACACACGCCATCCACCAGTTATATGCCTCCCACACCCCTCCCGTAGCCGCTCGACCTCATCCAATTACTGTGTGTTTGTGAAAAAGAGCAGGACACATGCAGCCCAGAGTGCGAGCAGAGCAATAAAACACAAATCAGGTCCGACGGACCTTCTCCGTGACATCTGACCAACGCATTACCATCCTTACCCTTTCTGGCATACTCTTATTGATATGAATTACCCATTTGTTGGCGCATTGAGCAAAGCAAAATGTTCCCTGGACATTTATAAAAGGGCTCTTTTATTGCGTTCCATTGTTTAATTTGATGGTTTGCATTTAAGGACTTACTTCAAACATCTCAACATGATCAATCCAATAAAACTTTTCACCCAGTTGAATTATTACCTCCACCGTTATTAGCTGCTAGTTTAATGGAGTCCACAGAGAACCACAAGGGAGGGAGAGGAGCGCGGCCCATGAGGGGGATTGGCGGCTCAGGAATCGTTACACGCTTTACGCGGTTAAGCCACTGCAGTGGCGAAGAAGTACATTAGGAATTCCTGGGCTGCCTTCAATAAAGAATCCCTAATGAAAACCATTGGATGGTGGGCTCAGAGGGGACCAAAGTGTTACACCAGCTGTTCTGTCTGATGTGTGAGGCGTGCCATAAAGACTGGGGGAGGTGGCGGCGGAGGTGTATCGGCGAACCCTGACGTTTATGGACTGGAGCGGGTCGATGGTGGGTTCAAAGAGCCAGGAACGGCCAAAAAAGGGGCAATCCCTTTTATCGCCTCTTATGTTTGTCATGTGGTCTTGTTGGATGTCTGCAAAAGTATTCTTTACACCTGCACCACTTCACCACCTACGCCACAGAATTTTGAATTGCAAAGGGGTTTTTTTTTCCCTACAACGTTGCTCCCTTTTAAGCCTTTTGGGTGTTTTTAGTCCTGAGGTTTAATTATTTTGGTTGCCTCACTCCTCTATTTTTAATCCATGTCATTATGTCATTATTTTTTTCCAATATCTGTAATTATTCTTCAGTCATTTCATATTAAATTATAACATTTTAAGTTTAAGTAATCTACTTTTTTTCCGCTTAGGTAATGTGGAGCTTGTAAATCGGCTTCTCCTTGATGCCGGCATCACCTCTGATCTGATCAAGATCTGGAAACAGAATGAGTTGCAGTAAGTAAAGCGGCCGTATTTGCTGTTTGGTGATACAGATGGTTTGAATATTTCAACATCACCTGTAAATGTCAAGCATGCATAAAAAACATATTCCAGGTTTTTGTTACCGTGTTCTTATAGCTGCATTTTCCCTGCTTGTCAGGCAGGGGGTTATTGCCAGATTTGTTGCGACTGATGGAGGAATCACTCGCGTCTTCCCCAAAAGGTATGTAGGAAATAAGATTCACAAAGAACTTTTATTTTGTTGTTGTTAAGTGATATTTCTTAATGGCAGGAGGTTAATGTAACACCTGTGGTAAGGCTTAAAAGACAGATTGGCACTGCCATCTAAAATCAGAAAGGCTCTTATTTCCAAAGGATGTAATTTGAATCTTTTGATGTTACTGTAAAGTTTTAATATTTTGATGCAGATTTTTCTGTTCCCACTCATAAGTTAGGAAAACTTCGACCTCATCAGCTTTTAAATGTGTTTTTCTTATTCACAAAATAGTCATAGGTAAAGGAATTTTCTCCTTTTGCCAAAATTTCTTGAACTGAAGTTTATAAAATTCAAAACATGTCATCTTAAAGAATTCATGAATAACTGAAGGTACTACGTAATGGAAATTCACTGCAACAGGATTGCAAGAACGTAAAATTTAAATTATTTTTTTAAAAAGCAGAATTTGGATTTCATCGTGTGCTTGCATGTTCAACAGCGCCGGACTGGACTGGAGAGAAGAGGCAGAGACCTACGAGTCGAGTTTTTACAAGCGAAGTTTAGACAATGACGTGTACATCTTTACGCCAACACGCTGCAACGGTAAACCTGTCAAACATCAGACACTATATAATCTGGGTTGCTTTCTAAAAAGATGCTTGTAAAAAACTGATAAATTTTCCTGTCTCCTTCGCACAGAAAGTGATAACGATGTCCTCGTGAGCCGAGCAGTAAACCTCGAAATCCGCAACATTACACTCAAGCCAGCTGGTAAGCAGCATTCTAATGTTTAAACCTATTTTTTTAAGCCTGTTGTTGGACACCTACATTTGCAACCATCAAACTACAGTTTTATCATCCAGAGTCACACTCTTATTTCATATTCGCCACCCCTCATTCATCTGTTTCTCCCCGTTCTCTAACACACATACACAAACCACACATCAAGTCATCTCATCGCCTGTGATCTTTAGCCAAGTTTAATTTTTGGGTTCAAAGAGTAAAGTTGACACAGAGGACCAGTATGATCTAGGATGTCTGGATTTTATGTTGTTTCTCTTCATTTTTTTTTTTTTTTTTTTTTTATTTTGCTCAGTTGTTGGTGTGAAGTTGGACATCTATGCGTGGATGGAGAGCTTCATCAACATCACTTACAGGATGAATGTAAGTAGATGTTTATCGGAATGAAGCGTTCAAGCATCGCTCAGTGTCAATGTTTGACCCTTTTCCGTTTCTCTGTGTTTGAAGTGCAAGGATGAAATATGTGGTTGTAAGAAAGGTGATCCGGTAAGAGTGTTTTTTATTTATTTATTAATTTTTTTTAAATACATTTTTGGGGGGGTGTTTGAAACAACATAGTGGCACATCTGCATAATCACTTTTGTGATTTCAGTATATAGACTGTGTCGTTCTGGATGATGGCGGATTCCTGGTGATGTCCAATCAAGAGGACTATGTCAATCAGGTGGGCCTTTGTATTTTAACTCAGAATTGCTTGACATCTTAGCAGTGTGAACTCAGATATGTGAATCTTTAATTTTCCAAAATGTTGCAAGCTTCTAAAGCAGCACTAAAGTTTGGTTCAGTGATAAGTTTATGAGATGCTTTTGACTAAATCTCTATCCACACTGCAAAAACACAAAAGCTTATCAATTATTTTTGATCTAGTTCTGGTGCAAATGTCCACTTCACTTGTGATATAAAGAAAACAATCTCATAAGTGGAATAATCTGTCAATGAACTAATACTTTTGCATCAATATTAAGGACTTATTGGCCTAAAACGAGCTCCTGTGTCTTGCTGAAAAGTTATTTGCCAGTTAGCACAGTTGAAATAAAACAAGACTAAGATATTTGTACTAGACACGACACCAAAAAATACTTGGTAAGATTTTGTGTTTTTGCAGTGGAAATATCATTATTATTACATTATTAGATCGATCAATTCTTTATAGGCCATTTAAAATAGACAGAAATAAGTTAATCAAGGATATTCGGGTCCACATTAGGTTATCAATGTATTTTTAATTTGGCAAATTAAAAATACATTTTACGTATACATGGACATTTTGGTCTGTGAAACACTCCTGATCACCTGAACTATATAAATGTGCAATATATATATCATTAGTTAACACGTTCACCAACTTTCTGACAAAAGTAGAGGTCTCTGAAATACCCAAATAAGAAAATACATATATATATATATATATATATATATATATATATACATTTTTTTTTTTTCATTTAGATGTTATTTTATTGCTAATGTGATAATGACACTTATCTATTTCTTCACAAATTGGCCTATTTTGAAAAAGTATATTTTGGGATTCAATCCTTGCTCTCATAAGCAAGACCAAGCTTTAATCTTCAACTGTACCAATTTAACCTCTGCATTTCGAAAGGCAAACTGACACTAGATGACATTTACCTTAACCAAAAACAAACACATGTACTCCTGAAGCCTCTTCAATGAAATTTAACCCATTTGAAACACACATGCAAACGCAATCACAGAAAACATACAGACAACACCCCTGTTTTCTTGTGCTAAATGCTAACAGTGGACCCCTGATGTCTTTTGAGAAAATCTTTTTTTTTTTTCTTCATGCAGCTTTGACTCTGTCCTAATCAGGCCTGGGTGTCCGTTGGATAAATCAGCTGTCCTCTGATGTTTGGCAGCCGTACTAAAAAGCCAGCAGTCTTGTTTGCAGAGGCCTGTGCGCGCTCAATCATATTTCCTTGAGGAGCAAAACTTCTTTCCCTCTTTATGACTTTCTCTCCCCAGCTCATTCCTTTTCATACTCCTAAGTACCTTCTGGGAGTCTGCAGCCGGCGAGGCTGAGATCGTTAATTCATTATTTTCTCTTGCTGCGCTGAGAAAGAGTAGAAGGCTCTCGTTACCTTATGGATTGGAAGATTTATATATCGTTTGCCTAGAAAGTGGAAAGCTTGTGTGGAGGGGCCGCTTGTTAACAGTGACCCTACAAAGTGGAAGGAAAAGGATAGTTTGCATTTCCTAAAGTGCTCACACATGCATTTAAGCACATGTGCAACAAGATACTTACTGTATGTGAGAGCTCCCACCTGGATACATGAGTGCTTAAACACTTTCGAACACGCGGTCATGTCACACCTCTGAGATTACAGCTGCTTGATGGACTGTTTTCACTATATTGTAATGAAGTCTGTCATCCTGGTTTTAGTGTCTGTGAAATCCCTGTTCAACCATGCTGTATATACATTGTATTAAGGAAATTGCTGTAATGCTTTAACATTTACTTAGAACTGCAAATTTCCACATTTTTTTTAACTGGAATTGTACCTCGTAAGACAAAGCTGTGCTGAATTTCAAAGTAGAAAGAAACATATTAATACTTCTTTGGACAACAACCTTAGCTTTGAACAGTTCTAATATTTTTCATCCTAAAATGGAAAGAGGATGACAAACCTATAACATTTTTAAACAATTTTATATAATTGATTATAATCTGTAATCTGAATTTATAGATTCAGATTATCACTGAATCTGTAAATTCAGTGATAACGCTGCAGAATATTGCCGTCCTGCACTCCACAACCTGGAGTTCCTACTTGCAAAAAAAACCTTCCTTAAAAGAAAGTAAAATGTGAAGAAGTTCATAGATCATGAATTCTCGGTCTCAGTAAAGTCAGGTTTTTCTACAAGGTGTACTTTATAGGTGTTTTTCTCATTCCAAAACAATTTAATTGGCCTTTGTTTCTGAAATTGTTTTCCCCTATAAGTTTTGAGGTCACGCAGTCACACACCGGGAGACTTTGCCTCTGGGCCTGAGGCAAATTTTCAGTCTTCTGCTCTGTTTTTGTTTGGAATCAAGTTTCTTTTTAGAAAACTTGAACCATGAACCCTGCACTCTCCATCGAGAGTGAAGCGAATACTGAAGGAAACGCTTTCTCCCTGTTCCCAACTTTAGATCGGCTGTTTCTTTGGTATCATCGACCCTGACCTCATGAGAACTCTGGTCAACTCGTCGCTGTTCACCGCCAAGAGCACCTACGACTACCAGTCTCTCTGTGAGCCCAAGAGAGAGAGCAAAGCGGCTGCAGGCCTGCGATCCATTTATGTGGTGAGTTACACAAGCCAGAGACCGTCCACGCAAAACACCCAGAGCCGTGTTCACACCTTTCCATATCCATACATGTTCTTTTTACTAATTTGTGTGCATGAGCAGAGAGATGAATGCAAGTGTAGCGATTTGAACTTATATTTGCCCGCTCACACACACAAAGGTCATCAGTCGCCAGGGAGCCATAAATCTGGATATAGCAAATGAGGGGATGGAGGGGGTGGGGGAGTAGAGAAACATGGTGAAAAGTGTTTGAGGGGGAGTTGCTGTAACAGTAACAAGATTAGGTGGTCTAATGTGTTTGAGTAACACATGGAGAAATGCAGAAACAGGTACTGCTTTACATCACTTTCAGAACGCACAAATTGGAGTGAAACGGCGCAGATTGCATGCAGAGATCACAGCGACGGCCGAGTTTCTCTGGGTGCTTCAAGGTTTAGACAAAAGCTGATTCCCAGGAAAGAAAAAAATAAGTGTTTACCAACCTCATCAATGGACAGATAAAAATGTGTAATTTCCCGGTCTGATTTAGAATGTGTACGAAACACTGGATTGATCAGGATATGATGAAAGGCATAATCAGTGATCAAAGGCCCCGTCAGCGGCGGGTGATGCCTCTAACACGGCCGGTTTAAAACCTCCTTGATGACTCAACCTGCCATCAACTGGAGTGCAGGAATACGGCAGCGACTCTCCAAAACAAGGCCCTTGCATGCTAACCCTAATCAAAGCAGCATGTTGGCTCTTTCCCTCGACCCATTGGCTACTTTGTTTTCTTGCCGGTGCTTTGTTTGCATATTTACTCTTGCATCTGTTCAGGAGAACTGCGTTCTAATTTCCTCAGAGAAGAGAAGAAAATAAAAACTCTTTGGCAGGGCCTGTTGGTATTTGTGCCTTGTAAATCTGAGCAGCCACTGTGAAAATAAACAGGATGTGCCTAGGATGATTTGTTAAACTCTTCATTCACTGTCTGTTTTTTGATATTTGTGTCCCCATGCCTCTTCTAGCCCACAATAGCAGATATATTGAATTTGGGATGGTGGGCAACAGCTGCAGCCTGGTGAGTCATTTTTAGTTTATTTTTCCCTAATATGGATGCAATTAGATTCATTCCCCTCCCCCTTTTTTCGTACAAATTCAAACATCTTAAAGCCAACATTGTAAATCCTTCAGTCCAGTTCGTAATGAAAAGCAGCCAAGGATTTGTTCCTCCAAATGCACATACAGTATAGCATCTGTTTCATAGATAAATTGTTCCCAAGATGGCTAACATTCCACAAAATCTTCCATTGATTTGTGCTCCGTCCCACTGTCTTGATGTCATCACCAGCTTGTATTACAATATGTCCTGTAAAGCTGAATTTGAAGGCCACAGACAGTGAGGCTATATTCACAGCCAAAACCTCACATTCATATGTTTTTAATGAGGAAAAGATGCATTTGAGCCTCTGAGTCACTTTGTTGCTAGTTTGCAGTTTGGTTTGGACGACTTTTATTTGCTTACAAAATTTTGTTTGAACTTTCCAGCTAAATCGCAATAAACAACCAAATAAAAAAAAAAGTAATTTCATGAAGTGGAACTTGTATATATAATGAAATTGTTCTATTATCTTTAATTTTGATACCTATGAGCTTTTCAGCCAATAAAAACCCCACGGTCAGTTTCTCAAAAAAATTGATTTTTATGTTTAACTAATAAAGTAAAAAATAACTGGAAGTGCTTTGCAGAAAAGAAACAAAACTAAACTATATTAAACCAGTGCATTAAAAGTATAGCTGTAAGACCAAAGTAGGACATAAAAGAACAATGAAGTGCACATCATGAACAAATAACTAGATCAGTAATAAACTGATGAAAAATGTTTTTAGTCCTGATTTAAAGAAGCCATCAGTTTCTGCTCATGTCATGTTTTCAGGGAATTTATCCTATATCTCATGACCATGGAAACTAAATGCTGCCTCACCTGGTTTGTATTTGGCCCTGGGAACACAAAACAGGTCTCTGATAACCTGAGGGGGGTCCATATGGTTCATACTTGACCATCAATTGAAATGTATTGAGGACTGCATTCAGAGCCTTACAAACCAACTTTATTATTTTACAAATAGTCAGTGCAGTGATTTAGGGGCTAGTAACCAGATTTTTACTCCCTGGTGGGGCCAGGAATCTTGGAGCAGCAATTAAAATGAGCTACAACTACCCAATTTTTATTTTACTTTTATTATTTTAGCTTCTTTTTTTTGTTTGTTTGGTTTTTTTTTGTCAATGATATGTATGGACACCATTCCTAAAATATATACTTATTTCTGTGTCCTGTTTGACATGAAGCCCATTATTCTGGTGATACTTTTATATTAGTGACAGGTTGAGATAATAATTTACTTTCTGTGGATATCAAGGTCTGAGCCAGTTTTTTTTGTTTGTTTTTTGTTTTTTGCATGTTTTAGAGATTTAGTCATCTGGTCATTTGTTCTGTAGTTTGGTACCAAAATGGCTGCTGTTTTTGATGTATTTAGGGAGATGACCCGTTCTCTCATTGACTGTAAGAGAATGTGTTCATGTAGTGACTCAGAAAAATATAGTTGTGTTTCATCAGCTAGCAATTATCAATTTTTATTTTTTAATATTCTATCATTGGGCATCTTGGAAAAACATTAATATTGATAAAGCAATGGGCAGGTTCCACAAGGCCCAAGAGTAAAGCCTTGTGGAACCTCTCATGTAATTATTTTTTTGCTCAGATTTAGGACTGCCAAGTAGTCCTGATTTGCACATTATGACCAATGCAAGATACTGTTTTTATTTTTCAGCAGGAGAATGGGGGTTTATTAGCTATTTGCCATAATAATCAAAATTTAAAAAAAAAAATTTACTTGGAATATTTGTAACAAAATTTATTTTGTTACAAATGAGTTTCACCATTTGAACCAAGTTACTGAAATTAGCTGTAATTTGTATTCTAAATGATTGAGATGCACCTTTGAATTGGTTGAGACATTTTGGTTGCTTAATATTCTATGTCTTTTGAACTTGTCTTTACATTTAGGTCAATTGTGCAACAGTTGCTGGTCAGCATCACATTCCCAAATTTTTTGGATGCAGGTGAGTGTATTTTTAAGACCTTTCCTAACTTTAAATCTGGGTTTTTGGTTCACTGAAAGGGGCTTTGAAGCATTAAGTTAGACGACGGCTCAGAACTCACCCATCAGATGTAACTGGTTTGAAAAAGGGTCAAGTATTGCTTTTGAGCAAAAGAACTAACTGGTCTTAAACTTTTTTTGTTCTTGAAAATAAACTTTGTAAACTCAATCAAACCCTCCTCTTGGGATAGTTTCGATTGTTGTACATGTGAAGCAGATGCACGAGGTGCCCGGTTTTGTGCGGATACGAATGAAGTATCGGAAATGACAGATCACAACAATCCAGAATGAAGCCTGGAGAACAGGCTCGTTTGTCTTGTGATGAAGATGTTCCCTTGTTGGATTAATTCTCTTTCCTGCCATATGGATCCAGTTTTGGTTTAATAAAACATAGTTTTGAAGTAAGTTTGCTGTCGCCACTTAAAATTTGTGTCACGACTGACTTTTACAAGCAGAAGTTTGCAGGAACCACATGTTCTTTATTTTGATTTATTTTTTGTAAACATGTTCTTGTTGGCTGTTGTAAACATAATTTTGGTTACAGAAAAACGAACCAAAATGTTCCATAGAAAATAACATCTTAGCTACAGGAATCAGAATTTGCAAAGGATCGGTAGAACATGAACTTCTTTAGATGCTTAATAAATATACTCAAATTCAAGAGTTGGATTTTTCTAAATTTACTGGGAGGTTCTCACTGCAACCTCCCAGTAAAGGTTGCTGGGAGGTTGTTGATTTGTCAAAATCAAATCAACAAATTTGATTTTGACATATCAAATTTGTTGGCATCTGTGACGTTGCAGCCATATTTGTTTCTTCTTTGCTCCTTCACTCGTGCAGACCTGCCTATAGTCTGCTGGTTGGAAATGTAGCTGCACATACTGTATGTGTTATCTAAACTGATTATATTGTAATTTTTAATCATAAAGTCAATTTCTACATGCTCTCCAATCACCCGACAGCTGAAACGGATGATCAAGTGTCGGATGCAATGTCTAAGGAGGTGTGCATCACAGAGCAAACGCAGTACTTCTTCGAGAACAATGAGTCATCATTTGGAGGCTTATTTGAGTGTGCAAACTCCACCAGGTAAAGTGCGTCACACAACAGATCTTAGATTTATGGTTTCCAAAATTAAATTGTTTTGAGTTGCAATCAATTCTAGTAGAGTTAGTCCTGCATGCAGAAAAGAAAAAAAAAAGTAAGGCACCATTCCTGCATCTTCATCTGTATCCGTTTTGGGTTAAATATTACACTTCCCACATCTCCTGTGAGGATGTTTTAGTGAGACTGCGTCTTTCCTCGACTCAGACTCTTAAGTTGAAAAAGTGCTCTCATCTCTCTTCTGTGTGTCTTCTCCTTCCTAGGCAATACCTAGCTGAAAAGGTGCCAAATACAAACCTGGTCTTAATCATTAGTGACAGACAACAAGGCAACAGCCAGTCGTGTGGATTGGGGCCGTTAGTACAGGATGAAAAGCAGTGTATCCTTTAAAAAAAAAAAAAAACTTTATACAGCAGAGTAAGTGTGCATTTAATTCAGTGGACAGGTGTTTAAGGGAAACTTGTGCAAAGACGGTCGTTTTTGGATGCAGTTATGAATTGGCAGATTCAACAACCGTAATGAGAGCAATGATTTCCCGCCACAACTGACTTTTTTAGATTAGCACAAACTTCCTATTGGCCTGCTTTATGTCTTTGTCTGTATAGCACATGGCCGAGAGATCAGTCTGCCAAGTAGCTTACAAACAAATCTAAGATGATCTTTCAAACACTCAAGCCTGCATTCAATTATGGAAGGAGCTTCTTGGAAAACCCAATAGACCTAATATCTCCATGACGCCTGCCACGTCATGGAGATATTGAGCAATGTGCTCAAAGTCCACGTTTTAAATATTTGATCTTTCGGTCATTTGGTTTGTAGCACAGTCTGCTGCAATTAGAGCTTTCCATATGAAGAGAATGGATTTTTATTTTTTTCTTGTTCTGTTTTTTTGCTGAATCACGCTTTAGTTGTTATGGTTTCTTATCCGACTCTCTTAGCTGCTGGGCCGGATCCTTGTAAAATGGCTCTCAGTCCTCGCCACAGGAAAGGCCCAACAGATTGCTTTGATAAAACTGAGCACGTAAGTTATTTTTATTATCTTTTTGAAAAATGTTTGATTTGTCTTCAAAAGCATTGATTTTCTGTACATATTTTCCTCGGCGCACACACAATTTCCAAAAAGAAAGTTAATAAGAAAGACAATCTTTAGAAGACTGAAAGGGCATACAGTGACTGTTTTTGTTTTTCTTCTTTTATTGAAGTTTTCTCTTCCTTTAATGGCACACATTTCAAAATAGCTTAAACAGCGGTATTCTGTAAACGGTGGGTTTATAGCTGTCTGATGCTACAGGAAATAGGACATATGAGGGCAGTTAAGGTAAATCAAGACCTATGGTAAGTTTGTGAGCTGTTGAAAGACACTAGAACTTGCCACAGAGTTGAGTGGAAGTGCAGATCCAGGTGATAACTCCCGATGAGTAGTTCTGCAGTTTCCCAGTTTCAAATTGCATTTTGTAATTTCATCCACAGATGCTTCATAGATGTTAGAAACTTTCATTTAACGCCTGAAACATTGGAAATGGAAATAGAAAGGATACACATTACAGTGCTTGCACATATTCCATATAGTGTGAAGAGGTCAGGAATTTGAAGAATCTCCAACTTGATATGTGTATCCAGGTATGAATGCTCCATCTGACCATCTATCAATCACTCCATCCACACTGTAACGCGTACATCAGCCTTGTTCATCTAGTTTGTCTTCCATCTATTCAAGTTATCAAGATTGATTATATAAGTTAAACAAACATACAAAAATCAAGTTTGTTCCTCTGTTCATCCTACCATTATCAATCTGCTGGTTGCTTCATCCATCCATCCACCCACCACTTTTATTTCAGGCATTTTTATTGACAGGTTGGTTATTCAAAGGTTTGCCGTTGTCTTCTTCCTCTTTACTTTTATGCTTAAAATTAGTAAAAATCAACTCTGTAAAAGATTTTTAGCTCAGTAGAAAAAAAAAATTAAGTCCGGAGGGGCTTTGGTTTAAATTTGACTAAAGTTTTTTTTAAGCCTGTGAAATTGTGAAGGAACCCTAATTTAGACAAAAGTAAAAAAAAAAATACTGTTACCTTTTTGACTTTCCACCCCCCAAACACAAAAGGAATAGCAACAAATTAGAGAGAATGAAGCCAATTCCAGAATAATGTTTAAGTTTATTGGAAAAGAGGAAATTCCCCCTCGTTACGTTTCGCTGAGTATATCATAGAAGAATCCTGTCCATGGCAGCAGTCCATCACTATCTTTACCTGATGCACGTCACACTTTCTTGTTTCCCAAAAGAGAGGTCCATGTGAAGGCTTCCCATGCAGAGATAAACAGTCGGATGTTCTAAGAATTAATGAACATCTAGGCCAAACAAACATTTTTCTGAGCTGCACAGAATCTTTGCGTGTGAAACCTCAAGGCTGGAGCGCTACGTTTATTTTGATTCTATAGTCCTTTTTCCAGTGTCATTTTGACATTCTCACAAATGATCTCCTACGCCTGCTTTGTCTCTCTCACTCACACAAATGCAAACACTCACCCACGCACTAACTCTTATTGCCTCTTAATTGAACGCGTCTGACTTTTTTTTGTTGTTGTTGTTGTATTTTTTGATATGCATCTTTCACTCTTGAGCTTTCTGCTTATGTTTGATTTCTAACTTTGACCTTTTTCTGCATGATTCACGTTCTCTGCTTTCTCTCTGTCCTGCTTTGTGATCGTCTGTCGATGGTTAGGATGAGGCCATGTGCCGAAGGAGCGCTGGCTCCCCATTGGCTTCCTCTCTGCTCATGTTACTGCTGCCACTGTTCATGTGCTGTCTCGGGTCAGTCGCGCAAAGCAAGTTCTCCGTCTTTCATGAACATCCCGTTACTTTCTGACACTGAATCTAACCGTTTTTGACTTTCATGTCTTGTACTCTTTTTTTTCTAGTCCTCAGTTTGTTTTCCTACCCTTATCTCCTCTCCTGCCTTTTTCAAGTCTCTGCTCTGTTCCATGACTTCATGCCTTTTTCCATTGTTTTCCCACACTTGTCCTCATCGCCTGTCACTCGCTCATATTATACTACTGTCTGACTTCACCTCCCTGTCTCTGTCTGTCTCTACTCAATATATTCCCCATCTCACCTGACTTTGAACTGCAAGCCATGCTCTTTGTATCTTTCCTCATCTATCACTATCTGTCTCGATATACAGAGACTCCTGTGCCTCTAGTGACTCTTGACATGCCCAGACACCAGCAAAAACAGATCACTCACCTCTCATTTGCATCCACATATTCATGCGTCTCTCTTAATGTTTCTAAACTTGGTTTCCATTTGCTAAGAAGCTTCGAAATTTGGTTTCGCCGTGGTATGCTTACAGATGACATTTGGTCATAGTGTTTTGAAAAATGTACTTGCACGGCGTTGCAAGTACTGAAAGGTATTACATACAGTTTTTCACATTTTCATATTCAGTTCCAACATTTTTTTATGTTTTACTTGTCCTCCTCAATGCACTGTCTCTTGTTAGAATTAGAAAACTGCTACTTTTCTAATTCTCTACCGACATTAAGCTTGTCAATAAGGAACATAAGGAGGTTCAGTCTCAAGTGCGATGTTTAATTTCAACCTTATTTATAATGGTGCCTCAGCTAGCATCTATTTAACATATTTGCTTACACAGTAAAACTAGTGAACCACTGTCCTAATTCACAAATCCCCTTCATCGTGAACATTTATATTGTTAAAAGTTACCAAAAAAATTTTAAAAACCAATGAGAACAATGTCGGAAGCTGTTGGAGAGGAGACGTCTGCAAACATTTAGCTTTTTACATAAGTAATGTCATTGATACAAGCTGTGATTTCTATGGCTCAGGGGTAACTGTAGGATGTCACACTCATTCATAATTTGTGTTACTCCACCAAAGTCCTGGTTTGTTTACATCAACGTTCTGCAACTCCAGTCCTTGAGGGCTGGTGACCTGTGACTTTTGGATCCATTCCTGCCCTAACACACCTGAATCAAAAGACTGACATACCGGTTTGGTATGTCAGCAGGTTTCACAAAGTCTTTGTCATAAAACATTAATTTTTGTTAATGACAGATGGAGGACCCAAACGTTGCAGGATACCGGCTGTAAACGGGAGTTGCAGACCCCTGCTCTACATCCACAACAGCTCCTCAGTCCTACTGTCCCGCGGCTTTTCATTTTGTTTTCTTCTGCTCCATCACATGTGAAAACATTTTAAATAACTTAATGACTTATTGAGTGATGTTCAGCGTATTGAAGCAGTCAAACATGAAAGAACTCAGGAAAGTGTGCTCTTAATAACATGGATGATTCCCCGTTCATGAACCATCTTCTGTACTCAAAACTCTATGGTCATGACAAGAACACTTTTTTGTTTTTCTTTAACTTTGTGCCTCTGATTTATTTAAAATTTAGATGGCTTAAGATCCTCTTGAATTAAGTTATGGCATGATGACTAAATACATCTTTAGAAATAATTTTACAATCCTGTAGTTAACCATAAGGTGATTTACTAATCACTGGCTTCAATATAATGTCATTGAAGATGTTCTTGGATTATTGGTACTTCAGTGAAGTAACTGTTGTGCAAGGTTTAATATTTGTACAACCTATTAAAATGTTTATTTTCCATATTCATTCAGTTTAGAAATCTTCCCATGTCTAATTTGTACAGCTAATGTATATCATTTAAAAAAACTCTAGAAGTAAACGTTTTCTTTTAACTTCTAAAGTTATTGTAAAATCTTTACCCAAGTTTGTAATGATTTGGTATTTGACTCAAAGTATGTTGTAACTGAGCTGACCTCCACTTAAGCCTGTTGAATGCAATCATAGTTTACTCTTTAAACAACATGTACAACTGAGGAAATATAGCCTGCAATTGTTACATTGGTACAATGGAAAAATTTTCATTTGTTTAAAAAATTCTGGCATGAAGTTGTTGAAACAATATGACGATTCTCCAGATTCTTTAGATATTTAGTTTAGCTGTTAAACTGCAAATTTAATGTTTCCAGCTAGAATGTTGAAACTTGAGTTCATCCACTCCAACTTACTACTCAACACAGCAAGTTTAAACATTTTGAAGTTATTTTACAACTTTTAAGTATTTTTTTCTTCTTCTTCCTTCCAGGAGGAGGACCCAGACTGTGGCGGGGTGTCCGGCCTGACCCCCTCACTTTGGCTGATGGTGGTCATTCAGGTGGTGTTGCTCTGGGCTGTGACTGATTCCAGGCACTATGCCATCCCATCATGACCTCAGAAAAACATGATCTAGCCCTTTACGTTCACTTCCTCCAGATCAACAACATGGCTACCAGCATCCGGAGCTGCCACCCAAAGCAAACAACCGCTCGGAACAAAAAAAATAAAATAAAATAATAATAAATAAATTAAAGAAGAAGAGACTGAATTTTTTTTGTTTTCAGAGTGATCTTAAAGTGTCTTTATTTGGGTGATGTGGACGAAAACATTTGTCGGAGGACAAAGGGGAAAGTGATTGGACTTCAACTATGACTCTCGTTTCTTCAGCTGAGAAATGAAGAGAGTCTCTGAAAGAGATCGTTTTAAGCATTGGTTCAGTGGCATAACTATTGGCATGCATCATGAGTGGAGTGGCTTGACTATTAAAGATGCGGAGTAATTTTTCCACCACTACCAGGAAGAATATTACCCTTAGCCAGAATAAATGTTAAGAAAAGACTTGCAGTGCTTAGTGTTTTTTTTCTGATTTTCAACTTTCTACAGTAGAAACAAAGTCATACTTTTTTTTTTTTTTTGTATTGTGAAAAAGAGAGATACTTTAAGTATCTCTCTTAAAGTAGGGATACTTTAAGAGAAAACCACATTTTCGCGATGTCTCTTACAATCTGATGTTCTTTCGCTGGCATAACCCATCCGGGTGGAAACATATCCTTAGCTACGTTTATTCACAGAAGCCAACTCTTCTACTGCCACAGAGCGCTTGTTTATGGGTGTTGAGTTTTAACATTCGAGTTAATTTTTGAAATTGGCTCTGGAGTTATGCGTTTGAATTTTCTGCCTCGATTTTTGTTTCGTTTTAGGATTGTTCCAGGGTTGCCATAGCGCACATTAACCAATCATCAGACGTCCGGCTTGTGTCCTCTGTGGCTCAGTGGACAAAACGTCTAGTGCCATGTGGACTGTGTGACTCAGACAAACCCTCTGTAGGCTGTAGCTGCTCAATGGAGTGTACTGTAGAATATATTGACTTATTTATTGGTTATTTGAGTGAAGTGTCATGCATTAAAGAATCTGAATGAGGAGTAAGCAACATTTTCTGTGGTCATAAGGGGTACATTTATATATTTTTTGCTGTCACTGTATAATTCTACTGCCTGCATTGAAATTCAAGTGCATGTTGGTCTCTTCAATTATTTTCCAAAACTGATCTCTGTGTGGAAATTCAGTGAAGGACAGAAAAAAAGAAGTTCTAGATCATTTTGGGTTCTTTTTTTAATGTTTGAAAGTTGCAAATGTTTCTCAGCAGTAGCAAGAGTTCTGCATTCAGAAATCGAGCAACACTTCCAACCGACCAGAAAGTGTTTTCCCCTTTTATTTATGAAAGGCAAAGTAAGTTCACATTAATGATTAACATAGCTACTACTTAATAAACCATGTTTTAATTTACGTTTGTCAGGAGTTTAGCAAATGGTCCATTTAATAGATTAAATTGAGTATTCAAATGATTTGCTTATTGTTGCAGTTTTTTAGTTACATGCTGTTCCTGTTTCTTTAAATTACCTATAGTACATCAGTATTCTTAATTCTTTTGACTGCTCCTTTCATTTATTTATTTATTTATTTATTTTCAAAAATGGGCTGCTGTTGAGGAAATTTTAGTTTTTTTGTGCCTTGTTCTTACATTTGTTACATGCCCCGTCAAGATACTTGTACGCCTCAAACTTTTAACATTTATCACATTACAGCCACACAAATCTGTGTTTTTTTTTGTTTGTTTTTTTTACATTTCTACTTATTCATCGCCCTCAAGTCGATGCTTTGTTGAAGCTCCTTTTGCAGCAATTTCACCTGAAAAGAGAATTCCCACCCAGTCTCAAGTCTTTTGGTCTCCAGCAGGTTTTCCTTTCTGGACTCATTCTGTTAATCTTCCCCTTAAGTCGAACCAACTTCCATGTCTTTAGTAAAGAAATATCCTTACAGCATGTTGGGCTCAGATTGAAGTGCTACTTTTCTACAAAGGTGGATTACGTTTATTAATTCTATGAGGTCTGAAAACCTGGGGTTGCTTTGGTTTTCACCTACAGATATTGCATTAATGTTCTGAATACGCATGCTGATACAGTTAGTTTTATGAATACACGTTTTGTTTCTGCTTCCTTCCACCTCATCTATACACTACAGTGGCACGTCAAATAAATTCACAGTTCGATACATAGATGTTTGTGGTTTGCACTGTGACAAAATGTAGCAAAATTCAAGGGTTATGAATATATTTTCCAGACACCGAGTATATGCAAAACGCAACTTTATATTTAAAAAAAAAAATGTTTATTGATTGAGGTCACTTTAAAAGTAAACAGAAGCATGATCTTCTTTTCAGAAGAATTTATTAATTTCATGAATGCACTAATTGAACACTGCTGCCAAGCAAAACAAATCTGCCAGCTGCTTGAGTGAAAACAAATCAAGTGTCGGCCTTTGAGAGCCACATTGGAAATCTGGGTTTCCCACAAGTCTAAGCGTGTCAGAAATGATTTGTTTTTGGTTGCTGATTTACGCATTTGTAATGTCAGGAGGATTTGTGGAATATACCCCAAACAGGCTGGTACTCATGCGTCATAACCAAGCTTTAAATCCTTTCTTTTAAAAACAACTAAAAAAACTTTACTTAATAGTTATCCTTTTCTTTACTTGCAGTTTGAGAATCAGAAATTTGTTGATCTGCCTGCGAAACTGATACTTGGCTAAAAAGGTAACGCAAGCCAGTCGGATGTAAGATGATTCTCTGTTGTGTACTCTTTAGTAGCTGATATAAAATAACTGACGCTGCCAGTGGTTACATTTGAAAATGATCCCTCCTGTTGACATTTTACATCAGATATTCTGTTAGAACTGACATAAAATATCCACTCTGGGGGAAAAAAATGTTTGTCATGCACTTGAAACAAAGCAAGGGTATTTGTGTGCAAGTATAAGTGTATGTTCAGATGCATGAGTGCAGTAATAATTTTTATGTACTGATCAAGAAAAAAAAAAATTGGACAATTTGCTTTCTTTCATTTTTAACCACAAACATCTTTTGATTTTCAGGTAATCAGCTCATAAGCAAGGATTTAATTTCTGTGTGACAAACATTTGTTGGCGTCAGATGAGTGAGTTTTTGGCATTGTCGTAAAACCAAAACTCATATAATCATCCACTTTGCAGGCTGTTTGAGGTGCACTTTTCAGCCTGAAGGCATTTTCTGTAACTTTAGACTTCTAACAACAACAATGTGGTTACGACTGTATCTATTCACCTCTTTAACCATCAGAAAGTGCCATATAGTTGAACTTGTATTCTCTTGCAGAGAACCTATTATGAGATAGCATTTATGCAATGTTACTGAGGCACGACTGAAGTATCTGAAAGTATATACTTGGCTGCATGGAAATGGCTGATAAAATCCAGTGTGCTTCTGCTTTTTTAAAATGTGTAGCCTTGGAAAGCATTATATCGTTGTCGAGCATTTATCCACTGTATAACAAGGTATGATCAGCTAACACTGCCCTCCTCTTGAGGAGACAGCATTTGGCTTTACTGCATACAAAAAAAAACTGACTTATGATATTTAGGTCATAAGTCAGATCATAAGGCAATCAAACTGACTGACCGCCTTCAATGATTTATACACCATACCAGTGGTTTAGCCCATTTCCTACAAATTGGAAATTGAGCAATTGTTTCTCAGCTGTCTTTAGATATTAAATGGTAGCTATCGAAAGGTTTTCCTATGATTTATTTCTTAAACTTGGCGCTGATAGGTTTCCTTCCTTCGATGGCAAAAACTTCAGGATACCATATGACCACATTTTAGCATCACTATGAAGTTTAAAGTTCTGGTAACTGCATATATAGAAGCACTATTTCAGTGGTAACTTGTTTACATGCTCTGGCTAACATGCTAATTTGCACTGGAGAACATACATAGCTATACCTTAAAAAAAAAAAAAAAGCAAAATTGCTATTTTGTTAATATAATATGTAATAGTTTGCTATGTTGCGCTTTTTAAATTAACTTTGCACAGTTTTTTTTTTCTTTAGCTAGCAGTTAGCTACTCAATTAGCTGTCGAGCTGCAGGGAGTGTGTGTTTTGTCTTTTCATGGCTGTTGAAAGCAATAGCAGTGCATATTTTTAAAAAAAAGGTTAATAATTAACTTTTTTGCTTCGGTTCTTCTTTAAAAGGCTATGGAAGATTGAAAACTTTTTTTTTTATGTTTTGCCTCATAAAATGGAGCTCAGCAGACATTAACTGTTCCTAATTAATATTTAGCTGTAAGCTACTTTGACAACTCCTTTGGACTTCTCAAGCGTGGTGTTAAACTTCTACCGCCTGCTATTACAGCCTAGTTATGTGATATTGACACAAAATTAGCAGAATCATATCTTTTTGACATGTTTGTCTTTCTATTACTTTGCTACACTCCACAGTAAATTATTTGTATGGAGTTACATTTTCTACCCAATCAGTAACAAAACTTTTTTTTTTTTTTTAGAGATGGTGGAATGCTTTATATTTAGAATAAATATACCTCTTATTAAAGATTAATGATGTGCTCCATGTTCACAGTTTTTGCAGATAACAAAACTGTTGATTTTCTAAAGTGTCCTGGCTTTACATACAGCTGTCTATTAAAGACTACCTCGTTTCTACCAAAGATGTCATCGTGCCAGTACCAGTGTGTACTCAGTCTTGGCTTAAAGTGTATTTTTAATTAGCCTGAATATCATGTAGACTGAAAGTTTAGCGGTTTATCATGTAAACCTGCTCTTATCTGTCCCATTGCCCATGCCATTAATACAGCAAAAGACACTACAACAAGCTTTCTGGTGTTAAGTGTTAATCCCCACAAATTGACTAAGAGTAGGCAAAGAAGCATTGCAGACTGCAGAAGTCTTTGAGAGGATTTCCTTTATCCTCAAAATGTAATTATCAATTTAAGTGCAGTGGAGATATTGGCAGATAAAAGTCTTAATTTTATGTAATTAAACTTGTACACAGTTCAATTAAGCCCTGCTTTTTAGTGCAGTAAAGTGACACTGCATGTCGTCCCTATTAGCCTACAAGTGTTGATTAATATTGTGATTGTGTCCAAATGAAATTACTCCCTACGTTCTGGACAATTCAGTTTCCTCTGTTTCCTTTGACATGACGAGATACCTCTCTGAGGAGAGCCTCTTAATTCTCAGTCTATCGCTACAGTTTTCAATAAAGTATCGCTCCTGCATGCTGAGCAGTTTGCTGAAATGCTACATTAATATTAACATGTTTTGATATGACTAACCTATCAAAAAAATTCTAGTGCTGTTGTAGTTACTCGTGTGCAGATAGAATAACAAAAGCTTGCTGTCCTGCTTGGAGCCTTTCTTTGAACATTAAAAAAAAAAAAGACGTGTTTTTACTGCTCTCTGTAAAAGCGTTTTCTGAGGAGCAGCATCTGACTGGAAGCTGCACAGATCAAAATAGTCTTTCGCTATGAACATCATGATAAATGCTGAAATTTTACATTTCATGGGGAAAGAAAAATTTAGCTTACACAAAATAGCTTGTGGAAGTTATAATACATTTAGCAAGCCACGCACAAAAAAATGCTGGAATTTTAAAGAATTGCACAAATTTGAGCTACACCGCTAACTTAAAACTGAAACAAGTATCACATTTTAGACAGGAACTCTGTTATGGATAATTTAATGTCTTAATCAGACCCTCCTATGACAAAGTATCATCAGAACGCTAAGTTTGACTTTGACGTGTTTTTGACGTTCATTTTATTCCCAACTTCTATGAAACCACAGGTTCTTGTCAACTTGCCTCCAAAACACTTCCATATATTGCAGACCATTTTTGATTAAATACTATCCAAACAAATTCTATTTTGTTAAAAATTGTCAATTTATATTCTTCCATGTAGAAATAGTAAACAAGACTCATATTAAGTACATTTAAAATAAAGTATATACAAGGTGTAGGCATTGGGCTAAGAATACTGACATGGTCTGTTAAGTCATTTTTGGTAGAAAAACAATGTATTTATTAAATTAGTTAAGCTAAAATCAGATGCTGTCACCTCAGGAACAATATAAACTCAGTGTGGTATAAAATGTATCAGATTCTGTTGGTGCTCCCTATACAGATCATGTGGGTTTGCCTTTTTCCTTCTGGAATTTTGATGATTGCTTTGTTTATAAGGTTAGTTTTTTGGGGTTTTTTTAAATCAATGTCTATTGTGCCATTTTATTCTTGGAGAATATTCTTGATGGATGGAGCCATCAAGTCACTCCCTGTGTGACTCAGCTTTGGCACTCTTGGTGGACAGAGTCTCCCACAACAGTACTTGCGTTGTGGAGGTTGATTGTATTGAAGAAAAAAAAAAAACATGTAAATCAAATGGGGGTGGGGATGAACAAATTGAACGGGAGAGAAAAGTTGATGTCAAATGAGGTATATTCATAATAAAATTTTGCCATTACCTTGTTTTCTTTAAGTTTTTACCTGTGTGTGTGATTGTTTCCACCGCGGCTTATTTTTTTCTTGCTTTAATCACATTTTGAATACACTTTGTTCCTCGTTGTCAAGCAGACAATTGAAACTGACATCCTGCTAAAATCAACAGTCTTAGGAAAAAAAGTCAAGCTGAACGTACCAGCAAAGAAGCTGGCACCAGTTAACAACAACCTGTAAATTTACTGTAATTCCTGTCTTCCATGTTGACCAAATAGTAGGTCAGTCATTAACCACTGGTTTCACACTTGTACCTGAAACCAGCTGTGTCTTTAGTCTGCAGCGTTCTCGAGCTGCCGTTTTTTTCACTACCCCCAAAAGACAAACCTTTCACTCATTTTGCTCTTTATTACGCACATTAAACTTACCCTGGTTCATGAGGATAACCAGAAATTCCTGAGGTGCTTTGGGACATTTTGAATGAGACCAATTTTGATGTCATTAGTGTTCATTTTAATGAAAAGGGTCTTTCTTGCCGGTAGCCCGGGAGCTGAATGACTGCACTGGGACCGATAGTTTAAAATTGCGGTACCATGTAAAAGTTTTCATACCCCTTGAACTTTTTCACGTTTTGTCACTTCATAAGTACAGACTTCCTGTGCTGCATTTTACTCGGGTGTCATGTTACCAATACAAAGTAGTCTGTAAGATAATTCATAGTTTCGAAAAGATGTTAAATTCAAAATCTAACAAGCATGACATGCATTTCGATTCAGAATCCCTGAGTAAATACTTTGTAGAAACAACTCAACGCACCTGTTTCCACGAAGAAAAGCACATCGGATGGCATGATGCTGCCACCACCACATGGGAACGGGGGTGTTTATGATGATGAGCAGCACTGGTTTTCAACCAGACATGGTGTTTGTATTTAGAAAGAGAAGTTGCATTTTTATCTCATCTGGCCAAAGCATCTTCATACTTACATTGCTTTATCCCCTGACTGACTTGAGGCAAACTGCCAATAGGAATTTTCATCACTTTGTGAACAATAGTTCTCTTCTTACCACTTTTCCACGAAGGTCATATTTCTCAAAACGGTGGATCTCTGCAAGCTCCGCCTGAGTTACCAGCAGTTTGCTAGCTGCTCATGTGAATGCTTCTCTTGTTCAGCCTGTTTTACCACATGTGATGGTATCAGTTTGGTCTCCTTCTGAGTAAAAGTTGACATATTGTGGTCTTATTTACTAGTAAATCAAAAAGAAGTGAATATACAGGGTCATTAAAAGATGAATTTGAGTTCTACCATTTTGGGAGATTTCATGCTATTACAATTTTTCTTAAACTCCATCTATTGCAACCGCCTGTGCTAGAAGGCAAAAATATGTACCACTGTTGAATTTTGCTTGGAGTCCACAGAAAATCAGTCCAGGAACTATAAATGGCCACCTGGCTGCACTTTGGACACCCCTGATCTATTAAAAAAAAAAAGTACATATTGTAAGAGAATATAAATCCCAAATCTCTTTAACAACATCTGTTCAAGAACAGGGTTTTTTGGGGGTTTTTTTTGTTTTTTTTTTTGCAATCTTATTTTATTTTTTTTGTTTGTTTATTTCTTTGCATTTTTTTTTCTTTGAGTTAATATGGGCATAAAATTTATCATGACGCTCAGTCATATTTCCTTGTGACAGCACCCTGTCTAGCTCAGATTCCCTGACCCCTTTCCACCTCAAACTCTTCCCGTCCAAAAGTGTTTTTCCTTGTCTGTCACGGATGAGCTGCGATGTCAACAGCCCACGGAGGATTTCCTGCCAGCAGCCCTGCATCTTGCGTCTGGCAACAAGACGACCCTGTCGGTTTACACTGAGAGGTCAGTTGTGTTGTGTTTTTGATTGTTATCCCAAGACTGTGGGCTCACGTCCCGGCGCATCGAGCCCAGTCCCACAAGTACGCAGCCTGCAGAGTAAATAAGAGTGGTTTATTGTGCAAGTAATTACATTTCAAAGCATTAACAGTTCTCTCATTACACCAGCAGATTTATTTGTGCAAAATGGGCTTTCCAATCAGTAGAAATGGTGTCACTGGAAAACCAATAAGGACTTTATAAATCAGGAACCTGAAATCTGTCTGGCGAAGCGCAGCGTTGCTTGTTTTCCTCCCTCTTCTTAGCTCGTGCCTTTCATTCTTTGCTACTCGAGATGAAGAAGATATACTTTCTCCGCTCTCCCTTCCTGCTCTGTGAAAGCGATCTTTTAGTGGCGACTACTTTTAGTTTATCAAAGAGCTCATTTGTCCCCATGAGGAACCTGTTTCGTGTCCACACAGAGTCTGCATTTGTGCATAGGTGAAACAAACCCGGTTTACTTTTCCACAGAAGTAGCCAAGTAAGATTCCTAGATGTTTCCTGGGAGAGAGCGAGAGAGAGACAAAAAAGGGACAATTTTTTTGTGAGTTAAGTTTAGAAGAAAATAGACAACCTCGAGATGGAATAAGACCACCAAGGCATTGTTGAAGTTTCCTTTTGTTTCTGCATCATTTCCACGTCAACTCCTCTTCAGCTCTTCCGTGTAATTTTAAAGGTTTGACTTTGGGCTCGGGAGAGAAATGTGCAACCACCCTAAACCATAATGAAATGAACCACTTTTATTTAACCCTTCCTAAAGGTGCTCTCTCTCTCTTAACTCTTTAACAGGTACTAAAGAAGCTGAGAATATGTTCAGCATTTTTGTTTCTGTGCCTTTCATTTAGAAGGTCTCTACCCTCAGGGCCCAGCAGTATCCAACTCTCAACATGTTCAGACATGCGATAGTGATGGTGGGTATTAGAGTTGGAGTACAGCTTTCTTTCATCTAGCCTAAATAGCTCCTGGTTGTTGGTTCAGTTTTGTTGTCTGATCCTTAACAAGAAAATCCCTTTGACTACACTTTGGTTTATGTAAAACAAGAAACAATATCCGGCCTTATTTATCAGTTTTAATCTGTCATCATAATGTGCAACACATGTAACTTTCTCTACCCATCATTCAACCCTAATATAGAGGAAAACTAAAGCAAACAGGCAATTTCAATGTTCTGTCCGTTTTGATGTTTTTCTGTAAATGTGGTCAGATATAAAAATAGCCTTTATGGTTTGAAATGCATATTTTGAGAAAGTTTAAGTATTTTGTAGTTCAGTCTTTCTCCATTTGGTGTAAGTTCAACTCAGTCATTCCAAATATAGATAAAAAAAATGTGAGCAATAAACTAAACTGCAAACCACTTAAACTGATTTAAGTGGTTTGGAACATGGAAGGTCTAGTTTAAAAAAAAAAAAATACAATATCAAAGCTAAACTCATTGTATCTAAAGAGGCGCTTGAAGAGTTAAAATGTTAATTTATTGTTGCAGATTACCATTGCTGAAAAGATTGCAGAGAATCCTTCGTTGGTGGATTTTTCTGCATAGATCATGAAGGTGGGAATTGTTGCATTGTTTTGTGGTTCCTTACTTATCATTCTCTTAGGATGATGAGAATATGTGGGGAACTTGTTGTGAAGTTGTGGATTAGTCTTTCTCGAGACTATTTCATTCGAGAAACTGTTTTTCCAAAAGTGGGGAAAATCGTTTCCCACTGATGGGGAAAATAGCCCATAACTTTTAGCTACTTAGTCAACTTTCCAATTGATTTTTTTTTTTTGTCTAATTAATGCCTGCTTTTGAAGGTGGTTTGAGCATCTAATCAGGAGGACTAGATTCCCTTTGGGAGCTTTCTGGACAGAACTTACTAGTAGGGATTTATAGCCATGTTGTGCTAAAAACCCCTTGAGAACTTCTTGGATAAGCTGGAGAACATCCTTAGTCTTTTTCTGAAATTCTAACCTCAAACAAGTAAGTGGGGGGTTTTTTGGACTTTATTAGGAAGATTTGTGAGGTGGACTTAGTTTTTGAACCAAAATCTGTCAGTTTTTATCAAACCTCAATCTACTAGAGACCATGTGAAAAATAAATATAATTAGGCTCTTGTGTGAGTATTTTTAACAGGTAACTTACCAAGTTTGTATGTAGTTTTTTTAACCTTATTATTGGTTCACTCTTACTTAACCTGGTTGTATCCCACTGAGATTAAAAACTTATTTTCCAATGGAGACCTGATAGGCAACATAAGATTTAACCATAATGGGATTAAGCTAAAAAAAAAAAAATACAGTAAAATTTACAAGATATGATTGAAGTTTCTAGTATATTATTTAAAAAGTGCTTCAAATGGCCTCAAATACTTATAATTTGGATTTCCAGAAGTTCAGTTTGGCAACAAGGTTGCTGCTTGTTCCATATAAAAGGAGCAGAGTGGCCCAAAGCCTCTTTACCAGTCAAAGTCTCTCTCATATTTCCAAAACAGCTTAAACTTCAAATATCCTCCACCTGCTTTATCGTATCTGTGTAACTTTGTACTCCGTTTGGGAACTGTGTCACTTCGTGACTCACCTGTTGGTCATTAATGTGCTTGCTTTGTTGTAACTGCTGCAGTCTGGTAGCATTTGCTTTTTATGTTCCTTTCATGTTTTTTGGCTGAGGAGAAAGTGAAGCTCAGGTGGAGATCCCAGCTGTTTCAGAGAAAACAGAGGAGTAAGCGCAGCACATGTATTTACTTATGCTACACAAAAAGTCATGCTAATGTGTGTGTGGGGGGTGTGTGTGTGTGCGTTCCTTATATACCTCTATAAGGAACCTCCATTCTTTTTATATTAGACCAATCGGGAGTAATTGTTGCAGAAAACCTTTGTGTCATATGAACAAAGCTTGCAATTAGTTAATGTCTTAATAGGATATTTTTATTTATTTTTTTAACCTCACTTGCAATTCTGGTCACCAAAGCCAAACAGCTTTAACCACCTAATACCCGGATCCTAATCTGGCCTTGTTTGTCAAATTTCTTGTTGTTTCAGACTTGTTCATTTTTGCTTTGACTTTAACCCTCCTGCATTCTTAGAGCAATATTTTGGAGGACAACAGGGAAGGGATTGGGGTCTCCCATCATCCTGTCAGTTCCCGAAACCACACACACACACCAAAAGAACATTGTCAAGGCCCACACACACACACACACACACATCAAAAAAATCTTGTCAAGGCCCATCAGGGTCAGTGTGACCTCAACGAGACCACGCACAGAATAAAAAACTTTTCCATTGTATCCCGTCTCTTAGGACTGTGGAAGGGTTAAATATGGGTCCGATTTTAATAGCCATCTGCTATTTAATGAGGATCAGCACACCTCTGCCATACCAAACTTGGCATGCTCGATTGTCTTTCTGATCTTGAATAAGTGGCAAAGAAAAATGGACGTCTGTCACTTGTATGTATGCTAGTAAAACGGGAACTTGTGGATTATTAATTAGAAATACTGTAATGAAACATACTGAGTGTGCTATTGCATCAGCTGGTATGAATTAAATAGAAACCACGTTCATTTCAAATGCATTGCTGCCAGTAATTAACAGGTATTTTTATTCCTGCTTTGGAATTGCACTCAAAAATTGGGCATCACTTCATTTTTTGTCAGTTTTAGTTGTCAAAAAATGTGGAAATTGATGTAACTTCACATATTTATCATTTACTCCTACCAAATAGATACAGCTGAAGTTTGTGGGGGGCTTTTTGTTGTTTTTTGTATCAATGAGAAAATAATTACTAGGATTTGCTGAGACTAGAGGGTCAGTGTGGCTGTTCAACTGGTAGAGGACTGCTTCTTGAATTGCAGTTGTTTTCTTGTTAAAGCACTTGTTTTTGGAAAAGTATATGGTTTACAGTTGGAATTTAATGAATGGGATATAGATCAAAATTAAGATCAGACAAATGTGACTGTTTTAAATGGTGAAATCTGTTAAATATAACCCAAAGTGTTGCTCTCACAAGAAATAGGACAACCAATCTGCTTGTTTACATTGCATGAGCCACTTCTGGAAAGGAAATGATCTCTTTTTAGATAAGAGTAGATACCGAACTCAGCTGCATGATGCGTCATTAATCAGTCGTTCAAAATGATTATCCATGAATCACCGGCTGATTATCTTTGTGACCAACAGACAAATTCATCCTGAGAGTGGCAAATAATGAGTCACTTTGCTCGACTGGCCAAAGTAGGACTTTTATGTGCTGGTACCTCACAGAGACGCCGACCAAACAGATACAGCTGAAGTTACGTAACAGTCGGGCCAACAGCTTAGCGCTGGTGGACTGTGACTTATTTCCTGTGCTGTGAGCCACAGGTGTCTGATCAGAGAAGTCAGTCAGCACATTTTAGCCATGTGTAATAACATGGTGATTAAGCTCTGAAGTCTGACAAAAATAAAAATGTAAGCTCTTAAAGATCCTCTGACACGCCAAGCTTCATCCACTACAGCCAAATTAACTTACAGCTGCATCGCAAGTGATGCAGCTGATGCAGCAAGTGATCACAGAGTGATGCTGTATGCAGAGGCTAATATTTCTACAAAGCCCACACTCGCACATTCTGTACCTAAGATAAACAAACTTGTAAATCTTCAGATGTACACCTACAGACCCCCCTCGTGCAGACCCACACGCAAATTACAAGGACAACAACAAGAAACTACATGTCAGGATCAAAGAGTTGGCATGTGGTGAGCTTGCCAACAGTGGGTTGCACTGGGGTAATTTAATGCAGAGCGAGTGCAAATTAGTGTTAATCAGTGTATAATAAGTTCAGTGTGCACAAACCTTTTTAATGTTGGCTGTAAATGCTAATATCGCCTTAAGGAATCGGACTCTTCAGAAACACAAAGATTGCTTTGTTGTGTTTCAGATCTACATGGCGAGCTAAGCTTACCCTGCGCTGTAAATTGTCTAAAAGTTGAATTCAACTTCACTTTTATATTTAGTTTCAAGTGTTCTGATAAGAAAAGAAAGAAAGCAATCCTTTATTCTGACTGATTATTTCAGCCATGAATTTTTAGACAGCGGGAGCTTATTAGACAAGAAGCACTTTTATTATCCCAGATGTCTTGCATGTCTTTGTGTGACTTAACCATCTATTAAGACTTTTTATTTTGGGGGGAAAGAATATTTTTCTGCATTCTTTGGGAGCTTGGTGGTCCCTAATTACATAACGATCATGAAGTCGGACCCTCACACCTGGAACCAGATTTGGGTTTGTTGGCTCATGGCAACATTGTGCTACCAGGGGTCTAAAACACCAAGGTTTTCTACAGTAATTATGAGAAATGAAATTCAAATCAGACAAAAACTATATTCACAAGAAAAACTTTTTCTTGACAAAAAAAGATCAGACATGGGACCAACTCACCAAATATAAAATAAACAACTAACTGTTACTAATGAATGGTACATTTAAGAAAAGTACTAAAACAAGCATTTGTGAGTTTGTCTGTGTGTATATTTGGCTGAGTTAGAATCACTAAGGATGTAGCCATCAGTCTTTTTCCCTGTTATATGTAAAGCATCAGAAAGGAATTGCTTGCTGATGTGAAAAAGATTGTCTATCACATTTCCTGGCACTTGATTATCGACATACCTGTGAATCACCATCTGTTTATCTGACTATCTGTGGGTCGGAGCAACTAGATTCCAGTGACTATAATTAGAGCTGCAGGTTCTTTTTTTTTTTTTTAAGTGTTTGTAGTTCTGATTCCTTGGAAGAATTTGAGCCAAGCAAAGGACATTTCCACCAGCTCCCACATCTGGTAGATTTGGTGATGACACGACTCGCCCTTTGTAGGTTTTCAAGTTGTACGGAACACTATCTGCACCAGCCCATATGAAATACCCTGCAGCCCCATATTTTTGGCTTTGGCAGGTAGTGCTTCAGTCTTTGCCTTTCTTGGAATAGGGCCATTTGTTCATTGATGACAAGCTTATCCTCCTTTGGGACTGAAGTTAGTTTTGAGGATAAACAAACAATGAAATAATGGTTGTACAGTGGATCCTTGTGTTTTCATCAGGAATGACCCCAACTTATAAACCACACACTTCTTGTCCATGAAATTATCCTGCCTCCATCTCCTTCTGTTAGTCAATAATGAAGTAAATAAATTGGCTGTGATGATTATTTTGTAATCAACTGCATATCAACGCACCGGAATAATATTGTCTGAACAAAAGCTCCCCAACTGCGCAATGTTGCCCTGAAGCAACAAACACAAAAACACAGTTTTAGCATATAAATTATTTTTTTTAAATGTCTTGAAATGATCTACAATGCTTCTTTACGTATTCACAGATATCAAAATATTTTAGTTAGAATTTCCCAAAATTTAAACATGAAGACAATTGATCTATAACTTACAAGTAGGAGGCAAGGTGTACCATGCAACTCTGCTTCATAAAAAGGACTGCTCCTCTTCCAATACATGGTCACATGAACCTCAATACCCCTTTTATTTGGACAAAAATATGTCTGGTGGTATTTTAAATCCTGCCCACCAAAAAATACAATAAAGGAACAACGTGAGGTACAGATATGTGGTTTGTTGCCTGAGGGCAACGCCATGCCATAGAAAGTTACAATCTCTAGACAAAACTCCCTGCAACTTGTGATTTCAGGCTCTAACAACCTGATGTTTGTTTTCATGTCAGCCATAAACCTTAAAGTGCTTTTATGGAGTTTGTCTGTAAAAACAACAACAAAAAAAAGAAATTGTGATTGTGAAGGCTATTAAATCACTACTAATAGCCCTAAGCTGCATTTTACCTTCAATGTATGGTGCAAAAAGTTTGTCATAGTTTAGAGGAAGATGGATGTAGCGAACACTCGGTTCAAGATAAAAATGGCTTTCAAAGCAGTAAACATACAAGCAGTTGAATTGCTTAAATTGGATCATAATTATGTGTTACATTAGCCCAATCAAAGTCCAGACCTACAAATAAAATTATGTGGCAAGACTTGAAAATTGATGCCCACTGACATCCATCCATCCATTTTCTGTACACCCTTGTCCCTAGTGGGATCGGGATGGGGGCTGGTGCTTCTCGAGTCAACGTTTAGGGGGAGAGGCAGGGTACACCCTGGACAGGTCGCCAGTCTGTCGCAGGGCAACACAGAGACAGACAAGACAAACAACCAGGCACACACACACCTAGGGAGAATTTAGAGAAACCAATTAACCTGACAGTCATGTTTTTGGACTGTGGGAGGAAGCCAGAGTACCCGGAGAGAACCCACGCATGCACAGGGAGAACATGCAAACCCATCCATGCAGAAAGACCCCAGGTTGGGAATCGAACCCAGGACCTTCTTGCTCCAAGGCAACAGTGCTACCAACTGCACCACTGTGCAGCCACATGCCCACTGACATCAATTTTTAATTTTGCAATCTGACTGAACATTAGCTTTTTTCAAAAAAGTTGACAAAATAATACGTGTGCGAAATTGATAGACATACCCCAAACAACTAATGTTATGATTGCTTGGAAATATGCATTTACAAATGGTTGACTCAGGGTGGCTAAATACAAATTCATGCCAGCCCTTTAAAACTTCTATTTGTTAAACAGATTGAATATCAGGATTTATAGCTAGCTTTTTTGCTTTGATTCTCCATCAGATTAAATTTTCAAAGCGCCATTCAATAAAGGTACTCTGGGTACTCCGGCTTCCTCCCATAGCCAGTGCAATGACTTATAAAGTCATTTCCTACCAATAGCAATGTGATTATTTCAGACAAAATGTTAAAACTTATGCCAGGTTAGTCCTTTAAAACCTACGAAACAAACTCAACGTGTTCGAGAGAATTTTGAAACTAATTCCTTGTGCTGATATATGATTAAACTATTCTCTGAAACCAGAGTCCAAGGGTGCAGCAGAAATTCCCCCATCTAACCTGTGTGGATGTTGTCCACAGGTTTGTCCCACTCGGTAAGTTTGTTTATCAGTGTTCACCACAAGGTTGTGTCATCGGAGGTCAAACTTCGGTCTACTTAATTTGCCACAGATGAAACCCGAGTCCATTCCAGGGGACCAATACAAGTAAACATTTCAAAGCTGCAGGAAATCTATTAGCACCTGGTGGGACTCCCCACATGCTCCACTCCATCCTATTCCCACCTGCCCCCACCTCCTCCAAACCACTCTATCCCTTTCCCCACCGTAGTTAATAAAGTGCCACAAGACCAACGCACTCCTGCTGTGCCTCTAAAAGTGGGGGATTAGCGAGTGTGTGTGTGTGCACACGTGCCGGCTTTTCTCTTGTGTGTCGAGGTGTGCATTTACGTCTGCATAGTATGTAGCCCTCAGTGTGTGTGCATGTAATATATCTGGACCTGTCCTTTTGACACACGTGCAGCCAGTTAGCACTGAATGAGGTGCCAGACAAGCGTGCGGCAGCTGCCACACTAACAACAATACCCAATGATCCCATCGCAGAAAGCTGCAGTGACTTTGATACAGTTCATTTACTTTACCTAATTGCTTCCTCAAAATTAGGCTTTGCAGTATGTAAAATGTGACTTTGTTTTTTTTACTGTTGGATACGTTTATAAAGTGAGTTCAGATTTTGGAGGCATAACCAGCAAGCGGGATTGACAGCTGGTGGAGTGAGGTACAGCTCTTTAAAGGATAAATGACTTACAGGATGGAGAAGAAGAGACAAACATTTGATAGGAACACAAAGTACAGTTGGTATATTTATTAAGTTATAATACTCAGGGAATGAGTATTACAACATTCACCATATGACAGTCAAACTCTGGAATCCTGGAAAACAAAAAAGAATCTGTTACACTGGCGATCCAATCTTGAATGAGCCAACGATGGAGGATGGATGGAGGAATCCATGTCATTCAGTTTGCACTTAAGTGCTAGTAGGTTTACTGAAACTTTAAGGTTACAGTGTTGCTGTCTCTTCTACTTTGGCCCAAATTAAAGTTTCTCAATATTTAACTAATGCTTTGTCATATCAGGGAATCCTAAGTGAGCATTGTCAAAGTGACACCAGGAGAAATTAATATTTTTAAACTTTTGCTAACTGGGAATATTTGGTTTTTTGTGGTGTTTGTGTTAATTAACATTATTTTTGACATTTGTAGCTTTTTAAGTTGGTAAAGGTTTGGACTATCTGAAGTTTGGATTCAGTTTTTCTTTCACTGCAAACCAATCCAAATAACAATCATTCTGATTTAGGAATTTTTGTTTTCAGGGAATTAGTCTCGATTAACTTTGCATATTTCTCTGCCTGCTGTGAAAAATTCTGATTGTTTAAGTCAGTTGTGTCCGAGTGTTTGGGCAGTCCCAGCCATGCTCTTCAGTTCATCGACTGGCCTGTTAGCTTGTGTTAAGGACCCAGCCTAATTGGATTTATGTGCGGGAATGTTTTGCAAAGCCACACTTGTGAAATACCTCCACATCTGCTGCCCATTAGCGGTGGACATAACACACAACAGAAAGGGAAAAGCCCCCAACGCCTTGATTCATGTGACCGCTGCCCTGCTTTTATTGCAGCAGAGGAAGAGGGCTCGTGGCATTGTTTCAGCAGAGCAATCTCAGCCTTATCTATCTTTTTCTCTCATGCTATCAGTTTCATTATTTTTTTTTTTTTTTTGGATGACTCTTTAATCCCAGAGTTCATATGTTATCTCTTTATGACTCCCTTTATGCTAAAAACTGCTAGTGTTTCCACAGTTCTTGTAATTTCTCTGCAGGTACAGCCATTTCGTCTATGGAGGTTTGCTGAATCTCTTTCATGTCTTGCCTTTTGGTCCTAAGAATTCTCTTGTCGAGTCCATTTTCCCTAATCTTTCCAACAGGATTTATTTTCCATCTTCTAAGTCAGCAGAAAGTCAAGTCTTATTCTTTGTGTTCTCGTGCCCAGCATTTGGACAGTCATTTATCTACGTCAGTACGACTTCCATCATGGAACCCTTTCCCTTGTCACTCCCCAAGGCAAGAACGTCCTCCTGTTTCATCCTTCAGTAGGCACAAAGAGAGTCTAGCAAGGGGGTCTGACAACCCCATCGACCCCTCATCTGTCATCTGCCAGGGGAAAAGTACCCACCTAATTGGGGGGAAACCACTGAGGGGTAGGAGGGCTGGTGTGGAGGTTGTTATTCTTGTGTTGGAGGGGTCAGAGGTGAAAAAGGGGAGATCACACCGGTGATTAGCCTCCTTCATGTGCAGGAGTGGAGGAACGCATGGACAGGGAGAGTGTTTGTTGTTGGGCACCTGGGGTGAAAAGCAATTAAAAGGAAATAGGTTGAATTTAGCTTTTAGGATCATCAGACCTGTTAATGTCTGTGCATTGGGTCAAGGTGTTACACACTGGCAGACCAACACTTGGGTTAGAATGATAAAAAAGTCACAATGGTTTTAGTCAAATATTTTAAGTGTACATGATCAAAAGCAGCTCATATAAGAACTCTGTGGTGCCTCAGTTGTTTGAAATATGTGATTTTACTCCTTTAACCACAATCTCCAAAGCGCTCATATCGTCCGTAATGAGAGTCCATCAATTTAAATCCCACACATGTTGGCAGTTCAATATAAGGAACAAGTCAGAAAATAAGGCTGTGTCTGGAGAATTCTGTCAGGTTTTGGCCGCAGAAGGAGATGTTTTCACAAACCGCTTTTCCTCCCTCCAACCATCCACCTGATGATGACCCATCTCCACAGGTCTTCCCACCTCCGCCTTCTCACAGTTTCTGTCCACACTTCTTTCTGTGGTTCCTAAGCCATGAAATAAATGTGTGGGTGTGACGAGAGCAAAAAAAAAAAAGTGAAACGCATAGGATCCAGGTTTTAGACAGAGTAAATTCATGCACAATGTCCCAGAAAGTCTCTTAAAAAAATAAAACTTGATAGAATTGGTTAAAAATATGAGCCCTAAAGTACAACTAAAGCATAACTAACACAAAGACACCAGAGATTATAAAATTTGGATATGGGCCTGGGTCTATACATACAAAGATTCTCAGAGTCTTCTCAGAGACCTCCTGATTTAGCCTAAGAAAACTCAAACAAGGAGTTAACAGGAATTCCTGTCTAAGTGAGATCTGGTTGTCTTCTGATTGGTTGTTGTTGTTGTTGACAAACAACTTAATGGAACATTACTGACACCATTTGGTATGGAATAGGACCACTAATATCTTATGGAAGCAAAATTTTATGAAAGATCTGAGAAATTTGGAAATTCTGCTATTTTTATTAATATTGTGTCACTTGGGATTCCTTCTCTGGTTTCTACTGAACCAAGCAGAAAGAATCCAACGTATTTTGTATGTTGGCAGTTTTTAATATTAGAACCACTAATGTCTTTTTCTTTTTTTTACTGAAAATTATGAATGGCATTTCAACTACCTAAAGAAAACCATTCTGTTTACTGCAAGTCTGGCTGGTACAACTATAGGAAGCCGTAGTGCTTATTCTGCACTACAGAGGTGAAATTATAAGGACATGGAACATAATCAGTGTATAAGCCATTAAATAATGGTGCTTATACCTGGCATTATGATGTTAGATGATGAAGTTATGTGACAATCCTGGACAGAGAGATTTACTCAGCAATCCAACACTACAAAATACATTGTGAAAGATGGCAAATGCTCAAAGCACATCAGCAAAATAACGCAAAAGGTCATAAAGAATGGAAAATATGAAAGCTGTGAGTGACATGGCCAAGTATATCGCGTTATGTAAATCTAACAAAACAAAACAGAAAGAGCAAGCGTGCAAACTGTCCCCTGTAGCAAAGCACAGCTGAAACCACTCTACATAAACTTTATAAAAGGCTGGATCCTCCAAAAGAAAGAAATCTTTGTTTTACAAAGGATTTAAAAGCTGTCTTTAAATGTAAATCTAAGAATGATTCCTGGTGGAGAGGTCTGTGGTTTTAATATAACATGACAGATTAAAAAGGTGAATACCCTGCAGCTAAACATATGCAGATAGTCCAATTCAGATCTATGTGGGATGGATCAGTTGAATTAGTTTCATTCTACTTCATTGTCAGTCGATCCCTTAAGTTATTCCCAGCCTAGAAGGGGAACATAGTCATGTGTATCCTGGAGTTTATTCTAAATGGGAAATCTCCGGAGGACCCAGAAGGCATCTCAATCTTGCTGTTGTTGAATTTCTTGCTCTATATACTGACAGGGTTATTTTGTCAATGGAAACTTGTGGTGCCAACAGTAATGGCATTTTTGCATGTTATTTCCAGCACCTCACGAAGGTCTGTTGTTTTGACTGAACGGAAGAGTTACCTCGCTTTTTGATCAATAACAAAAGGATCTTGTAAAGAAAGTTTTTAATAAGCTAAACCGTATTTTACTTAAAGGTAAGTTAGTTGCACCAATTACAAAATGAACCAGTAATTATAACAACATATTGATCCCATACAACACAGGGCTACCAAGTGTCGCCTGGTTTAATTAAGAAATGATTGACAGTTTGGAATCCTCCGCAATGGTCCTGGTCTGAGTACAATAAATCATGGAAGTTAATACTCCCTTTGCTTTGCTTTGGTTTGAACAAGCACTTCTACTTCCAATACTGTCTCCCTAGATGCATAATCAGCTGTCAAACCTAACTTATTTACCTAGTGCTTTTTAAGCACTTGGGACAGGGTGAGGTGTAATTCAAAAGGTACCAAACTACAAAACCTTACTCCAAGACCGTTTTTTTCCCGAGCGTCTGGATTTCTTCTTTCCATTGACACTGATTGACGTTGCGAGCGTGATGTGTGCATGGTGGACCATGCAGCTACGTGCCTGTTGCCAGGGTTTAGAACCTTAAATTTGCAGCCCCAAGAGTACTCAGACACACACACTCACACACATTATATCCACATGCACCTCTACACCTGCTTGTCCAGTTCTGCACACACCAAAGGGAGGATGAAAAAAAAAAAAAAAAGACCTAAGAAAAAACAGAAATGACCTGCACGCGTCATAATGAGTGCGGGCCGGGTGTCTGGCATTTACCTCAAACCATTTCGTTTTCCCGCTGCTCTCTCTGGAGGGCTTTAAGTCCACCGCCCGTTAACGGCTGAAGTGTGGATTTCCTGTCAAATAAGGGTTAGAGCCCAACAAAAGTCCCCTACTCTCGTACCTAAACGGGATCATTTACAGCTGCCCCACTTAAACACACACACTTCATGTCTTACAATGTCCCAAATGGGATGTATACCAGATCTGTAGTGCTCAATGTTGTCTTTGTAGTGAGCATATTGAGCCTTTATGGTACTTTTAAACTCCAGTATCAGTGTGAGATCCCTATAATAAAGGTATTGTAAATTTCTGTGATGCAGTGGACTTTATCCAGTCATATCCTTAAACTATATCCTGTAAAATGGCTTTATAAGGTCAGCCTCAAACGTTCCACTGGAATATGCCATGAACAGACTCTTGGCACCGTTTCTTCCCTCATAATCTGTTTATGCTTTGAGGACTGTTCGACCAGGACAAACATTCCCCCAGTCACTGACAGATATTTTTCATCTCTCTCAAGATTGGATTTTCATGAGAGTCGTCAGCTCTTTTTGTAGCAGTGTCACCAAACTAGGTCTGGGTAATATGGTCTCATATTTTTCACTTTTGGCAGATTTTGATCTCAGGCTGTTTAGATTGATTGTGTCTGTGCACAGCAATTTTATGTCTCGCCACATTCTCTTTTAGATTTTGGTCTGGGGTTAAGCTGGGTTAAAGTTAACTGGTTGTCTGTGGGATGGATGGGTTTAGTATAGAAATAAGGTGAAATGCTTTGTTGTCTGGGCTGATCAGAGTGGAGAAGTACAGGTCAGGGTAAAGGTACTCTACTCAAGGGCTGGCAATCTACAGCTTATAGATGTTTCCCTATTTTATTCAAGTCCAACAGACTTGAATAAAATAGTTGAATCAACTCTTCTGTGAAGTCAAATTCTCCAAAGTCCTGCTAATGATCTCACGTATTTCACAGGTGTGATGAGGCAGGATGAGTACCCTAGGGTTAGGATTTTAGCTTCCTGGGAGTGTTTCTGAATCTCTGGGAGGAGATCCTGAGACAAACCCAGAAATTACTGGAAGGAAGTGTACATCAGTTATGGCCTGGAACGCCTTGGATCACAAGAATAAGCTCACACTGTTCCTAGGCAGAGTAATGTCTGAGTTTCCCTCCTGGGCTCATGGCCTGATCTTATAAATGGGAGAATATTTCACCAAAAAGGTGTGGAGGAAACTAGTGAATAAAATATAGAATGTGATAGCTGCACTGTTCTGTGATAGATTTATTTTCCTGTGACAGAGGCTCAGGGAGTGAAGGTGCATCCCTGGGTAAAAATATTTTCCGCAGGTGAGAATTTACAGCTTAACAAGACAATAACCTTGAGAATATTAACTCATTCCTCTATTTTCCATGCCTCATTTGTCTTGTGCAGGAGCTTCTTCAAGCTGCCTCTAGCTATAGGTGTGATCTAATCTGGATGGTGTCAGATTTTAACATGGCACCATCTACTATCTAACCTGGATGGTTCGATCCAGGGTAGGTAAAAGTCAACATTTAGTTGTTCCAAGCATTAACATTTAGTTTACTTTTACCCAACTAAATGTTTAATCCTGCACATGCTTAGCCATTATCCCAAGGTACTGTTTAACACTCATCACTTTCTGTCAAACTTAGTTGTTCTTAAACATGTGGAGAACTTGAACATAACTTTAAATTTCTCCTAGAGGCAAGAAACAGCATCAAACTCACACTTCTGTAAATCTTCATCTGGAACCATGACTTGACATTGGTTATGTATTTTCATATTAATCTTCAGATCCTTTACCTCTGATAGAGAAGAAAAAAAGCTGCTAAACACTATGTAGTGCACCATTTAATGAATGAGTGGCCAACTCTAACACGGGGGTGGTTAATGCTTGAATCGGATGATCGTGAGCGACCCTATGTCTCTGACACAGAAAGTTTCCCATATTTCCTATGTATTTTCAGTAGAAATGCTCAAGCCTCAAATCAGTTTGATTGATTGAAGCTTTATCAAAACCAGGATTTCATAGATTTCTTTGTTTGTTTCAGTTGGCAAGAGTTTCGTGTCGAGCTCTCGCAAAGCCTTTCAATGTGTTCTCGGACCTCTCGCTGAGCTATGACTGCTTGTTTTGCCAATCCATTATGTCTGCGATCCCTCTCTGGTTCTGCTTTAGATATTGTGAAACTAGCTAATTCTCTGGGGATGCAATCAATACTTTAGACCAAGTGCTCTTCTGGCGCTCCATGTAAAGAATCCCATCTGTCTTTTCAACTGAGCCAAAGGGAGGATCAGTGAGGAGACACACCAGAGACCTTGTCAAAAAGATCCCGTCTGATGATAATAGGTCTAGCACCTAACAACATCATTATCTTCACAACTTCTTTATTCCTTATCTGGCATAACAAAGAGAAATTAAGCACAGGCTTCCAATTGTTGTTGGCTCATGGAAGGTCTTTGCCATCAATAAACTCTTACAAGACAACTTTACTACTTGTCAACTTTGCTACAGTCCAAGGTGAATGAACTTTGAGATTTAGCGAGTCCCATCTAAAAAGTCGCACTACGCTTTGAAAAGATGTGGTGACACATGAGTGCTAAACAAGATCAGTCAAAAGTTTAAATGCATTAAACAAATGACTGAATGACACTACACCATGCAGCCACTTTAAAGCATTGTAAAAGTAGCAGTAGGATATATAACATTCTATTTATTGTAATTTTTTTTTTTTTTTTTTTTTTTTTGTAACTCACATATGGTAAATTTATTAATATATCCAGATATATAATATTCCCAACTCTCTTTTCTGGAGTGAAGTGGAAGATTTTCCTCAATTTCTCATTTTCACTTTCCCAAGATAAATCTTATTACATCTGATCCAGGGATGTGCAGGCGACAAATCTGAAGCAACTGTGTGATATTATAGGCCAAGACCACAGAACGTTTCTGAGAACTTGTTAAATCAATGGAACAAAAAAAAGATAAGGTTCTTCTGAAAGGAATAAGAGTCCATCTCGATTCCCATGCAAGGTGTAATTAAGCAAAAAAAAAAAAAAGCAGTTAAAAATAATAAAGCTCAAATAAATCACATTCAGCCTTCTGAGTTGTGTGTAAAGTTCACACCGGAACTGTTATCAGATTTTGCAAAAAAAAAAATGCGAGGTGAAAACGACAACAACAAAAAAAAAATTGGTTTTATTTTGAAAACGTCTTCCGGAAACAGCGTGCTGCAGCGTGAAGGCTTTGACAGCGGTGAGGCAAAGAGGAGGGCATGGTGCGGGTGGGGGGTGCTTCCAAACTTTTGGCGAAAAGGGGGTTGAGCCGAGGACGTGTGTGGCTTCTGAGGGGGAAAAGTAGCATCCGTGTGAGGAAGGCGAGTCTCCTGCAGATCATCAGTCTCTCTGTGGACTTGAACCGGCAGCCGTGTCAGTCGCTCTGTTGATCCGGATTCTACTCTGATCCCTGAAGTCTGGACCCAACCATGAGTGCAAACGTGTGGATTTACCAGGTTTTGGTGTGCGTTGTGGTGATTTTTGTGCATACAGGTAATAATTGTGAAGTTTGGATTTTGTTGCATTTGCTTTTAAAATTAAAAAAACAGGCAAAAAAAAAAATTAGATGGCATGGAGTGCATGTTTAATTTCACATTCAAGTCATAAATGTAGAAAGAATTCAAATATTTGTCTAAAAATTCTAATATCTGAAAATTGCTCGTTATTTTCCTTTGAAAATGGAAGAAACTTTTTTGTTTTAACAACTTTGTTTAATTTTATTTGAGCAGATAATTTAAACTGTTTCAACTATGAAATTTCCTAACATGTCAATTGGCAAAAAAAGCTTAAACTGCAAATAAATTGACAGCGTTGATATTAAATCAGCACATCAGCTGATTTTACAACCTTCCCCTGAAAGATTTTTAAACAGTTCATCATTAAACATTAAACATGACTCTGAGCTGCAGAGAAGATGCCTGAAACATGCTGTGATTTATCACTGCACCCGCCTTCAATTAAATGTATCCAAATGAGCCGGGTGTAAATTATTGGTTATCTGAACGCTTGTCCCAGCTCACATCTGTCCAGCCAGAAAGGTCAACAAGTAAAGCACTGTGTCTGTAGTTACCACCTCTAGGGGTGTTGACCCTGACCTTTGACCGCACCAGAGGTGGGAACAGTAAAAATGTGCACCGGGGTGCACACCGGGGTGTTTGTGCATCTAGATAGAAATGATGTGTGAAACGGAGCAAGAAGCAAGGCATTACAAAGCAGGGAGTGAGTGTGTATGCGCATGTGTGTGTGTGTGGGTGTGTGTGTGGTGGACTGGGGTGGAAGGAGGTTAACATCTGGCTGCTCGATACTCCAGCACATTTGCACCCTCCAAAACAGATGTATTGTCTGCTTAATTCCCAGACAGAGCCTCTAACCTGCTTCTTTCCTGTTTTTCTTGTATGGCAATGCGCCTGGAAAGTGAGCATTTCTGAAACAGCCACAAAAATGTTGTCATCCATTGAGGCAAATCATTTTTGAACGTAGGTTCCACCACCATGCTTCAACATGGTGGCGGAACCATCATGCTGTGGTTCAGGGAAGCTGATCGGATGCAGGGTAAACCTGGAGGAATTACACTGCTTTAGATTCACCTTCCAGACTCACCTTAACATGCAGCCAGAGCTATCTGAAATGATGCAGGTCATCATTTCAGTGTGTTGGAATAATCAAAATTCATCCCTGAATCCAAGTCAGAATCAAAACCAGGTAATTGATGTGCGTGCAATCCTTCTCCAAGCTGAACAGGAGCTTCTATGAGTTCATTTGTGATTGTTGCGAGCTTTGTAGGGGACACAGGCAACATGTGGTGGAATGTTCTCTGATCAGATTTGACCAAAACTAAACTATTTAGCCTAATTGCAATGCAGTATGTGTGGGGGAAAAAATTAACAGTACGCATCCTATTCAACGCACCATTCCTACAGTGAGAAATGGTGGTGGCAGCGTCATGGTGAGGAGCTGCTTCCGCATAAAAACTGGTGTGACTTGAAGGGAAGATTTTTTTTTTTTTTTTAGCTGAAAAGAGGGCAAGTTGTGCACAATTGAGGATGGAAAGTGGTTGAGGCAGGGGGCGGAGCTTCACCTTTTAACAGGGAAAGAGAGTGAACTGCCAGATCAATCTATATTCATGTGGTAGACTGGTTCAGTCAAACGATCTCCAACTTAAAGTAACATTTTCGGTCCGCCACCATTCCCTCCCCACCCACATTTTTCAAATGTAAATTTGAACCTGTTTGGTCTAATACGGCTGCCTCTTCCCATTAAATCCTGTCACTGTCGCCTCCTCTTTCGCTCCCCCCCCTTCCCTCCAAGCACCTTTTATCCTTATCCTCATGCTTTAACAAAATACTTGGGAGATATGTGGAGATAGCAGGGGTCTGAGTGCAAGGAGAGGAAGAGACTAAGTGAAATCTAATTGAGCGGCCTGGCCAGACATCAGGGCTGGAACAACACGGTGATGACTGCCAGATGTGGTCCAGTGGAGCCCAAACATTAATAACATGTCCTCCCCTAAAACCATTTTCAACCACGACAAGCCTCTAAACGGTCCACAGTTTACAGAATCCTAAGTACACACACAGCGTCTTGTGTTGGGTCTTGGCACCGGGGCATGCGGCTGTAACTCGGTAGCAAAAGATTTTCCCGGATGATTTATGTCGCACTTGCCTTTAATTACAAACTTAAAGTTTAAAGGTGCCTGGGAGCACTAGAAAACTACAGTTGCGGCAGAACTCAATCCGGCTAAAGGAAGAACTTTTTTCCCTTTTCCAGAGCAGGTAAAAATGAATGATTCGTGTCACGAAATGTTCGTTCTAAAATATGATGCTGTCCTATTTCTGAACCCTTCATGATCCCATGTGCATTGTGCCACATTTTTGCAATGATAGACTTCTCTTTTGATGTGCTTCTTCCAAAGAAACTCCTTTCAACAAAGCTCTATAAATAAGGCAAGAAAGAAATATAATGGGTCCATTTGCTCTGCCGACAGCTTGACGGTTCATTTTCCACACACACTGTGTTTTCTTTTTTTCTTTTTCTTACGTTTCCAAAAGCCGAGAGGCTATACATTAAGCATCATACATAAAAATCTATCTTTTTATTAGAAATTTCAAGTTTCTCTGGCAAGCAGGGTCACTGAATGAAAGTTCTGGTTGCTCAATATAAAAAAAAATAAACGAAAAGTCAGCATTGTTAAACAGCAGGACTTCTTATAAGTCTTTACCAACGCTTACAAAATCGCGAATGCAAGATTATGAAATTGCTTTCCGTAGGAGTCGTGATAACTCATAAATACATCACTAACTTAAAACTGAACCGTGCCAAATATGACACAATTGGGGCGGAGGGGAGAAGACCTCAGCCAGTAAAATATGAGATCTGCTTTCATGAGGGTATCCAATGCAGCATATGAGCTTGTTGACAGGTGTCACTTTCCTTTGTCAGTCCTCACACCTCGAGACAATTTAGCTTCGGATGCACACATGCTTTTTGAACAGGGCTTTAATCCCCGAGAACATTTCACTTTTGTTCTTCTGACATTCTCTGGAAACCAGCTGGCATAGAAGGGATTAGACGTCTGCTGCTTCCAGAAAACGCAAATATGAAGCGGTTTCCTTGAATCTCTGCTGGAGAACACGGCACCGAATGGCAAAGATTGTAAAAAGAATCGGCTCTGACAGGGATTTGCTTGCCACTTTTTAAATCAACTTGCCTTTGCTGCTGTGCCAGCGGTTTGCTGCAAAATTGCCACTGAAAATTTGATGAATGCGTCTCCTGAAATGTGCCAAACAAGTTGCAGAATATCACAGGAAAGATTGCACAATGTACAGAGAGGCAATAACCGTTAAAGCGGAGACGTTTTTGAGTCATGCCTTTGAATGTGATAAGGTGTTTTGGGTGGTGATAAAATAAACAATGCAGAAGTTCAGACTTGTTTTTTTTAAATGCCAGTAACCTTTTAGAGTTCATTTGAGTTAACTGAGATTCCAAATAAGAAATGTTCCTCAGGTCTTAAGAGGTGTGACCATAAATAGCAAAGTTTGTTGCTGCACTAAGTAATACAGCAAATACTTCTGGAACTTATCAGTAATTTTCAGGATTAAGTCAGACACCAGCTGACTTAATTAGCTGACTTAATGAAAATGTAACTCCTTAAATTTCTCCTAAAAATATAAGCCCAGTTCCTGTAAGAGAGTTTTTGAATAAGCTCTCTGAGGAAACAAATTCTTATAACAATCACATCTCTGTGCATTTTAGGTTGCTGTCAAAAACCCCGTCGTCAGTCTTTACAGAAGTATGAAAAGAGTGAGAACCACATGCTGATTTGCACAGACTGTCCTCAAACTCCAGTGGTACAAAATAGCCGCTCACAAGAGCACTGCGCGCGAAAATGCAAGAAGAAAAACTTCATTTGCAGGTGAGTCACAGCTTCTTGTTTTTTTTTTTTTTTTTTTTTTTTTTTTCATCTTTTCTCTGAATTCACTTGATTTCCCTGCGTCGCGCCACTGTCCCTCCTCCCATGCGTCTGGTTGTATTTACATATTTTTGTTGTTTATCATGTGTTCATCTTTCAACTGCTTCCCCTGTGTGTGTGCGCGCGTGCATGTGTGTGTGTGTGTGTGTCCGCAGAGCTTTCAACTTTCAAAAGGACAACAGGAAATGCCACTTGCTTCCTTTTGACCGTTTCACCCACGGTGCGCAGAAGCAGGCCAACATCAACTTCACTTTATGTGAGAAAAAAGGTAAATGTTATCGTTTCCAGAGGCACGTTGATGTTTTTCTCATGAGAACAGTGGAGGAGCGAAGGATTTGCTCAAGTTGTTTGTAGTGGTGACACATATGTGTTAGTTCGTTAAGTCGAAGGTGTTTGCTTTCCCTGTTGACATTTTCAGAAGACATGAATCTCTTTACGCCCAGCAGTTGACTCACTCTGGTGTGGAAAGCCAGCGCTTAAACGTCTCGGCTTAAGTGGAGCATAAATAAAAAATAAAAATAATAATAATAATAAAAAAAAAAACATTGCTTGCTTACACCCATCACAAGAGCTTTGCCTAAAATGTAAGCTGTTGAATCTATCACTTTAGAATTTATTGTGGAATTTACAAAAGCTTCCTCCTGTGACATTTAATGAACTTCTGGGACTTGAGATAACTAAATGCTCTCAGGAGAAATATCTCCTTTTGACCATACTTGGGCAACTATGTCTGAATCGGTTCCCGGCAGTTTTAACGTTTTGGCACCTGTTCGCACTTGGTACAATGACAGAACATTCAAAACCTGACGTCTTCCGATGTCTCCTGTACCTTCTGTTCTCTCAGAATATATTAGAGAGTGCATCAGCGGCACCAAGGACAACTACAGAGGGAGGAGATCTTGGACGAAGTCAAACATCACTTGCCAAGCTTGGTCTGATAATAACATCAATGAACACACGTGAGTCCTCTTTTTATCCTGTAGCCTAACAGAAGGCCATGCTCACACTTTGATGTTTTCATCATTTTAGAGAAAATTGTGGCCCATTCGTCTTCTTAGAATAATTTTTTATTCAGCCACGCTGAAGGGTTTTCAGGCATCATTCTCATTTCCCTTCATGATATTTCTGGTTGGAAGCAAAAATTGTCACACGAATACCTCCATGTTTGACTTTTTGTGTAATGCTCTGTTTAATGCTGCAGCCATTTGGCACTAAATGTAGCATCACTCTTGTCAGTCTGAATTATTTTCCTTATAGTCTTGGTGACTCTTCGTTAATTGGTAAACTTTTTCACTGTTCTTGCCAGTTCTCTTTCTCTGTTGGTTTGACAGGCTTGCTTCTGTAATAGATGACTTTTTTTTTATTATTTGAAAACTGTATTTTGTTTCTGCTTTGGATATTTTTGTCTATTTAATTTAAGACATGTATGACAAAAGCAAAATAAGAAATCTCTATGGGGAAAATATGCTTTCACTGCTATTATTTTTAGTGATTTAGTGTGATTGTTTCATAAAAAAGTTCTGGTTCCTTGCTCACCAGACATTGTGTTGATCATACACTTCCTCTTGCTAAAATTTCCGTAGATTAAATCCAAAAAGCTTCAAAGCTCACATCTTTTTTTAGACTTCCAGCTTCTTCCAGGATGCTTCTTGTATTTTTCTCTGTGCCTGATACTGAACAGACCTCAGTATCTGATTTATTGTTACTCGGTTCATCCCCTTCCACCTCAGGGGTTAAGGGAAGGTGGAGGCTCAGAGACCGTTGAACGTTTATCCAGAGTTAAGTCAGATTTCTTTCAACACATGTAGGGATGTCCTCCCTGTTGACTTTTTTTTTTTTTTTTTTTTTACTCTGCTGCACCAGAGGCCATCAGGTGTATCCCAGAGATGTTTTTTCTCGTCTACAATAGGGCGAGATGAGTGACTTTGCAGAGATGGATCTTTGCCAGCTTCTCATTAGCGGTGCTCATTAGTTACAAGACATTTTAACTGTGGCAGAGAGGGGATTTGGGAGACGGGGTAATAACAGTTTGAAGAGGTGCAGAGTGAATAATAGAAGCGGAGCAGAATAAAATAAAGAAGGCGCAAAGATTTATAGACTGAAGTCATTTTTTTGTCCTGTGTCCAGCTAAGTTCACTGAGTTACAAGCATACTGAGAGAATACACAGGTTTGCTCACAATTAAAACAGATTGCAGTGTGGCTCCTCTCCTGTTCTGCACTGCCCCGGTCCTGTCATCACTTTCCACAAGCAGTGGTTAACATAAGGAAACCTTTGTCATCGTTTATTTGACACATGGTCTCCATGCTCTACTCAAATAGAAGTGGACCTCTAATGTCAAATGTTCAAATAAGAGATTAACTGAAGGGAGATTTAGTACCACTGTGGGCATACCCAGCATGGGACTGTCCTGCTGTGTGAGAATTACCACCCCAAAGAACAATGTGCCATTTGAGTTTCAGGTAACTATTATTTTCATGCTTGGCTTATTAAGGTGGTGGGGAGGAAGTATTTTCTCAGGAGGTACCCGTCAAGGAGTGGAACTTCCACCTGTTGTCTGTCTTTGAGGCGTTTAGTTGAAAACAGTGTCGGCCAGTCAAGCATGGAGAATGTGCAACTCCTTCTTGTTTTACATGAGAACTTGAGGTTGATTTAGCCCTCTCGTTTGTGGAGATCCACAAATTAGTGAAACAAGTTTTACAATATTTTGAACTTTAAAAAGAGACGTTGCGTGTTAAGTGTGATCAATCCGCAAGCATCTGTTTGGTTGAAAGAAGATTTTATGATGTAAAAACAGAGAGCTTGTTTTTTTATGCACAGCATTTTGAATAAAAACATCAGAGATGGTTAAGTTTAATGAGGCTTCAGTGTTTGTAGGCAGCCATTGTCGGTCTTCCAAGACAACATGGTCAATATTTTGCCAGTTCTGGCTTTTCTTAGCTAATGATTGCGTAGCAAAGCAAAAGCCGGTAAAAGATGTTTCCCCTTCTAATATTTTCAATGAAAACAAAACATAGGGAGTTTTGGTGAATATTTGTGAGCTTTAAAAGTATTTGGAGGTAGACTTAATTTATGCGTTGTAGGGGCATATGCTATAGATTCAGTTGGTAGATTTATATAAGTGTTATTTTGCATGGCTAATAATAGCCAAACAATGCTAAAGATGGCAGAATGTGTTGGCTGTGGGAAATTTTTCAGTTAAAAGAAAGTGAAAAATTACACTATTCTATGTAATTTCAATAAGCATTCAAATTCTTCTATCCATTTTTTAATGTGAATGAAACAGTGAGTGCAATAGTTAATTGAGCTAAGAAAATCTTACTTAACATTACTTCCTAACAACAGTTGGTCAGTAATTTTTTGCATTTTTTTCCTATTTTAGAAGAAAATATGGCATGAATATTTAGTTTATGTGTTTTGGTTTGTATCCTGAATTTCTAAATTGTTTTGTAATTATATTTGTGCATATACAACAAGGTTATAATAACCTAAAGGGAGTTAGTTTTTCCCACCGAAATCATTAGTTCACCTGAGATACAGAGTTTGTTGTAAATTCTGTTCAGACATTTTGCAGCAGTTACTTCAGGCCCAGATTTCATCTACAGTGTTATCCAAAATCAAGCCAATATGTGTTGTTGGCTCAAAGAAGGAAGCATGTGTGCATAGTGTCTGACTGCAGTCCAATGGGAACAGATTTTGGCAAAATGATGAATAACTGGCCAACATCTGTTAGCAAAACATCATTACAGCTAACTTGCTCCCATGCTGCAGCCTTTTCTGTTCTCCCTAAACTTTTACTTAAAGTGGGAAAACTCATGATTCCGTTTCTAAATTAACAACACAGCATTTCTGATAGAGTCCTACAGTGGACTAAGTTTGTGAGTTACACAAAACAGATGTGGTCTTTGGCCCTAAGCAAAGATTTATGCTGTTTTGAAGCAAGTGTTTTGTTTTAGTAACATGCATAAATGAGAACGTAGGACGGAGAATCTCAGCATGACCGTGAGGTTGAATGGTTTTTGTTTTTGTCCATTTTCACTGTCACACTCGTTTTATTTGCTAAGTTAAAGACTAAGTTTACGTCCATTATTAGATGGAATGATGTGCATAATCAGTGAAACCTTGAAAAGCTATACAATAGGCCTACAAGGAAGTGTTTAAACAAGTTACAGAAGGAAGAACTTTGTTTTTTTTCTGTTACTCGTTGGACAAGATTTTTAAAATTTTCTCACGCTTTCCTTTTCAGTTCTCATTCATTCGTTTCATATTGCCTCTCTTTGGTAGAGTGAGTCTGAAGCTTTCCCCTCTGTCGTCAGTCGCTGTCTTGTGTTCTGCATGAATCAGGGAGTGTTGACGTGTCAGGTTTTTATCATCCGGCCGTAGGAGAAGATGAATTTTACGCACTGTCCATTTGGCTTTGGGTTCTTTGCCGCCCCTTTTTTTCTACACCATGTTTGCACGTGATGCTATTTTTTATTTCTAACACTTTCCTTGACACTAATGTAGTGTAACAGTTGACAGAGAAGGATTACCTTTAAATGCGCTCAAAGGTGGCCGGCGGAGGAGCTGCTCAGGCTGCTCCAACTGGCCCGTAGCGTAACTCTGTTCTGCTGCTAGTTACCGTGCTGTGACATTTGAGCTGCTTCACACATCACAGAGTCTGGAAATGGTTGGAATTAGTAATGTGATTATGCAAAAGGTGCTAACATGGAGATGAGAGACGTATTGATGACTTTGTTTGCATTTGATTGCTATGAGAGATCATTCCAGGATGTAAAGAAAACGTAGCCCGCTCAGACTGCAGGTGCTTGAATTTCACAGAGTTATGCATGTAACATAATTAAGTTTCCCTTTAAATTTATTTGAGTTGTTATGGGCCGCACTTGCAGGCCATTGTGATACTAAAAACACGGCTGCTACAAGCAAGCGTGCAAGCACTCCTAAAATTTATTTTTACGGCTCATGCTATCGGTTAACACCTTCAGCGATGTCTGTCTGTGCCTCCTTAGGTTTTACCCAGACAGGTACCCAATGCAAGACCTGAGGGAAAACTTCTGCCGGAATCCCAACAACGACCCTGGTGGTCCGTGGTGCTACACCACAGACCCCAATGTACGAGCTGAGGAGTGTGGAATACCACAGTGTTCACAGGGTAAGACGAAATCTCCTCTGTGGACAAAATGTTTCAGTTTAAGTAAAGCCAAAATCGAGAGGCGCTCAAGAGTTTAATTAATGTTTGCCTAGTTTATTGTTTCTCTATGCCTTAGGTTTTGTTTGCTTTCGTGAAAAGGGGAAACAACGTTTTGATAATTATTGTTTCTTTGTTGGCAGAAGTTTGCATGAGGTGCAATGGAGAGGATTATCGAGGCAAAGTGGACCAAACAGAAAGCGGCAAGGAGTGCCAGAGGTGGGACTCAAAATGGCCTCATGCACACCCGTTCCAGCCCAAAAAGTAAGCTGAAATCCACAACGTTGATCTTTCTCACAGACACCAGCACACACCCATGACAGATGCTTGAATAAATGACGCTAATGCTCAGGAGAGGTAGACCTCACCAGTTGTTATGACTTACTTCCCACCCGACTTCCTTTTCTCCCTCTTTTCACTCGCTCCCTGCAGGTATCGAGATAAAGACTTAAGGGACAACTATTGTCGTAACCCAAATAACCGTCTGCGGCCCTGGTGCTACACCATGGATCCCAGAACTCCGTGGGAGTACTGCAACATTGCCATGTGTGGTAAGGGTGTTTTATATCTCCAGCTGGGAGTTTTGTTGACTAAAGTCTTCAAAGAAAGTATGACAAGACCAACTGATTGTTTTTGCTCTGATTTATGACTAGATTTTTCTCAACATCTTTCACGCTCCTAGCCTTCAAACAATGTGTCACACAACTGTGAATCTGTTAAAGGATTCAGAAGTAGACACAGTCCTCTTTTTTTGGTTTTGTGTCACCAGCAGGTTTTATCATTGAAGTTGTTTTGTGGTTTTGGTGGTTGTCTGAAAATATAGTTCCCCCTTGAGAAGTCTTGGAAGTCGTCGTTTAATGTGGTATTTGGCTTAAGATCCTTCCACCTCAACAAGGAAAAAGCAAATATGTTGTTTGTTACTGGGATCGTCTGCCTGAATAAAGAGATTGAAAATTGGACAGTGACAATGAAGGCCACTGTACCAACATGTTTCACATGGTAAAGACATAAATACCCTTTGAACTTTTTTCACATTTTGTGACATTACATACGCAAACTTGTATGTACTTTGTTGAGATTACGTGACAGACCAACACAAAGTCAGGCCTATTTAGTGTATGAAGAGAAAGGAAAATTATTATTATTTTTTTTTACAAATGAACATCAGAAACTTGAATGGTGTGTATTTATTTAGTCCATTTTAATGGAATAGCCCAACATAACCCCTAATTAGAGAAGACTTAAGAGGTATTTCTTCATAATTTGGCCATTATGAGAAAGTAACAAGTGTTGAAACGTCATAAGACACTCTATTTCTAGTTTGCCGCAAGCTGTTTTAAGCAAATGTCATCAGGTGTGCTGTGGTGGTGCAGCAGCAAAGCATGACCCAAGTATTGAGGCCTTAGTCCTCGTGGCAGTGGTTGCTGTTTCGATTCCCGGCTTGGAGACATTTGCCGCATGTCTTCCTCCTCTTTCATCAACCTGTTTCCTGTCGAACTACTTTCAAATAAAGGCCAGTAGAGCCAACAAAACCTAACAGTACACCATTATCACAGTGAAGCACTGTATCAGCAACTGCATGCTGTGGGAATGCTACTCTTCAACAAGTTCAAGGAAGTCGGTTTGAGTTGTCAGGAAAATAGATGGAGCAATGATTTCGTTTTCTTGGTGTACAAAGTTTACATAGACATATAAAGACTTGCAGCTGTAGCTTCAACAAAAAAAGGAGTGGTTCTACTAAGTATTGACTAAGGCAGCCTGAAACATGTGTCACTTTTTCCCCTTTCATAATAGAGCACTACCTTGTGTTGATGTGTCACCGATAATCACCCCAAAACACACCAAATTTTGTGGTTTTCAAAAAACAAAATGTGAGAATGTCCAGCAGACATGAAGAGGCTTGCATGGTAATGTGGGCTCTGAAAGGGGACAGTGGCTGTTAGTGGCATGAACGTTGGGTTTGAATCACAACATTTAGAGACAATTTAATGTGAAAGGAGGAAAGCGAGTGCAGATGCTTCCTCCAGGGTCTTGGGGGGGGGGGGGTCAGCGAATGGTGTGATGAACATGAAAATGATGTGAATCATATGCTACGGCCCTCACAGACACTAGACTTCAACCTTACTTAACAGCAGTCGGAGACTTTGGACTTTCTGACGTCTCAGGCAGAGCTCTGTCGTCTTTAATCAACGCACAAATTGAGAATAGATCTGCTGGAAATGGTGTTTCATCAGAAAGTAAATGGAAATAATTTTGGAGAAACCTTACGGACCTCCAGTTGTTACACACCTGACACACATTATTAGGGTAGAGGTGAATAATATAACTTCACTTGACTCAGATTACATTTGGCTTTGAGTTTGATTTGACAGCATTTGGTCTTCAGAGGTAAAAGACGGATGGAACAAACGTTCATGTCATTAGCAAATTCTTCCTTTCTTTTGTCAAAACGCTCTGCTGTCCGCATCCTCTAAACACGTAACGTATTTCTCTCTTCGTCAAACACACGCACACACACATGTACTTTACAGTACAGCTTATGATTTACGGCGAGGACGGAGGTTCTTCATTTGTCCAGATGTGTGCATCCCTCAATGCCTGCCCTCAGTGAGATAAAAACCACTGACCTGTACTGTGCGGAGCACACAGACACTGGCATGCGTTACATCAATCCAAAGAATCCCTCTCTTCCTATCCGCCTTGTCGTTTCTGCCTCAAAACATTCCCGTTCCTCCTCCATCTTCCCTCATCTCGTCTGTCAAAGGCTAAAGAAACAAAGACAGGGTTCCAGAGGGGAGAAGTGCCGCTACCCCTGCACTGCTAAAAGTTAAATTCCATCTGAAAATGTTTGAAATAGTTTGCTGATGGTTGAAGTGGCTCAAAGCTGACTGGCAACGGTGCAAAGGCATTTGTAACTCCTGAAACTTCTTAAATTTAGTCAAATTACAAAGCAAACTTTGATGTGTTACATTAAGATTTTAGATGCGTCACTGTTGTTCACCCTCTCTGGACTGGTACTGTGTACAACATTTCACTGCAATTCCAGCTGCAGGTCTTTTGGGATGTGTTTCTATCAGATTTGTACATCGATGGGCTAAACCAGCCGTCTTCAAGACTCGACCTCAGGGGCCAGTGTCCTTCAGCTTTTAGACGTGTCCCTTGTCCAACACACCTGAATCAAATGCCTGAAATATCTCCTCCGAATGCAGCCGTGGTCTCCAGAGTCTTGCTGATGATGTCATTATTTGACTGGGGTGTGTTGAAGCAGAGGCAGACCTCGAGGCATGGAGTTGAAGACTCCTGGCCTGAAGGGTTTGCCCAATCTTTGCAAAATATCTCAACTCAAATGAGAGTCTGTGAAAATTGATTTTTCAAGTCTTGCCAGAGACGAGACTTGACAAAATGTTGGAAGGTTAAAGGCAATCGAATATTTTCAGAAGGTCCTGTGGATGGCTTCTCTTTTACCCAAGAAATTTACAACTAATAATAATTTTTAGAAGATGTCATTTTGTAACCGTAAGAGTACTATTTTAGGCAAATTGATTTATTAATGCTTATGGAAATCCCTGTGTGCAAGAATATGTGGCACCACTGTTGTGAGCTTCCAATGGCAATAGCAACATGGAGAGAGTGCTACTGTTTTTGATCATCTGTCTCTACATTAAACATGACACATTTTTTAGAGGATTAACGTCTCCCTCCTTTCCTTCCTCCCTCATTCTTCTGTTATGATCCAGCAAGTGACTTTCCCATCTTTCTCATGGCTCCTGTCACTGCAACATTTTTCTCTTGCAGACTCAGACCACAGTGAGGAAATCGATGTCAACACAACAACGTCTTGCATCCAGCAGGACGGCACAAATTACCGCGGGACAATGAACGTCACTCCAGAGGGTGTGACATGTCAGCGGTGGGACTCCCAGTTCCCCCACAACCACTCGTTTCTTCCTGTGAACTTCAAATGCAAGTGAGCGATGGGAAGAAAAGCAGACGTGTTGAAACCAAATAACCGAACTGTCGACGATACAGTCATCAGCATTGTCATTTAAATTGTAGCCGATGTGTTTGCTACAGAGACCTTCGGGAAAATTACTGCCGCAACCCCGATGGAGCAGATTACCCATGGTGCTTCACCACAGACCCTAACCAGAGGATTGCAAAGTGCACCCACATCCCCAGTTGTGATGCAGAAGCCACACCAAAAATAGGTAAATGCTTAGGTGTTATTCCATTTTTCTTTGTCTATTATTTAAACTGCATTGAAAATTGGGAAGTTTCTAAGAAGCAACCATTAGACAATTGAGCTTCCAGCTTTCACTCAAAACAAAACTGTTGTTGGGCTGCAACTAATGATTATCTTAGTTAACTTAGCCTTAAGCAATATTATAAGTATATCAAAGAAGCAAATAAATAAATAATTTAGTTTTATTTTCAATAAGAAATAAACACTTTATTGCCTAAAATGCAATAAAAATTGAACTAGGTGAAACAAAAACGATGCTGCTTGAGGACTTTTGGCTAAAACATATTTACAGATATTTTTTCATTGTTATTATTATAAGTTTTGGCTTCATTACTTCTCCAACTAAGCAGGTTTTTTTTAGTCAGTGTCATTTATTTGCATCTATATATTAAATTTAACAATTAATCAATTACTAAATTAAATTAGTTGACAATTATTTCAGTAATTGATTTATTATGATTAATCCAATTAATTGTTTCAGGTCTAAACACCTTACAACCTACACTAAATGTTTGAAACAGTTGGGTGTTTCAAACATTTACATTTGAACCTCACATTTCTGCTGGTGGCAGAAATGTGAGGTTCAAATTTATTAAGAGCATTTTTCATGCTGTTGTTTTTAGTCATGCTGGTTTAAGCAATGATGTATTCAAATAAGAAACATGTTTTCTAAATACGTCACAGACAAAATGTTTTTCATGAACATCAGAAGCAACAAATAACAAGCGTCTTGTAATTTGTAAAGAAAACCCGGCATTCTTCTTTAGAGAACATAATTCAAATACCGAACCGCAGATGCTTAAAGACACATGTCATGTTTTTGCAAAATTACTGAGACGTTTCTATATCACTCTCACAGGACTGAGCCCCTTGGCAGCATGCTGCCCAATGAATTCCATTTCGCAGGAGAACAAAAACACCAGACTTTGGCAACAGCGCTCGCTGTCGTTTCCCATGTTCCCCTGCTTTGTATTTCAGAGGACCACACATGGCATTTACTACGAGCCCTCTGTTTCAGAACAGACATAGTATAAATGAAATTTAAATGTTCTGTTATATGGGGGGACCAATAGTTACACAGGTTGTCATCAACGCCAAACTGCTCCAAGTCACAAGGGGGGAACGTGTTTTTGTTTCTTTTTGCAAATGCATGATTATGCTTCTATGCTATGCAGACATTCAGGTGTTTGCGAAACTGCATGACTCTGTTATCATTGGCACTCTAGTGAATTTTTAATGAGATTTTGCAAAATAACTTAACCGCACTGCTCCCTAGATTGTTATGAAGACAATGGAGAGATGTACCGAGGCGCCTTATCGACAACGCGATCAGGAATTCCCTGTGCAGAATGGGCAACTCATATAAACAGGTAATGGCATGTCATGGCAGTATAGACTTTTTTTTTCTTTTTTTTCTCCGGGTAAGTTCTGTTCCCATCACTTTGTAAAAATCTCTTTCATATTAATGAAGCATAGCAGTGAAAATAAACAGTGAAAGGAAATCGGGGTGCCTCTGGGGTCCATACCAGGTCTAATTATTATTCAGTTTACTGATGAGAGGAAACTCTGGGGTCCTCCCCAAGTGACCCACCCTCACTAAGACATTGCCCATTTTAGAACCTGTTGCTTTATGCTAAAGCAAGGCTGTTGGATTTACTTAATTTACAAGAATTTTAAAAGCCAGAATGGCACAGACAGATGGACATGTTCCAGAACAGACCCCTGACCCGAGGAAGTGCTTTCTGAGGAGAACAGATCAAAGCCAATCAGCTCCCTCGCATCCACTGCAGCCAGCAAGTCTACCCCGCTCAAGGTTAGGGGTCATCCCAGGGAAAACTGCTGAGAGCTACAGCTTGTTTAACATTCTCCTGGGAAGTGGAATTATCTTCACCCCCTGACAAATTGTTGCCCTTCGCTTGGCATCAATTTTGTGCCTGTGTGTCCAAACCCCTGCCTCGTAATTACTTTTCAAGGGTATTTTGGATATTTGAGAAGATTGCATTTAATTCTTGTACAGCCAAGTGGCGAAAAGACACGCGATTAGATGTGAATTCCTACCAAGAGTACAACCAAATCGTTCCATAGAGGTTGTGGCTCCTGTTGGTCTGAGCCCTGCTGAATGCTTAGACTGCATACTTTCATACTCCCTTGAGCACCCTTCAGAAAACTCTGTTTCCTTCTATGTGCTCTGTGCAGCAAAGGCGGAGGATTCATTGCGCTATAAGAAACACAGAGCCAAACTTTCCAGGCATAATGGGATTGCTTACAGTTTGAATCTACTGTATGTGCGTGACAGCGCAACTCCATGTGCAGTATACACATACTTGGTTATTTTTAGAGCGAGAGGGTGTGTATTAATCTTCATGAGATGTGACCCAGTGTTAGCTCTCTGTTACACTGTGCACATGATAACAAATGCAATATGAGAACCTGTATTTGTGTGTCTTACAGTGGGGATTCTCACTCTACAATATCCCACGTAGGGCTGGAGAGGAACTACTGCCGGAATCCAGACCGAGACAAACATGGCCCCTGGTGCTACACGAGTCCAAATAACCGCTTGGTCTGGGACTACTGCAAGCTGAAGCAATGTGAGTCAATAAAGCGCTTTAACATATGAAACAAAATTTCAGGAACTGCAGAACCTGGATGCTTCTGTTTTCATGAACTTTAAGAGGCCCAGCTGATGCACCTGTTTCTAGGTGTTGCATAAACAGCAGGATTAATACTGAAGCAGATGTAAAAACCCGAAATCTGCCTTTCAGAAGGTTAAATAACTATCTCTGATGGTTACTATTATTAGCATGCTTTTTTGGATGATGGGCACATAATTTGTTGATGGAGAAAGTTACTTTTATTTCCACACAAGAAGGAAATCTTGTGTGTTTGCACAATTTTCCAAGAAATAACTGTCTATGAAACAAGTCAGAACTTGTATGTTCTAAGACGAGTCTTTTCACTTTTTGTCGCCACACATATAAATAGAATATTCTATAGAATATTATGCTATATAGCAAAGCAAACTGAGATATATTGCAAATAACAAAGGAATCTGTGGCCATATACGTAACCAAGCTAGATTTTTGCTTTCATATTTCTTTCTTTCTGCTAAACTGAACCACTTAACTCTATATATATATATAAAGTAGTTTTTGAGAAACAAGTCAAAAGTATTGGCTTTGATGATTAGCATAATGCTAATATATGGCCAGAAAGAATTTGTGTCTCTTTCTCTTTCCTGTTTTTGATGTTTTCTTTTTCTCAAGCACCTTTGAAGTGTCATTCATCTATCAAAAATTGACTGGAGTTGTTGGAAGGAGATCTATCAAACGTAAAAGTGTTTGTGTTACAGCTAATCCTCCAGTTTAAACCAGTATTTCAGGATCCCTTAGCCACACTGACTGAAAAATTGTTTTGGTGTTGAGGTGTGGTGCAATAAATAAAATAATTTTGTTTCACAAACTTTTGGAACCACAACAGAGCACAATGATAGCACTTCACTTCTCCATCTTGTCTGATGTCTTGTACGATCCTTAAGCTGTGGTTTTGTTTGGCAGATAATACACATTGCCCAAACAGCTAACAGATGGTGAACCTGACTGCCAGTCTTTTATTTAAAAAAAAAAAAAAAAAGAACAACACTGGTTCCTGGATCCAACATTTTCTGTGGCTGGTTTCAATCTTGGTGCTCTGAAGAACCTCTTATGAATGGCTGCATAATGATTTCCATAATGTAAAACATGTCTTCCATGAGGTTTTTAGGTCTTGAACAAATTTATCCGCAGTGTTTGCTGTCAAAGCCTCTAACAATGATTCAGACGTGCAGATAAGTCTTCATAAAGCCTGCCATTTTCTTATGTTCCCTGCTGCTGTGAGGTCTGTTCTTACTGTTGTGATTTTCTTATATTAGGCGAATCAGCAACCATGGCTCCTCAACCAAACAGTAGGTATCCATTTTGCTCATCTACCCTCACTAGTCTAATCCTCCTCATTGGCGCCCTATCTCTGATCTCCTCCCTTTTGCTTGTAATTCTTTAGATCTGACTCTTTTGTGTTCATTTACCTGGCTAAACAAATTATATTTCATGGTTGATCTTTTGAAGCTATAGTAAACATTATCAAAATATCTCCTTATATAGATCTAACCAGGCCCAAGATATCATGCTTTGTGCATATAAACACCAGAATAGTTGGAGGACATGAAGTGCAAGGAACAGATGGCGGCTGGGTTGTGAGCATTCAAAGAAAGTAAGTTTGTTTTACGAAACCTTCTCAAAGTTTGCAAAGATTTGCCAAGTCATAAATAATTTCTGCAAATTGTCATAGGAAGCTTCATCGGTGTGGTGGATCACTGATCAGAGAGGACTGGGTCTTGACTACCTATGAGCAGTGCTTCACGTCCTGGTAATGATCTATTTTCTTGTACTTTCCCCAAATGATCAAGCATACCATTGTTTTCTCTGTCTTACCAGTTTTTTTGACTCTCCTCGTCAGTGTTCCAGATCTCAAGGATTATAGCATTCAAGTCGGACTGCGTCACCTGAATGAATCTCCAAACCGTCCCAGATTGGGGATTTCTCGCCTGATATGTGGCCCAGAAGGATCCAATCTGGTTATGTTGAAACTGGAGAAGTAAGTACCCAGCCAGCAATGATGCTTCTGTTTATCTGTTAAAATGTATTAACTATCAACATGCGACTTGCTCAGTTTCGGTCTCCAGAAAGTCTTTATGTCTGAGGCCTCACAGTGTCCATGCATAAACAAGTCGAAAAGTGCTGGGCAAAAATGCTATCCGTAGGAATGTTCCAAGTTGGAAACAACTACTGACTGAAAAGAACACGGGGCCCAGCAGAAATAAGGAAAAAAATATCTTGACAAATCCCCAAAGCTTTTGGTGAAAATATCTTGTAAATTAACAAAAGTATATTAAGAACCGAATTAGCAAATTCACCTTTGAAATCTTAAATGTGGCTGGATTATCACAATCCTGCAATAAAGAGTTGGCCAAAATTCCTCTACTGGAATGTAAAACACTCCATTTCCATTTATCATACATCCGTGACAGCATTTGTTGTTGCTCAACAGTTTCTAGGTTTAGGGGGTAATTACATTTTCACATAAAGCCAGGTTGATTTAAGTTTTTTTTTTCCCCTTAATAAATGAAACCATTGTTTGGAAGCTGTTTTTGAAATTATTTCACAGAAATGTACATCTTAATCCTCAGATTGTGGGGTTGTAAATTACCATTATGTTTGTTTCAGTCCTGCCCCGGTGTCTGAGGGTGCGTCGACGATTCATCTCCCGGTAAAAGAGTGTCACATCGCTGAAGACACCAACTGCACCATGTACGGATGGGGGGAAACAAAAAGTACTGCCTTCCTTAACTCCATCACCCTTTCAATGTTTAAGGCTGTTGAACCTCAACTATTTATACCTTACGGTATTTATTAAATCGCTGACTGTAGGTCGCTCTCTGTTCAGATACAGGCCTGGATGAAGCTCTGAACTCCGTGACGATGCCCATGGTCGACAATGAAATGTGCTCACAGATCAAAGGGGATACAGAGAAGAGCAGAATATGTGCTGGAGGCAACATAGGTGAAGGCGTATGCGAAGTGAGTGTTAACAGTGTGTCTGCTTTGCGTGACTGAAACGGTGTTCCTGTTTAAATGTCCTTTTTTGTCATGGATTTTATAGAGATGTTATGCAAAGTGTGTCAAATTAGTTTATCACATTTTAGGCTCAATTTAGTTGTAGAAGAGGTTTACTATTATTAGAACTGTTGACTTACTGTTTGTGTCTGCATCATTTAATTTCAGAGAGATTATGGCGGCCCGCTGGTTTGCCAGGAGCATCAACGAAAAGTTATTGTCGGTGTGAGCATCCCAAGGACAAAATGTGCCTCTGCGCAGCCTGCCCTGTTTGTTAATGTTGCGTTCTATTCAGAGTGGATTTACAAAGTGTTTAGACTTTACCCCAGTTTGCCAAGGAACTGATGGGTCGGTGTGGAAAGAGTCCTGTTGTGGACATGACACTGGGTTGCCGAGGAAGAGGCAATCGGGACCAGAAAGCATCGCAAGTCCTGTTCAAGCTGAACCAAGCAATGAGGACAAACTACCTTTGGGAGAGTTGTCACTCTGTTGGAGCTCAGATTTAAAAGATGGAATGTACCTACCTTAAAATTCCAGAGAGTCTGCTTGTTTTGGCGACTGTAGTCTTTGGCACATTGGTGGCAAGTGTCCTTGTTGCGACATGTTGAGAGTTTCTGAAATTATGCAAATAAGGCAACGCTGTTTGTGAATCAGATGGTGACCTTATGTCCTGGAATGTACTTGAACCTGGTTTCTGTGGTGCCTACCAGTAAAGGTAGCCCCTCTTCGACTGGGATTTCTATTTCTTTCAATTTGTTTAGCTGGGCTACAAATTGTGCTTTTTTTTACTTAAAAGAAACAAAATTGTTCATGAAAGGTGAAACAATGCTGAGGGCCAAAAGTTCCACAATCCAGCAATTAGATAATCATATATGTGTAAGTTTAAGCTAAACTATAATAAATATATTAAACCAATTTATCTACCTAACTTTCTCTCTGTATGTCTCTCTCTCTCTTTCTCTTTATTTCTCTCTCTTTATCTTCAAATAAATAGGTGATCATTTAAATCAATGATTTAAATGCATATTATAAATACATAAATCTGTAGTTTTATTGTTTTGTAAAATATATTATTAATTAGGATCATTTGAATTCATCCTATAAATGTAACTATTTCAGCATTTATTTAATGATTTGATAGTCCTGTGTTGCAATTCAATATAAATTGTTATCTTTTTTATTATTATTATTATTATTATTATTATTATTATTATTATTATTTTAACCCGTCAAATTCGTTCACAGTGGTTAGCGGTGTTATGGCGAACGAGATTGGTCTGCAGTTAGCCAGTCCGAACCTCGGGTCCATGGTAATGAGCCGTAGCAACACATTAGCATGATTGATTAAAGTTTTAGTGTATTTATTATGGTTTATTTCTAAACACACATGCATAAATATTTATCTGTCAAATTATTTATTATTTTATTGTGACACTTTTGGCCTCCAGTCCAGTGTATAAATGGACTCATCTGCTCTGGTTGTCAGGTACTTTGCATATATCACAGCTGTTGGTTGTTTCAGTGCTAAAAGCATCAAGCAGACAACTGTGGAAACGGCTAAAGAATGAAAACGTAAGCATGAAAATGTCATTAGAAAATTCCTCGTAGACTCCCTATGAGAAAATAAGTAAGTCAGATGGTTTATGAAGCCAAAACTGTCTGACTGTAGGTCCAGCGGAGTTAGAAAAATTGGACTTTGGATGCATAAATCGTTAATATGAGTACATCGAATACACAACAGCAGCAACCGTGGCCAACCTGGCAGATTTAATTGTGTGCAGTAGCTGAACTACTTTTTCCCCAGTTAACTGTAACTGTTGGTTCCCCCCACCCCCCGAGAGAGAGAGTCTAAGTAGGACTGAGCAAACTGCTCCAGATCTTATGCTAATATTTGTAGCATGAGAGAGAGAAGAGCCATGCCAAATATAACATGGCTGTTTGGTATCCAGTTTGGAGGGAACTGTGGCCCCTGGTGGGTTGTGTGTGGTCAGTAGAATATTATCTTCTTTTATATAAAAAGTGACTGTGTGTACAGACCTGCAGATTTATTTTTTTTCCCTGACATTATGTAAATTTTATAGGTCTTATAGATCTGGATTATTGTCGGTTCATTTATAGGCTTCGGATAGGCTTCTTTGAACTTCTGATTGTGTGGAATATTTAAAAAAACAAAAACTTAGTAGGATGTAGTAATTTATATTTATTTTTTTAACTGAGAGGACGAAAATTGTTATAATTGGGTTCATAATTTGATGGTATGTTTACTTTGTGGGTCTTATTACAAACATGGCATCAAAGAAGTTGGGAAGCTTGGTGAAATGTGAAGAAAGCAAATATACGGTTCGCTCAGATTCCTCAAAAAGACAGAGATGGCTCATCAGCTGCTGACATGTGACTGAGAAAAGATTTGCAGAGTGAGAGCTTTGCAAAAACAAACCGTGTTGTGCTGTTATTCTTCTATCTCCAGCATGTGGTCTCCATGAGTTCCAGCTTTCAACCTTGATCCGACAAACCAAAGAGCCACTTTCCATCTCATTTCAGTTCATTACAAATGAACTAAACTTCTAAAACGGACAAGAACATTTCAGGACTTTCTTTTCTTGTTTTCTTCCTCGTTTTCTGTTGTAACTTTTCGGTTCTTTTTTGATTACTATGCAAAAGCAGACTTTTGTTGGTTAAGTTTATGTCTTTACCTTTTGCTATTCAAAAGAAACATCGCAAATCTCCTGCCTTCAAGCATCTAAATTCATTTTTTTAGACACTTGAAGACACTTCATTTTTTTATGAATATATAACCGGCGACAATATTACAACGTAACTGCAAATCCAAACTACTCGTGTACATTTTACAAATGAAATCCAGAGAAATGTGCATCTCAGCTGACAGGTGAAACCAAATGCCAAATGTTTTTATTTCCATGGGAGTTTTGTTTTGTCCTGAATGTGTTGCAACTGTTATTTAATTCAGCCTAACGTAATGTAAATATGTAGATATGAGTTGTATATTTTGTGAACAGCACACTTATAAAATACAGCTGCTATTTCTTTTGTATCATGATATTTTTCATATTTTTGTATCCTTTTATATTCATATTTTTAATAAAGTTTTACAGTGACCCGTTTCTCTTCCTTTGCATGTTTTCGTTTGTATAATTCCATTCATTCTGTTTTTGGCGGTCTTGACTTTCTCCTGCTGAGTGAAGCGAACTCCTTGTGTATGATGAATATTCTTGAGTGGCTGCAGCAGCAGGGGTTATCCATACAACTAGTCGAGGAGATAAATTATAACGTCCTCAGAAACGTTGGGATAACAAATGCGGAGATCGTTGGCTTAAGTGGTGTGGAGTTCACTCTGGATGAGCTTTTCAGCCAACTTTGGGGTTGCTCAACATGAGATAAGAAATGCTTTGTGCTCCAGATTTAAGCTTAATATTTGTGCCAAGTCATCAGTGGAGGATTTAAAACAGTATTCTCGGGGTTTCTTGCATGAAAGACAGAAGACAGGTACTGAGATTCTGCCACGCTAAACATTGATAAAAATACTCAAAGTACAAAGAAAATAATCTCTCATGAGACTTTGTGTATCCTGTTTACACACTGCACTCTTAGGTCAGCACTTGTAAAAAGTTGCAGCTCGTTTTTTTCTTGCATTTGATAGATGTAGCCGCTCCAGAAATTAATCTGTTCCACTTGCATTATGAAATAAAGAGTTTAAGAGGACGAGACTGGGAATGTCCTGTTTGTAATGGACTTGGTCCATAGTTTAGATGCTCTCCAGTTTCAAGATGTTTTTTTTTCTTCAGCCCAGTCTGTTGACAGGGAAAAAACTATTAAATACATGTTGTGAGTTGCTAATTCATCCCTCAGAAATTTGACATTTAGGTGCTAATAGCACCCAATAGCATAGGTTCCCAAACTTTGCTATTTTCTTTTGCTATTCACTTTATAAGAGCTGATGTTATTAAGAGTGTAATCTTCTGTTTTTGTTTTTTAATTTTTAAATTCTAATTTTCATAGGAAAAGCGCTAGGTCAGTGCTTTGTGTTCACCAGTGTCTTTTTTGTTTGTTTGTTTGTTTGTTTGCCAATAATGGGGTACTGCTGATGTACAGCTAAGATAGCGTACTTTAACGTGGTTGCATTGACCCACAAGAGGGCAGTGTAGTGCCAGGAACAACGGGTGTGGTTACCTTGAATTTGATTAGCTTTCACCATACACCCGTTTCTCTTTTTGCTTCATTCAGTGTAGCTGGTTAGTGTTTTACAAGCACAGGGATGTTTTTGGTAAAGTATATAGTTTCCCCCCCCCCCCCCCCCCCCCCCCCCTATACATTTCTGAATGTGAATTTATTTGTTTGAAGCTGTTTATTTATGCATTGTTGCATTTGTTTTCCCTCTACATTTTTTTTGGTAACTAACAGAAAAGCAAAAATTGCACACACTTTCAGTGCATAAAGTCTACTGAAGCAAGTAAAAAGACTAAACAGGAGAGGTTGTCAAATGCCCTGTGCTGGCTGCCATGCCCAGCTAAATTTAGGCAAATGGAAAAGGTGTGCATTGTTCTTTTTTTTTTTTTTTTACCTCTCCTAAATAAAAGGAATCCTGACTCAGAATTGAGTCAGGATCTGTCTGTCTTACATACTCTGCTCAATAATTGTGTGTCTTTTTGTTTTTGTTTACCATAAACCAGTGGTGCTTGAGGGCAATCCTTGAGAGCTACCATCTCCTTGCATCTGTTAGATACATCCTTTCTCCAACACATCTGATGAAAATGTACAAGTCCTTACCTGGCCTCTCCAGAGCTGAATAACTAGTTTGGTGAGCTGTTTTGGTTAGCTGTGCTGAAGAAGAATGCATGTAAAAGTTGCAGGATCGCAGCTCCTGGGGGTTTGGGGAACCCCTTCCTGACTCAAAGCTTCTGACTTACCTGTTTGTCCAGTTTTCATGGATAGACATTAACTGAGTTATTGCTGCCATTAATAGCCTCTACTCTTGGATTTTGTTGCCTGTGGAAATCAAAAGTGCATACTCCTTGCACAGTTCAAGGAAAAGCACTCTTGGCTTAGTCCTTATGTCTTGAGTACTTTTTCCCTCAACATGCCCATTGACGGAGATTTTCTGCAAATAATTGTGTTCTCTTTGCCTTTCTATTTAAAATACTCAGGGCTTGGCACTTGCCTCTGTCTCATATAAAGTTGTTGATGCAAGTGTTACTTTCTTGATCTCTGCAGTTTGTTTTTTCTTTGCCATTGAAAGGATTTCTGGTGCAGTGCTTTTGCGTTTTTACTTTATTTGGTTTAAATTAGACTGTATTGAATTCAAGCCATAAGTCTTTGGTTTTGATTTTACTCAAAATCACATTGAAAATGATGTATGTGTCGGTATTAGGTTTGCAATGTGGTTACTCATCTCTTTGACCATTTGGAAATTAAGTTCATTGGACGAAACACATCAGCACAGAAGCAATTGTACAAATTACTGCTTAGACGCTGTCATGTGGAGATATCATTTACTTATCCACCTTCATGGTGTTATTCCAATGAGGGTCATTTGTCAGTAGGCCATTTCCACACTGCTGACCAAGCTGTTTGTGTTCTGATCCTGGGCCTTCCCCTTATGGCTAATTATCAGGGATCTCAGAATAGTGTCTCTTTGCTGTTGTAAAGGGACTTAAAGGAACTCAATGCCTTTGCCCTGTTACAGTAATAAAACAGATGTGAAGCCATGCAGATATCAGGTCATGTTCAGAGTTTTTGAAGCTTCTCTTTTAAATTTTCTCCCACTGGCTTTCCCTAGAAAATCTTGGAAGGCTGCCTTCACCTCCTTCTGCACTTTTGCAAAACAGCAAAGCCCACAGGCTGTTAAAGCGATAGCAACCATATTACTTTATGGTGATTGCAAATGATCCGTGCAGCTTTGATTTATGTTGACAAGTCATCAGGCCAAGCAAGTCACTGACAAGAAACATGAAAGCATTTCAGATTGAGGTCATGCAACATTTTCTAATTTATCTTTTAATTTTCTCTGTTAGCACTTGATGTACCCTCTAAAAATCTACTCCCTGTGAAGCAAGGTCTGCGTTTATTGGTTACGTCAGAGCTTAGAGCCTAGTATTTAAGAACTTGTTCCCTGGAAAGGCACATCAGTAAAACATTCCAGTGAAAGAAAGAAAACGGTTAATCTTTCCAACTTTATTTAGTACATCCTGGATTGACGTTTTTTCTTTTTTATGAGGGAAATTATTGCATTATTTTTATCTTCTCAAATAATTAATGTGACAGATCTTTTCAATGTAATATTTTACTGAATCAATTTTCTAGTATCAATGAAACAAATCTTTTCTGCAATACTGAATTTATCGTTTTACAGTATCCATTTTACAGAAGCGAAGCGTGAAGGACTTGTTGCAATGTCAGTCTTTTGTCTCCATCTACTGGCCAGAAATTCTCTGCAGTCTAGAAGTCATTTACTCAAATCTATTAGAATTACATTTTTAACTCTGCATGCTAAACTCATTCACCATAGGTAGAAATCCATTCTCACTTTCATACCATGCGCCCCGGTTGATGCACATCCTGGGGAGACAGGAAGTTCCCATTTGCTTGAAACTGGCTCCACATAAACGATGTGCTCTGCTTGTTCCACTGCTGGCAAACACTGGAGTGGGTTATGATGTCCTCAGAGGCCAGCTGGAAAGCGTTCTTTGGGTACATGTTGTGTTGAGTCGGTGGGAACGTGACTGCATCTCTGTTGCAATGCCGTGGAGTCCTATTGACGGTGTGTGGCAAAGTGTCACACAGCTGCTGAGGAACTAAGGGAGAACACATATTAATATACCTGCACACCTGTACCCCATACTTTCTAAGCATGAGAAACTAGAAACGATCAAGCAGCTTCACCAGAAAATTGACCAAAATGAAGCTTAAGTACATTTAAGTGACTTTTGTAAGCATCTGAACATCAGCATTTAGAGTCTAAATATATAACAGTCTATACCGATGCCATTAACTGTCTCTCCTTCTCTCTTCAAATTTATTATCAATGTTCAGTTATTTAAGGGTGGAAACATAATTGTGAAGTACACAACAGAAACAAATCTAATGAAGTATTAAAATAAACTTTGGCAAGCAAAAATATGTGCAGCTGGCAGAGAAATCAAAGTTGTACCAACAAGTCAACTCTTCCTGCAAATTAGTTTTATTGGAAAATTGTAAAACTTTTCAGGTGTTTGCAGTAAATGGATTGTAGAAGTATAGTGCAAGTAGTTGAAACCCAATATTACGGGGAATTTGTCCAAATTGAGCACTAAATTATGCCTTTGGTGATCGTTGCAATGCTAGTTAGTTATTCATTGCAGTCTTCACTATTCCACCCATGAATAGAATTAGTGAAACTTTGTAGGCTAAAAATTTGAACATAAAAGTTTATGTTTACGGGTATTATTTAGCATATTGAAACTCAACTCTGATAAAAGATCTTACCAGCTGCTGTTTGAGAGAAGAAGCCATCGTGTAGCTTTCTGGAGACTCTGGGTAGGAAAGCGGTGTTTTGACAGTTTATTCTAAATGCGTCCGTTTCCTACAATCAACAATGACCGTTTTTAAGAATGTGTACATCTCCCTTTGTTAAAATTAAGACATACTTAATGTAGAAAGTGAGACACTTCAAAATCCTTTCCATATGAATTCCGAAAAAAATCCTGCCAATGTACCCCTCTCCTGACTGATACCTTTATACAATGAAGTCCTTTTGATACTTTGTACCCTCTCTAGTTTTTGTTTTTAGTTACAGAATGCAAATGAGGAAATGTTATGAAAACACAAAGCATTTATGCAGTAGTTCAAATCATCTATTGCAAAAATATTGTATAGTATTAATTTTTGGGCCAAATAAAGATCACGAATGTCCTCAAAGGGTCAGTTATGTCAGAATGTATTGATTAAACTGTTTGAAACATTGATATTAATAGCTGGCTCTGCATTTGATAAACTTCTTAAAATTAAATGTTATACATCTTTTCACATTTGGCAGAACACAGATTACAACTGCTTTGATTTGATTGATAAAGTAAAATATAAGGACACCACTCTTAGCTTGAAGTTTCTATTTCTGTGTCCCAAGTGTCCAAAGGGCCTCATCAAATCTTATGGTTGGCCAGAATTGCCTGCATGACTTTCGGTTGTCTATGTGCCATGCATATAGAAATTTCTCCTAAAAAATATCCCTACTTTAAGCCGAACCAATACATTTATATTTCAAATGTTTTGACATATATCACAATGTGGGAAAAAATGCTTTGACATGACTTATCAGTCATTTCTACATGACATAAAAGTGTCGCCAAAATCTGACATTTTAATGTGTTTATAGCCAGAAAAACCTCATGTAAATGGGTTTGCCCTCACCACTGATTCAAGCAGAGTTTTAAGTTCTACAGCAAAGACCAAATGAGCTGTAAAAGCTTAATCTACAAACAACCTACCTGTGACGTAAAGCTGTGTGTGAGGGCTTGACTTAAAAGAAGGCAGTCTCTTTGCTGCTGCAGGTCTGAAGCTGTAGGGGAGAGATTTGTTTTCCAAAAAAATATGAATGCATTTTTTTTTTCCTGCAGCTATTTGTGTGACACTTGTACAATTATTTGCAAACTAAACCCTGCTTTGCAGTTTCTCCTAAATACACAGCTGTGTTGTATTTTTACCCCAACATCCTTACTCTTTGTTCTGCTTCTGTGTTTGTTTTCCCTCCTCCATTTAGCTCGTCTGTTTGAAAACCATACCTACAAGAAGGAAATGAACCATCATGTGTCATGATGTTGATTGTGTTTGTGTATACAAACTACTATGGTGATCAAAAGTGTACCTTAATGGTGTCCTCGGGAAGTTGAATTTCAGCTGACAGCTTCTCTCTTGTATACAGATCAGCGTACTGGCTCTGGGAAAATTCTGGTTCGAGAGAGGTGAGGGTGTATTTTCGTGAGCGTAAACACGCCGGAATGTCACAGGATGATGAACTGGATGATTACCTCGCTCGAGTGCTCTGCTCTGCTCCGGGGTGAAAGTGGTGCGGTTCTTGTGCCGGGCACCTTCAGGTTTCTGGTCATCAGAGTTTATCACTTGCTTGTTTACTTCTTCAACCACAGAGTAATTATCTGCAAAAAGTGCATTAGTTAGCACTTTAGTTTGATTATAAACAATATATTACACGTATTAATAATTTTTGAAAGCATGTATTAGTTATTAAAATTACACCCCCTAGTTTGAACATGACTTTTTCAGAAAGGTGTACATAACTTATATTGTCCAAATTAACAGACTCAAGTCATCTAATTACACCATTAAAACAAACAAGCTTTAAAAATGTTGAAGGTTGAAGGTCAAACTAAATGTTTAACATTTAGTTTGATGTGCATCTCACTGTTCATGTGACAGTGAACACCACAGTGATATTAAAATAGCTGTCTAAGGCAGCAAGTCAGAAGACTGTAGTGGTTTGTCTGGTAACAGATTTAAGGGTGTCTCCAGATAACAGTCAAACATGCCCAGTTGTGACTGTCCAACCAACTTCATTGTGAAGGTAGATGGTAGGAAGCTAAAAGAAGTTCCAAAAAAAAAAAAAAAACCTAAGATGTCATCAAAGGACCTAAAATGGTCTCTTGCTACTGTTGATGTGAAGGTAGATGCCTCTACAACCACAAAAATCCTACTTTCAAGGTGAGCAAAAAGAAATCATTAGCGAGCAAAGTGAAGTCCTCAAGGACTAGGGCCCTTTTAATTGTGTCCCTTAAATCAAGTATGAATTCTAACCTTTTACCAGAAGTTACTTGAGAAAATAAATGAAAATGTGCACTGGACCATAACTGGACTTTGAAATATGTCAGTGACTCAAAGACTTCACATTTGTCACCAGTAAATCCATTAAGAACTAGTTTAAAAAAGTAGAAATAAAAAAATATAAAGTAAGGCCCTGGGCCACAGTCAAAGCCCAGCTCTTGGTTTCACTGAGGAGGTGTGAGATCACTTAAAAAAAAAAAAAAAAGAATATACAATATATACCACAAATCACTCAAACAAGCAAAATTTTGAAGCTTCCAAGACATGAGGCTTCTGTTTTCGCTTTCATTTAATTTTAGCTTAGAGCCCTTCACATCATAACACTTTCCAAATACTCTAAAAGCATTTTAAGCCATCCTAAAGTCACATTTCACCAGTAGTAGTATTGTGTAAACAAATGAAATGTGATGTTAGCTTTAAAACTAAAGCCATGCAGAGGGCGTATTTACAGAGGGAAAACTAGAGGTCCAACACCAGACCTCTGACAGAAACTCTCTTTAAATGCACATTATGGAAGAGGAGTCTGGATTATGCGATTCCAAATACATGTTACATCTTGTGATTAAGAATTTGACCTTTATAAGTAAACACACCCTAAAAAATAGATCAGAAATTCGGTAATATATTTAGGTGAGTTTTAGGTATTAAGCCTATAAATCTTTAATAACTTACCCTGCTCTGCTCTGATGGGAGCATTGACCTCCATGCACATTATTCCATGATCCAGGTGGATTTTTCGCAAAATCCTATTTATGGACGACACCTTGCAGGAAACAGCGCGCAAAAAAAGCTTTATCAACTGCAGTTAAAAAGATCGAATTCAAAAGCATTCTTTATTCCACTTACACTAGGAATTTTTGCGGCTTTACAAATTCTTGCAAGTCGTTTTCGTATTTCCCAAGCAAAAATATTTGGTGTTTCTCTCTTGCACTGGATGATGGTGGAGATGACGCCCGGGGTGAGAAGCCGAGGGCGGCTGCCTCCTATGGATTTGGGCTTCACCAGCCCTGTGCGCCTGTAGCGGCACAATATCTTGCTGACGCACCCGTTAGAAACCTACAAAGACGCACTGAGTTAGGTGCAATTCATGACAGATCGACTTTGATCAATCCGGTTCCCGTTGTAATTACGCTTTTTTTTCTCTTCATGAAACGTGTTTTATCTGAGCTGTTTGGATTGTGCGCACCCGGAGAATTCTGGATATTTCACTTGGGCGGACTCCCTCCGAGGCCAGCTCGATCATCTTCCTTCTCTTGGACTCTGGTAGAGGTCTACCGTTGAGAAAAGTTCCTCCTAATTGGTTGACACTTCCACCACCTTGTCAGTAACACATCTTCAATTTTATAACTCAGCTTAAAACGTGCCAAAGTTTGATAGATGTTCAGAAAAAGTGAAAAACTGACCTTGGCTTTGCAGACTAATGCTTGTTCCGCACATCCTCGCTTGGTTCCAGGCTCCTAACTTTTCTGTGCAGGACCGAATTCAGGATGAAGCTCGAAGACTTAAACTCTAAACGCCTCTTAAGATTGACAGTGTGCGGAATCAAAGCTCTTGGCGGAGATTTATAAGCCCACAAGAGGTGAATATAACGTGGTGCCCTGCGTACTTCCTGCAACGTCAATAAAGCTGGGAGGGAGCATGAGGGTAAAACTGGGTTTAAACTGCAGGGTACCCGTGTGGTCATTTGTTCGTTTACTAATTTCTGATGACAAGTTGTTTCATTACACAACTCTTCCTTTTTTCTTTTCAAGAAAAACATATTTGAAATCTATGGAAGCCCATTTCCGCCACTCTGTTAAAAAAAAATATATATATATATATATATATATATATATATCTCATTATAATGAGATACTGTCTCTTTATAATGAGATAGTATCTCTAAATAATGAGATAGTATCTCATGAGATAGTACCAGATAACTTGAGTTGGCCCTATAGGTTGAGATATGCTCAACTTGATAGACAGAAATGGATATTGATAATATCATTGAGCAATACTTCAGAAGTGGTTTTACTAATCTTGAAATCTTGCGAGTTTTGGAAGAAACCCATAATGTCAAATTAAGTCTCCGGACATTGGAGAGAAGACTGCAAAAGAAGCACCTTTGGCGTAGAAAAAATAAGACAGATGTTGCAGAAGTGGCCTCTTTTATTGAGCAACAACTACAAGGATCTGGGAGACAGCACGGCTACAGGTGGATGCACCAGAAATGTTGGATTGCTGGCATAGTCACAGACAGGGAAACAGTACGTCTTTTGATGCGCCTATTGGATCCCAACGGGGTTGACCTGCTTGCACAAAATCGCTTGAGACGACACTTATATGTCAGTCGGGGACCAAACTATGTCTGGCACATGGATGGGTACGACAAATTAAAGCCTTATGGGATATGTATTAATGGATGCATAGATGGCTTTTCGAGGAAAATGATCTGGCTGGAAGCATATAAGACTAATAGTGATCCTCACATTATTGCTGGCTATTTCATTGACGCTGTGATGGAGTACAATGGATTTCCACAAAAAATACGAATGGATCATGGCACAGAGAACACTTATGTGGCAGCGATGCAAAGATTTCTGTACAATACCGAGAATGAAAATGGTTTTGACTCTGTTATTCTCGGTGCGAGTACAGGAAATCAAAAGATTGAGCGATGGTGGTGCACTTTAAGAAGTGAATGTGCCCAGTTTTGGATGGACCATTTTGACCAGCTTAAAGCTGATGGCTATTTTGTTGACAGCTTTCTGGACAAATCACTGATCCAGTTTTGCTTCCTACAAACAATACAGGTACTATAAATTTACTTCTTGCTTTCAGCACACAAATTAGAAATATATTACAAATAATACAAAAACATGACTTTTTTTCTAATATTTTCTTATTTTTTATTTTTCCATTTCTTAATCAAACAGGTGGAGCTGGATGAAGTTGTCCATGCATGGAATGACCATCGAATACGTTCTACAAATAATCCTCGGGCTCCTCATGGTCGTCCCACATTAATGCATGGTGTTCCCAACCTGTATGGGGTTCCAAATTTTTTACAGGCTGCTAATCCAACAAAGCTGAAAATATGTATAGAAGAATGCCATTTCAAGGACTTTCCCTGTGATGTCGATGTATTTCACTTATGCACTGAACTCATGACAGAGCACAGACTGGTAATGACAGATGATGTGTATGAAATCACTAATCTTTATGTAAGACTCCGTCAAATGATTAGTGATGGGCTGAGGGAATAGTTTCTCTAAATCACCCAGGTCCACAAACCGTCTAACAAGTCAGATATTATGTCAATATGTCCTGTGTAAACACTGATTGTAAAATTAAAATGTATGAATGAGTTACAATTTGTTTCTATGGTTTACTTAAAAAGACTAATACATTTTAGTTTCCTTCAAAGTTGAGGTCAAGGTCATTCTATTAATTTCTATGTATTTAATATTCTTTATTATTGCAAAATACTAGCCTCTTGTTCAAAACAGCACTAAATAGTACCAACATTTGCAGATTCTCCGTTTTCTTACCCTTACTTGGTCAGGGAAACTGTTGATGTATGGACAGGAGTGTTAAATGTACAAGCAATGTTTTAATCATGTTATTACTAACAGATAACCATTTGACAGTTTTCCTACCAATATGCTTGTTTGTACTTGGTATTAATTTGACAAATGTTGTCATTACTCTTGGCATGTACATATTTTTCAGTATTATGGCCAATAAATTTATTTACAGTGCAACAGAAAATCATAAACAGACTACACTTTATTCAAAATATTTTTATTTTGTATTCTGCCAACAAAGAACAATCCATTATTTTGACATTCCCAAAAATAAATCATAAGTGCTTAAAAACCCTTGCCTTGGTGTATAGTGCACTCATTTAATAAGCTTAAGATAAAGGAATTTTAAAACAAAAAAGAAGACTCTTTTTATAGCCTTCCACAAAAAAAACCAGTTCCCATTTTTGTTTGTTCTGGCAGTGAACTTCTAAACATTCTCTACAGTCATTTTCATCTTACCTCTAACAATTTATAGAGGTCAGCTAACAATTAACATGCTAATTATGGGATAATAAAAGTCAGCTACATTTTGTTGTCTGGCATCATAGCTTTCCAGACAGAATTTTTGACTGCTCCCATGACAGTTAACAGATCTGAAAACATGCACAAGTTGCAGAACTTGTGCATGAATGGTAGTGTATCTCTCGTTGAGTTTTGACAACCTACCCTTAAACAAACCAACAGCTGTGCTGCACAAACCAGCATTTACCTATCACAAACAGTTGATCCCTTTTTATTACATCTGGAGAAAGTTTGGGAAAGATAACATCACCCAGGTAAAATGTTATCTCAAAAACCTTAAATTCTGGCAAGAAAATTTTGGGGGGAAACATATACTTAGATCTCGAAAGGCAACTTGTTACTTTAAATAGCCACCTTAATATATTTTGTTTTTTTTTCCTCTTCCTCCACCACTTTCAAAACTTTAAATAATATCCATGACCCATACATTAGAATCCAAAACCTTGTTCATTTCAGCACTGAAATCTGGATAGCTATCATAATAGATTGACAGCTCAAGGACACAGCTACATGTGTGAGCCACAGGTCTTCTGAGAAACCCTTGAATCTTTGTAAAATCAATAAGAATTTTCTTATCCAGGAACAGGTCTGAACCTGTGCAGAACCTTAGAAACAAGGACAGATGCTGCAAATCTGCGTTCCTGATATATGTGCTAACATACTTTTGAATGTCCTTCTAATGGACACTCATTTCCTGAGGAAAGACAATGGACTTCAAAACTTTTCTTGCATTTGGTTGCAAGTTTTCATATACTGAAGAAAGGTCCTGGAAGCTGTTCCCAGTAATACTGAGTGTTTTGGCCCACTGTTCAATAACGTAAGCAGGTTCTTGGACAAGTGTTTTGTATGCAAGCTCCTGGAGGATTTTGTTTACGTTGCTGGCAGTGGGCATTCGTCTGCAACTGTGGTTATCAAGAATCTCTATCAATTCCTCTTTGTCAACACTGCTGAAGTCTGACTGCCATGACTGAAACACAAACCGCTCAGATTCAGGCATGCACTTAAAGAAATTCTCCACCACCTCACTTTTTACCTGTCCAAAGGCTGCTTGCTCTAGTATGACAGGTGCAATCTTCATAGGAAGATATTTCTCTCTTGTCCATCCAAAAACAATTATTCGGCCTACACTCTCCCACTGCTGCTGTCCATAATCATGTCTCAGAAAAGGCACTCTGTAAGTGTTTCCTGTAGTACACTGGTCATAGAATTTTTTCCAGAATTCAGAAAGACAGTCTCTAACGACTCCTCCGTCATCATAACCCATCTCAGGTGTTCCATCTGGCAGTACAAGTTGGATTTTGAAGTCTCTGTCTAAAAGTCCGTCATCACAGAAGTGTGCTATGAGCTCAGGAAGTACCTGTCCTCTGTGAACTATCAGTATCTTCTTCACTGCCTTGGCAGATGATGTGGATTGAGGGGATATCGGCAAAGTATCATCCAAAATCTGTGGCTCACTGTCAGAAAACAGTCCTAGAAACACTATGTTACTGCTATCCAAATCCTCCTCCCTAAGTTCTGTAGAATGAAGTGAAAAGTTAATATTGTCATGATTTGTTATGTTTCTAACAAATAGGAAGTCAGGAGTTACTTCTGTGGATATTGTAGGTTGGCTGGTCATTGCAACATTTACAGCAGACGAAGAGGAAGGCTGACTCACAGAACTGTCTTGATCCTGAAAAAATGGTGAAGGCAAAACTTCATCTTGACTGACTGACTGGTTAACCTTCTTTTTATGGGTGGTCAGGTAAAACCTGAGCATAGTCAGTTTTGTAACATGAAACATTTGTCCAACAGTGATTTTGTCATCAACTGCCACTTCCTGATAATCTTTCAGATCTATTTCAAAATCTGCTATGGACCCTTCTCTATTTCTTCCATTTGGAAAGAAAATATCAGCAGCTATCTGGATTATCTCACCTTTTTTTAGCATCCTTGGATACATCAACCTTCCTTGTTCCACCACCTCCTCTTGCTCTTACTTGTTTAAAACCCTGTTGTTCTTCATCATAAAGCAGCCAGCCTATTTCTATTTTTCTCTTTGACTTCAGAGCATTCTTCTTTACATTTGTTTCAGATTGCTCTTCTTTTTCCATACCACAGCCATCTTGATGAGCAGTTTTTCTTTTACCCAGCTTTGATTTCAGGCGCTCAAACAGTTTTGATTTGCAACTGTTTGGGGGGCCATTTTCCTTCCTTTTACAGTATCCTAATAGGGCTATTCGGTCTCCATATGATGGCAAATAATTCTTAAGCTCTTCATCTGTCATGAGCTGGATGACGCTGGTATCAATCTAAACAAGGACAATAAAAAATATTTATTTTAAAACTTATGGAACTAGAATTGCATGCAAATTATTTGAATTAAATTAGATAACATTGGTAGACATATGCCTTAAAAAACTAGTTTTTGAAATACTGATTTTTTTTTCAGCTAGTACCTTCTCTCTCAGCATGGTCTCGATAGTTTCCTCAGGAATATTCCTTTGTCTCAGGAAATCACTCAGGTCATCCATTCTGTGATCATACACTGGAAGGGAAGATACACAAGACCATCATCATATGTTTCCAATAAAATGTAAGCAAGTCATACTACAAATTATAATTTTACCTGAAAAACTAATCATAATATAGGCATTCATAATGCCTTCTATCCATCGATTTTCTAACACCCTTATTCCTAGCGGGGTCGGGAGGGGTGCAGGTGCCTATCTATAGCGAACGAGAGGCAGGTACACCTGGACAGGTCGCCAGCCTGTCGCAGGGCAACACAGTGACAGACAGGACAAACAACCATGCACACACACACAATCACGCCTAGGGAGAATTTAGAGAGACCAATTAACCCAACAGTCATGTTTTTGGACTGTTGGAGGAAGCTGGAAGCATGGCGTGTTCTCTCCAGAACACGCCATGCACAGGGAGAACATTCAAACTCCGTGCATTAAGACCCCGGGCCGGGATATTCATAATGCCTTTAAGCGCTTTTTTTTTTTTTTTTTTTTTGTGAAATGATTTTACTAAGGCTAAACTCAAACTATTTCAATATTACAAATAAATTCTTTCACAAAAATATTTAGCATCTTTTTAAACTTTTGTTTTATAATAACTATTACCACAGTTATTTTATTTGTGTAATTACACAAATGTATGTTTATACAGTGGTTTTACTTTTAAAATGGCCACATTTTGAGAAACCTCTTTAAATTCACAAAAAAGATAAGAAAATACTTATTGGTAATAACAAAGAACTGTACCATTCCATACTGACACTGTCTTTAGCAGCAGAAAAGGAAAAACACTGAAATTTAAGCCATCTGTGGACCTTAAAAGTCTTTCAATAGAGAACTGGAGGAACACGCCATAGCAGAGAAGTCACTTATACCTCTTGTGTGATCAGAAAAGGTTTGTGAATATGCAGCTGGTCCACACCATCCAGTCTTCTGTCTTTCTGAAACAACCTGCACTGTACAAAACCAAGCATAAATGGTTTTGGTTGTTACTTGAACTTACTGATTAAATCGATAAAATAGATTTGCAGACAGATAAAATATTTATTTATTTATTTATATATTTCTTTGTGCAGTTACATAAATTATTTAGAAGTTAATAATAATAAAAGAGAGAGACAGAGAGAGTACGTGACATAAAATACCATGAGATAGTATCTCATTATAATGAGACACTATCTCATTATAATGAGATCGGCTTCAAACTCGGTCAGTCTGTTCATAAGGCATGTCCCATCTAAAGTTATCAAAACGGTGAGTTTTTGAGTATGCTGAAGGGGGGTCACCAGGGGTCAAAGTTCACCTACTCGCCATATAAAAAGAAACTGTTTATATTCTTACACAAACTCACAGAGAGCACCAAAGTTACTGTGATTGATCATCATCGGAGCCTACAATACCCATGGTCGAATGATGACATCACTTTAGGCCACCCCCCTGAGAACAGGAAGTGTCACTATTTTACTGTGAACGGTCGCTATCTGACCCCTTTGACCTCATCAACATAAACTCTGCCCGGAACAGAAGACAGTTGGAGGGTTTGGATTCCAACCCATGACCAAATTCATAGAGCAGGGCGTGGCTTGGTGTCGAAATGACCTGTAACGCCATTGCTCTGAATTCCGCAGTTCTGGCCAAGCTCCAAACTCTAGGATGGATCTTTATCACCTCCCGACAAGGAATCCATATCAAAATTTGGTGCGTGGCTCATGTTCTTAGCCCTCCTAGAAGATTTTAAATCATCAGCCCCAAGCCATGCTTTAAGATAGAATTGTGAAACTTGGTACACTGTATATCATTCAAGACATTACAAAAAGTCTCTTGGAGCCATGGTATAAACCCCCAGGAAGTCAGCCATTTTGATTGAAGTTCGATTTTGACCCCATAAATTGCCGTTTACAGCCTTCGCATTTGATCGAACTCTCCTAGGATTCGATTCATCTGCTTGAAACTGGTCAGTCTGTTCATAAGGCATGTCCCATCTAAATTTATCAAAACGAGTTATGCTGAAGGGACGTTACTGGGGGTCAAAGTTCACCTACTCGCCATGAAACATGAAACTGTTATATCTGCTACACCAAAACTCACAGAGGCACCAAAGTTACTGTGATTGATCTTCATCGGGTGTCCTACAATACCCAATGGTCGAATGATGGCATCACTTAGGCCACACCCCCTGAGAACAGGAAGTGTCATATTTTACTGTGAACGGTCGCTATCTGACCCCTTTTACCTCATCAACATAAAACTCTGCCCAGAGACAGAAGACATGTTGGTGTGTTGAGGATTCCAACCCCGACCAGCTTCGATGGAGCAGGTGGGCGTGGTGGCGTAGCGAAGTGACCTGTAACGCCATTGCCATACGTTTGGCTCTCAATTCCTCAGTTTCAGGCTGAGCTGTTTCAAACTCACTAGGATGGATCCTCATCCAGTCCCCGACAGGAATCCATCACAACATTTGGTGGGTGTGGCCTCATTTCTCTATAGCGCCCCCTAGAACACTTTAAACGATTAGCCCCAAGCAATGCTTTAACCTACAATTACGAAACCTGGTGCACATGTGTATATTGTCAGGACATACAAAAAAGCCTCATGGAGAGATGGTCTAAACGCAAGAGGAAGTCGGCTATTTTAGATCAAAGATGTCATTTTCTCTTCACCAAGTACAAATACAGAATACTGCTTTTATCCAGGCCTTGTTAACATAATAATTATTTAAATATACATTTTTATATGTTTTCGTTTTTTTTCTAAAAATTGTTAGAGGACAAATACTAATTAATTTCAGTTAAAAATAACAAAGTACGTCAACAGTCAGTTTACAAACTATTTCAGTAATTTGTCATTTGTGGAGTTATACTGACACCCAGTGGCTAATTTTGAATGGCGAGAGCTAAAGATCAAATAATTACACCAGTATGGTTGGCCACTGAGTGTCAGTATGACTCCACAAATGACAAAGATTGAATGAGAGCTAAAGATCAAATAATTACACCAGTATGGTTAGCCACTGGGTGTCAGTATGACTCCACAAATGACAAAGATTGAATGAGAGCTAAAGATCAAATAATTACACCAGTATGATTGGCCACTGGGTGTCAGTATGACTCCACAAACGCCTTCGAGAACGCACCGTCTCCGCTCCGTATTGAAAATATCTAGCTTTCGAGCTGACGTAACTGCATGTGACGTTTACGTCGCTGGGTGCAGTCTTTTGAGGCCACAGACCAAAACAAACTTTATGCCGCTGTTTACGTTGTGTTACCGACCGCAGGGAAGTTGTTTACAAGTTGGCAGCAGCTGCATGAGCCGCTATCCCCTCATACAGCTAGCTTGGCGAGCGTCTCTTCGAGAACGCACTGAGGCGTTTGGGCAACTCGACAAGAGGGAGCGAAAGATTCGGAGCAGAAAAAAAACAACTCCGGGGGACGAATAAAGAGACGAAGAAAAGCTTTTCAGAGTGGTTTAAAGACAGAAGGTAAGAAATGTCAGTATATCAACAAGAGAGTAAATATTCAGGTTAGTTTAAGCTAGCCTAAATGCTGTTGTCTCCGCTCCGTATTGAACATATCGAGCTTTCGAGCTGACGTAACTGCATGTGACGTTTACGTAGCTCTGTGCAGTGAACAAACTTTATGCCGCTGTATACGTTGTGTTACCGACCGCAGTGAAGTTGTTTACAAGTTGTACTAGCAGCTGTATGAGCCACTCTCCCCTCATACAGCTAGCTTGGCCAGCGTCCCTTCGAGAACGCACTGAGGCGTTTTTTTTTTTTCTTTTACCATAGCTGAATTGTATTAGTGCAACTCGACAAGAGGGAGCTAAAGAGCTAACTTTCCGTTTAACAGATAACGGAAGAGAAAAAAAGAGACGAAGAAAAGCTTTTTAGAGTGGTTTAAAGACAGAAGGTAAGAAATGTCAGTATATCAACAAGAGAGTAAATATACAGGTTAGCTTAAGCTAGCCTAAATGTCAGGTTGTTTGCTGTTGTCTCCGCTCCGTATTGAACATATCGAGCTTTCGAGCTGTCGTAATGCATGTGACGTTTACGTCGCTCGGTGCAGTCTTTTGAGGCCACAGACCAAAACAAACTTTATGCCGCTGTTTACGTTGTGTTACCGACCGCAGTGAAGTTGTTTACAAGTTGGATATTAGATATCCACGCTCTGCGGTATAAGAGGCGTTTAGCTCAAGGTTGATCCGATTTTTGAACGCTGATTCCGGCCAGCTGTTATGTACCGCTAGCGCTCTGAGGTTCAAATAGGGACTGTAAACTTCTGAACCAAACACTCCTGCAAATAAACGACATGCCTTGTGACCAACTGATAAAAAAAGTGATACTTCATGCTATTACACGAGGCGCGCTATCCTATTAAAAATAATTCAGTTCTGTTCATCAGTTGTGATAAACTGAACTGTACTGGAGTTGTGCATGCTTCGTACTAGCAGTCGGCCGGCGGCCATTAATCAACGAGGTTGGATCTGTACCGCTGTGGATTATTATTATTATTTTTTTGCTACCAGTTGGAGCTGCTAACTTTTCCTGAACGTTTTGTCTCGTTTTTGGAACCACAGTGTTAGACGGGAGTTGTAGCAGTTGGGGTTGTAATATTTACTTGTAGCACTTGCTGTGATTAATACCTAATTAATGGGTTGGATACAGCCTGTGCTATTGTTCTAATGTGCTGAACGTTAACTGTGCTTTCTTAATGTGCATTGCGCTTGGTTTATTACTGATTATTTACTGGTTTATTAAACTGGTAAATCTTCAACTTTATCATTTTCCTCCCTCATTTTAGTACAAGCTTTAACTTACACTGCATTTAGATCTCACTTGTAGTTATTTTAGTCTTGAACTGTACTGAACACTATTGTGTTCAGTTACACACTGTATTTAAAAAACAAACTGTTGCCAATTAAGATACTTATTTCTCATTCTGAACTATTTAATAGAGTGTAGGTCAGGCAATCTGAGTACTGTACATAGGGAAAACTAGAACACTTTTACTCTGTTATTTATATGGATTTCATTCTATGCAAAGCAATTTAAAATGATAAGATGATAAACTATGTCATTGTTGGCTGCTGCCTGAACAATGTGGGCGTGGCAAAATGGCGAATATCAGTCCCTCGCCATATTCATACGATTGTCTTTAAATCACACATGGATTAGCCGACTGGTGCCAAACTAGCTATGTATGACCTTTGTTCACCTCTAAAGAGCCCAGCACTATTGGAATGTAATTTGACTCCACTGCGCCCCCTAGGTTAATCCATCAGTTATATCTCCTTGCAAAATCCACCGATCTGTACCAGATTTTTTGTGCGTCGTCAGGGTGCGCTGCCGAACGCATCGATGCGTACCGCCTGTTGCACAGGTGCGGAAATTGCGCGACAGCTTCTCGGGTGGCGTGAGGCCGGCGGTGCTGGAAACTTTGTGACAGATTCTTCGATGGTTGGCGGGCGGCGGTTGCCCAAACATCCGCGGTGGCCAATAGGCCGGAGCAGCGCTTGGCTGCGAGGGCAGGTGGGCGTGGCGGTGTAGCGAAGTGACCTGTAACGCTCTCAATTCCTCAGTTTCAGGCTGAGCTGTTTCAAACTCACTAGGATGGATCCTCATCCAGTCCCCGACAGGAATCCATCACAACATTTGGTGGGCGTGGCCTCATTTCTCTATAGCGCCCCCTAGATCACTTTAAACGATTAGCCCCAAGCAATGCTTTAACCTACAATTACGAAACTTGGTACACATGTGTATCTTGTGAGGACGTACAAAAAAGTCTCTTGGAGCCATGGTCTAAACCCCACAGGAAGTCAGCCATTTTGGATTGAAGTTCCGATTTTGACCCCATTCATATTTTAATCTGAACGGTCGCTATCTGACCCCTTTGACCTCATCAACATGAAACTGTGCCCAGAGACAGAAGACAAGTTGGTGTGTTCTGGATTCCAACACCGACCAGCTTCGACAGAGCAGGTGGGCGTGGGGGCGTGGCGAAGTTACCTGTAACGCCATTGATCAGTCCCAAGCCATGCTTTAACCTAGAATTACCAAACTTGGTGCACATGTGTATATTGTCGGGACGTACAAAAAAGCCTCATGGAGAGATGGTCTAAACCCAAGAGGAAGTCGGCTATTTTAGATCGAAGATGTCATTTTCTCTTCAACAAGTACAAATACAGAATACTGCTTTTATCCAGGCCTTGTTAACATAATAATTATTTAAATATACATTTTTATATGTTTTCGTTTTTTTCTAAAAATTGTTAGAGGACAAATACTAATTAATTTCAGTTAAAAATAACAAAGTACGTCAACAGTCAGTTTACAAACTATCTCATTATAATGAGAGATACTATCTCTCATTATAATGAGAGATAATGATACTATCTCATTATAATGAGACAGTAAATTATTATAATATTTTTTTTATTATAATAAAAACATTTTTTTATTATAATGATAAAAAAAAAAAAAATTAACAGAGTGGCGGAAATGGGCTTCCATAGAAATCTTATATGCTCTCCATCTACTTCAAAAAATATGCACTCCTTTTTGTTAGGTTGCAATATACCCAATTGAAGTAAATTTCAGTTTGTGGTTGTATCTTCAAATTAAATGAAAGTTATTTGAGGACTATGCATGTTCTTTATTTTTATATGTTTATATTACTATGACTTGATTATACATCATCCTATGTGCTGCTTTCCGTTATCGTGATTATTTGAATAGTGCTTCATGAAATTTATGTTCTGACCATGATTTAAACAGACTGTCCTGTTTGAGCCATGTTATCCATGAAGCATTTTGTTCTGTTTCTGTAACAAACTTCTGACCCCTTAATAAAACAGATTTTCTTTTAACATACAGTTGAACTCTATTTACAAATGTGAGCTTATTTCCTCAGTCTCAAGGAAATAAGTTGCACTGGATTTTATTAAGGGGTGCTTAATTAAAGTGACCAAGTAATGATGCACCACATTTTCTATGTTTTTAGTCATAAAAAAATTCTAAAAAAACAACTATATATATATATATATATATATATATAACTATTATATATATATATATATATATATATATATATATGCATCCTCCTCGTTGCACTTCATGATTAGGCACTACGTTCTTGGTTTGTCACCTAAAATCCCTTTAATGTTAATTGAAGTTGATCATTATGAGGTACTTGTAATATCCTTACTTAGCACTTTTCATATTTAGGGGATGGGCTGCAAAAAAAAAAAACCTAGTTCATGACAGTGTAGTAAATTTTTCTGATATTTCCTGATTTTATTTGACCTTCCCTCCCGTGTTCTCATCAGTTCCTTTTTGCGCAGTGACTGGCAGTCTTAATTAGAGAGATTGAGGCGCGCTCAATTTCAGCTTTTAAACATTCAAGTTTGTTCCAGCTTCACATTTGGCAACAAATTGATCCCAGCTTTCCCGGGAATCGGATGAATCAGCTACGGTGTCTCTGGGCTCCAGTCACGTGACACGAGCATCCTCGTTCACATCTGAAGTGCCTCGGATTAAAAGGATCTCTGGCCTCCTCTCATAAAGCAAACATTTGGAAATCTGCTCCAATGATGACTGCCATATGGTAAAGTGCTTTTGATAAATCATAAATCCATCAGGTTGTCTCGTTTTATTACATTTTCCCTTCAAAACGTGAACAAATAGACCTCGCGTACATACAGGCGTAAGGAGAGGACCAATTGGGGGGACCTCGCTTATCCAAAAGTGGGAGGCTGACATCCTCACAGATGTTCCTTGGGCAGACAGCAGATAAAAATGCGTTGTAAACGCTTTCAAGGGGGAAATATTTGACAAGCAAATATTAGCTCATGTGAAAACCCCACACATGGCTCGTCTTTGGGCCTGTTTAATGACTAATTGAATATCATTAGTTGGGTCTACACACACCGAAGTGGCATCGACATAAAGGCTCCGATTTTACAAAGCCATATGGCTCACATTATACATTAACCACGAGTGAAAGGACTGCAACTGTGTGTGTACAGTCAGGACGACTGGATGGAAGTCAGGCGTTCTTGGACACCACAATCCCCATGCCAACCAGGACAAAGGAAGAATAAGGCCATCGATTTTGTTTATTATAGGAGATCTGGTATGGTTGTTACTTTGCAGGTTACTGCTGTGCTGCAGGCCTGCCACGTGCCAAATAATGCAGGTCTAAAAATGCTACTTATCACCGATTATTAAAGCAGCAACACATTTTTGTTGTGCGTAAATTGTTGCCTTCCTTCAGCAGCACTGGGTGGGAGTTTTATTGCCTTTAGTGGCACAGCCATCTTTTGCGCTTCAAATAGATATTTCAGATGTTTGCATCGTGTATTAAACATGTACATGTGAGCATGTTGGGGCTCAACTTGGTTCTTAAGCGTTTGCAAGAGTGAAAATTCTAGCCGCGTAAAAAGATCACCAAAACCTCTCCAGAGTGCACAGAGGGGCTGCGTGTGCAACGCAGCTGCGCACTGGCTTTGTTTTCTTCTCCGTGTTTTATGAACGTAAGTCATTCCTAAGAATTCTGGTGTTTTCCCATTTTTTCAGTCCCTCCTGCTGCATATGTTGCATAATTTTAGTAGACTATTAAAAACGTCCACTACTAATATATATTCAGATGTACCATCACCTTTCCCAAAACCACCGAAAAGCCAAGAAGTACATAATTACTATTTCATGACACCTCGATCAGTTTAGTTTCATAGCATAAATGAGCACTTCATAAACTCAAATTACATATGTCAAACGCGTCCTTTTGTTATTTCGCTAGAATAGTGTAGAAACATTTCCAAAGTTTTTTTTTCTTAATCTTTTTTTTTTTAATTGGTAACATTTTTGATGAGTGGACTTTTTTCATGCTTTAAATGCGTTTAAGTCACATCCTAAAAATAATTATTTGGAATGGACTATAATTTATTTATTTTTTTTAAAGTACGTTTCCTATTTGAACCTTGTAATATTAAAAAGAGAATGGAAAAAAGGGTTATGCTGGACTGATGTGGCTGTGTCTGCAGCATTCAGGTTCAGACGTTCACAACCAAATCTTAACAGCAGCTCCACATCCCTGCGAGTTATTTTTCTCGCTGTCTCACGATAGAAACACAATAGAAGAGAGAGTATGCCAAGTTCTCCAACGAAAATGTGTCTTTTGAAAGACAATATTTTAAAACGGTAAATCTGTTTATCATTCGGTTCTCGGAATTGATTAATATCTATATAATGACTCAAAAGGAGGGAGGGAACAAAAGCATGGAACTATTTTAAAACTTGTTTTCCTAGTTAACTGTTGTCACACAAACATTTGAACGAAAAACACGAATCAAATAAAAATGTTGAACAAAACGAGATGCAGAAATTCCGTTGTTGTCTCTTGTTCCCAAGTTTTTTTCCGTGACCAACGTGAACTTCTTTTTTAAAAAGTCTACTTCCTAATACGTCTGGTGTTAAAACTAACAGAGTGTTTCAGGAAAAAAAAAAAAAAAAGCAAAACACCAAAGCGGCTGTCAAGGTGGTCATGTTATGACGTGGGGCTTCTAGATGTGAAGGACACCAGCGAGTCCGTCTCTAAGTGACCTAATCAATTTTAATTTTAAATAAAGGTTTTAGAATACCTAATTAAAGTCTGTACTTAAATCCGATTGAGATGCGGTGGCATGAACGTAAACAGTCTTTTCTAATCTATACAGAAGACTGGCGGTTATCACAAAGTATTAGTACAAGCTAATTAGTAGATTTAGTGGATAATTAATTTTTTTGCATCGGACCAGGTTGGTTTGGGAAGTTAGTTTTTTTCCCTGAAAGTATATTTAACCATCTTAATAAAGAGATTAAAAAAAAATAATCTGTTTGTCTTCATAAGGATTATCCTTCATATTGAAATTAGATTTAGTCACTTGAAACAAAACATGGACTGCCATTCAGGTTACATGTGTTTCAAGAATGAAACCACTAGTGGAATGAATGCCACATCATAACAACGTTGATTTTTTTGTTGTTGTTGTTGTTTGTTTGTTTGTTTTACTTTTTTATACCGTTTTCAATTAAATCAAACTTTGTGTCATTTCAAAAACTAGTGCTATTTGTTTCTTTTCGCATTTCAATTTAATTGTCAGGATAAAAAACATCTTCCAGGAGTGCTGTGTAATCCCAGTGAATTTTCTGTTGCTCATTTGCATATGCATAGGGCATTGCTGCTCCCATGTTGGAAAAAGTGTGGAAACAGATCGCATTCCAAAACCTCTACTCCTTGTTTCTGCATGAATCTTAGTTGAATGTACTTGACCATATATTTTCCTTGTTTAAGTGCCATACAATGTATAGGAGAGATTACCCTCAGACAACATAGCCAAATGCCATCAGTGAATCTTAAAACAGTGTGTATTTACACAGTGGATATGATATTACTCAGTCTAGGTGCAATTAGTGCATTACAGAAAGTGCTTTTGAAAATATCATGCAATACTTGGCTTAAACCAACTTTTTTATGATGCAATTTTTTAAACAGACTCATACAACACCACCAAAAATTATTATGAAGACAAAAAACCCAGCAATTTCCTGTTCACGTTCAGCTCTCTTGTGTTATTGTGGCAGGTTTCTCTTCAGAAATGTATCTGACAATGTTTTTAACTCTGCCCTTGATGATTCAAATGGAAAAATGAAGAAAAATGTGCACCATGTGTTCAGTCTTTTACCAAGATTTAACACATCACTCAGTGTGTGTTGTAGATGCTTAATGCTCTTAATGATTAGCTTTCTTAATGTCCTCTCTTACTTCTATAGGAAGCTGCAAATCTATCTGGAAATCAAACTACTGGATTACAAAGCAGCTCAACAGTTGAAGAAATGGCTTATTTTACTAAAGCAAAATTATTTTTTATTAAAATTAAAATCTGTTTTCACTGTTTAGTGCAACCTGAACAAAGAAACACTTTCATGCTGCATTTGGTAAACAATTTTTCTTTGGGAATTAAATTAATTGGAACTTTTTGATCGCAAGGTTAAAAATATGTGGTGGGCAGGTGGGGGATGCAATTTAAGAGTAATCAATTATAATTTGGGTTTATTTAGCATATTTTTTTTCTTAAGTGAACTTTTGCATGTCTTTTTCGAATAAGCAACTGCATAATAACATCACCTTCCTGTCCTCTGTCACCATATGCTTTTTGATTTGGGCTTGGTACAAAGTCAGTACCTGTGCTTCACTGGACAGGTCACTTTTTACCAGTTGGTATATAATAAACCGATTTGCATCCTAAGTAAGTTTGAATCTGTTTATGTAATTGTACTGACTTGATTACATATTTCTGTACATATTATGGACATATTTCTCTTGTAAAACGTCACATTTGTTGTGAAGTGGCACAAATAAATTGAAATTGACTTAATATACATGGCTGTCCTCATACTTGTTATATTTGTTTTTGATAATAACCAGTCGTCTTGTACGGAGCCCCTGAGGGGACATGGGAAATTTTTTTCTTTTGCGTTACCTCGCAATACTTTTGCGTCCCCTCGCAAAACATTTGCGTCCCCTCGCAATACTTTTGCGTTCCCTCACAATACTTTTGCGTTCCCTCGCAAAACATTTGCGTCCCCTCGCAAAAGTTTAAGACAGCGTTCCGGAACCAGACAACAATGGAGGAGACAGTACGCTCGTGTGTGAGTTTTGTGGATTTTTATTTTGAAATTGGCCTACAATATAAGGATATTCATCCTCCTTTCTTGCCAAAAAGCACGGGTGTCACATCAGTGTGCGACATTTAAAAAGAATACTTAGTGCAAGAGGACACACTCGCCGCAACCATTTTGCTAACTTGGCAAGTCTGGTGGAATTCGTCAGGAGAGAACTTCAGTCCTCTGGACAGCTTCACGGATATTGTTGGATGTATGCTAAATGCAGGCAACATGGACTTCGTGTAAGAAAGGAGGATGTCCGTCTGATCATGAGAGAATTAGATCCAGCGGGAGTGTCTTCAAGACGAGCCAGACGTCTTCAAAGAAGGAACTACTTCTCAAAGGGTCCGAACTTCATTTGGCACATTGACTCTTATGATAGACTCGCAATACTTTTGCGTTCCGTCGCAATACTTTTGCGTTACCTCGCATAACTTTTGCGTTCCCTCGCAATACTTTTCCGTCCCCTCGCAAAACATTTGCGTCCCCTCGCAAAACTTTTGCGTTACCTCGCAAAACCTTTTGGATTCCCACGCAATACATATTACATTCCCTCACTTCAATTGAGGAAGCGGTTCATTTTGGAGCAGCAACACTGATGAGTTGCACTCAAGACAAGACAAAGCTACGAAACAGGTAAATTACCTTAATCCACCATAAATACTGTATACTTAGCAATATTTCTATATCTTTAACTTCATTGATGACTACTATTTCAAATATGAATCGTGTCCGTTGGAAGAAAAGGTAGTTCAGACATTTGTTTGCTTGCTTAAAGAAAAGAGTAATGAGGCGGGGGCGGCAATGTTAATTTCATTAACGATGATGATAAATTATTTCGTTTACAACCAATTTTTTCATGACAATAACTAGACGATACTACGGAGCCCCTGAGGGGACATGGGAAATTTTTTTCTTTTGCGTTCCCTCGCAATACTTTTGCGTTACCTCGCAAAACTTTTGCGTACCCTCGCAAAACATTTGCGTCCCCTCGCAATACTTTTGCGTCCCCTCGCAATACTTTTGCATTCCCTCACAATATTGCGTTCCCTCGCAAAACATTTGCGTCCCCTCGCAAAACCTTTTGCGTCACCTCGCAATACTTTTGCGAGGGGACGCAAAAGTTTAAGACAGCGTTCCGGAACCAGACAACAATGGAGGAGACAGTACGCTCGTGTGTGAGTTTTGTGGATTTTTATTTTGAAATTGGCCTACAATATAAGGATATTCAGTCTCTGCTTGCCAAAAAGCACGGGTGTCACATCAGTGTGCGACATTTAAAAAGAATACTTAGTGCAAGAGGACACACTCGCCGCAACCATTTTGCTAAGTTGGCAAGTCTGGTGGAATTCGTCAGGAGAGAACTTCAGTCCTCTCGACAGCTTCACGGATATCGTTGGATGTATGCTAAATGCAGGCAACATGGACTTCGTGTAAGAAAGGAGGATGTCCGTCTGATCATGAGAGAATTAGATCCAGCGGGAGTGTCTTCAAGACGAGCCAGACGTCTTCAAAGAAGGAACTACTTCTCAAAGGGTCCGAGCTTCATTTGGCACATTGACTCTTATGATAAACTCGCAATACTTTTGCGTTCCCTCGCAATACTTTTGCGTTACCTCGCAAAACTTTTGCGTTCCCTCGCAAAACCTTTTGCGTTACCTCGCAAAACCTTTTGCGTTACCTCGCAAAACTTTTGCGTCCCCTCGCAATACTTTTGCGTCCCCTCGCAAAACATTTGCGTCCCCTTGCAAAACTTTTGCGTCCCCTCGCAAAACCTTTTGGATTCCCACGCAATACATATTACATTCCCTCACTTCAATTGAGGAAGCGGTTCATTTTGGAGCAGCAACACTGATGAGTTGCACTCAAGACAAGACAAAGCTACGAAACAGGTAAATTATCTTAATCCACCATAAATACTGTATACTTAGCAATATTTCTATATCTTTACCTTCATTGATGACTACTATTTCAAATATGAATCGTGTCCATTGGAAGAAAAGGTAGTTCAGACATCTGTTTGCTTGCTTAAAGAAAAGAGTAATGAGGCGGGGGCTGCAATGTTAATTTCATTAATGATGATGATAAATTATTTCGTTTACAACCAATTTTTTCATGACAATAACTAGACGATACAACTTAATCAGGCTAAAATGTGCTTAATTCCGCTACGTCTGTTGTTTGGGGGTGTCACTGTTATATATAGAACGTATGGGGATTTATAGCAAGGCTAGGACTGACACTATCTTTTAAAATACAGAATCATTCTTTATTTGGCAGTTAAGTGTTGCTGAAACATGAGAATTACCAAAGCCAGCAAAACTTTCGTGGCGGGACCTGCTACGGACTGCTGATTCCTTCAGGTGTTGATGTCACGGTTGCCTATGCAACAACTGATGAGTTGCACATTCATGGCAAATATGATTACAGTCACCAGGGAAATGTGATACAAGATACAATCACAAGTAGGACTAATATATATATCTGTATCGATATAGATATCTATATTGATATAGATATCTATATAGGTATAGATATCTATATCTTTATAGATATCTATATCTATACCTATATAGATATAGATATCTATACCTATATAGATATAGATATCTATACCTATATAGATATAGATATCTATATAGACATATAGATATCTATATCTGAAAACCTTTTATTTTAAGCTATGTAGTAGGTGTCTGTAAAACCCTTGACCTGGCTAGAATCATATATTTATGGGCTAACAATGAAAGAAATGCTAAAATTATGACCAATTCCTGTATAAGTATTCAAATAAATATATAAAAGTATCAATACAAGTTGAATTAAAAATCATTTATATATTTCTTGGTCAACAGCTCACACATGATTCTGGGCACCAGAAAGTCTGAGGACCCTGTGACCACTTCCTGTTTTTCTCTTTACTACAGTGTGTCTCAATTCTGGTCATCAGCTCCCCCTGATCTGCATGTTTTAGGTGTGTCCCTTCTGTCAGACACCTGGTTGAATCTGAGGGTGATTAACAGGCTTCTGCAGTACTTGATGGCTGCAGAAGAGATCATGCAATCATTTGAATCAGCTGTTCTGGAGTAGAGGCACATTTAAAACATGCAGAGTAGGACTGAGGACTGGAATTGAGAGGCACTGCTTTACTAGGATGGCTGGGCAGCTCTGGTGAGCTTATTTTATGTTTTATTTTTTTCTTTCTGTTGTAGATTCTGTATTTTTCTCTATCTCTTTTTGCCTCTTTTAACTGCTTACATGCACTTGCTCCAGCTTACATAATGTATGGTGCCCCACAGAAAAGTGACATTGAAATACTTATGAGTTTAAATTCTTGTAGTTTTATTAATTGTGTCCATTATGGTCTTTGAAAGCTTTGTTTGGAAAATATGTTTTTATGGACATTTTCCAAATTATTGTATTTAGGCATGGAGGAGGACCTAGAAGCCTTCCTTCGATCAAGGAATGTTGCGGAAGAAGACATAAATCTGATGAAAGCGGATAAGGTGATGACACATTCAGTTATAACGTTTATAGTAAGACTACACCTTGTTTAATTATAAGTGTAGACATTTTTAACTATGTTGGGTCATTGTGTTGAAATGGAAGTAAACTTTAAGATTGTTCTCCTGAAAGGGAAATTCTTCTCCAAATATAATTACTATACAACAGGGGTGGGCAACTCCAGGCCTGAAGGGCTGGTGTCTTGCGAGTTTTAGATGCATCTCTACTTCAACACACTTGAGTCAAGTAATGAGGTCATTAGCAGGACTCTGTAGAACTTGACTGCACTTAGGAGGTGATTCAGGTATTTCAATGAAGTGTGTTGGACCAGGGAGACATCTAAGAGCTGCAGGACAATGGCCCTCGAGGGGCAGGGGTGGGGAATCCTGTTGGGCAATCCCCTGCAATACAGCATGATGCTACACATAACACGATCATATATGATACAATATAAAAATGCTACACAGTATTACCTAAAGTTTTACTGCATTAAGTATAAAATTCCTTATTGTATTCTATAAATTTTCATATCTAATTGCAGATTGACAGAGGCGTCATTTGTGTCATGAAAGATGAAGAATTTGCCAGATATGTCCCTTCATATGGCGACCGCTTGGCTGTTGTGTCATTTTGTCGACAGAGGGAAGCAAATTTTGACAAGGAAGGCATTTTAAATAGAATTAGACAAACGATTGAGACAAGGCGGATGACAAGGAAAAAACATGTTGAAGTACCCCAGCAAACAACTTTGCAAAATTCTGCCTTGATGGCAAGACCTAACAACAATAATGCAGTAAAATCCAAACGCAGAGTTGAAGTGGGATGGCTGCACTTTCAAAGCGGGGATTTTCATCAAGTTAGGTCCAAATTCGGAGGTGGAACCAGACATCTTGCACTTGAGAAAAACACCACTGTGTCAGAAGTCATGACCATTGCAAAAGAGTTGTTTTTTCCTGGTGGATTATCATCAAAGGGATCCATTATGGACTTTACACTCAGCATGTGTGACTTCAAAAGACAAACTGTACCTCTGGACAGCACTCTTGCAGAACTATATGAACAATTTAAACTGAAGATGTTACGGCTTTACCTGTGCACCAAGGACTTGGAGCATTCCTCAGATTCATCCGAGGACCAAGAAGACCTCTTTGAACAGGTAATATCTGTTTAAATGAAACCGTTAAAAGGTGCCAGTCAATTCAAATGGCAATTTTAATTAGGTATTGAAACCAAATAAGAAAATGTTTAGTTTAAACAAAACATCAACTTCTACATATTTATAGGTTCTCAGCCATCCAGGACATGGAAAACCCTCACCCAAAATAAATAATTAATAAAAGTTTAAAGTAACTGAAGTTATAATTTAAATAATGCATAACTTGTAATAAATGTATTTGTCATAAACATTGCAACAAATAAATATTTATGAGAAATGTTAAGTGTAGTTAGACATTAAAACTTATTTTTAGTCAGAGCCGGTACACCTTTTATGAAGGTGTACCGGAGACAAGATATGTGACTTTGAACCAAACTCTTATCTAAACATTTGAATCTTAGTTTGACTTCTGTGGATCTCAAAAAGTTGTTTACTGAGAAAAACACATTTGATGTACATTGTTACTTACTACTCATTTTTGACTCTGCAGCTTGAACACAATAAACAATTTTACACCACATTTTATGTTACATTTCATTATAACATAAACATGCTCTTAAGACATTTCCTTGTATAAGTGATGAAATGGAACTTCCTCCCTTGCCTAACTGTGTTGTTTGGCTACCTGATTGTCTCACCTGCTCATTGATCACCTGCTGTGATTGAGTTGTAAAGTTACTGGTAAAGGAAAAAAAAAACAACAAATGACCACTTTTAGCAAACATGAAGATTACAGGAATTCAAAGAGTACATATTTGGATGTAGTATTTGATATCACAATCTTATGGATGCCTTTTTTTTTTTTTTCATAGCCTCACAATGTTGGAAGACCTACTCAACACTTAACTTCTGCCTCTTCTGCTGAGCCATTAACTTCAATGGCATCTTTGCAAGGCTATACGCCAGGAGAAGCAGGGCACTCAAGCCAGTACCTTATCATAGATGATGAAGCATCGCTGAGTCCGCAAGCCAACGCTTTACCAGATGGAACTGAAGGTCATTATCCAGTGTGTGTCATTGATGACGACGTGGAACTTTTATATCCTGCCTTACATTCAACACCTGGTCCATCAAACCAGGGAACGGAGTATTTCTATGTAGTGAATAATATGGAAAATGCAGTGCTAATGCAAGAAACCGAAACAGTGATGGTCAACTTCAACAGCATTGATGGTCTGGATGAGACTGAGGATTCTGGAGAAGTTCAGATAGGGTCAAAGTCAGAAGATGGTGATGGTGAGCTTGCTTCTACTCTTCCCATGATGGCCAGTCATCCTGAGATAGAAGCTGGAAACTTTTCAGAAGTAAGTGTGTTTTGTTTTATTTGCTTCTGTATATGATTTGTTTGCATTTATAAAAATAAGATTATACTCATGTAATGTCATGAAGTTCCTAAATTAGTTTTCTAAGGCTTTTCAATTTGTGTTTTGACAGTCTTCCATAAAACGTAGAGTTCTTTGTATAATGAAACACAAAATGTCACATTTCAGAAATGCTTTATTCCACTGGTCCTAAACATATGTATATATATATATATATATATATATATATATATATATATATATATATATATATTATATATGTCTTTTCAAAGTCTTGGTTATGTTATGAAGAATATATGACAACTAAAATGTACTGTTCTAATTCATGTTATGTTCCAGGTTCCACAAACAGCTGTAGTAAACATGATCCCTTCAACAGAAAATGATGCACTACCGTCTTCCACTGGAGATGTAGTACATCCCAAAGACCCTAGGTATGCACATATCCGGCGTGCCATGGTCATAGATGACCTTCTTAATTTGTTCATGGACAAAAGTATAATGGAATCAGAATTAAGAATGGAATTTAATAATGAAATGGCTGTGGATGACAGTGGAGTATACAGCTTTCTGGGAGCAGTTCTTGGAGCTCTGTGAAGGGGAGGAGGAGAGGGTGCCAAAACTCAGACCAGACTTTTCCAAAGAGAGGTGGTATGCACTAGGCCGAATTTGGGCAAAAGGACTCATTGATTATGGCATATTTCCAGTCAGGTTGTCCAAGGCATTCATAGTTGCCTCTGTACTTGGTCTTCAAGCAGTAGAAGAAGAAGTTTTGATGTCCTCCTTTTCTAAGTATTTGTCGGAGAGCGAGAGAAATACCATGGAGAAGGCCCTCAATGGTGTACTGGAAGAGGATGAGGAGGACAGTTTGTTAGATCTGTTTTCACAGATGGGGGCTCACTGCATTCCATCTCAGGAAAATATCAAACAAGCAATACAGGTCATGGCTCATAAAGTCATACTACAAGAACCAAAGTATATCATTGATTGCTTTAATGACATCTTCAAAGACATTGCATTAAATCTGTGTGATCCAGCTGATGTCCTTCCTTTATACAAGTCCAAAAAAGCAACGAACAAAAAAGTAATTGACATCCTGCAAACTGAGGCTTTGTCCCTATCACAGAAAGAGCAGACAACATTTACTTACTTGCAGAGGTACATTAGGAATGCAGATCAGCGCAAACTAGAAAAATTCTTGCGATTTTGCACAGGGCCCTCCGTTTTATGCACAGCAGAAATTAAGGTGACATTTAATGCTGAAACAGGTTTTGGGAGAAGACCTGTTGCACACACATGTGGAGCAATCATAGATGTGCCTCACACTTACAGTTCCTATCCAGAATTTAGAGCAGAGTTTGACAGTATCTTGGCAAGCAACTTCATGTTGATGGATATTATTTAAGCTTTAAAAGAGAGTTGACATCTTTGCTAAAAATAAACCCTCTATTATTCTGTATTATGCACAATTTTCATGATGCTGTGATTGTGAAACTGTGGGATTCCATTTTCAATGCTTAAAAGCTGTGCAATGTTGAAAGGTTTGTGTTGGCATAAAAAAACCAAAGGATAAACAATTTCCAATTTTGTATAGTTTCCAGAATTGTAATAACCGCCTGTTGCGATTAGACCAGTAGTTATTTTCCACATTTGTTTTAATAAAGTTCTGACACGCAGCTGAAATTTTATCTAGATATTTTAATAGTCCAGGTGTTTACAGAAAAAACTTGTAATGCAACCAAATTTAGAGTTTGACTAATTATCAAAATACATTCATTCTTTACCCTTTCATTTGTTGGTATGCACAATGTTGACAACATAAGATAACACTGGTTTAAAAAAATTGTTTCTTTTAGAATTTTCTAAATGTGAAAGTGTTTTCAAGAATTAAAGGGATAACAATTCACAGTTCTTGTAATTTTTACAATTTTATCTAATGGTTCCTGATGGTATTTGAGCATTACAATTGCTGTATTTTCATCTTTACCAAAGTATGTTTAGAAATTCAGCAGAAAGTTTATTTAGATGGTTGGATAATGCAATGAAATAAACAGAACAATACTTAGAATACAACAAAATTCAGAGTGTTTAACATCCGCCAACGTTGGTTTTCTGGTGACCTGTTTTATTTTTTTGGTGATGCCAAAATGTTTTAAGGTAAACTTAAAAATGAAGTAATTGTCTTGGAAAATTGTTTGGGTTTTTTTGGATACATGTTTGGATTTCCTGTGAATGTTCACAATAAATGTTTACACAAACAATGATGCAATTTGTTTCCAGTGCTTTATGTAAATTATGAATTGTATTTCCAGGACTTTTAGTAATTTGATTTATCCACAGCTGTTTGTGCGTGTTGACTTTGGCACTTTGCAAAATAAATTAGCACTTAAATGGATTAATGTTGTCATAGGAACATTTAGTTTTCTGCTTCCATTTTAATACTTTAGAAAGGAAAAACAAACAAAATGTAGGATTATTTTTCAAGTTTAACAGTTGGAATGCATTTTAATGTCTCATAATAGAAAACAACCAGCTCCGTTTTGAGACATGTGGAACCCTAACATGGCAGGCTCTTTCCAATCAATACTCACAATAATACTCTTAATGGCATCTCTCAGTAACATGTACAGTTTCACAGAATCATATGGATCTGATGGTGTCATTAGGCCATACTCTGCCATTAAAAAATTGCAAATGTCATACACAGCTGAATCACATGGTATGGTCTGCCGAAAGGTGCATGCATCTCTACACAGTTGAATATGTTCAACTTCCACAGGAGTGAGGAAGTCTGTAGTACTGTACAGTTCAGGTAGGGCATACATCACATTGGGCCGACCGCTGGGAATGTGCAAGTTTTTGGATGGCCTGATGTGGTGTGTGTTCCATACTTGTGCTGTGTCATCCAGCTCATCCTGTAACATGAAACAGAAAAATTGAGTAGACTTTAGTTAACCTCAGCTATAAAAAAAGGATTAGGCATAGTCACTGTTTTATTTCATAATTATATAAAATAATGTTTATTTAGGTTGTATTGGCTATTTGTCCAAAACTCAAATTAAAAAGTAACAAAACATAAGACAAAAAGGTGATCAAAGCAAAAGGTGAATTCAACTCAAATAGTCACCATGGTGCATCGTGGATTCTGAAAAAGGTCAAAATGCAATTCTTTTTTTTTATTCCACTATTCAGACAAAACAAGTTACAGGCCTGACAGGATTCCACTACTTCTTCCGCTCTGATTCCTACACTTGTTTTTACAGACTGGCTGACCGATTGGATAGACTGACTGATAACTAACTGAATAGACTGGTAAAAAACCTTTTGACCACCCACGTGCATAATGTGCTAGTTAAAATCTATTTTTACTGCGTAACACCCATGTCCCAAACTAAAATGAATTAACTTAAGTAAATTACTAACCAGCAAACTTATTTGAAATAAATTGAACAAAAATTGTAATTATAAATCAACTAGAAAAAAAGGAAATGAAAATGAACTAAACCTAAATTATAAGATTTAACTAAAAATAGAGAAATATCTCCTACAAAGTAATTTCAGACTTGCTGTTTAGAACTGTCTTAAATACAATTACAGTTGTTACCGACTTATAGAAATACATTTTTTGTGACATTTCTTTGACGAATTGATTTTAAAAATTACTTTGATATCTGACACAGTTAGAAACTTGATGCCTATTTAAACTCCTACTATTGGGTTAAAATTCGTTCACTTTTGATTTTCTTTTTAAAAATGATAGCCAATGAAATTGAATGTATCTTCATTATAATAGAGGTTTAAATGCAGGTGTCAAAATGATCCCTTGTTGCTGCTATAGTGTAAAATCTCACACTATACAGCAAGTTACCTGCTCTTTCGTGTTGTAACATTAAGGTAGAAAAAGTAACCAGTGCATTTTCAGCACCACAGATGTGTGAACAGCGACCATAAAAGAACAACAGCTAGAGAACCGCTTTATTTCATTATATCATAATTTACCACAGATAAACACAGAGACATCCACTTCTTTTTGTAGAAACATATCACTTTCATTTATGGCTGTGCCCCTGTCGTGCATTATTTCCATTTTCAGTAGAAACTTCATGTGATAAAAATATGCACCTACTCACAAAATTGAGCGTGCGCCTGACATTCAAGTTTTGTACGAACAGAATACTAGACAGTGAATGCCACAAATAACCAGTGGCACCTCGCCCAGATACCATTAATGCTGATTTTAATGTTCATGCTTTTCAGGCTTCCTTCCCTACGTCGTACCTTATCCATCATATAAATATTAAATTTGATTCAGTTAACTCACCTGTATGAGTCCCATGCAGCAAAACTGTAGAATACTTTTGTCCAGAAATCCCCCATCAAAGAATCCATTGTTTCTGATGTCAGAAAACAAGGACAACCAGAACTCCATACACTCCGTACGCAGAAAGCGCCACCAATATTCAATCCTTTGATGTGCAGTGCTTGCGCCTTCGAGGTAACTTTCAAGAGGGTCGTTAGGCTGAGTAGGAATGAGGAATCTCTGGAAGTCTCTGGCATGAACATTTTCTGTACCTAGATCCCCTCTAACAACTCTCGGACACCCTCCCAAACGCTTTACTGCTTCAGTGTAATACCCTCCTATCAATTTGGGATCACTATTTGTGGTGTATGCATTGAGCCAGATAATCTTTCGTGAAAATCCATCGATGCTTCCGTTAATACAAAAGCCAAATGGCTTCAGTTTATCATAAGAGTCAATGTGCCAAATGAAGTTCGGACCCTTTGAGAAGTAGTTCCTTCTTTGAAGACGTCTGGCTCGTCTTGAAGACACTCCCGCTGGATCTAATTCTCTCATGATCAGACGGACATCCTCCTTTCTTACACGAAGTCCATGTTGCCTGCATTTAGCATACATCCAACGATATCCGTGAAGCTGTCGAGAGGACTGAAGTTCTCTCCTGACGAATTCCACCAGACTTGCCAACTTAGCAAAATGGTTGCGGCGAGTGTGTCCTCTTGCACTAAGTATTCTTTTTAAATGTCGCACACTGATGTGACACCCGTGCTTTTTGGCAAGCAGAGACTGAATATCCTTATATTGTAGGCCAATTTCAAAATAAAAATCCACAAAACTCACACACGAGCGTACTGTCTCCTCCATTGTTGTCTGGTTCCGGAACGCTGTCTTAAACTTTTGCGTCCCCTCGCAAAAGTATTGCGAGGGGACGCAAACGTTTTGCGAGGGAACGCAAAAGTATTGCGAGGGGACGCAAATGTTTTGCGAGGGGACGCAAAAGTATTGCGAGGGAACGCAAAAGTTTTACGAGGGGACGCAAAAGAAAATAAAATTCCCATGTCCCCTCGGGGGCTCCGTAGTCTTGTTCTGCTCAGACACTTTTGTTAAAGTATCTTTTTTTCATGGGACTGCTCACACAAGTTTCTCACAGGTATGTCACGAAAGCTCTCTTCTTCTGTCTTCCTATTCTTTACATTTATGCATTGATTTGAACTCGTGATTGCCCCCTAGTGGACATAAGCATAATGCATTCAATCATCACACATTTTAAAACGTAGAAAAGTAATATATTTTGTGCTGCCTGATAAAATGTTATATGAAATGAAACAAATATTGCCAATCTTTTATTAATTCGGCAAATATAATTCCCACATAAAGTGCTATAAAGTAATAATTGTCATTGCATTCTTATAGAATTTCCTGTCAGATATTGCTGATGCACAATGTGCAACTTCCCAAGAGTAAACTTTTTCTTTAGAAGTGCATCTATTCCCGGACCCTTTGAAGGCAGCACTATCTGAGGTATCACAATGCTGACGTGTCGTAGCTCTTGCCCCGGATATCCTTATTTCAATTTGCTTACGCGGTTCAGAACGCTCTCCATTCGCTCCCATTCATCGCTCCCCCTTAGACCCGGAAAAGCTTTGGGCCTGTGTGTACAGGCATGGCAAAGTGTGTTTCCGGTATAACGTGAGTGTAGCTCTGTGTACTGCCTTTTTCTCCTGGCTCTCAACAGATCAGCCACTCATTTCAGAATCCCAAGCTCCATCACCCGGTTTTCCATCTAACAAGCAGCGAATCTCAGCTCGGTGGACATGGCATCTGTTTCGGGTCCAGCTCAGACTGCCCCTGTTCTGGCGTCTCCTTTGCAAAGAGGAATAGTGAAAATGGTATGAATCCCAACATGTGAAAATGAGAGCTCACTGGGGAAACAGCTAGTTAGCTTAGTCAACTGATGGCTAATGGAGATTGAAACTGCGACTGGTTGTCGTGTACTTTAATATAGTAAGCCACATGACTCAACAAAAGCAATTTTAAGTTAACTTCCAGTGTTGTCATAATTCCAACAGGCGATGTCAAGCTCATTCAGTTTATTTGGCTGCAGCTGAAAGCCGGCTAACGTTAGCTAGCTTGCTGCTAAATTACCAGTAGAGGAAACTGAGGTTAGCACGTTTGTCTGGATATTTCAATGTAAGTGAGGAAACTACTTTCTTTTTCGGACTTGGAAACATGATTGCTGTAAAATATCATTTGAAAGGTTAAATTGGCTGTAGTCAACAGCCAAGCTGGAGCCAGTAGATGTTGAAAAGTTGTTGACAGATGTCAAGTTTCCCAGCTAAAGGATGGCTAACTGTTAGCTAATTAGCATTTACTGTCCAGCACCTGTGAAGTTAAGCGAAAGCTGTTTGTACTGTCTGTAATATCGGCGTCAGATTTATGCTCAGCACCAGCCGCAACAAAAGTATATATATATTTTTTTGCTATTTGGCAACGTGCAAAATTGGTCAGCTAGCCTACAAGCTAACTCGAGTATTGGGTTTAATTTCGCTTTCGTCCCTCAGTTTATCCCAGAAACTCCAATAAATCAGGCTTATGCGGTTAAATGGGATTCTTTTTTGTTAGATTTTTTTGGTTTTGTATATCTTAGTCGACTTGTGGAGCGCTGATAAGTTTACTTTTTCCAGTTAGGGCAGCAGAGAGCATTCCCTCAGAGCTGGTCCAAACCAGCCAGGGGAAACTGACACGTAGCTCCAACTTTCTTGCCCCCTGTAATCTCTCATTCGGCGGGGTTTTTGTGTGGGCTGGGTCCGCTCTCATTCATGTTTCAGTGTCAGGATGGAAATTTTACTCTCGTCTAGCAAACATACCCTTACACAACTATTTTTCTTCCCCCTTCAAATGTGGGTTTGCATAGAGAGGGGTCAGCAGACCCACAGCTTTCTGCCTGAGACCTTCAAAATTCATGAGAGGAATGTAGTGTCCTGAGATTGAAATGTTAGGATTTAAATCAAATTAAATCAAATTATTTTTGAATATTTTGTTGTATGTTGTTTACTTTAAGGCAGCAGCTGGTATGAGAGACTCGGCATGTTGTCCTTGGGTGAAAATATTATGGTTGTGTACGATATTGACTCGAAAACATTGAGCAAAAAAAGTAAAACATGACCTAATTGCTGCCATCTAAACAAAAAATAATCATTTTTCACAGTTCTGATCATATAGCATATTGATTTAGTCATAACGTTACCTAACATATTTCAACATTAGTATATAGACTTACAGAAAACTGGAATGATTCACAAATAAGTTGTGAATTATTGAGTGGTGAATCTTTTTGCCATTTTGCAGCTTACAGATAAAATAGTATCTCATAGTGTTACTAGCTAGTAAGGTTGATTTGTGGAGATAACACATTTGTGGAGAAAACAGTAAAACAAAATTTTTTTTTACTGTTCAGTTATTATCTTATGTCAAAGAGCCAATTTGTGTACCGGTTTTCTTTCAGTTTCCTGACCAGCAGTGCTCGGCTATATGGAGTGGTGGCCACATGTTTTATGCTAACCCTAGCTTTTTGCAGCTGTAAAAAATCCTGGTTACTTCGGGACCCTCTTTGGTATCTCATGGGGGAAAAAAAACTTTGAACATTTTGGAAGTTTTTCTTTTTTTTTTTTTAATTTTTTTTTTAGTTTTGTTACTTTAACAAAATTAATTCTGCTCACCTTAAAACAATTAAATGACTCTTACCTAGTTGCAGCATCATGGAAACAAGAATTCTGCTGTAATTTGTTGCCCATTTTACATGGAAACCAGTGAATCCAGAGTTCAGAGCCAAACCAGCAGCTAGACTTGCTGATGATGGCATTCTTTGGCAATTCTTTGATTTGGTGGCAATATATTTTTTTTCTGACACTTTTCTCCTTTTAGATTTCATTTTATTTAGAAAAATATAATGAGCCGGCATATAACCCAGGCAGAATTATTGAGTGGTGACAGATCAGGGTTATTATGTCACAATCTCCGGATAACAATGCGAAATGTAGAATACCTGAGATTACTTTCTGAATAATATCCAGGTTGATATTTAGTAGAATCTCAGACATTTTGACCTCACCTCCCAGATAATGACTTACAGCAGCCATGTCCATGTTGGAGCTGAATCTGAGCAAGTAAACAATTTCTGTGTCTGCTTATATGCTGCATCAAATGGAGTGTAAATTTGGCTTTAAGAAAAAGCTGTCATTTACTAAAACAAAAACGAACTGTTGTCTTGCACATCAAGACATGTTAGTGCATGTTGTTTTGACAGCTCTTCACAGCAGCAGTTGTGTATAAATAAAAGCAGTATTGCACAGCAGTGTCTCAGTATTGAATTCTGTGGAAATGTGATTATGCAGCTCATCTATAAAATGAATGTCATCTAATGACAATTTTACAGGCTGTGGGCTCTTTTTTTCCTTTTTTACTTGTATTACAACAACTTAGGCTTTAGAAGTTTTTTATTATATGCCTGTAAGAATTTAATTGCTGAAATTTTGCTGACCCTCTGTTAAGAAAATGGCGTCCCTTTGAAATTGGAGAAGAGTGTGCTCCTGTCGTTTTATTTTTTGTTTTTCATGGCTCATCATACTGCAGAAATTACAGCCACAGGACTTCTGTACTCCAGTGTCGTCGGACAGTTTGTAATGAACAGCAGTGATTTGATGAGTTTATCTAGCTCACATCTTAGATCAACAACGGCCAGGGATGCTCCCTGCAGACACGGCAGAGTTTGCAGATAAAGTGTTTGCTCAGTTTCATGTAAATGCCACAGTTGTCAAACTGAAGTCTATGCTGTCTTTTTTTTAATTTATTTTTTATTTTTTTGTATTCAGCTACATTATCATATGGCATGATCTAAGCCTGGCATTTGAATGACACACTGTCACCATTGCCACATGCCATATGAAGCTTCTGCCTCTATAAAAGTTCAATCTTTTAGATTGTCATATTTCACATTTTGCTGCACTAATACTTGTAAGTAGATGCAAAAGTTATTTGCATCTACGCTGATAAAATTTATTTAGCATAATTTTAAAAATTGTTGTACAATTTAAAAAAAAATAATTTTTTTTGCCTTATCCAATGGAAATGAAAGTATCCATGACTCATGCTGTCTGTCAATAATTCTTGGTGCTTTTGTTTCATCCCATGAAGTAAATTCTTTTTATAGCTGAAATAATTTAGTTGCACTGCTGATTTTTCTTCTCTCTGCTTGTTTTCATTTGTTGTCCAGGTCTTGTCAGGATGTGCTATCATTGTTCGGGGTCAGCCTCGAGGTGGTCCGCCCCCAGAGCGCCAGATCAATCTCAGCAACATCCGAGCGGGGGCCATAGCCCGCCGAGCAGCACAAGGCCAACCTGACACCAAGGACATCCCTGATGAGGTAAACCGATTTATTCCTGTGATTTATTATTTAAATTGGCCTTGCGTTACAATGGCAGTGCATTTATAATTCAGAGCAATGGAAAAGTATTTAAACCTTCTTAAACTTTTTTTTTTTTTTGCTTTACAACCACAAACCTGAATGTATTCTACTTTTGTATGCACATGCATGTGGATTGATGAGAAGAGTGAAAGAGACATCAGGCTGTTTGTGACAAAAAGGGTCTGCAGCTGTGTAATACAATTTTACCTTTCGAAACGGTGGAAAATAAGTTATGTAATTGGTTATCAAAGACACTTGAGTCAAAGTGCAATTTATACCTTGAAGGCTATATTAAGTTTTATTTACTATTAATCACTCATTCAAATAATAATTGCTTTGCACATTCTGCTTTAATATTTAACTCACCACACGGATCAGAGGTTTTTAGATGCATGGTGTGGGAGTTTTGCATTAATGCCAGCGTTAAGGTCCTAACCTTGACCCTTTTACTTTTTTTTTACTTGCAGTGCACTTTGTACTTGGAAGGAATAACAATAGATATTGTTTCAGCGAGAGAGAGAATAAGGCGTATTGCAATGTGATACATTAACACTAGCACTTACTACAGTTAGAAAATACTGCAACATCCTTCTTGCTTTTGAACAAAAAGGTTTTCTTACTGGTCTAGTCCAGTGCCTGATTAGATTTCACTTTGTAATGCTTATTTTTCTTTTTAGCCCTGGGCCTTCCAGGCCAGAGAGTTTCTCAGGAAGAAGTTAATTGGCAAAGAAGTGTGCTTCACTGTGGAAATAAAGACCGCCATAGGCCGGGAGTACGGCATGGTCTACCTGGGCAAAGGTGCACTTCCTGTTCATTTTGAACCATTTATTTCCTAGAGTAAAATCATGTTACTTCAACATAATTTTTCTCCTTGTTTGCTAAGCATTTCTCCATTTTTGCCATAGATACAACAGGTGAAAACATCGCCGAGTCTTTGGTGAATGAAGGTCTCGCAACAGTCCGAAGGGAAGGAATCAGAGGAAACAAGTAAGACTGTTGAGCATAAAATGTTAAAGATGTTTGTAATCTGTAGAACCCCAACAAGTAATTTTTTGTTTATGTTGTTTTGATCTTAATGTACAAGCATGAAATTTCAAATGGAGGAATTTTGTTGGTAGCCTTGCTAGAGAGGTCGATTGTCGCTTCATCCCACAAGTTCCGTCGGAAATTAATGGAGGGGGACCAATGTCACCTTCTGTTCGTCGATCCCATAACCATTAAAATCCATCTAGACATCCCTAAGAGGCAGTAAATATTACTGCAGGCAAGCAATCATTGAACTTGAGTTGATAGTACATTCATAATGTACACACTGTTTAAAAAACTTTCAACTGATTGTATAAGCAACCGTTCATCTAGAACGAAAGGTTATGGTTCTTTAATCTTTTTTTATAAAGGCGTTTAAAATATTTCTTTCAAAAAATTCTTTATCACGACAAGACAAAATATTAACATCAAAGTTATTACAATAATACTGGTTTCATATGTTCAACATATAAAATCTGAACATTAAAATTGAACAATGTTCAATCTATTCACTGCAGGTCTGCCGAGATTCTGGCACACACAGTCTTTATTTAGCTCAAATACTTACCTTGTTTTATGCAGCATAGTCAAAGACACAGCATTTAATCACCTTGTGTTTTTAAGACTTAAACATTTTTTATGTCTGCAAACATTCAACTCCTTTAATTTTTTTAAATAAAGGCGTTTTAAAAGCTCTATTTTGCTTTTAAGTGTGCTCTGGATAGTGATTATTTAGCACTTTGTGTTTATGCCATTTTAAAGATTTATATTAAGATTTTCTTCATCAACACATCCAGGTTTGTGATTTGTTTAGTATTTCACACTTGTATTCACCTAACTGGTTGATAAATCTAAAACTTTATCAGCAAAATCATATTGATGCATCACAATTCACTTGTGGAATACATTAGTATTGAGGCCTTAATCATATACTTTAAGCAAGACTTTATTGAATCACTTAAAGCTTTAACTTCTTCAACCATTTATGTAACAAATAGAGAAAATCACTTTTGGCAGCAGGATGTAAGCTTGCATTTCCTAAAGCTTAAGACAGAACAACCTTGCAGAATCTGTTGGGAGAAGTACTTAAGTCCTCAATTGGCTGACTGAGTTTAGATGGAGCCATAGTATCCCAGATGGTGGCAGCATGCTCCTACTGCTATAATGATATCCCTCTGAAACCTTTTTTTCTGCCACATTGCCCCAATGCACTAATCCTATAAATACACACCCCATGCTATATGACAAAGTACTGTATGTCTCCCCCAGTGGTGGTATTTGCACACGACACACATTACAAGCAATTTGACTCATGCTGCTGCATTTGTGTCTTCCAACATGAACAGAGATGATGTGAACATTTTACCCCTAATGAAGCATTTCAAGCAGCCTGTCCAATGGTCCATAACAAGCACTAATGTAAATGATGCTTTAAGTGTAAGCTGGCATCATTTGGCCAAAGGGGAGGCCCATTACTCAGCGAAGACTTAGGGTCTTTGTTTTCCCTCAGTGCATTTTCTTCCAATATCATTACTCCTCGTGACTTGCTACGTTGATCACACTAACTGTGATGTGGTGATAATTATGGAGGTGATGATAATGGTGATGACTTCGGACAGTGCAGTTAAACATGTGCTTAGATGCCGTCTGCTGCCTGGTAACATGGCCAAGCAATTCGCCCGGCAAGTTGCCGAGGGGATCGTACACAACTTTGTATTTACAGATTTACGTTGATGCACACTTTGTCTTTAGCTTTGAGACATGACACTTTCATAACACTTTAGAACAAAGGTTATACTAATTCAAATATTCACACTGATCAGATAAGGTTTATGTTTATTACTTTAGTCAGTGGTCCCCAACCTTTTTATCATTGCGGACTGGTCAAGACTTGCCAATTTTGTTGCGGCATGGTGGATGAGGGGGTGGAGGGATTTTCTTCTGGAACCGGTATGTTCGTGAATGGAATCGGTTCGTGTGTGGTATGTTGCTCCTGCTGTGTGGCTGGACACGTGAACATTTTATTTTTGTGACAATTTTAACTTAAGATAACAACTAATGGGAGCCCTGAACTTGTTTCTCTGCAACTTGATGGTCCCATCTTGGAGTGATGAGAGACAATGACACCCGAAGTGTTGCTTATGTACAGGGTGCCTGGTCTCCACGTGGAGACTTCTGACTTTAGTCTCTGTTGTCTCTATGCACATGTATTTATCACTTCAGCCAAATGCCAACACTAAAAAGTATTAAGCTAATCTCTGAAGCAGGTCATGCCAGAACAATCCAAGAATGAGTGATGAGTAGATTTTACAGATCATTTGTATGTTAAGGATTAATAGACTGCTATTTTCAAAAAGTTCAAAGAAAATAATGCATTCATTTTAAAAATGACTGTGGGATTTATAAGATGAATTTCTAGCATACAATTGATCCATCTTGGATCTAAAATATCCAAGCCGGTCACAGTAAGCAATTAATCACATAAATTGAAATGAGCACAATAATTTTTGTTCTGATAGCTGATAGGGCAATTTTGTTTACAGCGACTTCCTATTTCATTTCATTTATGATTTTTGTTGCATTTTCATTTCCTTCGATTGATCTTTTTATGCTCATGTTTTATTTTGGATCTTTAAAATGTCTTCCAATGTGGAATGTACTGTGCAAAATTACAGTTTATTAGTCTTTCACAGGGTGAACTTTCATTATTATGCTATTATCAGTGTGTAAACCTGGAAAAGGTTTCAATAATTGTTTATTGCAATAATTACTTTGACAACTTACCGTCGAGCTAAATTTGTTATCGTGACAGGCCTAACAACATCCGTAATGGCTTTCTTTGGAAAAGCTTGGCTTTTTATTTTTGATCACTTCCTTTGACTGCTGACATTTTTAAAAGCCTGTAATCAATTTACTGAGTTTCCTTTGGGACCCAGAATGTTAATTTTAGATAAATTAAAACTCCAGACATCAAGCTTGATAGGTTGGTTTATAGAGGCACCACTCACTGATGCATGAATGAGGTACATTACTGGGGCTACCAACTTTTACTTTACAGTCTCCCATTGCTCCTGTTTAACTAGAGCCCTGGAGGAGGAGGAGTTGGTGGCTATAAACACTGAGGGGCTGAAAAGCTTTCATTAGAGTCTCACTGTTCAATTACTCTGGAACTCTTGTGCACAGTTTGGAGGGGAACATGGCTTCCTACAGCCTCCTTAAACAACACAGAAATAACAGGAAGCAATAAAAATGTTTTATCTGAAGTGCGTTTGGTTGCACAAAGGAGCCATAGGAGATGAAAGATGTAGTCTATAGAAGGTTTAACTGGAAAGTATTTCTGCTTGGCCTTTGCTGGAATAGATTTGCTCTGTACTGCACCATCAGTTTGATTTGAGCCACTGTAGTGGAGGGAGTTGCTGACCCAGAAGCTGGTATAGCTGCAAGAAGGGATAAGTTTACTATCATCAGTCTCCACAGACAAGGTTATTAATTTTTATTTAAGAAATCTGCTTTTGAATGCTCTACATCTATGCTAGGATTTTGCAAAATCTGCCTTTCTTCCTTCCTTTTTTTTTTTCTTTTTAAAGCATTTCTGGTTTCTTTCAATATATCTTTTGGAGCTTTCTGCTCCTGTTTGGTGCTTTTAAATATTTAAGTAGCTTAGTTCTTACATAAAGTTTGACCATCACCGCCAAGTCAGCAAGAAACTGTTTCAGTTCAGTTCAAAGTTTGTTGTTAAATCATAGCAGTGCGCAGAATGAACTTGACTGTGTTTTGGGGAATTTGCCTAAAAGCCCAGCTGAAGCACAGTATTGAAATATTTTTCAGGTCATAATAATAAAAAGAGAAGAGGATTAAAAATATTTGTATTCCTAACCTTATTCCCCATCCCATTGTCTTAGTGTATTCATTCACTCATCCATTAATGTGTCCATCATTTTTCCCTTTGTCCACCTACAACCTGTCCATCAATTTGTCTTTTATTTTTCAATTCCTTCATTGATTACATGAATCCTGGAATACGTACATCCTGGAATACGGATGTACAGTCTGTGCAACTGTACATCCGTTTATTCTCATATTGTCCATCCATCATCACCTCATCCATTTGTGTCTTTTTCTGTTCATTGAGAGGAATGGACAGTCCATGCATCTAGCCATTTGTCTATTACTAATTCGTCCGTCTGTCCAATCATATTTTTATATTTACAAAGTTGTTCCTTAAGCAATCTTTCAACTTGTTTCTGTGATTTTGTCCATTTATCTATCATCAGTCTGTTTGTCCATGCATCCATTTCTCAGTATTTTTGTCCCTCAGTTTGTTTGTTTATTTACCTCCCGTCTGTCCACCCATCTGAACCGAGAACTCTGGGAAAAGTATACAAATTTCAACATGAATCATTCATTGTAATTAAACACTGGCAAACTATGACTTTCAGACAACAAATGAAATATTATCAATGCAGTCTTTGTTTTTACGATGCCAAACTGCTAAAACTATTGTGCAGCTTTTGCTGGTTGAAAAAGCAAAAGCCTGCTGGCCATTTAAAGTTGTGAATAATTAAAGCTTTACAAGAGCCCCGAAAAGGCATTAAGCTGCACAATTAAGGAAGCCAGCATGGAATTAATTGCGGTGTTTGCAGGAAGCCACATTTCTGCTCCTGGTGTTGTCTCGTCCCTAAGTGCTCAGATACCTTTTGTTTTTAGGCAGTTGCTCATCAGTTTTTTATTTTTATTAGGCAATTATCTTCATACTTTAGAATTATCTTGCTTTGTGTTTAGTTTCTAAACTGGCAAAAGTTTATTTATTTACTTTTTTAAGTTTGAATATTAAAGGTTTGCCAGCAGTTCTAGAGTGTCTTTGGAGATTTGATGTTAATTAGATTTAAAAAGTCTGTCCACATTACATGCAAGCATCTGTTTCAAACATTAAAATTCTACACAACCAACATATGAATAATTAAGATGTTTTTGTGTTCCTTTTTTGTTTTTCTTTCCAGTCCAGAGCAGGCGAGGCTCTGTGAACTGGAGGACCAATCAAAGGCATCCAAGAAAGGCATGTGGAGCGAGGGGGGCGGCACACACACTATCCGTGACCTCAAGTACACCATCGAAAATCCCCGCAACTTTGTGGACTCCTTGCACCAGAAGCCCATCAATGGTAAGGACTTCTGACAAAGGCTTGGATCATTCTTGTAAAAAAAACAAACAAGGCAAAGGAAGTTTGTGCATAAACACAAATTAAATATTCTTTTTTGTCTGTAAAGATTACCAGGATTGAATTTTTCTTGTAAGACATTTTCCCCTGCTATACTTCACAAGGCCATCCTTTAATTCTCATCTCTAGCCTGCTCGAGGTGCAATGCTCCACTCGATTTATTTCCCGATGATTGCTGGGAACGGTGGCTCAGCTCATTTCACAACTCTTTAATTGAATGGAGAAAACGAGCAGCTGATGGCTTCTGCTTTCATCTCTTGTTGCTGTTCGTTCTTGTGAAATTCAGGGTCATTTTAAGATCAGATGAAATTATCTGGCGTGGGCGCTGAAAATATCCAAACGGCTGCTGGGGTGGAAAGCTGAAATACCTGTGGAAAAAGTACATCTCAAAATCTTGCTCTGTGTAAAGAATACTAATTTTAAATAGTTGGCTCAACATTCCCAGAGTTAGCTAAAGATGTTTTGAAATCCATACAAACATTTCTAAACTCATTAATAATTATGAGTGCCTTTTTTTTGCTGATGTATTCATATCCTTTGAGGTCTTTCATAGCACAGACTTCAGTATATTCTGTTTGGATGGTATTTAATTTGATTGGCCAATATAATAACTAATATGCATTTGTGTCCTGTCCAGCTGACTCAGTTGTTTGTAGAACCACATTTATCTGCAGCTAAAGCTGTGTGTTTCTACTGGTTTTGCTGTAAAAAGAAACTGAAATTGCTTCCAATTTGCAAAATGTCTCAAACTTTAATGACATTGTTTGGGAATATTAGTTTTCCTTTTCTAAACCTTGTTTCTTTATTAGATTCAGGTCTTATCACTGATTATAGTATTCGCTCAGATTTGCCTTGATGTAACCACTGCATCATTGCTATGCATTTAGTGTCATTGTCTTTCAGGTTTTAATTTAGAAATTCCCTTTGCTTGACTGCATTCATCTTGCCATTGACTACAAAAAAGTATCCTAATATCATAATGCTGCCACCATCAATTATAAAAATGGTAGTGGTGTGTTTAGGGTCATGCAGGAAATATCACTTTCCTTTTGTGTCGATCAGATGGGATCTTCAGGCTCATCTAACCAGAGCACCTTCCAGTCATATTTGATACAATTTTTTTTTTGTTTAACAGCAACTACATACTGTTTGACAGGATGATAATTATCTATTTCTGAAATATAATGTCCATTAAAAAGCAGGACTTACCAGGATGTTTTTTTCTTTCCTTGTTCACCTGTTTCTTCCCCTCAGCCATCATTGAGCATGTGCGAGACGGCAGCGTTGTTCGTGCCTTGCTGCTCCCAGACTATTACCTGGTCACCGTTATGCTGTCTGGTGTGAAGGTAAGTAGCATTGGATGTACTTTAGGATTTTTCAGTACTACTTCCTTTATTTTAGTTTTTTAAATGACTGAATAATTACCAGACTAATGATGAACACATGAGGAATAAAGGCACTTTTTCTTCCCTCTTCCTCATCTGCTTTACTTCGACTGGTCCACTAGGGTCATATCTGAGCAGCTCAATTCCCCATCCATCTCTTTCACCCAGTCTAGCCTTGCCAGTAGACCACTCAGGATAACGAATCTCTCATCTCGTACTTGAGGATATTAAATCTATTTTAAGGTGTTCTTTGTCTCAATGCATAAAGGCTTGTCATTCTTATGTCTGTTTTTATGCTGCTTTCAACAAAAGATTTAATATTACAGCTACATCTGTCAGGATATTGGGACAAACACAACAATGTTTATGGTCACTGTATGTACAAAATGCTCTTTTACCAGCAAATGGTAAAAGGATGCAATTTTACGTACTTGACTGTTGTTTCTGGTGTGACTGCAGTGTCCCACGTTCAAAAGGGAAGCAGATGGAACAGAAACACCAGAGCCATTCGCAGCAGAGGCCAAATTCTTCACCGAGTCCCGGCTTCTGCAGCGAGATGTTCAGATCATTCTGGAGAGCTGTCACAACCAGATCATACTGGGAACCATCCTGCACCCGGTAACACGTGCAAATCAGGCCTTGGTGTTGACACTGGCAGAAAAGTAGGCCTTCTGTCTTATTCTGTGTTTATCTGTGGATCTTTCTCTGTCTCAGAATGGCAACATCACAGAGCTCCTACTGAAGGAGGGCTTTGCTCGCTGCGTGGATTGGTCCATGGCGGTTTACACCCAGGGAGCTGAGAAACTCAGAGCTGCTGAACGGTGGGACATTTTACAATTCATTTTTAGTTTTATCATGATTCTGATACTGAGCAAAAAAACCTTGTAAAACATTTTCCTCCTCTATTTGAAACACATCTTATACATGATGTGTTTAAAAAAAGCCCAAAACAATATAAAACAAAATGATAGGTAGTTTTATTTATGCTTAGATTCACTGAGATCCATCTTTATCTTCAGCTTTTTAGCTGCCAGCCTCCCTGACCAGTGTCAGTCTTTTTTTATGTGGCACCTGCAGCTTTTTTTTTTTTTTTTTTTTTTTTTTTTTTTTACATCTTTACGCATTGAGGTCCTTTTGTTCCTAAGCAAACTGTTAATTTAGTTAAGTGATGGGAGTACACTCCAACCAGAACAGCTGGAGTTTATATTTAGTTTATCAGATTCCTTATGGTTGGTGCTTGGTTTATGTCCAAAAAGACAAAATGTTGAAATTGGATCCAAAAGTACATAAAATGGAGACTTTTTCTAAGATGTATGCAACCTGGTTATTGCTGCTCCCAGATTGCTGATTGCAGATTGCTTTTTTTGACATGTTGTGTATAACTATTGCAGTTATACACAGCTTCAGTTATGCTAGGATTATGTTAGTTTTATTATTGAAATCAGTTATCCTGACAGAGTGCTCTCCATTAAACCTTTAGTGTTTTTTACTGTGTGACTAAATATTTATTTATTTATATTTCTTATGCTAGATCTGCTAAAGAGCGCAAAGTTCGGATCTGGAAAGATTATGTGGCACCTACAGCCAACTTGGATCAGAAGGACAGACAGTTTGTTGCCAAGGTAAGATCCTAAAGTGCCACAACCTTATTAGTGTTTTCTGGCACTTTATAGATTTTAAGCTTTTGCATTTTCCCATTTTGTATTAACTTGTTACCAATAAAACTCCCTACAGATACTTCGCAATAAATAAGTTCCAGTTAATTAACTTGTATTGCTTTAGGTATGTTGCCTTTTGTCACAATAAAAAAAAAATTCTACTAGTTTTGAACATTGGTAATTAAATTCAACAAATAAACTTTGATATTAGGAAATCAGTGGTGATGCAAAGTACTACTTCTGACATTTTGTGACATTTTGCATCTTGAGCGATATCCTCTGTGTCATATGTTGACATTCACTGCCGTGAGAAAACATCACACCTGGAATAAAACCAGCAACAAATATTGAATTCCACAAAATCCTTTGTGATGTCAGTATTGCACATAGTGATATTAGTGATGAGGTTTTTTTTGACAATGTCTTTTACAACACTACTGGCGGATTAAAAAATTACTAAAAAAAATAAACTTTTCAGTGATTTTAATTGGAGGCATATGGAGAACGGTAAGCTGTTTAGTAAGTATATTCAGGGGAGGGCCATTGTGAGGTGAAACAATAGCACTATCATCTTGCTGAATATGAAGAAAAATGCAGCAGCCTTGAAGCTATTTTGAGGGGCAAATGGTCCTTGTGGCAATTATATATCTGTAACAGCATCGCAATGTGACCTCAAAAGCCAACAATTCAGAGATATTGGCTTTGGATGTTATAGACACAGTCTTGGGCACAAAGAAATGTTCTTAATATCAAGTACAGATGGATGTAGTTCCCTCTCATTGTCCTAACTTATAGATTCAAACCTGGGAAGACTGACTGCTTGATTTGTTTTGGTACTGTAGCCTAATATGATTTTCTCCTAGAGATGACAAGTTATCTCTTCAGACTTGTCACTTTAATGTAGTTTAGCAACTGTAGCTGCAAATCATCAGTGTGAACTCAGTCCTTTCTATAAACATTTTTATAAGTTGAAACTCAGACCTCATTTTGTTCAAGATATATAAGAAAACTTGAAGGGGGAAAAAAATTTTTTTTTTTCTTCTTAAAGCCTACATTTGGTCTGTGTTCCCTTCCTCTGTACCCTAAACTTTTTAAGATGCTGAAAAATTCATAGCTAGCCTGAGGGTTACATAAAAGGTGTTGCTTAGGCAATCTGCTTGCAGAAGGGTTTTAATAAATTGCACACAGAGAAGAAATCCACAAACATGGACAGTGTTTATTTTTTCTCTTATTTGAAATGAATAAAACATTTCTATCATTCGTGTGGGCTGCTTTATGTCTTAAAATTATCCCATAAAAGGGGTTTGATGCCGGTCATGGACCGGTCATTTTGGTTTTTACATCAACAAGAGGCACTGATGTTCTTTAGACATATGGTCTTAATGGCTTTCAAAGTTTTTGTCTGTAAGCTGAAAACCCTTTAACTGTAGACGTCTATCTTTGTTTATAACTTTGCGGCTGACAGTTGTCATTCAAAACATCACCACTGATAAATCTGTCGAAAAACTAAGTGCACAATCGGCAGGCAGAAGGTTACTCAGGCATGTTATTACTGCACTATATTCACCCCAGTGGCATTTGTCGCTAGATAATCCTGCAGTGTAAGGACTCTCAGAAGGACACGTCTATCCATCAATCCTGTCATCATCCACTCCTCCTTTATCCACGTCCACTCAACTTTTCACTTCTTATTACCTGAATGACGGACAGAATAGGAAGCACAGAAGGTCTGATTCCCACGAGTCTCTCCAGCTGATGATTTTTTTCTTTTTACTTTGTCATATGTCTTGTCTTTTCTGGTTTGAGGATGTAGGGTGTTGTCTTGTTCTCCCCAAGTAATTATTGACCTGCACAACGATATGCGGATTTGCTTGTTTTTCCTCACTTTTTCCAAATTTTAAAACAATTTGTCTATTGCATTAAAAAATCTAGGTGGAGGCAAAATAATGCATTTCCAATGAAAAAATTAGCCACATCACCAAGATTTAAAAAATATGTTTCTGTAAGTTTTAACTTATTAGGAACTTTTGGATCACCAACGTCATAGTGATAGAAGGATAACGGGGAAGACTAAGACGGATTTGTATGATTTAGTGACCTGATGTTGATTCTTAACCCAGTCCTGACATTTTTTTTTTCTTTTATCTTCAATAGAAGTATGTCCTGCTGCAAGCAGGTCAGGCTTATGTTTGATCCAGCATTTTGACCCTGATTCACGAACCATGATGGCTTGATTGTAAAAAGTTTCGGAGGTTCCAGTCAGACACGTAGTTAACTGTCCGTTCCAGTCTGTTCTGCCCTCTCCGTCCTCAATGTGTTTTTGTTGCTGACTTATCCAGAATCCAAGTGGTGATCTCAGCAAAGCCCCAGGTGTTTTTTTCTGCAGCCAGAGTTAAAGCACTGCCCACTGAGGAACAAATATGAAATAAAATAAAACTTTACCAAACTGAACTTAAATGTTTCTTCTTTGATTAGGATCCATTTGGATTACTTGTAATCTGTTGGTAGACTTGAGATGATGTGCTTTGAATAAGTTGAATTGAATTGAACATGATGCACTCAACAAAAGACTACTTTTGTTGAATCGATTAGCTGCACTCTGTTCTGCAATTTAACACCAACTATGACTATGACATCTAGGTCACATTCACAGAAGGCAGAAGCTGAGTTGTTGTACGGATAAAGTTAATCCAGTTTTATCACAATTTACAGCAAAATGTATTGAAAAACCAACATTCATTTTGCTTTTAGAGGTTTAACCATATATTATAAAAGTGATTTTTCAGGCCTGGTTTGACCATCTTGCACTTGTTTAAGGTGAATTCAATTGTGTTTTATATAAATAAGAACATTGTTCCACTGAGCTCTTACACAACATTGAATTGGATTAGAGTTATACAGATCTCGATAAGTAAGAAAATTGTTACATTTATCTTGTGTCTACCCTATTCTCTAAGCTTTCCACCTTCTGTTCATCTATTCATCCATTGAATTATCCATGGCTTCAGTCACTTTTCTAGATGTATCCAGCTGTTCTTGCATCACTGCATCCATTTATCCCTCTATTAACCCTTTTGACCATAAATCCATCCATTTCTTGCTTCCTTCTTTGCTTTGTTCCATGTTTATATGTTCCAGATCTAATGAATGATCAATTTACAAATAACACAAGGTATTCATAAAGCCAGATAGCCAAACAAAAGTCCAGGTCCACCTATGAACTTGGTCTCAGAACCTTTTGATGATTTGTTTTATTCAGGATGTGACTTGGGGTGGATGTACCTGGTTTGATGGGGTTTATAGCTGCCTCTTCAGAGAAATTCTAGGAAAAGCAGTTTTTCAAGCATTATATAAAGTTTTGTTTTTTCCCTCTCCAGAATAATTTACCCACATTTTTGTCAGCCACTCTTTTGTTCCCCTCTGCCCAGCGACTACCCCGAAGTCCTCATCACGCCCTTAGAAACAATCCAAGTTGATGTGCAGCCCTGTAATCTGGCTGACAAAACCATGTCCACTGGCAGCAACACAGAAACTCAAAGCATAGTTGTTTCTTTTAGATAAGGTGATATGACTTGAGTAATGAGCGAGTCCTGGCTAGGCCTTTACTTCCCCCGGAGTAAAAACTAACCTAATAGATTCAGGTGTCAACCAACACATTTCCCTGACAGTCGCCAAGATCCCTCCTGCGCAGTGACTGATCCTGGCTGCTGCAGTTGTCATGTCTTCCTCTGGCAGAGGGTGGCAGTAGATCTCCACCTCTAGCATCAGATTAGACAAGTGAGTCATGCTGCCAGCCTATTTGTCTTCTCGGCCCTCATGGCAACAACTTTCTGCTCCATTTTCCTATCTATTCACCATCTTTTCCTCTGTCTCTGTGCCTGTGATATTTGCACTGAGATTACACTCAGTCTCCCTGGCTCGCTCAGTCTTCCCGTGCGTGTTGATTTGTCCGTTCCCCCCCAACTCCTCCTACCCCCAGTCCACCCCAGCAGCTTCCTATTTCGAGTCTCTCATCTCGCGCTCTCGGACCGATAATTAGGCAGTAAAAGCTAAACCGTTTTTATTCTGTTCCTGCCACATTCTCTCTCTTGCACTTTGCTTGCTTGGGCAGGCCTCAAAATGACCTTGTTACAGTGTGAGGCTGGTGTGTGTGTCGCTGTGTGATTGCATGCACCCCCACCCCTACTGCCACCCCCAACCCTTGCATTTACTCATTGCACCTCCTCCCCCTTCCCAGTCTCTCTCCCTTCTGCTCCCTGTGTCTCTGGATCTCTCCCACTCAGCTCCGTGATTAGTGTATGATGTATTTTGGCTGCTGTTGTGGGCAGCCTATTTAGCATGTGGGTTGCTATAATTTCTGTTCTCTGGTGGCAAATGCAAAGGCGGTCTTATTTGCTTCTGCAGAATAATGAATTTCTTGATGAGCCTGACACACCTGGATCCGTGTCTGAAATTTGTGTTGAGGAAGCTTAAACTTTTTTTCTCCTTCAAACATAGTCTTTTTAATTTAGCATTACTACCACAGCCACACACACACACACACACACACACACACACACATAACCAACCACATGGCCCGAACTCCAGTCGACGCATGGCTCAAAGCTGCATCTTTCAATTTGCGGACTTTAACCTGAGCGCAACCTACTCTTGAGCTGCAGTTAGGCTGATGATGAGTGAGGCCATTTAAAGGAGGAGTGGGTGGCAACATGTGTAGAGCGATTGATTTCTCGGTCTCCAGCAAGTGGCCTACTTAAAGGCTCAGGGTTTGGATGCTGTTTCCATCTCAATCACATTGCACCCCAATCTGTCTTGTTACATGAAAAAGCTCATTTATAGTATGAGTTGAAGATATTTTTTTTTCTTGTCCCCAACATAGTTTATAGGGTGTCTGCATTTCCTTAAGTCTTGCATTCATATAGTTTAAATGAAGGCCTTAAAATGTATTAAATTGAAAAAATATCAATACATTACTCAGGTATATTCTGTCAAAGGTTTGAGTTGTGCTCAGACTTCTTCCTTCTTTCGCAAACTAGCTGCTAATGTATTATTGTTAACTAGCTAGATAGCTTTTCTGCATTTATCATGTTTTTTGCCACTAGGTCACTTCTTCTGCCAGGTCGTACAATACTAGGTGCATTCTGTGCAAATGAAACCTTTAAGCTTGGCGCTATGTTTTTGCAAGATCCCCCAATGATCCCCTGTATTTATAAGTTTTTTGCTCTTACATTTAATTCAAAATGGCACTGAAAAACCCTTAAATTTGATTTGCTGAGATCTGTAGATAACCTGGTTTATAGCATTTAAGTGAACCTATTTCTGATTCCCTGTTGAGGCTTACTGTAATGGAATGCAGGCTATTGTCCCTGCAAATGACCTGACTAGTACACAGGGTCCACCTGAGCTGTTCTGTAACAGCCTCAGTGGTTTCTTTGGGACCTTTACCGAACAAGCAGCATAATTTGAGAAAGGAGATTTCAGACTGGGATTTCAGACAACAACCAGAGTTGAGCAGAACGATTTAGACCAGTGGAGTCGTTAGAGCTGCTTATCTGAAAGTCTTAAAAGTTGCCCTTTTAAGATTTAAAATGGTTAAATTGAATCTATAATTTCTCATCCAGCCTCTGCAGAGCTAAGTTTGACACAGTGATATGACGTTTCAGTCGTTTGAGTCAGCTTTGACAAGGCCACATCTAAAGCCTCTATGACCTTTAAGCACTGCAGCTGGACATGCCAGGCTCGGTATGTCAATAAGTTTGTGTTAGATTTATTAGAAGTCCAGACCAAAATCCAATAAAAAAAACAAAAATCTGAAGTGAGACCCGAAACTTTTGTTTTTGTTTAATTTGACAGAGCTTGAACTCTTCTGCAAGGAACAACCGGATCAAAGTTTAGTCTCTAGATGGGCAAAGTTGATTTAGACATACCTCTAAAAACAGAAGCTGTTATTGAATCTTTGTGGATCTGACATTACACACTTTTCAGATAATTTGTAAAAAAAATATAGATAAATAAAGTTGAAATGCAATTTTTCTGTAAAGTGATAAACATCTTCCTGTCCACTGTGATTTTTTTCTAGTTAAGCATAAATCCCTGTAAAATGGGTAAATTTGAGGTTGTAATGCAACAAAATGTGAATAAGTCCAAAGACAATGAATACTTTTGTAAGGCACCATGGTTACTCTTGCAAACATCTCTAAGCTTGTCCATCTTCCACAGGATGTTTGTTTCTTTTTAAGCCTTTTTTCCTCTTCCACTCTGTCTCCTCATCAACCCTGTCTGCTTCCAATTCCCCAGATAGGCGAACGTCCTCGTCCTGTCCTCTAAACCTCGCTGCCCTGCTGGGAGGCCTTAGCTCACTTAGTCAGTCAGGACTTCACTCTATCTTAACTCACTTTCAGTGCCTTCTGCTCACAATCTAGCCACACTGTTGTCTTCCTCCTACTTTTGACTGAATTTCTTCCTCTTCATTTATCCTTTTCGTGCTCCTTCACTTCCCATTTTTCTTTCAGACTATCTGCTCGCTCACTCACTCAGGAAATGCACTTCTCTTCAATGCAGGGCTGTGATGACCCCAAACAGTGTCTAAATGTGCTTGAGATGAAGCCAGTTTTTTAAAATACTTTCTTAGGTTCTTGTTAGTGCTTCTCAGATTTGGCTGCTAATACTGCATCGTGAGCTTGTTTTGACAGGTATTGCCTTTTGTCATTGCAGGTGATGCAGGTGGCCAATGCTGACGCCCTGCTGGTCAAGCTCAACTCTGGAGAATACAAAACCATCCACCTGTCCAGCATTCGCCCCCCGAGGAACGAGGGAGAGGTACAGAGAAACCTGTCAGACTGTACATATGATCATCTTTACACACGCTAACTTGGTGTTTTCCAGTTTTTAATATACATTCAATAATATCCTGATTCAGAGACGTTTGTCTCTTGATTCCCCCTTTCTTTCACATGAGGATTCTCTATCTACAAATAATTGATATTAATTTTGACCACTTGGTGGCGCCCTAAGTTGGGACACATGCAAACACAGTAAAACACTTGCACACACCCAGTGGTTGCAGCACTGCAGAGAGTGAGGCTAATCGATTTATTTTTTTTTTTCTACCACACTCTACATCATTCCTTTGAATCCGCTCTGGACTGTGAAAACACTCGTACACAGGCCCATACCACTGACCATGTGATGCTGGGGAATGCATATTTATTGACACAGATGGAAAAAGCTGTGTCTGTGCAGTGATGCCGAGACACAGATGTCTACTGTGTGGGATGTCTCTTGATCATCCGTCTATTTTTTTTTTTTTTGTGTGTGTGTGTGTGTTATTTCCCCTTCGAACTGAGCTTCTGTCAAGACTTTAGAGTAAAATCTTTGAATCCCTGTTAATTTTAGATACTTCATTAGCAGCATGTTTACTTAGAAAGGTGCAAATGTTATGCATATTTATAATCAGGTGTTGCTATGTTTAGTGTGCTATTAATGCATGAGAAAGTCATGCTTCTTGTTTCTGCCGCTCCTGTTGTAAAAGTCAGGTTGCACATCTGTCAGAACTCTTTTTGTTTTGTGTGTGTGTATTTTAATTGTTTTTAAGTTTCTCCTGCTATTCTATGTTGTTTCCTTTTCATTGTTTATTCCCGCCAGCCTTTTTTTTTTATTGTTGCCCTTTTGGTTTTTATTCTCCGCCCTCATTACTACTCCTTCTTTCTCGCTTTCTTCACTGCCATTGTTGGTGCCTCTCATCATTAAGATGCTGCTTTGTATCTTCCCTTGCCTTTCATCTGTTTTTCTCTTCTCTCTTCTTCACTGTCACTTTCTCCCATCCTTTCTCCCCAGGGCATGCACACTGTGGTTAGGATGTTGACCTGCACCACTGCCCCTTTTCTGTGTTAATTCTTTATCTCTCTGTGTTCGTGACAAGCTTTTGGGTAAAAAATTTCTCTCTGTTTAGTCTTTCTCTCTTATTCCTCCGAGCTCACCACTTGTCCTCATAACTCTTCTGTCCTAGTTTTAATTTTTAATTCTAATTTTCTACCTTTCCAGATTTAATTTTCCATTTTCTTCCATTTCTCCTGTTTTGTATCTTATGTTCCTTTTTTCCTGTTCTCAGTGTTACTCTAAAGTGTTACTTTATGCTGTCTGTCACTCCATCTTCTCCTGCGCCAGATGCTTCAGCAGTATGTGTTTTGTGCTTCATTACACTGTCGTATGTTACAGGGAGCTCCGGAGAGGGGAGCCCAGATGTGAATCTGATGTGTGTATTGTATTGCTGTGACACTGGAACACTTGTGTTCTGCTATTATTTCACCTCATGCATATTTATTTGTGTAGCTTTGTTTCATCAGACTGCTGCATGGATATAAATAAGATTAATCCTGCAATGAAAATGTAATTTCTAAATATGCAGAAGGTCATTAAGGCACCTGATTGCATTTTTATCTGATTAAATAGCGATAAAGCAAACAGATGCATATTGGAATACTTTGCAGTTCTTTGTTTACATGTGAATTTATTCCGATTTAGTCACTGTTATGACTGCAGATGTGTGTTCCCTTTTTAGATCTTACATTGTGCATAAAATGTTGCAGCCTTTCGTGTTATTTTTTTAACAAGGGTTGTACATGGTGCTACTGCTGGTGTTGTTTGTTGCTAGTTATTTTTGTCTGAGCTAAAGAGCTCCCTGCCTGTCTGTACTGCTGTTGGCTCAGCTTTGAGTGTTGTCGCTATGGCAGCAGTGCAGAGTTATGATAGGTTTGTAGATGAGACCTTTTAACTGGAGCTTTCCTGAAATTTCTTTTAACTGAGCAAAATACAGTGCAAAAGTTTTCATACTATTTAAAAAATTTTGGTACGTTTTATGTCACAGCTATTATTTTCTTTGTTATGGGATTACTACAAAGCAACACATCATTGCAGTGCAGAAGAAAAATGGATACATAGTAATGTTCTTGTTTTAATCTATAAAGCTTGACAGGCTGTTCCATCCAGTCCCCTTCTACTCTGACACCCCAGATAAAATCCACTACAAACAGTTGCAAGTTCAAATAAAATCATTGAAGTTAGAGGTTTTAACATGACAAAATGTTGGCAACTTTACAGAGCATTCTGTTTTGTATTCAAGCAAAAGGCAATTTTCTGTCCGGTGTCATTTCACAGCAGAGTCTGTGTCTGGCCACTAAATTAAGTAAGCTGTTGCTGGATATGAGCTTAATTTCATGCCCTGTCCGCTCACCTTTACAGATGCAGATGTAATGTTTCTCCTTCAGTTACTGGAGGCCATGGTGGACAGTGTAATCTTCCTTTTATTACAGCTGCATGAGTGGTTTTGATAGTCAATAAAATAATTGTAAAGCATCTCCAAATCATCCGCAAAGTATCCGCAGAGATGAAACGCGTAACGTGTTTAGCCAGAAGCTGAGGGTTGGGTTTAGTGAGTGTCAGGTTGTAATAGCTGTATTTTTGTTGGCTTTTTAGCTGTAGGGGTGACTCTCATCTTAAGGTCAAGACAAGAGGAGGTCACAGCAGGTATCTTTCAGCCAGAGGCGCTACACACACTGACATCATGTTGGCTAACATTGTCATGAGCGAGGCAGTTTCTTCCTTACAGTGCAGCAGATGGACGTAAAGACATTGTTACGGTTTGAAGCGCAGTTTTCACACACATGCACACAGACACACACAGACGTGGCTGTTTAAGCTTGGTTAGGCTTTGTCAGAAAACATCTTGAAAATTGGCGTCAGACCATACACAAAGATGGGCTCATCAGACAAGCTGTACAGTTTCTGTGTTTATAAAGACATTTCAATTGTGTGAGTTCTAGCTAATAAATGGGTGAAACAAAAAAAAAATTTAAATAAAACTCATCAGAGAATTAAAAATGTGAGAATTTTGTTAATGTACTGTTTATGAATATATGCAGATTTGTTTGGATGTCTCCAGGGATTTCTTGTGCCAGTTGTTTTTGGCTGGATGTGTGTGTGGGCTCTGTTAGACGGTTTATTCCGCAAGCAAGTCCATTTATGTGTGTGTGTGGGCGTGCGTGTGTGTGGTGTTTAGTAGTATGCAGGCCAGATGCAATGTACCAGTGCACTGATGAACTGTGACAGGTCCTGCCAAGCCCCTCTCCACTCCCCGTCTCCTCTGGTTCGTTTTAGTCTCCCAACACCACAACTCTCCCCTTCCCTCTCATGACTACACTAATTGTGCTCAGACTGACAGATTAGTGGACCAATGGTGTGTGCCTGCAGGAAAACATGGGACACAAGTGTCCTCACTCGCTCTCATCTCTCTTTATCCTCTCTGCCCCTCTCCCACCTCCGGATACCAAAATGGTATATCTTGAGATGTGAGATATTTTTAACTTGAGAGTTGAAGTCGTCATTTTTCTTTGTTTCCTCTTCATCCCCCCTTAACTCCCCTTTCCCCCCCTTTTTTTTATTCACATGTGTAGTATGCCTTTGTAAAGGTGTAAAGCTCGTTGTTGCACCCACTCACACTCGTATTAGTGTGAGTCACTCTGCGTCCATAAAATCCCGAGTGTTTTTTGGGTGTTTTACGTCTTGTGGTTTAAGTAGAGTTTAGCAGTGCTAACAGATGAAATGGAGCAGTCACCTTGCTGTTCTTGCATAAGACTGGCTCATCCCAGTGCTGCACCGTATAGCTCTGCCTACTCGTCTAGCCTCTGCAGCTCTCCCCTCAGGACGCCGTGTCGCTTGAGCGGGTGTTAATTCACTGGCCACTTTATTAGGTACACCTGTTCAATTGCTTTTTCACACAAATGGCACATCAGAAAGTCAATGCAGTTTGGCACCTGGAACGTGAAGACGATTTGCTTTAATTCAAGCATGGCGTCAGAGTAAGGAGGAAAGGCAATTACTTATTGACCAGTTCGAAATGGTCCCAGAAAGGCGGCGGTAGCACTAAGCGCAAAACACATTGACACCGGGTGTTCCACCCTGTCAACCAAGAACAGGAAATGCACACTGCAGCTCACACTGGTCAGCTAAAGAATGAGGAACAATATTGCCTAATCCAAGTCTTGAAACATTCAGATGGTAGAGTAGGAATTAGGCATGAATCCATCCTGTCTTCTATAAATAAGTTTGGTGGAGTGTTCTGGAATGATATGTTTTAGCAGGATTTAGGCTCCTTAGTACCAACTAAAAATTGTTTAAACAGTTGAGTCTTGCTTACCTGAGTATCTTTGCTTTCCATGTCCATCATGCACCCACATTTAGACCTCATTTACTCGTTCTGTGACTTTTCCATGACATTTCATTTAGGTGTATCAGAGTAAAAGGGGAGTAAACACAAAGACATGGCACATTTTTAGGATTTTATTTGAGAATTTATAAACCAGGCATCTGTTTGTGTTAGATAAACTTCCAGATAAATTAAAAATTTCTTTGTTTTAATGTGATAAAATGTAAACCGATACAAAAGGTCTTGACATCTATGTAGCCCAAAAGGTTTCAATGTTATGACTGATCAACATCAGCACATTACTTATCAAACAGTAACAAAAAGACAGTAGTTTACATCCGGATTTTAAATAAGAATTTTAGGTGCTAGTAGCTAAGTATGAGATGAATATTTATTTCTATTTGTGGTGTTTGTTTTTCTTAACAAATGTAGAAAAGTTGATTCTAGCATGTTTTTTATTGCTTTCACTAAGTGTGTGGTGCTGCAGCTACAAGTGGACTACCAATCCACACTTTATTTTTATATTTTCACAGCCCCCTCTCAGCATGGTGCATTAGTTCACATCAGAACTTGCATAATCAGAGACATTACAAACAACCGAGAAAACAGTAGCATTTGTTATGTCATTGTCTGAAGAAGTTGCAGTTTTATAATTGGTTTTGAACTAACACTGCTATTCTAACAAATATCAAAAGGTCTGTTGGATTTATTACTAACCAAACAAAAAGAAAATACACATTATTGGACATTATTAAACATTTCACACAATTAAATTTAAATGTGCTTTGCATGTTGCAGCAAAATTATGTGTTCTAATTCAACACAGACACGCAACACACACTAAATCATGCAAAAGGGCAATTTTGAGTTACCAATTAAATTGACTACCATTTTTGGGGGTACTTTGCTAGGCTACATAGAGAGAACATTAAACTTTACACAGAAAGACCTCAATCCAGGATTCACACTTAAAATTGTTTTGCTGCAAGGATAAAAGTTTGTTTTAGGACAACTGTAGATATTAAGGCTAAAACATTCTCTTCTGGTGAAGTAGAGATAAAATGCTCAATGAAAATGTTGTCAGTGTTCTGATTTTGACATTAATGTTTTGGAGCACAATCAATGACAACAGAGGAGGGTTACCCATTTCATGACACAGTGGTGCAGAACTGGCAAAGTAAGACAGATTGGTAGCAATTATGCCTCCTTCTCGACTGACTGGCAGCATGTTCCTGCTTAGCAGTTGAAATGGCTAAGACTTGGCCTGCTGTTTTGTTTGGGTTGTTGCTTGAGTGGACAATATACAAATTGCTGCATTAGAATTAGACTCAATGTGGGGTTTTGAGTATGGCTGAAAATGAAAATGAAGCACACATGCAGGAGTATTAATACAATAAATAAAACATTGGTAAAAATGTTTTGCAAAATAGTAAGAGAAATTTCCCCTTTTGATCACAGGTTGAATGGAACAATAAAGTGGCTGAAAATACCATGGTAATATTGAGCACAAGTGCTTTTAAATTGCAGGAAAGTATAGATTTGAGCAAACGTCAACAGCCAGTCAAACACTAAGTAAAGGTCACCAGACACAGGGTGCCTTCTAGACATCTTAGATGGCATTACAAGCAGTTAATGGAGTTTGATAGAAGTTTTGTTGAGACTTTGCAAGTGTCTGGCATTTACAGTAACATACAGGATAACACAGGTGCCCTTGTGTATCATTATCAGGCACAAGGGTACTTGTATTGGTACGTTGAAGACATCTCAAATCTCCAACATTTGGAGTTTTTTTTTTTTTTTTTTTTTTTTTTTTTGGAGTTCTGAAATTATTTTTTCACTGTTTCGTCCAGAATGGTTATGTGATTATTTTCCTCACTGTTTGTTACATTCCTATCTTTAGAAAGCTGGCACATGTGTCAAGCAGGGTGCAATAGCTATGAGTGATCTAGCTGCACTCCTGGCTAAACGAGGTTACTTGTATTAGACAGGGGGGAAGAAGGGTGAAATCATTGATTTATTTTTCCATTACACATTTTACAAACTGGTTAGTATCTTTCCCCAAAGATGGACATTTTCTCCACACTATTGTGTGCTCAGATTTGATGAACAGTTAACATCTGCACATCTCTGAGAGCCCGTTGAATTATAAGAGGAAGCAACTTGGTTTCTTAAGTCGTAGATACAAGAGATGTCAGGATTTCCTATCTCCAAAATGAGTCGGTCATTTCGGAATAAGCAATTACTGATACAGAGTCTCAGTCACATACTTTGATATAGATTAGATTGACAACTCTGTATAACCCCTTCATTCCTTAATGGGTCTTTCTGCCTTGTCGCGCCCTCCTGAGCTTTTCCTCTTAGTCAGATTAGCCACCAAAGTGTAGCTTATATACGACCTGAGCAATTTTGATGCTGATTATCTGAAATCTCCCTTTTACAGAATGATTGCACTAATCGTCCAATTTAACATTATTCTTTATCGTCAGATAAAAGAAACGTCGTCAGATCAGAGAAACCTGCACACCATGTTGGGCTGCTAATGTTTCTTGCATTCTCTTTATGCTGTCTGAATGTGCTGGAGATTGCTGCTTGGGAGAGAGAGGGAGAGATTGAACGTTCTCAATTGACTCCCATGTTGCTGTGCACTGCCAGTTTGCTGGCTGATAAAACTAGCCTATAAAAATGTTTCCCATCAACTTTGACCTTTGGTTTTCAATATCATAGCAATTAATAATTTGTTTTGCAACTGTTGTTGGATCATTTCAAGTCTTTTAATACACAGATCCACAGACAATTGCCCAGAGTTTGATATTTGACTGATTCAATAATAAAAATGAATACATTCAATCTGCTCACACATCAATAGTTGGATTTGTTTGTGAAACTTATATGCTTTGATAAATAAAGCCTGATGGGTCTTAACATCATTACTTGTAAAAAAGATCATGTCTGATCAGCTGTGTAGCTTTAGTTCCACTTATTCTAAAATATCATCCAGCTTTTTTTTTTTTTGGAAGTTTTTCTTTTCTCTTGGGCTACATCCTTCATAGCCCCCAAACTCTGAAGCCATTTAACGTTTATGCATGGATGTTTGAGTCATGTTGTTAAGCACACAACAGTAAGTGTTGAGTGTTTGTCTAAGACTCCCAGAGCTTTGTGTTATCAAAAAATAATGCCCTCATTGTTTGAGACGCATACATGCAGAGTGTTTTATTTATTTATTTTCTCTCCTCCCAAAAGAGTGGTTACGTACAAACAACACTCCACTCAATCAGCTAAATGCAAAATTGAGGCCTACTACTGTATACTCCCCCAACATCGGAAAATGACATTCTCCTGAGTCATGATTTTGCTCTTGATGTTTTAGAAGCATAAAAATGCTTCCAGCAGTAACATCCACACATTCGCAGCCTCAGACCCTGCAGCCCTGCGACACTGTACAATCCAGCATGCACCATGCCTCTGCAGTAGTCAAAGATGATTCCCGAGCCCTAGCCGGTAATATAGAATGAAGGGAATTCACCCCAAATAGAACAAAACTCCCCCTGAGGATAGCGAGCGGGAACAGTTTTTATTGGGTTACGGCTGAGACTTAGCTGCGACTCTCTCCTCTATCTGTAACCTTACTGCTGCTGCATAATAACAGTTTATGGATGATGGTACGGAGAGGTTGTCTGGAGTAATTTAATGACGCTGATGTTGTCAGTTTATCCGGTGAATGAAGCCGAATGTGGCTCCATGGCAAAATAATTAGACGAGTCACAATATTTTTCACTTTATCAGTGTGGGGGAGCTTTTTTTGTTCTTCTTTTTGAATGGGGGAAAAAAAGGAGGCATGTTTGTTTTTCAGATCGTTTGAATTGCATTTAACCAAGGATGCGCGATGTTTCATTAAGCCCTACTTTCTGTTGGCAACTCCTAATGGTGGGGCTTTGTCACTTTGACCTTGCTTCTGTCACTTTTTTAGCTTGTGTACATCATAGGATTTTTTTTTTGTTTTGTTTTGAATGTGCCACTCCTTCTGCACTTCTTCTCTAATTGGAATATAATGCTGACATTTACGCTCTTTCAGTGATGCAGTTGTCTTTCTACAGCCTATTAGCTGAAAGTTATTTTTTTTAGATTCACCGCTTCTGTTTAGATTCTATTCTTCTTTTTTGTAGAAATATTACTATTGTATTGTCCTTTTGTCAAATATATACAATGATATACAATAATGAATTAAAGCAAAGCCACTTTCAGTATTGTTTTCCAATCTTTATGTATTAAATTTACTTCAAGTATTTCAATTGTCAACTACCAGTTAGTCTAACCAATGTTTTTCTGCTTTAGCATCATGGAGGACGGAAGAAAATATGGAATTTAACAAAATTATGCCCCAATATTCAATAGTAAGATCAAATAAAATATAAAAGTTGTATTTGTAAGACTGTGAAGAAAATCTATTAAATTTAAGTGCATGGTAAATTCCACCATAACATTACTACTGATTTGATGAAGTACTTGGACCATCTCGGGGGCTTCTGGTTTAAATTTTGGTTTTCCTGTTCCAAATCTCCTGAGTCAAATAATGATATTGTCTCACCAGCAGGTCACGAAGAGTTGCGGGAACCTGCTAATCACTCTTTCATTTAGGTCAGACATGTTTAAGCAGGAACATATATCGAACACCTAGAACACCTGCCCTGGAGGTTTGAATTTGCTCATCCCTGAACTATCTGAAACTGACTTTCTGAATCACCTTTTGGCTGAACATTGAGGGATTTCCACTCGGTATGTGTGAGAGCAGCTTTGGGAATTCACATTTCGCTGATTCAGCTCGAGAAAGTGGATAGTAAGGAGCTGATTAAATAAGCAAGGCACAAACACATTTATCTCATAATTTAATAAAACCAGCAAAGGCCAGTAACATAATTCTGTTCTTTTGCAGCTTTGCCACGTCGAGTGACAAAGCATCGTTTGTGCCAATCAAACGCTGCCTTTTAGAGTTCATCTTCCACCAGTTTCCTCTTGAAGACAGTAATTGATCCCTAAACATTTATTCATCCAGACGCATCTCCTTGCCCCACATTTCTTACTGCCATGTTACCTTTCCATTCTTCCCAGCTTTTTGATTTTGTCAATTTTGTACCCATGCAGAGGGAATACAAAAAGTCTCCACATTCCTTTTAAAATATCTTGTCATAAAAAGTGAGAAGGATGAAAAAGTTAATTAATTTTCCACCTTTGTGTCATCTTGTTATGGCATATTAGTTTATTTTTCTCAGCAGTTTGATATTTTTTATTATAAGTTACCTTTAAGAATCTCAAGACTTATCTATTCTTGTTTTTCTCTAGATACTTGATGTTAGTTTCCTTTGTGCGTCTTATCCCAGACATCCTTAGGAATGTAAGAGGTTATGACCCCTGATCAGTTCATAATTGTGAGCGACATCATTCTGGGAGATATTTATTAGTGACATAAGCACAAATGCAATGGAGGACCATAAGCTGCTTATAGAAAATGAATTACAAATCATGGGTTGCTGAAGCTTGTATGAAATGACAGTTGTTGAGCCCTGAGGAAGATGATCTAGTCAAATAAACCAGAACCACTTCTCTGCACATCTGTTTGTGCCCCACCTCAAAGCTCGGAACAGCTGTAGTCATTAAACATGAATAAAAGGTATTTAAGTCGAGAGGAGATGAGGAATAAACCTGCTCCGTGTGTTTTGTTTAAAGACTGATAATACGTTTAAAAAATGATTAAACTACAATAGTGCTGTATTAGAGATTCAGGAAGGGAGCATACTGGTATTGTCATTCATAGTCTAGCTTTTCCTGACAGGGGGTGTAGTTTTATTTCCAGTTGCCTCCTGGTTATTTAATTTATCATGCTCCAGCAAAAAGACACCTGTCACTCTTTGTGCCTGCTGGTATTTTTGCTGAAGGAGCGATGAGTTTCTCAGTTTTCTTTGAAAATGCAAATAAGTTCCATTTGTGTTCTTTTCTAAAAGGGTAGCAGAGCGTTTTTGAGTGGAGTTCTTTTGTGTGCGACTGCGTACGTTATATCTGCAGTTGGAATACTGCCTTGTTGCCGTGCATCTGTTTTTAACGTGAAGAGTTTCTGCCCTGCCCGTGATAACTTTGTATTAACAGCAGGGAAGGTGTGCCTGTTTGGGCAAAGATGTGTTTGCCATTCACACTTAAATATTTCATTGGGTCCAGGGTCTTGTGTCTGCCAAATGGATAGAAACAAAACAGAGTAAACAAACTAAAAGCGTTAAACCTTTTGGATGTTTTTGCATGAGTTGAAGTAGACTGTTTCTACTGTATTTAGTTGCGTGTCAAGTGCTTAAAAGTCCAATACTTTGAACTTTTTTCACATCTTGTCACTAATGATAACACACTTAAACATACTAGCTTTGCATATCTAGATTCTGATGTCTTTCCCCACTCTTTTGATTGAGTGTATTTTTGTACAGCAGGTTTCTTAGTACAAATTCTGAACTGGATTTCATGGTCTGTTCTAACACATGAATATAGTTTCATCTTAAGCATTTTATTTTAGATCTTTTGTAGAGCGCTCAATTAATGTTTGACCAATCTCTGTAAAACTAAATTGCGACCAGATATAACAAAGATGACTTCTGATGGCAGTTCACTGGATTTTATTCTGGGGTATCAGAGAAAAAGGGGATTCATTCAAATGCATTTGCAACATTTCAGATTTTTTTCTTTTTTGGAAAAAAAAGCATTCATAACCAGGCATTGTTTTCCTCCCACTTTCCCTTTTGTGTTTCAGTTGTATTATCTGAAACCTGCATCTCGTGGTTAGTTATCAATCTTTAAACATGGAATGTAAGTTAAGTTTCTCTTCTTCTGTCTTTCCCTTTCTCCTCACTCCCTCCCCATCCCTTCATCTGTATTCAGGAGAAGAACAAGGACAAAGACAAACGATTCCGTCCTCTGTATGACATCCCGTACATGTTCGAGGCCCGGGAGTTCCTCAGGAAGAAGCTCATCGGTAAAAAGGTAAGAACCTCTCTCTGATTTTTTTTTTTTTTTTTTTTTCCAAGCTCCGAGCCATTTCTTTTTTCTTTTTCTTTTTTTGTTCTCTCCACTATATGAATGAGTGTGATTTCTTTTTATCAGCGTCTTTGAATTCCGTAATAGGTGTAGATAAAACCACGCAAAATGACTGTAAGTGCTCCCTGCACCTTTTTCATTGACAGACAAATGTATTTCAGAGCTGGATATCTATTTCCCTCTGCGCTTGAGTGTGAATACCAAGTGCTCATGGTAGATGTCCTGGGGCTTACCGCTGGCCCAGATGCACCCTTTAAACAAGCGGTCTTGATTTCCCCCTCTTGTATCTATTGATCTACTTGGTTTGTACACCAGGGGGGGCTTCTGTGATTTACTCACATCTGACCCGTTAGAGCTTAGCAGAGAGTTAAACGCTCCTCCAGACGCATAGCAGGACTTCAGATTTCCAGCTTAGCTTGTGTAAAATATGAATATATCCACCAATGAATGTAAGCTGATTACAAACAGAAACCAAAATTTACCTAAAATTGGTAAAGCGTTTGGAAAACCTTCCATGTAACCTTATGTTTTCCTTTTTGTTTTCGCCAAATGCAAACAGATGGAATTATGAAAGGAAAATACTAAACTTTTTTAAGTATTGAAATAAAGGTTGGATTGATGGAAGACGACCAGAACAGTCATTCAGGATCAAGCTTTGAATTCCAAAAACATCTGCCTAAATGCAACACTAGGATTTTTAAGTTCTGGCATTAACAGACTGGTGTTTTTAAGTTTCGGTCTATACTTCGGTTTGACTGAGAATGTACAATAGCAGCGTATTGATGACTGGACTCCAGCAACCCTGATAGTAGCTGGAGCAAACAGTTCACTTGCGCTTTCATAACAGCACAACTGAGGCTGTTAAACAAAAACACGCACCCACTCAAAGTCAAAAGCCACAAGAGTTCCTTCTGGCTCTCTGTATGGGAGTGAGATTCATATCCCCGTCCCAGCTTCTCATCACAGTCATTTTAATCCTCCTCATTAATGTTTTTTTAATGACAGAAAATTCAGCCCAAAGCCGGTTTTCATCAAGTGAAGCGAAAATAATGATTCTGTTTATTTGTTACGTTTGTGTTCCCAAATAATAGGGTGTTCGCATTAGGAAACGGAGAAGCAGCAGCCTGTGTTCGGTGTGGATAAATTCACCAGCTACTTCATTAAAACAGTGTTCATGTCTGTGTCTTATGTGCACAGCTTAAAGATTTGTTGGCACCTCATGTTAAAATAAAACTTGCACATATCTACATACTCTCTGGTCATGTTTATAGATGATTTCACAGCTTTCCTTGTGAAAAGCAAAAGCACAAAGCTTCAAACAGATATGGGGAAGTATTAACAGTTTTAGCGTTTTCAACTTTAAGCTGAAAATTCATGCATAATTTGTTATATTATATATCTTGCTTTGACTTCATCGAGCTTCTGAAGTTAAGTCTGCTTAATTGTTCAGCGCTGCCTCAAGCAAATTGCTGTTTGTGTTTATTGTAGTGGGAGCTGCACATAATTGTTTGCCTCGAAAGGAGTTAGCTCCTTAAGTGTGTTGACTTGGCTTGTTTTCACTGGAGTCAGTGGGTCTGTTTGCAATGCAATGTATATTGAAATGCATTAAATCACATCTGAACAATGGTGAGCACATACCAGCACATCTCGTGTCTTCAGAGATACGCATTTATGTTTATAAGGGATTATTATGTCTTAAAGTGAAGTAGCCTGAATGCAAATGCAACCTGAATTATATTTTTATTATGAAAAGAACACAGCAAACCTCAAAATTTGCATTTTCTGCCATGCTCACATTCTATCTTGTTGCTTCTTTTTGGTATATCTACTTATGTTTTATGTTTTTTGTTTAGCATTCCACAAAATTTTAACTCATTTTTTTGAAGACATTCAAAAGAACTGTACATTGAAGTTTGATTAACTTCACCTACATGTCCTGCAAAAAGAAAAAAAAAAACTCTATGTAATGCATAAGCACAATCCTGTATAAACAGACTTAACTGTGTAGCTATTAATGGTAGATAAAATTAGATTTGGATTTGGTCTTTACTGGTGACGAAAAACGTAACATTGTATTTGTTTCTGAACAGTGAACAAGTTGACAGCAACACTCATAAATGTGAATACTGCTACTGAGTGATTAAGAATCAGTAGCATTTTTTGTTTTTATGAAGCTAAAGGAAGCACACAGATACATGAAGCTGTATCTGTGTACATGTGGTTCATCAAGTTGCAAGACAGCAAGACTTTCAGCAGGTAACCAGAATGCTGAATTGAAAACCCACATGTGTTCAGTGTTTTTATGTTGATAAACATGAAAAAAATTGGAAATCTTGACAGCTTTTTGGGTATTTCTTAAGGATCTAAATCTTCAGGAATGTACACATAGAAACTACCATTTTAGTTAAGCTTTCTAGTTTTTCTTAATCAAGTATAAGTAATTAAAGATGGTTTGAACAACTAGACTCTTTAATTCCGTAGTAAAATTAAGAAAACCATGTCTAACACACACTAGTTTAATAAAATACTATGCTTGTTTTTTTGCATTCAGGTTGTGCACATACTGAACCGGAATGCTACAGTCCAGGTTCTTTAAGCTCCAAATGTCCCAGTCAAAATTCTGACTTTATCGAGCCTTTCTACTTTTTCCCTCAGCTGGAGGATAATCTGTCCTCTGATTACATGGAGAGCACATCAGTGCAGTTTTTAAAGAGAAATGGGAGTCAGACAAAATTTGTTTCTGGGGCTTTATAAAAAAAAGAAAGAAATGAGATTGGAAAGGGTTACAAAAATCTCATCGGTGCATTTCATGTTGCAATTTTTCTATGCCTGGAGAACAAATGGAGGGCTACAATTTTTATCTTTTGTAAATAATAAAATAATTTTATTTAATAGTATATGATATATGTTTATAATGGTGGATAATTATTAGGCAAAGTAAATGCTACCACAAGTTTTTGGTCACTTTCTGTTTGAAATCTTTTTTTGTTTTTTATGGAAAATGAAAACAGTCATCTTAGCATTTTTGGACGGTTTCAGTAGCTTCCCTCCATTCAGCAAGGCAAACCAAATTTTACTTTGAATAATTTTGACTAATTTGTTTAAATTTTAATTTTTTTATTTTCTTTTGAACTCTTTTGAACTCTTTATCACTCGGTGATGTTTCCTTGAATTTCTAAACATGATTTTCTTTCACTGTTTAAAGCAGTCAAATGCAATCAGTCTGTGGCACTTTAGCGATTTGAATAATTATTTATATATATATAAATTTTCAGGTTTCCAACAGGGCCTTAAATTTTATCATCTCAATCACCTGCTTCAGATATGTCAAGATTTTCCATGTATGATTTTAAATTAAATTTTGCAATTCATTCACACTGAGCAAAAGTATTGAGCTATTATTACGCAGTGAAGAAAAATACAAATGATTGCTTTCAGTGATTTAGAATCTCAACATCAAAACTGACAGATTTAAGCATCCGTCTATGCATATTTCGGTATGTTCCTCCACATTTGATTAATATTGATGCTTCATCTTCCAAGTGTGCTGGCGTTCACTGTGAAGTTCGGTTCAAGTGGAAAGCTGCTGTCCATTTTCCAGCAGCACAGCTTCCTCACTTCTTACCCTGCAAGATCAATAAAAGGAAAGGGCTCTGGGAAGTTGCTTCTTTTCCATTCCTTTATTGTTGCCAAGATACAAGGCTAAACCTCCAAGTTAAACCTTCTGTCACCATGTATCTTTTTTTTCATTTTTTTATTTTTTTTTCAAATAATTTCACAAGTCTGAAAAAGCTGTGGGCTTTAGCTGCCTTGGCAACAAGAGTGATTTAGTTTGGATAAAATGAAATCTCTGTGGCGAATGTTTGAGTTCAGCACTCAACCGTCAAGTCTTTTATAATAATCTGTTCTACCACGGCCCATTTGGCTTGTCAATTTGAATGCGTGGTGCACCGTTGTGTACAGAAGCATCTTGCATGTCAACAAACAGAGGAATTTAACTGACCCACTTGCTTTATTGTCAGGTAATAACAGTAACAAACTGTTTGAGGACAGGTCCGTGTCTTTATGCATCAGTAATGGCATTAATAGTGGCCTGCTATTCATCCAAATATTTTACCATAATTTTGCAGAACAAGAAGCTGTGAACAATTTCACATTTTGTCATTTTACAACGTGAAACTCCTATTTTCCTTGGACTTTGTGACAGATCAGCACAATGCATCATATAATTGTGATGTAGAGACAAGAATGTGAAATTATCAAATGCTTTTACAAAAGAAAATTGAAAAATGTATTCAGAGCTCCTTATCCTAATGCCTCAAAAATAACATTTATTGCAACTAAATTTCTTCATGCTAAAGAAGGTCAACAATCCTAAATATACAGCCACATCCACAATAGAAAGGTTAGAGGTGGCCATCTCCATCTTCTAGAGCCTCTAGTATCAGAATGGCTCGATTTAAAATCTAGAGCCAAAGCAAGGGAGGATTAGTGGCAAGGCTTCAAATTTACTGGATACAGATTCTGTCCATCCAAATGAGTTTGAGCCGCTTTGTGAAGAAAAATGAACACATAAACATGCTCTTGCTAATATCAGATCCACCCAACATTTTTCAGAAATTTGGAAATCATTTACTGTCTTTGCACTTCACATGTGCAAATATAAACAATTGACTTTTTTGGTAGTAAGATCAGCAAATATGGAAAGGTTGGTAGGAAATGGTGAATTTTACAAGGAATTGAACAATGTTGGTTAGTTTATTTTAAAGTTATCATATTTCAGAATGTCTGAAAGCATCACTATTATTTCTGGTTAAATAATAGTGTACAGTTATAAGCTGAGGTTTCAACTAGTTCAGTTCACTTTTTAACTTCCACAACACAAGTGACTGCAATTGTAGTTTTTTTTTATTATTGATAAACAATCTACTTTTGCACCATCAGGCTCAACCAGAATTTCAGCAAAATTACTGTCAATGTTTAACCTGCAAACATTCTCAGTTGAAGCCTACCACCCATCTAAGAACAAAATATATTTCAGAATTTAGGGAACATGCAGATTTTTTAAATTTTTTTTATTTTTTTATCTACTACACCTTCTAGGACATGACTGAGCATCAACTGACAGTCTTAGCGCGCTAAAGCTGAAAGCCCTAATGCCACTGCTGCGATTTAGGGGAATAGAGCTACATCTAATTCCTTTTTTTCTATTAAAGCTCCCCATTTCTTTTATTTTTAAGGAAAGCTTGGCACATTTGATCTTTTATAAAGCACATCTAATATCCATATTCAAAAGACCTTACTTCATTTCCTGGCAGGAGAACTCTACAGTTGATAACTGTGAGCCAGAAAAGAGCTGGGCCGCTACCTGGAATGGTCTTTGAAAAGAACTTCACAGTAATTCTAGCAGGTGTGCATCTTTTATCGGGTGTTCTCTGTCAAAACTTGAAAATAGTTTTCAAATTTTCTTTTCAAGAGCAAGATTAAAATTCCATAGTTGTTTCCAGTCATTAGCTTTATAGCTATACAGTGTTTTCAGACATTCTGCATTTTGCCATCTTTGAATAACTTATATTTATGCCCAATAAACCTCTTCTAAGTTATCCCCTTACAAAAAATGCAGTGAGGCATTTCCTTATTTCCCTCTTCTCCCTGTCACTCCAACTCTGTCTGTCTCAGGCTTTCTTATATCCATCCCCACCCGCATTCAAATGGCAGAACTTGCATGGTGACATAATCCCAAAAAGCTAGATTTGGCTAACTTTATAAGTAGTGCTTTTTGCACGCCTGGGTCTCAGCTTCATCAGAAAAAAAAAAAAAAAAAAAGTCAAATGGAAATGTTGCATTAAGCCACTTATCAGGGTTGAGCACATTCGGATAATCCTGCATGCTCAAAGTGGCTCCTGTTATGCAGCTGCTTGTGTAGCACTGTTAGCAACAGAGTTTTTGCCTCTTATTGGCGGGTATATAAGTGAGCGAACGTCTTATGCGCGGTTTGGTATTTGATATAGAGAATGTGAGAGTCGGCGCTGGTTCTGGGGCGAATTCTAGATTGGATTTCAAGCAGATTTAGATGTTTGATAACCTAAGTAAAGCTCCATTTTAGATCTCCAATTCCTCCTTTTTCCTCAGCATATTTTTGTTGTCCCAGAATCAGAGCTGCTTGTTGCATTAAATAATAGCCGGCCCTGATTATAACCTTCTAAAACACAGCCTTAAGCACTCGCCTCCCGATGGCCTCTGATCGTGTTTTTGTTCTCCTTCCAGCTTTTTAAAAAAAAATAAAATAAAATGATCACAAGTCTGCTTCTGTTTTGTGTTTGCCTCATTATTTTTTATTGCCTGATGCAACATACAGTATGGTCATATCAGTTCCTATGTTTAGAAGGTGCCTCAGATCTGAGAGCTTTGATGTTCAGTATTTATTTTGATGTTCCAACACACTCCTATAAAGCTTCCACTATAGCTGCTCTTACCTGCACATAGGTCTTTTCTCCTCCTGTACCCTCTGATCTGTGTCCATATCATTTCTGCCAAGAACATTACCATCCTTAAATGCGATGTGTATATTGGAAATGGCCTGCACCAATTTAATGCGTTTTTGAGGTTTAATTGTTGTCAGATGGGTTTTGAAATTTGGCTAAAGCAGAAAAGAAAGCTGTGTGATCGTCGTTCAACAGAATGTGCTTGAGACAGTTGCTCATTTTAGTCGCAGCAAATCTTAACCTCCCACACTTTTCAAGGTAAGCAGCCTTTCACTCTGTTCCTGTCTGGGGAAACCACTCATGTGGAACCCATGCTGGGCTGGAGTGTTGTTAATCATGATGTGGCACATGTTCACTTTTACATTACAAGGCTTTGTACAATTTGCCTCATGCAGTAAGACCACATGAATTGGTAAATCTAAAATATCAAGAATATTATTTTAGATAATAGATGTAGATAGGTGAAGGCAAGTGACTGATCTTCATTTCCCAGCTGAAAGTCAGCAGCGTTCACCTGCTGATCCCAGTTTTAGCCAATTTGGATTTCTTTTACTCTGTTTTTCATCTTCTGTTAGAGACTTGCATAATTTGCACTTGTAAGCATTAGTCTAATCTCTCCAGAGAACTGTGGCCCTTAACTTTGATTGTTAGACTCAACATTTTCAAACCCAGCACTATGGGCAAAACATTCAGAATATAACAGACCGATGTTGCTGTAAAATAGTGTATTCCAGATACAATATTCAAAGTTGGCAAAGTTGTTCCTTCATATATGTATCAAAGGACATACTTTCCAAAAAGCAAATAAGTTACCATTTCCCCTCTGAATTCGTCTTTCTTTTCTGAGTAACATGTTCCTCACTATAAAGTGTTGGGCCTAAATGTAAGCCCTTAAAATGCTATAAAAGTCAATAGTAGGTCATAAAATCTGTGTATTTGGGTCTTAAATTTGTAAGTTCAAGATATTTTTGGCTTCTGCAGTTCTTAAATGTGCTGATGGCACTCATTTGTACTGCGATTTAGAGCTCTGGCTGAGGAATTTGAGCGTTAATGTGCTGTGACAAGACCCCAGACGCAGAGAAAAAATGAACCCTGTCGAAAGAAATTTATTCCCTAAAATTCAAGTGTTCCTGAAAAATATTTTTTATTCCTAAGGAAGGAGCTGGCTTCAAACTTTTTCATCGACAACTGCGATTGACATAAAGGTTATGGTAAACTGAATGTACGGAAAACTTTGACTCTCTGTTTAAAGGCAATCAGCAACATATGGTAATTGAGGTTTTTAGCCCCCTATTTTATGTAGGTCTTAAATTGAAATCATTGCAACCTTTGAAAGTCTTACATTGAACTTACGGGACCTTTAAGAAACCGTGTAGTGTGACATTCACTGACTCCAAAAAGATCTGATTTCTGAGTTTCTGACCTGCTGGTCACCTGTCAGAGCTCTTTATCACTCATGCAGACATGTTGTATACACAATTCCTTTGGCAGAAGCAACCAAGTATTCCTATGCCTTTCGTCACCTCAGCAGAACAAACACATTTAGTCTCACACCTCGACTGTTGTTCTTATCACTCCTCCGGCTCTCTGATCCATTCACTGCCTTTTCCCTCCGTGTTTCCCCTCTTCTGGGGGGTTCTAATGGATGGATTTGTCGTATCCAGAGATCTGTTAGATGGCCTGTGGAAAATGGGCCTAGAACTTCTCCAATTGAGCTCTTCTGCAGGTAGTTTGTAATACGTTCTGTCCTTGCCCGGTAGGGTTTGAGTCTTTTCATGAAAACTTTAGTTTCTTTGTCTCCTCTTCCATTTTGTCATCACCATTTCTAAGCAATGTTGTTTGTCCATTATGTTCTTCTCTTCTCAATCTTTTTCACAGTCATCTGTGAAAAAGATTTTCACTGCTTTGTATTAGAATAACTCATTTCTTGAGATTTTTGGATCCCTTCATTGCACTTAAAATGGGAACAATCTACTTTATCCTTCATTGCGCCTCTTTCACATTCTCGCTGGGAGGAGCCAAGTGTTGTGGAAGAGACGTTAGCGAGAGACGATGCGCTAGCCTAATGAAAAACACCCCTGGAGTCCTTTTAATTTCCCTCCTCCTCAGAAATTGCTAATGGTTCTTGGTGCCAAACAGCTCTCAACAACCTCCTTCCTCTTCCTCCTCTCTTCCCATCGTCCTCGTTGTGTCGCTCTATTGACAAGCTGCCGTTGTTCTTTCATGTCCCTGTAATAGGCCTGTGTGTGTTGTCTGCGCCTGAGTCAATGACGCTGCGATGCACAGCCAGATTCCTCAGATTTTTTTTTTTTCTTACTCATCTGACACACTTTACATGCAGCTCCTAAATAGTTGACTGTGTATACGTGCGTGTGTTTGCATGTGTGTCCGCGTGTGCCGGTGTGCCTGCATCCCTCCCTATTAGCGCTGTCTACATGCGTTTGGCCCACAATACTGGCTTCCCCTGTCACATGCCTGTGGAGATGTGCACATGCACACAGCTGAGTGACAACATTGTGTCTTCAGGGTGAGTGGGTTGGAGTGTGTCCCCAGGGAGCTTTGTTAGGAATGCACTGTGTAGGGTCATTTGGGTTCCATAGCTGCTCTGTGTGTGTGTGTGTGTGTGTGTTGTCCCAAACACCCTCAGTGTGTTAATACTACTCCTCTGGGGAGTTCCACAATGCTGCCTGACATGATTCACACTGACTGGGGGTGACCTTGAGAAATGGGACAAACAAAAAAATAAAAAAAGAGGGGAGCCACATACACAGAGAAATGACTCCCCACACTAATTATTGGAGTAACTGATGCCACTCACTACTCTCGACGTGTGTGTGTTAGTTTTTTTTTTTTTTTTTTTTTTTTTGATTGGCCTGTGTCCACCCCCTACAGGTCAACGTCACAGTGGACTACATCAGAGCTGCCACTGGTGCAGGAGAAGGAACACCTGCCTTCGCAGAGCGCACCTGTGCCACAGTGACAATCGGAGGAATGTAAGTAATAATTTCATCTGCCAAGCTGAACAAAACTACTTTCTACCTTTTTTCTTTCCTTTTTTTTTTCGAGGGAAATTACAAATACACTGCCTTGGAAAAGCTGTTTTATGTTAGGACAGCAAGCTTCAATGCATTTACTTAAGATTTTATGATATAGGTCGACTTTAGTAGTGCATAATTGTGACATAAATGGAGAATGATGGGTAGTTGGGAATTTATTTTTCCATGTGTCTGACAAGTGGTTGTGCGTTTACAGCTGCAGCCTTGTGAGGTTTGTTTCTAACAGCGGAACATAGAAAGGAGTGCTTCCTTGAATATGCAACAGAATCTCTAATGAATTTATCTCTTGACTTTGACTGGGCCATTCTAACTCATGAACATGCTTTGCATTAAACCACTCCTATCATAAATCGAACTACATGTTTGGAGAGGTTTTAATGCATCCGTCTTCGTACCCTCGCTGACATGTCAACGTCCTTGCTGAAAAGAAACATTCCCACAGCACGATGTTGCCACCACTAAGCCTGTCGCAAAAGGCCGTAAATCAATTATTCACATGATAAATTAAAATGGGCTTGATGATCACAAAACTGGTAGCGTCTAATGATATTTTATCAGGGCAATTTTCTTTACAGGGACTTCATGATCCGCTATATTTATGGCTTTAGTTGTTTGGTTTTAATCTCTATTTTATTTGTTGTTACTGGCTAACTAGTATTAGCCACTAGTATTTTGTTTTGGATATCCATTTTAGATTCCAGTTCCAGTGTTAAGTTTTCTTTGGAAATTAAAAATTGTTGATTTTTGAGAGAGTGTACTTCAGTTACTATGCTGCTATTATTATTATTAAAAATGGTCTCAAACCAACATTATTGTTTATCGCAAAAGGCCTAATAGCCACTGCAGATTTTACATTGGGCATGGTGTGTGTAGGTCAATGTGAAGTATTTGTTTTCTGCTACGCTTGTTGCGCATAGGGTTCAAAAAAAAAAAAAAAGGACCATGATGTTTTTTAAAAAGTCTCTGGCTGGCAGTGTTTTATTTCAAAGTATCAAATTGGAGGAGGCCGAATATGAGAGCACCGCACACTTCTCTGATTTTTATTAGCAATAAAGTTTGAAACTTGTGTATCATTTTTCCTTTACTTCACAATAGTGTATTACTTTCTTGGTTGAAATAAAATACAAAAAGGTTTATGGTTGTAACTGAAGTAAATGTGGGACAGTTCAAGGCCTATTGATACTTTTGCAAAGGGCAGTACAAGATCAGATCACGCAGCAGTTCAGGTTGACTTTATCAACATTTTACTACTCTAATTTCATCTGATAGAACACAACAAGATCATTTTTGAATGCTTTGAATTTGTAAGCTTGCTAATCAGAACTGAAGCTGCTCCTTTGTTCTGAGCAGGGTCACCTGAGTGCAAGCAATTATATTCTATCTGCAAGCCTGTCTTTGAAGGAATTTGGTTTATCAGTTTGTCATTTTCTTTACACAAGATCACAGATATAAACGCTTTTCAGAGGTTGAAATTTAATCAAAACCATCGCAGAGCTTTAATGCGACATTGCTAGAAAAGAGGCTTTAGAAGTCTGTTTTCCCCTCAAAAGAACTTTTGAAAATCACACTCGTCCTGTTTTTCTTTTCTTTTATTTTTTTTCCTCCTCCACCAACGGTATCATTAGAGCCATAAAGCAGCATCACACGAACACAGACAGGCAGATCTCTCCATATCATCCAACCAGCTGTCTCAAATGTGGTGGCACAGAGGTCAGGTCTGCTCATGTAAGCAGTCGTTTAGAGTCTTCAATTGGACCACACCACACTGTGATTCTCCTGGATAACAGTTGGCAGAGTCCCCATGATCACTACAGTCAGGGTTGAGGAGGTTAGTGAGATGGAAACTCTCAACCCCCCTGAGCCCCAGTGGGTGACTCTGGTATTTTTGGTTATCTGTAATAATTACTGTATTAAAGAATGGTTTGTGGCAAGACTTGTTTCATTTCATGTTTTTACAGTTTTGAAGACATTTCATTATTATTCAGTTAGTTGGTACCCACAGGGGACTTAGTCACTCCCACAGCTGACGATTAGCTCATTTTCTACACACAGGTTGGGATCAGCTGACTTTGAGGTTTAAAAATTTGTTTTAAAATGGCTGAAAACAGGTTAAAAATGTTGATGCTCATGGTTTGTGAAAAAAAGGAGTTCCACATGTCATAAGCATAGAGTTAACGCCAGTCACATTACAGTTCTTGGCAACGTATGGTACAAATAGAAGAGGGGATGAAGGAGTGAAGGGGCCAGTTGACCCAAAGCCAGCATGAAGGGTTTTCTTAAATAAAAAAGGGTAAAAAAAATATCTAAAATGTCTTAAATTCAAATCTTTTGTTTAACTTTTAAATGTGTAAATTGTCTACATCTTTAATGCAAAGTTGGCACTTTTAATGGACTTTCAATGCAACTTTTAGAGCAACTTTGCATTAAAAGTCTCTTTATTTAGCGAATTACACTTCATGACAGCATTCATAAAGACTCCTTCATGTTCATGACAGGTGTTATGTCATGTTTATGACAGTGTTATGGCAGTCTTATGCACATGCCGTTAAAGTGTTACCAGAGTCTAAAATTTTAGTTGGTAAAACCAGTTCATTGGGCTTAGTGAAGCCCAGTTCTTAGTGAACCTCATTCCTCATATGTTTGGGAACATACAAGGAAATCTCTAACAGTTTAAAATGACCCTAACTACACGGATTCTCTTTTGTCATGTCTTATGAAATGGAGTATTAAAGTGAACTGTCCCCTTTGTTTCTGCCAGTAACATAGCTGAAGCTCTGGTCAGTAAGGGTCTGGCCACAGTCATCAGGTACCGACAGGATGATGACCAGCGCTCCTCCCACTATGATGAGCTGCTCGCTGCAGAGGCACGGTGAGGAACTCCACTACTTTTTCTAAATCTTTTACACTGACCTCACGATGTGGATTCATGATGGTTTGTGTGTTAGAATTTGGAATAAAATGGAGCATTAAACATCTACTTGAAGCACCTTGCAGTTATGTTTTAAATAAACTTGATAAATTAGTCTTTGTAATGACCCTGAGTGTTTTCCCTGTGATGTAGGTAAGGTTACCCCCTTGCTAATTCTTTAAATTTATTTTAATAGTGTCACCGTAATTAGTTCCTGCCCATCAGGCTGGTGATTCACTTCCCGAGGAAACATGTCTCTGCTCTTAAATATTTACTCACACACATACTAATGACCCCTGTGCTTTCTCTGCCTCTGTCCCTTTTTAATTTTTTCCCCCTTTTTTTGTTTCTTTTTGTATGCCTGGGCACACATATACCATCCCAGGCGCCAGACGTTAAATCAGAGTCTCTCTTTACTCAGGCCCTATGAATATAATTATGTGGAGGTGCAGTGGAGAGATTTAGTACAAGCTTTATTACTCTGCCATAGATTAAGATCTGCTTGCTGTAGGTAGAGCAGATGCAGCTGCAACCTTTTTTATAGCATTAACTCTTCCTCTCCTCTTGTCTTTCAGTGTCACCGGCCATCTGCCCCTATTTCTTCTCCTGCCCGTTCTTGCTCTCTCTCTTACTTTTGTGCGTTTTGTCCTTGTTTCTTCCCCTTTGCTGCTTCCCGCGATGTCCTTCTATGGGCTTGCTCTTCTGGGTCTTCTTTCCCTCATTTCTTTTTGTCACTTTTCCTTCCCTCTGCTGCTTTTTCTTTCTCGCTCTCTCTTCGTCCCTGGTGGGGTCCTATAAGAGACGATGAGCGGTTTCTGTCTATTGCCTTAGTTATATTTTTAGCTCCCATTGCATAAAGCCAGTGGCCCACAGCCTTCAAGGAACCTCCTCTAGGCTATTAAAATGCACATCTTTATTGTACAGGGCTGCAGAAATGTAGCTGGCTTATCTTAGCAGCACTTTTGTGGTCCATCCCAGTGACCCAGTGGACAACAGGACCTTCAACTTTATCTTCATTGCATTTAATCGTCCAGCCTTATTAAGGCAGCTCTAACTAGCGGCAGTCATCATGGAAGACCCTTAGCTGCCTCTAAAGATAGAACGTTTCTCTTTTCATATTCATGATGCTAAATCATCTCCCCATTGTGATTCTTCTATAACTATGGCCTCTCTTTTTTTAATACAAGCCTTAAAATGGAGAAAGTGTTTTTTTGGATTTTTTTAAATTCAATGTACAAGTGGTTTTCTGTAAATTAGAATACCCAGTTAAACAATTCAAAAGGTGAAATATTTTAGATTTTAACTCACTGCTAATGGTAATTAAAATTGGACAAAAACATTTTGTGATTCAGAAATGTAATGTTTCAGTCATGTTATGGGCTATGTAACCATGAAGATCATTGCTGACGTCAGTCATGCAGCAGTTTCCATGAGGATGTTTACTGTTCAGGCTTCTATCAATGGAAAGTTTAGTGGAAGGAAAACATATGGTAGCTAAAGAGACATGTTGTAGTATAACTTCAGAATGCGGTTTGTATTCTTAGGAATTCTTCAGATTTTCTCAAAATCTAATTTTGGTTTTCATTCACTGTAAACCATGAATATAAACCTTATAGAAATAAACGCTTCAAACAATCGGTCTGTGATAAATCTATGTAATTTGACTGACTTTTTGAATTGAAATACTGGATTAAATGAATGTTTTGACAAAACCCCTAATCGGCTGAGATGTTCCTTTACCTTATGCACATGTGGAGGCTGTATTGTATGGATGCATTGATGGATTTTTAATGGTGGTGTTGTTTGAATGCAGGGCCATCAAAAACGGAAAGGGGCTGCACAGCAAAAAGGAGGTCCCCATCCACAGAGTGGCTGACATCTCAGGGGTATGCACCTTTTTTATTATTTTTAATAATACATGTACACTCATCCTACGCAGGGAAATAAGATTTTTTACATGATGTAGATAATAGGATGAGTATTCATGTGCTGTGGCTATAATTGGAATTAAATCGTTTTAAATGTGGAGTCATTTGCACATAAACATCATAACTCTTAAAAGATACGTTGGGGCCAGTAATTCTCAGAAAATGATCTATAATCATTGACTCATCCTTAGTGGCCTCTAAAAAATAAACCTCATTAATAAAAGCATTTCGGTCCTTGCCTGTTTACGTGTGCTCAGGGGCTTGATTGAGGCGTCATTTGGCTAATGAAGCCTGATTGGGAGGGCTCATCACACGAACATTATTGTGGGAAATCCATAAAAGTGTGCAGTAAAGGTTGATTGCTGCACTGTTTTTCATCTTTTTTCATATGCTCAAGCCAGGAAGCTGTTTTTCTTTCACTGAAAGAAAGTTTAGTCTTTTAAGACATCTATATGTAATACAGTAAAGAGCATTTAAATAGGTGTGTGTTAGTTTTTACTCAAATGAAAACTTGCACCTCTATCTATTTTCATAAAGTGGATGTGATCCAAAAACGTCTGATTAATAATCTGTAACGTACTGCTTCTAGTTATATTGAGAAATGCGTTTAACTGGATGTTCTGTTTTTTCTTTTATTTTGATCAGCAGTGACCGTTTGATTAGAAATTGACAATTTCCTATCAGCATATGCTATCATATGATATGTGATGTTTACCCACCACAGCTGTGCTTATCACTGACATGCTACACAGCTTGAAAGTGGAACTCTTTAATAATTTCCTTTGCTTTAAAATATTAAAGCTTGTTTTATAAAGACTCTTTGTACACACACGGCATGTTCTCTCCTCAGCTCCTAATTTAATTAGCGTCTACTAATGTCAGTAAGGCCAGAAGGAAATATTTTGAATGTTTTTCTTAATCATATATTAGAGCGTGGAAGGTTTACAGCGATTAACAATTTGGAGAACCGCAACAAAGAGTCTTTAAATCATCAAGCCTCTATGAAAACCGTTGGTTTCACTGGGTTTGTACACACATTTACCTTTAGTCTATAATTGTGAAGGGCACTCGGGGGGGGGGGGGGTGTATTTCTTCTAACAGAAAACCTTAAATCACACACTACAAATGAATTTATTTAGCAAAAAGACAGAAATGCCTTACTATAGTGGTATTTTGTGGAGCCATTTTTATGTCTGACATGTTCTACAGCACTCTGTAGCTTCACTACATTTGTACTTATTAGCTGCACCCTGTCACTGGGTTCAGGTCAGCGCCATTATCTCGCTGCAAACCCTCCCTTAACTTTTCTGTCTGTCTCCAATAAGACATGCTTGATTTGCAGCACAATCTAGGACTGTTGCCAGCGATTCCCAGCATGTGTGGATGTGCTTGTGCGTGCACACATACACACACACACCCACACATACACATGCACCAGTTGTTTGGCAAGGCTAATATAATGAGCATTCTTTAAAGCATTACAAGGACCAAAATAGCATTGTTGCTCACCAACCCCAACATACTTTTCCCCTATCCCTCTAAATACACACCCATCCCCCTTGTGGAAATACACACTCCTATATGTCAGCATCCTTTACTGAAGGTCTTTTGAAAAGGATTATGCACATTGAGTGGGATGTAGTCACAAATAGTGCAGAGATAGGTTTATAAATGTATACTGTAGGAGATGCACAGAGGTGGTGGGAGGAGAGTGGATAAAGCACTTGACTCACCTCGTGCCTCTAAAGGTTGCATAATGAGGTCCTCTTCTTTCACTTGTCTCTCCCTTTTTCTGAACCAAGTTGGGCTGCACAGCCCACACACGCTGCAGGTGCGGTAAATGTTTGTGTGAACTGGAGTGTCATCTCCCACTCGAGGGGTTATTTTGGAATGCAGTGGGTGGAGTTCAGGTGGAACATCTTATGGCTAAAGTATATACCCCTCACTAATGCACTCTGATTTGAGCCCCGCTGATGACATGAACTTTATTTTGTTTCTAGTAAATACACGGCTGCTTCGGGCTGTGTCACTCCCTCGGTGGGAAAAATAATGAAATGAAAGAAAATATTGATAAATTGTTGTTGCCGAAACACTGTGAACTCTCATAAATTTGCTTTAGCAAATGGTAAACTGGTTTGTTTGCTCCGACTTTGTGTCTGAGCCTTTGTTCCTACTCCTGTGTCCACGCTGGCTCATCCAAACACAACACTGGTTCATGACTCACCGGTCTGTTGTGCCTACATGCTCATGCCTGGAGTAGGCTCACATTAAATTATTTTTTTAGCGTTTATGAATCTTCCTTTGCTACTGAAGCGCTAGCGCTGCCTGAGTACACGATTTAGCTCAGCTTGTAATTTTTGGCCCGAGTACACCAATAAGTTGTGACTCACTCTTGCAGACAGAGATGGGAGCAGGAAGGGAGAGAATTATTTTTGATTGCATGAGGTTCCAGATGTGTCACTGAGAAGGAAGGCAGACTTCATTAGGCCATACTGGGATATAAAGAAAAAGCAGACTTTCACTTGGTCTTGTTCACCTTTTGCAATCTGAGAGAAATTAGTCTTAAAAGCCATATCCCATAATTGTTTTGTTTTAAAACTTATCGCTGTCATTGACATTCTGTGAACAAAATTGAGAAAAACACAAAAATACATAGAAATAAATAAAGGCAGCCATATAAGTGACAACATAGTAACTTTAAATTGCCATATTTTAGCTAATTCATTACAGTTCATACTTTAATATTCTTTAATATTCAATTAGGAATATTAAAGTCTCCAGGTGGGTTTGAGTTAATAAGGTGACGATTTGGAAGTTGAGTGAAATGTTGCTGGAGTGCAGTACATTTGAGCCCAATCATGCTAGCACCATATTGATGGATTTGAACTCTTCATGTAGTATTTTTGCACAGTGACCATTTCAGGCAACAAATTTAACTCAAAATGCATTGAGATGATTTCTGATTTGGTTCTGATCAGCATTTTTACTGATGTGCACAGACATACTTGGTTAGGATCCTTGGCCTGCTTTGCATGAACCTGATGTGTCTATTTTTCTTGTGAAAGTTTGAATGGATTACACTAGTGTAGCTGCCAAAACAGCTTGTCACACCATTCAAACATCTTTAACACTTTCCCTCGATAATCAAGAAAGCTCTTCTTCATTTGGCTCAGGCACTGAGAAAAAAGTGTTTTGTTTGAAGCTAATTGTAATGGCTCCACATGCAGGGTGATTTTTTTTTTTTTTTTGGGTAAGAGCATTTAAATATTTTAAATTATCCAAAGATATTCACAGATATTTTTTTTTCCAAAAATGAAGCACAAAAAATTAAGCAGACAAAAATAAAAATATGATAAAAAGGAAGCATTTTTCTTTTATAGTATATTTTGTTGTGTTAGTAGTTTGGCTGATGACTCCTCATTACCTAGTATTTTTTTAAATCAAAAACTATTTTTAATTCACTTAAATTTTTTCATAAAAACAATGCAAACTCTATTATTTTTTTTATTAATTCTTCAAAGATTTCAAAACTTTGACTCTAAAATGCTGCTATTTGCTTTTTAATTCTCTTTCTTTCCTGCAGGAGACACAGAAAGCCAAGCAGTTCCTGCCTTTCCTGCAGAGAGCTGGCCGGTCAGAAGCTGTTGTCGAATATGTCTTCAGCGGATCTCGTCTTAAGCTGTACATGCCCAAAGAGACCTGTCTCATCACATTCCTTCTTGCTGGTAGGTTTGCCTTTCTAATGTCAAAGTCCTTTTAATTCTGCCGTCTAAGTCAGTGGATCTAAGTAAATAGTCAGGTTTCCTCGCACCACAATACTGACTAAACATTCTAAAACACCAATATAGCATGACTTTTTCAGTATTTTTCCACTTAAAAACAAAAATGGGGAAAAGACTTGTTCTATTTGAGGGATGTAGTTTCATTATAGTTTACAAGTTTACTCAGAAATACATGTTCCCAAGGTGGATAGTGAAATTGGGATTTTCCGTTTGAAATGAGGATCTCCCAGTATTCTAGTAGCAATGTGGCTGACTTGTGTTTTTGTGAAAGCTGCAGTAATAAAACAGTTTATTTGCACTTCTAGCAACTTGTTACTTGGAAAACTATAAAAACTTCCACACAAAGGCAGCCATTTACAACCTATGGTTGTGAACATTTTTGAAGGTGAGTTAGATACTCCTAGATTCATGTTCCTGCCTTAAGGCAAAATGAATAAACTTTGATGAATAAACTTCTTCATCAAAGTTTATTAGCTTCAAATTTACTTTGTAAATGGTCTATCCCCCAATTATTTTTGGCTACCACTTGTCCACCAAAGTGCCAAACCTGGTATTTCTACAACAGGAAGAGACTCTTGGATCTAATTGTTCCATCTACATAAAAATTAATTCCTTATACCCTTCATTTCTGGAGCAAGAATATCAACAAATGGCTATTTTGCTCTTAGAGAAGTGCAAAACTAGTGAATAGTGAAAAATTAACTGGATGTTTTTACAGCAAGAGTAAACTCATTTTTGTCCCAAGAGTTTTTGTTATCTTAAACTTTAAGAAGGTCAAGCTGTGAAGACTCGATATGTTCCCAGAATATCAACGTGTACCTTTTGGCATTTCAGCAACAGTCAGTTTATTTCCCCTGCTGCAGATAGTAATCACTTGTCTTTTACCTCATAAACAACAACTCTGGGGATATATGTTGAACTAAACAGAACTGCAACAGTAACGTATCTGATAAAATGTGGAAGAAACGTATAATTACGTTGCATTTCTGAGGAATTCAAATATTATCAAAGCTGTCACATTAGACCCGTCGAAACATTTCCACCCATAGACATGTATGCACCTTATACTTGGACTGGTCATCTTTTACACGAGTTCCTGCATCATTGTGGTGTCGCATGGAACCTCCTGATTGCTTTAATGGCAACCTTCAGCTGGTTTGCAATGTAGGTTCCTCAAGACTCTGGTTGTGTCTGTTGCTTGTGGATCTTTTTCTATCTGTAAAGTTGTTGCTTGACAAGATGGCCGTTTAGACTCCTCATGGATATCACAAACATGAAAAGTAGCAGCGAAAATTCTAACTTTTTAATATTGATTTCAAAAAAGTAATCCAAATGACTAATTTAAATCTCTTAAGAAGCAGTCATTTAATATGGAAATATCTGACCTTGTAATCCTGATTGAGCATAAAATCAAGAACTTAGTGATTACTCCCCATTATGATCATTTTATGCCATTCTTGAGAGAGCAAAATGGAGAGTTCCACTGAGTGAATTGGATCCCATTGGTCACTATTAGTGTGCCTTTAATTTGAATGGGTGATGATTAATACAATCCATGATAATAGTCTCATTTTTAAAAAAACATTAGGAAGGACATTATCATTATACCATTTGATGAAGGTAGGAAACAGTTCTCTAAAATCTGATTTTGTAGCCTAAAGAAAAGAACATGACAATCCAATCAGGGAGCGCCCTTTTTTTTTCCTTCTTTTTTTTAAAAGACATTTTGTGAATGTCTCTGTTAACCTTGAGACCATGGTGGTAGACATAAATCTGAAGGACTTGTTGAGAAACTGAGAAGGTTTTTAAAAGAAAATTTTCAAAGTGATTAATTATAATGTGAGCATGGCACTGATGGGAAAAAAAATAATACACAGCATTGACTCCGCAATGTTTTTAAGACAACATGTTAAGATAGATTTTATATACATTGCTGTTGTATGCATTGCTGTTGGCAAATTTTAACTTCAACAACAGAGCTGAAACCCCTGAATAGGTTAAATCAAGGTTGTCATTGGAAAAACATTGTCTCCAGGAAATGACATAAGCTTTATACCTTTAAATCAAATATACAACTTTGTTTTCTTTAAGATCACAATTGATACCATTGATATATCCAGTTGCTGCTGAAGCGATACATATTCTCATTTTGTAATCTCTTTCCCCTTCATCTTTTTGTTGTCAGTTTGAGATGAAACAGTATATCTTGTAGGCCACGGCCTTAATGTTTTTGTACGTGACGGTTTTAGCTGTATACTTGATTTTCTTGACGCAACTGATGTCAAACCCATACCACTACACATGAAATGAAGCCCATGGGGCAAAAGACACCCATCTATCTGCGTCTAATCTCCCAGCTTTCTATCTCTGACCACTTTTTTCCCCCTGTCAAAGTTATCTTTTTATGTTTTAGTCACCCATCTGTATCGGGGGTCGTGTGGAAAATGACACAAGCGATAAAACGGATGCCTCAACACTGTTGTTTATCTTTCTAATGAAGGCCCCTCCAAACCTCTGGAGCTTTACCCTTTTAAGCTTTTTCATATTTCTAATAAGAAGTAAGATGTCTTGTTTTATGTTACAGCTAGGCTCGTAATAACTGCATCAGCTCTTATTTAAATACAAGAATTCGATGCACATTTTGAATTTACTGTGGATTTTCTGTAATACAAATTGACTCAAAATTGTGCTCTCTTCTAGACTTGTTTAGTTAAGCCCCTCTGGAACAATGCTCTTTGATATGATTTCTTAAGCTGATCTGTTCCACCTTGGAACAAGAACAGTTCCAGCTCTTCTGTAAAAACATCAAATGAAGAACTTGATTAAGCAAATGTAAACTTGGAGGGTTTTAGGAAGGAAGCTCATCATTACAATTCATTCATCTAATTTTAAAGTCAAATCATATTTATATATGATTTCTAAAAGCTGGGCCCTGTTGTTGTCTGGGTGTTAAGTACATAGTGATTTTGAACACAGAAAATATTCAAATGATCTTGCAGTTAAAACAAGCACTGCATTATTAATCTGTTTTATCATCTGTTTGAATAATTTATTCTCTCTGGCCATATTTTTTTTATTATTGTTTAGCAATGTTGTGGGAAGCCATTCAAGAACCAACTGTTTACAGGAGCTCTGCAAAATAAATTATCCCAATGCAGGAAGAGATGTAACATTCTAATTTAATTTCTAATAATACACAATTCTCACATTTAACATTTGCACTCCTTGAATTAAATTAACTGTTTTCTGTGGTGTAGTTTCTGTCACATGGTAACTGTCCTTATTAGAGATGTTGTCAATGGGTTTCTCCATTTGAACACCTCATTGCTCGAGTCTCTTCCTACCCTTCCAGTTTTCCCTGTTAGATCGAGTTGGTGCTATAAGGAGAAAGAAAATAGGGTCACAGAAACAAAGCACAGCAGCAAGCCCATGACTTCAAAAAAGACCGGAGGTGTGCATCTGGAGTTCAAGGGTAGTTCCCCTTACTCTCTTCCTACAGCACCTTAGCTTTCTTCTTTTTGCTTGCTGGCCTATACAGTGTCACTTCCAAAAGTAAGTTTTCTAAAAGGTGAAAGAGTAATCCTGTGTGTTCTTTTTTTTTTCTTTGAAAAAGGAGGACACCTATACAGAATGGATAGTAGTTAGAAGCATAGGACTGTGTGTTTTAAAGCTTGATGAAAGAAGTTTTAGCGATTGGAAGAGGATGAAGAGAAACATACCTATGGTAAATAGAAAACAAAACAAAAAACACAATTTCTTTGTGAAGTATTTGGCCATAAAGTCCTGCAGACACTATAGGGAGACAAAGCAGTGAGGAGGCTGTAAAGGTTTTATTGGCTTAAGTAGCTTTTACAGAGTTTCTCTTGCAGAGAGAGCAACAGCCATCACAGGTGAAAAGTACTTGTGAAGTTACTCCGAGTTCTTTATCCCTGTCAGAGAGATGGAACACCCGTCACCCGGACACAGAGATTCTAATGTCAGCAAAAAGCTTTAACCGTCTTTTGTTTGTTGACACTTTAAAAATATGGAAGTGAGTGCTCTGGTCAGATTTGGAAGAAAAACAAAGCAAAACACTTCACATCACCCTGACCACATTGTCCTCACATCTATTGGTAGCATCATATTGTGGGGATGCTTTCCTTGCCACAATCAAAATTCAGACTTAAATATAAGTTGAGTGGGGAAAACATATACCCATGGATGATCTCTGTATAATCAAACTGAGCCTGGGCTACTTTTCACAACATCCAGTCTCTAGAGCTAAAGAACTGGTTGAGAAATACCCCAAAAAGGCTGCAGCTAAAGGTTTTTTTTTTTTTTTTTTTTTTTTGCTTACCTTGGGGGCAAAAGGTAACAATAGACAGAATAAACCTCTGTCTATTGTCTATTGTCAATACAATAGACAGAGGTTTATAGATGTTACACAGCAACATGTCAAAAAAGTTAGTTGTATGAAGGACATTCTTTTTTTTCCTTTTTTTTGTAAATGTTCACCCAACAATATGCTTTGCCAAAGGATGTGTTAAAAGGCTTACAGAAATGTTTCCTATCTTTATTGTCACCATAAGTGTAATTTAAGGCATCTGTATTTTTCTAACACTAGAAATCTCAGGCCCTGGTTACCTTGAAGTCTCGAGATGGATTCCTATAGTGGCGTAAAATTTACTGCACAATGAGCTACAGTATACATCAGCCTTTAGACAAATCAATAATCCACCATATTCTCTGTGTGCTTCCTTGAGATGAAAAAACAGCTCTCAGAAGCACAGCAAACATGCCTACAACTAATATTTAACTTTAATAAATAACGGATTGAGGTTGCTGCACACGCTAAATGATTTATAGACTGTGCTGCATCAGTTTGCTGCAGCGAAGGTAATATGAGATCCATACAAAGACAACATATTTTGCATTCGTTGTGTATTTTAATGAATTGTTTCACTATGCCAGATCTTACAAATCCAGTGTTTAAGGGGGGAAAAAATCTCAGTATTTTCATTCCCCTCAGGAGATTGGATTGGGTGTTTGCTTAAGGCTTGTTGGAGACATTGGGGCCTTACATTAGGGAGTCATAGAGGGATGATGTTGGGCCGGGAGGATGGATTGAGAGGATAAAAGCAAGAGGTAGTCTGACCAAATCCTTGGATTTAGTTTTTCCCCTAACATCGTACTCTTTGTCTACTCTCTCTGTCTGCCCTCTTTACCCTTCACTCACTTTCCCCAAATATTCCCACCTATATTCTTCACCCATGGATGGACCTTTGTTCCTTGGCCTGTGTCCACTGAGACAGCTGTGAAGAGGGAGATATTCAAATAGGGGATTGTCACCTTGCAGTTGCATTCTGCATAGGACAACAAAGATTAATGAGATGGAAATTTAAATGGAATGATGCTGTTATGGGTAATAGAGGGAGGAAAGATGAGGTTTAGATTTGAATCCGCACACATTTAGATGCTTACACCCTCCTCCAGTTTGTAGTTTGCTTGTCACATTGCTAATTATATCCTGTTGACAGGCTGTCAAAAATCAAGACTTGGTAACTTAATAACATTAAAAAAAGACTCTAATGGCATTCATACTGAGCCGCCTCGATCCTGCAAGTATCAATTTATACCTGCAGACATGCCAAAAGCAAGAGCGCGAGCGTCTGGCGGGTTATGAGCACAAACGTCAAAGGCTAATCAATATGCACATCATTAGCATAGGAATTTGCAACATGATGTATATTTGGATAAGCTTCACTGATGAGACAAATGCACAGTAGCAGCTTCTTCCCCGACAGGGCAATTTCCATGAGATGAAGCTCATTATCTGGCTTGGTTAATGGAGAAAGAAGCTAACTCAATCCAGTTTATTTTATGGTGGTTTAACTGAACACTGTCATTTATAAAATACAAGATAAATACCTCAAGTTAGTGCTTCCCAAATTCTACAGTTTGGCATTGAAATTATCTTTTGTTTCACAGCAGAGTAGTCAATGACTCGAGCTGTAAGGTTTTCTTTGTGTTCATCACAGAAATTGCAAGATGGAAAAATGTTCTGTGTGTCTGTAGTGCTGACCTGAAGGTGAAAGTCTTAATAGTTTGTGTCCAGAATGTGTGGGGTCTGCAAAAATGTTAGTTGCTCATTTTCTACACCTAAACTTGTACAAGTCATTAGTTAAAGCTACCAAGAACCAAGTTCACAGTTTAGACTTGGTGATAAACTTTTAGAATGCATATTTTTGAAAGCCTTCAAAATCTTAATTTCCCGATTCATATCTTTTGATTCCACCCCCAATCTAAACGAGTTTACAACTTGAATACAGTTGTTTTCTTAAAAAGGTTTTTCAAAGTGTAAGATATACATGTTTAAGTACGTTTTCTTAGTCGAGCTGAAGTATATAAAGAAGCGCATAACTGCGATAGGTTTGTAAATATTGCGATTTATTACAACTGGCCCCATTTTCCTGGCTCTTCTGTTTGTGATGTCCCTACCATTGTTTGTAAGTCCAGGACCTCTATTACTTATACATCGACGGAGTGCAAAATTTGCATGGATATCATTTTGAAAAATAAAAAAATAATCATTTTGCCAAGCTCTGCATCCAAGCTGTTGTTTCTGATTGCTGTGTTGCCCACATTAATATTGTGATTGCAATCTGATATATTGCACGGTTTCAGGTCTGAGAAAAAATAAAATAAAATCCAAAAACAAACTTGCAATATATTCATAATGTGCAAAGTTAGACCTAAAGATATTTTATGATTTGAATTCATAAACTACAATTGTATAAAGAGCCATTTAGGCATGTGTTCAAGAGAATGTGGTTTAGTGACTTTACTTAGACTTGAAGAAAATAACTTGTGAACATCTCTGGAACGTAGAACCAAATTAAACGTAATGCATTTTCTCAACAAGGTGACCCTTCCACTCTCTGTGGTAAAATTGCACACTTTTCAGATATGCCTTCAATCACACAGACGCACTACGAGATCAATGTCTTGCACATAAAATTCAGTGATATGGTGGATTGACATGTGGTCACCCTCTTCAGGTTAGCTTCAGAAGCCGTGTTCTCTGTGCAGTCTAACATCAGAACGATCAGCGTACGTCTTGTTTGTCTCAGAGATCAGATAAGATGAATTTCCTGAGTATGACCCAGATATTTATCTTGGTGTCAGGCCTGAGTTATGTCTCTCAGTGGAGGTTAACGTCTGCTGTGCTAAGTGGCTCTCAGGTTGACTTCAAATGCTGCAAGGAGGAGGGACTACAGGAAGTTTGGAGAAATTGCAGGCGTACATGTAGGGTGATGTGGGGTGATGTAAAGAACTCTGCAGTGTGCATTATATAAAGACGTCACATCTGTGATCATTGTATCAGTGTATGACCTATAATAACCCTTTGGCTGCGCTTTTTCCCTTTGGCATATTAAAGCTTTGTGGGCATGTTTTCTCCTCTTAAAGAGTTTTGACTTGGGTGAAAATGGTTGCTCCTGTGGGCTTGTAAACCCATGCAGTTTATAAGCTTTACAATGAAACTTGACTTCTTTGTGTATTACATTCATGAGTATTCTTTCCTGAGGATTATGCTCGGGGAAAAACACAATTCCACCCCTTATCATTGCTGCAGCCAACCCAAGCAGAAACTTTATATCTCCCTCCCTGCAATTACTTTATACACCAATTTTTGCAAACAGTGTGCAGTACTTTGCCTTTCTGTAGCCCTTCCTATCTTGTCTTTTTCATTTTCTTTATCCTGCATTCCTCATCTGTCTTTTTTTTTATATGCACACAGTGTTATAGTCACTGAGTCCCATGTGTAAGCCCTGTCCTGGTAAACGTCTATAAATACTTCCAGATGATCTTGGCCATCAAGTGTGTCCTCCTCTTTCTCTATGGAACAAAAAAAAAAATTCTTTTAACAGATTTTATTTATGCCTGGCTTCTACAGTCAGGTTAAAAAAAGCATATGGTGCTGCTGACATTTTTATTTTGCCTGTTTTTGTCAAATTTGAATTTAGTTAAAATATGCTAATATCAGACATAGGTAATCTGATTAAATGCAAAATACAGGTTTAATAAAATCATAATTTAAGGATAAGACCAAACCAAATTTGCTTAATGTGGATTTAGAATTATCCTCATTCTTAAATCATGAATTAATTGCCAACAACAACAAAAAAAATCCATTCAGTTTCGCCAGCCACACGTAGATGTAAAATCAACCAGAGATGTGAAATCAAGATCACTTGAATATAACCTGTTTAACACAAAGAAGGCTAAAATATTTTGGAATACAACGTCCCTTGATATGAAAGACATTCAGTAACTTAGAAACAAAGTCATTGACATTTATTGTTTTGTTAAGGGTTCAAAAGCAAACTCTTAAACTTTAGGATTCCACTGAGAACAATTACAAATGGAGGTAACATTAGACAGACATGACGCCAGCCTACCCAATTTAGTCCGAGTGTTTATTCAAGAAGCCAGCATCTAAGGTAACTGAGACCACCTCACTTGCCTGAGTTAAATACCTGAGTTAAATATGTCAGCTAAATACCTCTTAATCCTGTGCAGCATTACTATTTCACATATCCAAATAAATACAAATAAAAACAAATAAAATTTGGTTGCCAACCGCCCATCAAATTTACACCAACAAGATGAAAATAAAAGTTGGTTGTTTATATCAGCACTTATTGAGCCCAATGAGTTTTTCTTATTGAGCCCAAAAGCAACATCTTACAAAAATGACTAAACTTACCTTTTCAGCTGAAGTACAACAATTTACGCAGTAGGGCATTAATCGAGAGCACAAAAGCAAGTCGAGCACTGTCTGGGAGTAGCCTAGTCAAAGTTCAGACTTAAATCCAGTTGAGATTATGTTACATGAGAAAATTCCTCCACAGAACTTTGGAAAACGAGTGAACGGTGGTGCAAAAGCAGTTGATGACCTTGGAGCATTAACTTTTCACATAAGTATAATGTGGCTTGAATAACTTTCACCCTTGAAAAATGAAATCAACTGAATAAACTATTTTAATAAATTTTTTTATAGTTGGGTTACAAAAAGTAACCGAAATGCTTCGAGTTAGTGTAGTCAAGTACGACATACATGACTGTATAGTCAAGTATTTTACTACACAGTTGTCTCATTTGAAATCGGATTGGTTTACTGTTTGTGTCCTTTATACTACACAGCAGACTTGATGCAGATCTTTCTGTATTGGAACAATTATCTTAAACTGGACTGAACAGTTTTCTTTTACTTTCCAGTGCAGCATGTTGCGTGGCCTCATTTTGCCTTTCCAGGGTCATTTTCCCTTTCCTGCCAGTGTGAATTCGCTGATATATCTTGCTCTTGTCCTTTTAAATGGGACAGACATGGCCATGTTGGGAACAGAACGTACAAAATGACAAAATGAGATTAAAAAAGCCGGTGGCTTTTCCAATTCAGTTATATAATTATACCAGGAGCAATGAGCTAGCTCAGTAGGTTAGCTGGGTGAATATTTTAGGGAAATACAATAAGCACATTGGGTTTTGACTTTCATAAAAAGCAACAGTTTGCTCCTAAAAGCTGTAAGAAAAAAATATTTCTTTTTTAACATAAATACATGTCCTCTGTTTCCCTGTGTCTCGATAGTAGACTATGGAGCTGTTTCTTATGCAAGTACAGCAGCCAAGAAGTAAACTCGCCAGGTACATAGTGTCCTAGATTGTGATTGTAAGACTCTGCTGTAGCCACAAGGTTATTAAACTCCACTATAATGAAACATTGCATAGTCATTTCATGTATTATCTTATCAATTAAATCAAAAGATAGCTGACCACACACAGTTCAAAGAAGTCAGAAACTTTTTGAAGAAGCCTAATACAAAGAAAATCTTAGCTGTGAAATCTGAATCCTGGGATTTTGCAGCAAGATAGCCACGCACACCAGTGAGTCATCAGAATGCCCTAACAAATCTGATTTTGCTTCTCTGTCATGTATATTTGCGAGTCTGTCCTGAGGCAGTATATCTGTCATGCCAGAGAAGCTCATTAAATTAAACCCCAAGTCAAATGGGAAAGAAAGACCCTAGGAGAGAGTGGTTGCTTTATTAGCAATATGCTGGAGGCTTTAACTCACAGCAGAGGCTATCATCAGATTACTCAACATTAAGCAGCTCCAACCTGCTTGTTGGTTTGTTGTGCTTAGCTGAAGCAATTAAGTTTTTTTTTTTTTTAATTATTATTTATGAATTCCAACAAACAAAATTGTGGGTAAACATGTAGAGAGCTAAGTATTTAGGTGCACAGGTAAAACATTGTTCCTTATGCTTAAAGAAAGTCATGGGGAAGGAAATAAGTCAATTGGCTCAAATAGGGCTAAAAACTAAAGTTTTCTTAAAGTGTAGTCTGCTTTGTTGGTATGAACATCAAACCATTGGCATACCCCCGGCTGTGAAGCTAATCTTCTCTCCATCATAACCTTTGAGATTTTCCAAGATGATGGTTAGCATCTTCGCTAACAAGATTGATTCCTATTGGTGATAATGGGTTCTACATAGTTGCCGTGTATAAAATTTTAAGTCTCCCTCATGCATAAAATTTGTTACAAAACCAATCAGATTATACTAATTATGTATAATTAATTCTTTCATTGAGTTAATTTTTAAACAAATATTAAACATATGCAACTGGTTGGGCACGGTTGAAGTAGTCATTTATGTTTTAATGCAGTCTTGGAGTTTCATCATCTTGATCAGTACATTCTTAATAATGAGATGGTCAATTTCTCCATATTTCCTATAGAAATGATCTGATACAGAGCCAATTGCAAATTACTAGTACGAAATGGTGACATGCAGCCAAGAAATGGGCCAATTTTGTAGAATTTTGACTCAAACAATTTTGTCATGTTTGTATAGGTATCGAATGTCCACGTAGTTCCCGGAACATGCCTGGTGGGATGCAGATAGTCGAACCCTTCAGCGATGAAGCCATGCGGTTCACCAAAGAGCTGGTGCTACAAAGAGAGGTAAGTAAAGACTCCCAACATCCCTTGCTGTGGTTCGTCTCTTGTCATTTCTCTGCCCACGTCTTCTAAGTTGGGAGTTCTGAATTCCCAACTTTGCTCCTGCCATGCTGTTCAGCACATATATTAGCATGAGCTGTAAGTTGCTGCAGTTTACTCTAGCAGTAAATTTAGTTTACTTTAAAGTCAACATTCCAAAATAGGGAAGCAGTAATATAAACTCATGTAAATGTTAACAACTATTCTGAATAGCAGAAGAAATTGTGCTATAATGCGTGTAGCAGATTTTACTGCTTTCTATTAAAGCCAATTTAACATAATAGTAGGATCGGTTTAATGTATGAAAATGCTTCTGCTCTCAGACCTTGGATTTGTGTTTAAACAGAAATGGCATTGTGTGATGCAAGTAGTGTGTCTTTAAAAAAACTAATCATTTATTCCTCTCAGGTAAAAATGCTTTTTCATATTAAAATGACATGTTTATCCTATCTTGTCAAGACCATTTTTATAAAGATGGGACCACTGACTTTAATAAGCTGATTAAATTGTTTACTCCCAGTTGAACTTTATCACAGCATTTATACACTGTACTTATCTCCCGAGTGATGTCAAATCTCATAAAAGTTCAGAAAAAGGTTTACACAATCTGTAAAAAAAAGAAGAAGAAAAAAACCTCCCCCTCCCTTTGGACTATACATACACATACACAACATTCTTGCTTGCTTATTCCATTTTGACAGAAAGCTCACCTGATACTGGATCGGTGCTCCTGGACTTTAAAAACTCCATCCAGTATGTGCCTATTCATTCACATGCTAATAGGTTTTTATAAGAAGCAGTGAACGGACTAAAGCTATGATGGAACTAGCTATAATCCCGCCACCACTTATCCAGGCCACACACATTTTCTCTTTTGCTCTTTTTTTCCACTCTTTCTTCATCCCTATCTCGTCTGAAAAGCGCTTTTCTGTGTGGGGTGGCTGACTCCACTGTCCTCTGCTGTTTAATTGTCATGGAAATGGAGTCTTAGCCGGTGGTCCAGGTGGAGCCATGTTAAAAATGATGTGTGTGGGGCAAGCTGACAACCTTTGCAAAATCCTTGAGTGGGAAATAATGGATGCAGAGACCAGGGGAATTTGATTGACAAGGATGCCCTATGAATCTGTGCAGAGGTGCTGACGGACTCGATATTGTTTTGAATTTTTGATGTTTTTACAGATGTCAATCTACATAAATGCATAGTTTGTAGGACTGAAAAGACTTTCACTGAAGCTTTGTCCAATTTCATGCCTGTTAGGGAAGAATGAAATGTCTTATTCACATGGTCAACTAAATTGTCAATACCAACATAAAAGAATAATCACAAAACACATGTTTCAAAGCATTTTTCTAGACTTTTAATTTTGCCCTTGATTGTCATCCAGGAATTTTGTTCATGGTTGGCAATCATTACTGTACTTCTTGCAGCCATTATAGGGCTTTTAGTTACACTTTGACAGCACTTCAGAGATTAGTTTATTTGCTTCAAACCAATTAATGGGAACAAGATGAAAAGAATTCAGACGATTGCTTCAGTTTTCTGCTGCTCTTCTTCAACCTTGTTGCTGATCCTAACTTCCAATCAAAAGCAGCATATGCCTTTTATTTAGGGAACTGCAAGTCAGTAAACCCATTTAAATAACAGATCTCAAATGGTTTCATTTTACCTAAAATTTGCATTACAACTTAATCTACACTTTTATTAGAGAGTATTCAAAACCCTTGAACTTTCACACTTTGTCAAATGCATTGACACACTTCAGTGTTATTTATTTATTTATTTAGTAAATAAATACCACATTCATTTGAAGTGAATGTTAAAATGATACTTGAAATAAGTTATTTTTACAAATATAAATCTATCTACTATATATGTAAAAGCTGAATTCTTGGCACTCTTTGCAAAAATATCCCAATCTCAGAGCATCTGTGAACAACAATTTTCAGGTCTTGCCAAAGATTCTCCATTGAAATTTGGCTTGAACTTTGATTGAGCCATTCTGAAATGTGAATTTGATCTGTGCCTGTGTATCTCTGGCTGTATGTGTAGGAATGTTGCCCTGCATGGAAAGTGAACCTCTGCTCCAGTTTCAAGTGTAAATCCCCCAGGGAATTAGTAGTTGTAATGTAACGAAATGTGAGAGTTAAAGGAGGATGAATGGTTTCACGAGGCGTCATAAATAATTTAACACATCACCCAGCTGTACTGTCCCTGGTCGTTTCTGCACAGCTACAGATTCAATTAAACTGTTATTATGCACATAACCTTTTTTGTCCCCACACACACCCTCTCATACTTCCCTGGCCAGTCATTCGTAGTGTCAGCAAGTTTTTCACAGGTAGGTGGGAGTTATCAAGCATGACCGAGCCACATAATGAGTCCTGAGCCCAGCGTGGGGGTTGATTGGCTGGCTGCACTGACCTGCTGTTTGGGCTAATACCAACACAAACATACTCTCATAGGAATACAATCACCTACATGGGTGCAGTAAGGCCTTTCCCTTGATCTACCAGCTTGTTCTTTCGGAGTATGAAAAGAAGACCTGATAACAAGGCTAGAATGACAATCGTGCATTCTAGCCTTGTGAACTGGAACATTCGTAAGCTCGTGTAATGTTCTACAGGATCAGGCAGCCTGAGATAGAGTTGGATTGAAGAGGTGAGAGGAAGTGGTGAGCCTATAATGAGGCAAGTTAGTTGCAGCAGAATTGAAGGGATGATGAAAGATGTTGGAGGTATAACACATACATTTTTTTATTCTTCATATTCTTTATCCAAGCAAATTCAGCTGAAAGACATTATCAAGGTGTGCCACACTCCAGCATGAATTTGGATATTTGACTTGAGTAATGTGCAATCCCTGCTGTTGATCGTCTATGAATAGCATCTGATTGCGAGAGCTTTCAAAGCTGCTCCTAAGGTGTCTCAGGTGAATCACATTTGATTTGACTTTTGGTGGCATAGTCATTTGCATTCATTTAATATTTTTCTCACTAGTACTGCTCAGCACTGTTTTGCATTTTCAAGCCCTTTGAGTTAGTAACTTGTTGATTCTGTTCTTTATTCGGGTCTTCAACCTTCTACATACAGACGCGGTTTATTGCTCTCTAATTAGTTGTTTGTCTTGTTCTTGTATCATTTAAAAGCTAAGTTTGGATACAACCATAAAGTAATATCTTCTGGTATATTGGGAAATACTTTTTATATTTTTTCCATCCGTAGTTTGCTTTCATGTATCCATTTATGCAAAGCTTATAATTTATTTTGAGGCAAACATTCATGTTTAGTGTGGCATGCAGTAAACTGGGAAGCTTTGGTTTGTTGCCCCTGTATCTGTTCCATCACTTCCCCCTGATTATTACTCATTTCATTTGTTTCACTTTTAATTATTTTTACTTATTTGAAAAATCACTTTAGTGTTTATCATCTCAGGCGTCTCACACCACCCGCCCCCCCTCTCTTATTTCCGCCTGCCTCTCCCTATTCCCGCTCCCTCTGTGCAGTTTTAATCTCTGACAGACACTGCTCCCGTTCCCAGCATGAAACCAAAACAGCGGCGCACAATTCTGATGGGTAAAAAAGAGAAAACGTCAGTAAACACCAATCCCCAGATATTCCCCTTTCTGTTTTGATGTCTTCCATTTAATTTCTCTCATATCCCACCTTCCATTGACAAAAAACCTCCATTCACTATCTCAGTCACCGACTCTCCGTGTTGATTTTTCCACATGCTTTTAGGTAGCAACTTCAAAAGCTCAAGCTAACCATGAGGGAACTGAGCACTGTCATTTTCATCCAAACTGAGTCAGTACTATTAATGAAAGATATAAATTGGTAGAACAATATTTATACCTTTTTTACTGCCTCATTAAAATGCTGCTCATCTAACAGTGTCATTCAAGCTGAGATCACAGTGTGCTGCTGGCATTAAAGCAATGTGCCTCACCTAAAACTTGGAAGCTATTTTTAAAATCCTGTGCAAGTTTCTGAATATAAAATCTTTTTGTCTGTGGGAATCTGTGGAGCAGTTAATTTGCTTTTACATTTTCCGTACACACAGTTCAGGTCAAAAGTTCAAATGCACTCACCATAGCTCTGGATGCTATATTTGCTTTGGGCTATTAATTTGAAATATTAATACATCTTCAACTTAAACACAGGAGTTGCTGGAGTAAGTCAAGGTCAAATTCTACCTGCAAGACTAAATGTATGTACACACATTAACGTACATGGTTATTGTCTTGGGGATTGATAAACTTCCAGATTAATGCTGGTTGATTATTTGACCTCACCTGTTAGATTTTTGTTAATTGTTATATTCCATGGCAAAGATCCAAATTTAACCACATTCACAAAACATGTTTGTGTTAAATTAAATGCAAATGCTTGACAGTTTTCTTAGGTTTGAAAACCTTGCTTAGCTCCTCAAAACTTATTATTCACTGAAATCAAGTAACTCTGTCTTTATCTGATCTGTTCAGAAAATTTTTGACCAGAAGCCCTTACTGGCTGCCGCAAATTTCAGTTGAGGTTGAATTTGGCCATTTTTGGAGTACGAAGTTATGTAAAATACCAGTGTCACTGTCGGCAGTCACCAAGATGACTGCCGACAGTCGTTTTAAATTCATGGCATGGCTGAGCCAAGAATGTACCAGGACCTTTCTGATATAACTCCTGTGTGGGTTAGAGGGGAAAAAAGCTAATTGTGCAATAATATTAAATTTTAGAATCCAATTTTTCCAACAGTTCATTCATTTGTTGCTGGATAAAGAACTGTTCAGGTAAACCATTCAGAGCCATATTGATATGGATTCATGGCCTTGACTATTTTAGCTTCTCACCAAAACTACAGCATAGTTTCAAGTCCAATATTCCACTAGTCTTTATACTTTTTATTTTTGAATAAGTGGGTTAGATGAATACGATCCACTTTAAAATTCTTTTTTAAATAATTTATTAAGAACTGACCACCTGGTGGGTGAGGAAGCAAAAACCGAGAAGAGGATATGAATTTGTTTAAGCGGTTACGAGAGCAGGCTAAGTGGACTGCCTAGTGTTCTGCCTTCGTTCTGTCAGTTAGTTGACCTCATTCAGTCTGGGTGGTCTCTCATCGTCTGTGCTGCCCCGGCTGCCTACTCATATCTTTTATCTTGCGCATTTAAATTCTCCGGAACTTGTAGGCTTGAAAGCAAAACATGCACGGAAAGCTTTTGATTACAGTCCAAGAGCTCCAACTAAATCTTTACATTCATATTCATCTTTATGATCTTGCCTTATGCTGATTTCATTTTTGGCACACATTTGGTTGCATTGGATACAAACAGCAAAAGCTTGATTTTTCAGAAAATCTGCCTCCCAGAGTTCCACTAAACTTATAACAATTTGATTTTATCCATCTCCTGGTTTCCCCCCTGTTATTTTATCTCAACAGAAGGAAAAGTACATTTTAGTTTTTAGAACTTACCTTTGTCACTGCGGTCCTTTAAAAGGGGTCCCTTCACACCCGCGTCCCCCCACCTTGTGAGATCAAAACTGCACCAGACTGCCGCTGGTAGGGGTTGGCACAGACTGCCTTTAGACCTGCAGGAGACTGTGTTGTCGAGCATTGATGAGTCACTCTGCCAGCGTGGCATCACAGATGCCTTGCTAATGCCTGCCTCTAGATCTCTCTGCCTTAATAACAGTTCTTGGTGAGCATTTTAATTAAATGCAAATAAACCCAGTACCTTTGTAATATCAAGAGGATTTTGCTTTCTGTTCTCCCTGTGTGTGTGGTAATCCCTATAAAACCTCTACCATAGGTGCACAGTGGCAACTGGATAATTGAAGTGTTACTTGTCTGTCTTTTGTCTATGCCTGTTTGTGGTCAGCGCAGCTCTGATCAATATGTTTGACTTTCTTCACACATTTTTTGTGAAATGTATCCTTCATGGATTTGACCCTCTTTTGTATATTTTCTCACTCATGCCTGCAGCATAACATCACTTGTTTATTTTTTTTGTTGTTTTTTTGCATCATCTGTGCTCTCACATTGATTTCCGATCAAGCTTAAATTATTTTGGCATGGGGTCGATTGTAAAATTCCTAGATCTCACAGTCTATCTGCTCCACTTCATCCTTCCTTTGCTGTTACACTCGATTTTTACCATATAGCCCCAGTTTCCCTGCACTGGCTTTGTTTTCCAGTCATGTGCTTCAGCATACCCATGTACTCTGTGTGTGTGAGTGTGTTGGAGAGAGAAAGGGAAGAGACAGAGAGAGCGAACATGTAGACAAGATGAATAATGCATAGTGTGGTTTCCTGGTCAGTGAGACAGACGGTAGGGACTGAACTGCCCCTAAGGTCCTTTTTTCCCCAATCACGTTTTGCAGTTAAACAAACCACGAATATGGAAGGCAGCTCTACTTATGCTTTAAAGCAATAGATGATATCCATCCATGTCCAATAATAACTTTGCACCACTGGACCATGTGAGCATCTTGGATTATGACATTACAGCCGTGAAAAGGTTTTCAGTTTTTCACATTGTATCATGTTAAATTACACATTTAAATATATTTTAGTGGGTTTTAAATGTAGTAGTACGAGCCTGGCCATTAATTTCCTGTGTCATTCTGCTCAATTTAAATCTCTCCTCAATTTAAATCTCTCTTCACAGACAGTCTGGGTTTTCTCCCATTAACCTGGATTCCTTCAGTAGAATTTCTGCCTTCATATGAATAATTTTCTGTGCTGTTTTTCAGTTGTAGTCTGCATGTAGTTTTATCAGTGGCAGCAGAGGAAGTGAACAGAGTTGTTCAGTCTGTGTTAACCACATTTCCAAATATTGAATTAACGGTTCAACTTGGCACTTTTTTCTTCACTTTAAAGCATGGTTGTTTACAACGCATAAAATATCTGATAAGCTTCATAGCGTCAAATTGACACATTAACGTCACGGGCAAACATTACAGATTGGATAAAATTTTAAACTTCAACTGAGTTCACGCCTCTAAAAATCTGTTTTGTCCTTTAAGCTGGACCTCTTTGTCTTTTTTCCAACAGTGGCTTTACTTTAGCCCTTCTTTACCACCATAGTTCACTGTTTGGACGGTGTGTTCCAGGTAATGTTTAGTGTTCCTTTTCTGCTGGACTTCAGTTTCACCTCACAACTTTGTGCTAGTTTGCATTGGTCTCTAACATAACACTCTACTACTTTAAGGTTTGTCTTCCAGGTGGGATGAGTACTTTTTTTAAAAGGTATATTATTTTAGTTGGCAGCCAAAAAAGACAGACAGCAATATATAACCCAGATGGGGCTTTTAATGATTTCAGTTGAGTACCAACAGCAAAAATCAATCCTAAGCGGTAGATGAGGATATTAAAACTTGTAAATTTTGTCACACAGCTGTCAATCGATCGTCACATAGCATCACATTTTGCAATTAGTTTAATGGTTTGACAAACCTAAGCGGGGCTCAAAAGAATTCCTCTAAGTGCTTAAGTTATACTCCTTTTTATCAAATCCATTTATTCATCTTTTGTCTACACCCTTTCAAGTCCATCCTAGCTGTGAGTCATAATTGAGCTGTAATTGTGTCTGTTTTAGTGCTGTTGCTCAAAACAGTAGCTGCAGGACAAGTGGCAAGCCGTGCTAGTTTGCAATTTAAATAGAGATTTTATCTGTAATTTAAAGACTGACCTTGAAAACCACATTAGGAGCATTAAGCCATTAACAGTTGTTGCAGCTGAGTACTGACCATAAGTTTCGTTCCCCATAATAGCCTATTTGCATGACTTTGGACTAATTGGTGTCACAAGTGGAGTTCATCCTCTGATTTTGCAGCTGTTTTTACTTAAAGCCCGACTCAGCCTGTTTGTGTGTGTCAGTTTCACTATTCGGTGACTCCGCTCCTTGAAAGTAGTGAATTATAGCCTGAAGGTGAACCTAGTGGCCCACATAAACAAATTCACACCAACGTGGGAACGGAGAGATGGATTGAACTGAATGGAGATAGAGATTTGAGAGGAAGGGAGAAGCCTGCTTTATCGCCGCAATTCTTTTTACAAGAGCGACCTTCTGCGTAAAGCTCGTGTGACAGCATTCCAACTTCAAAGTCCACCATGATAAGCATAACCTACAAAGAGCGTGGACACACCGGCACACTCTCTACTTGGGGGAACATCGGAATCCTCTTAGCCTTTTTCCTCTTCATGAAGGGCACTGCAGTACTCTTCCACATCAATAAGGACGATAGTTTAATGCTCTTCATGAAGTGGCATTTGCTTTTTCTTTCAACTGTCTTTTTTTTCCTGCCGTTTAGGTTATACTTTTGCATGAAAATCTTTACCCGATGATGATAAAAATGAAAGTAATGACTTAGATGCATCATTCAGCTGGTTGAAATTCATAACGTGTTTCCATTAAATCAGACAAAAAGAAAACATTTGAAATGAACTGAAAGCAGATTTTCATCAATTTAGTCCGTCTTTGGTCATCTGATTCTCTATGTCCTGTTCTGGCCCATGAAGCAGCTTCACTGTTACCAGTTCTTTATTAATTTGCTGCTATTGTTGTTCACTTCATTAGCATTTTATGTTCCTTGCTAAATTAATGACAGCATTTTCACACCCCCATCTCAATTCTTCTTTCTGTGTTATGGTTGCTTCCCATTACCCTTACTTGCCCTTTAATCAGTTTATGCTTGATGTTCTTTCAATGTCCCTTTTGATCCAGAACCACAAGAATAAGTTAGACACTCTAAAACCACACAAGTGGCCAGAATGGCTCTGCATTTTGAATTTTTATTCACTACATGATGTCTCAGTAAATAGTAGCGCTTTATTCCTAAGAAAAACAGAAGATGTGGAAACCTCAATATATGTTCACGTGTTGAAAAATACTTTTCCTCTAGCCTTTAAAATTAGAGATGGAATTAGTATAAGAAACTAGTAAACAGCCATTTTCTAATTAGCACAAAATATATTAGTCTATCCAATATAGCATCCCAACATTCCCTTGGGAATGTCATGTTGCACATGTTGACTTTGCTGTGAGGATTGGATTATTAATTGATCCAAAATAGAGGTGGATGAAATTAGCCAAATATGCTGTTGGGACGTGAAATGTGTCTTCATGTTATTTGGAAGATATTAACACTCCTAACAGTATCATTTAAACTCAGATAGTACAATGATGCTATGTTCTGCATATATTGTGCAGCTCTAATTTGATAATATACTATACAAATTTAAAAGCAAGTTGTTTTCAAGTCGGCATGTCGACTATTTAAAATTCTGTCAAATATGTAAGAGACTTGGAATTGGCTAAGATCTATACAGGCAGGACAGAAGTGGTCCAGCAATTTCAGATTGGTGCATCACTAATTAACATAAATATATTACACTCATGTAGTGCTAAGATGGCACCCAACTTTGATGTATTTTCACACCATATTTGCAGACTTGCTGTCCTGTAGGTTCTGGACAGCTCAGGAGACGGAATATACTCTGCATCCTTCATCATGTGTCACTTGAATCTGATTAGCCAGCCTAAGGAAAAGGCTCCAGGCATCCATGATTTATTTCTTCTCAGATTAATCCTTTTTTTCCTACAGTTGAACTATGACGCAAATATGTAACACAATGGCAGCGGTGACAATCGGATATGCGCTCTCCTCCTTCACACTTATCAAATACATTTGAGGGAAAATAAAAAAGTAATGTTCTTGTCATTGCATTGAGGTCAGTTTTGACAGAAAAACTACTTTTATCATACAAATTCACATATGTGGTGTATAAAGAGAAATCCTTTATGCAAGAAGATTGAGAGTGAGTGTATGTGTGAGCAAGGACGAAGCAGACACTGGCCTCTCAGTGCTAATAGTTCCCTTGACAACACAGCAGTTGCCACACATCGTTGCCTTGGCTGTAGGGTTAAAATGCATCACATACACTGGAGTCAACTGTCATCATAAAGAATCTGTCAGTCTTTGTGCCTTTGCCTTCCATAGTTCCTGTCCTTCGTCTTTTTCCGCATCATTTGTTTTTAGACCCCAACAAACAAACGGATACACACCAGCTTTGGTGAAGACCATCTTTACTCCCTCTCCACGCTCTCCTGCGCTTCATGTCAGCCTGCCGTCACTTCCTCAGTTATTGAGTTGTCAATGACTGGCTACTGCTGCAGAGGTGACACACCTAGTCCACCCACCTCCTCCTGTCAGCTCGTCTGTTTTTATTTACTTCTCCATCATTTCCACCACTATCGCACATTTGCCTTTACCTCTGTGCACGCATGTGGACCCGTTGTAAGTAGGAGTATACTATCACTTCAAAGATGTGAATAAAAAACAGCCAAATAAAGGCTTGAAAGAGGAGCGATTTGAAGTGGTAATCCTTCACCAGCTTACCCCAGCATAACGTCCCCACACCTGCAACTCTTATCCCCATCTCAGCGTCTTCTTCCATCTCTCTATTCTCATTCCGTTTCTTTATATCCCTTACCAACAAGAGAGGCTATCTCTGTAGCTGTGTCAGCGATCAGCATCTCCTCACTCCTCCTCCCGTCCTCCGTCATTTTCTATGTTTCCCAGGGGACAGTCGGGAGCATAAAGGGAAGAACAGGGCTTGCAAAATCTATTTAAAAAAAAAAAAACGAACGGGGATTGGACTCATGGCTTTGAATTCTGACAGATAAAGCTAATGGCAAAAGTGGGCGCCAAGCAGGGAGGTGTGCAACCGTGTGTATGTGTGCAATAGCTTCTTCAGAGCCCAGCTATAGAAATCCAGTTTCTTTATGCGCTGCGCTGGTTGACTTTCTGAATGTGTAGGGGTATTTGCAGGGGAAGTTCCAAGAAAGGCTGGCCTGAGTACTGCAGATTTTTTTTTTTTTAATGCTCCTTCTGCCAGCTGGATCTCTTAACGTCAGAGTGTTTACTGTTGTTTTAGTGTGGTCAGTTGGGCTACTCTAAAAGTGATTAATACTGCCAAAGCCTATGGTTCCTTATCCCCACTGGTGTGTTAGTCTGCTTATCTGACCATCCAATATTGAAGTGCAGTCATTAATTTTGGCAGGGAATTGTATCATTTTTTCAGGGAGATTCAAAGATACCTTCTGGTGGAAAATTGTAGAATACAGAAATAAAGACAAAATATGTTGGCCTAATATATATTTTTTAATCATTATCTTTTTATTTAAGTTTTTTTCCTCATATGCATACAGTTTGTGAGTACAAATAAGTGTTTATCTAACTGAGACAAAATAATATGCAGTAAATTTATCCCTACAAAGTAATCCCATTTAGCCTACCCAGGCCACTGCCCAGTAGGTCCACGCACAACATTCCTATCTCTGACAGAAATGGAACACATTTTAATAAAATTAATTAATCTGGAGCATTGTTGTATGTTTTGAAATGAGTCAAGAAAGTTCCCCATGTTTCTTCAAATTTATCAGTTGAGTGTTGAAGAAAGCATCGAATTCTTTCCAGTTTCAAACACGACATAAGGTCACATAACTACTGCTTATGAGTTGGAGGAGCAGCACCCTTCCACCTGGTCAAAACTGTGCGCCTCGCTTACAGTGAGCAAAATGCCAAAGCCTGTCATTTAGAGGCTGGTAAAGGCAACCTCCCACCACTGAAACCAAAACGAGCCAAGAGAGGGCCAGGTGTTACCACCACTCCGGCCAACCCGGACATCGTATGGAAAACATCTGTCCAGAACTGACCAATAGTGGGGCAGGACCAGTACATATGAACCAATGTGGCTATGGCAGTTTTGCATTTGTCGCAGTATGGGGTGATTTCTGGATAGAAATGTGATGGTTTGCTTTTGGAGAAATGGGCTCTATGTACCAATTTGAACTGAATGAGACAGTGGTGTGCACACAGAGATGTTGTATTCATCAGTTTAAGTATAGTCTCATGTCTCATCCAGTATTCAAGTCTTCTTCCCATGACGTTTTTAGTTTAGGTGAGGAAGTCTCTTTCATCGTCAACATTTTATACTGAAGCAACAAAACCAGCCTTTACGAGTCGGGTTTAATAATAGGATGGTTTCTCTGGTAGAGAAACTGAGCCTAAAAAGGGAGACAGAATAAAGTTTCTGGTTTGCAAATATCTGAAAAAAAGGGAAGTTACATAAACCATATTTATTGCTAAGTTCCTCGAAGGATGCCAAATTCTTCTCTATGAAAAGGTCCTTAAAATGAGTAAGCCCCCTCCGGTGCCACTCTTGGAACACCCCATCCTGAACAAATGGTTTAAAAAAATGGTTAAGAGGGAAAAATTGTGGCGTTTAAAGTATTTCCTAAACTGGCCCCATATTTTTCAGCGAGTGTTTCACTACGTGGTTTAAAATAGGGTTAGATGAAGAGAGTGAAAGTGGGGAACAGAGCACAACCGGGATGGATATATTGTTACCACTACGTAGCTCTATAGCCACCCAGTCATGCCAAATGAAAGACAAAAAAGTCGAGTCCAGCTCATCAAAAAAGTACTTGGAATAAAAATGGGTAATGCTTGAAAGAGGTATAGAAATTTGGTAGTGTATTGAGTTGATACGTCCCACAAGGGACATGAAAAGGGGCATCCACTTTGTGAGGAATCCCTTCACTTGGTTCAACAGTTGAATCAGATTATCTTTGAACAGGTTTTTATGTTTTTCTACCAAGGTATGTGAGTTTTTGTCTTTCAATTCTGAACGGCAGATTAGCAAAATCTGCCATATTAGCTTTATTACCTATGGAGAAAAGCTCACTTTTGGTAAGGTTCAGCTTATACCCAGAATTCTGCCCAAATTGGCTAAATATATTGAGAGCAAAAGGCAGTGAGGTTGATGGTTTGGAAATAAAAAGTAAAAGGTAATCTGCATAAAGCGACACTTTAGGCCAAATAATTTTTTTATATTCTTTTTAGTCTCAGCTTCTGATAAATTTAAAAACTGAAAATGCGTAATGTTTCTGTGATCTAGAGCATTTATTAATTTTTTTACTGCTTATATCAAGTGACGGGGAAAAAATCTCTGTAGAATTGAACTCCTATAAGTTAATGCTACACTTGGCAACTTACAAGCTGACACTGAGATTCTTATACACGATCTTTAATAGATTGTATTTCAAAAATCCTCTGATCAAGATCCAGCTAAAGTAATTTTAGTCTAGCAACCAGCATTTTATAGTGTTTTTCTGCTGCCAGCATCAATGGGAGTTGTATTTAAAACTTGTACTTGTTTGCTCCTTGGCCTGTAGCATTTCTGTAAGGTTGACATTTACCGCAGCCGACTGACACACCAACATTCACTTTCTCAAACACCTTCTGTTGCCGTGTCGTACCATTCATCTGTCACCTCACTGTAACTCCTTTGCCACTTTTAGCGTGGAATTGACACCCTCACGTGCATTCGTTCACAGAAAGTTGTGCACACACAGTTATTATCTCCTGGAACAATACTAATAGATGCATGTACTGCTGTGAGCAAACGGTTTGTGCCTCTGCTGCCAACAGTGGGAGGGTGAAGGCTTGCCAAGTCTCTCCTACCCTGAGCTTCCTCTATCTCTTTTGCTTCTCTCCCCTTCATAAACCCTAACCTTTCCTTTTTGCTTTCCAATATCTGTTGCATTTTGATGTTTACTTCAAGTGCTATGTCTCAGAACCTGATTTAAGAGCATTTTACTTGATTCACACCAAATGTATACTTCTTGGTAAAACACAAGTACACATTAATCTGATTTCTCATTGTGTTTATTAAGCACAAGTGAGAAACAAGGGAACAGACTTAATGCCTAATTATTGGCATCAGTATTGAGCAGGTACAGTGAAGTGAGCCAGCTTGTTGATAATGAGGTCACTTGATTGTGGGCCCAGTCAACAGTTTATTTATTGTAGAGTTTTGCAGTGGCCAAAAATGATTACATTGCAAGTTGATGACAATGTCAATAGGGCGTTGGGTAAAGGAATCCTACATAGAGAGTATGGGCTTCTATTTGTTAAGTGCTTAACAAATAGTGTTGTAGTGCTTAAAATTAATGCTGATTATAGTTGTCTGGAAACTGAAAACTAATTTAGCAAAGTTTGCTTTAATTTGGAATAAGCTTGAAAATATTAAATTAAGCAAAAATGTTACAATTGTGACACTTAAGTCCAATTATTTTAATTTAAAATGGCTGACCTTACACACTCAAGGCAACTCCTTCCCCCCCATATCTGATAATTCTGTTTTTTATAACAGGACAATGCAAATGAAGAGCAATGTTTCAGGCTGTTCCTTCAATTTTTGTGTGTCAATAGAACAACAAAACAGCCCTGTGACATTCATTTGGAAAGCTTTCCCAGCAGTGTACACAGAGCCTAGCATTTACTAAATTGGTGGAAAAGGAAAACATAATCACAAAAGACAACAATACATATGTGGCGATAAATCACCTAAAGCCTGAGTTTGAGGATTTTTAGCCTAATTGGTGTTGGCTAGTGACTGGCCAGTTGGAAATCAAATCCTCTCCAGCCCCCGTCATTTTTGACCACATTACACAGAGAGCTGCTACCCTGTCCTGACGACAACACTTATCGGTCTAGATATTGTTACTGATGGAAGAGAAATCAGTATCAGTGTTTAATATCTGTGACCTTTTTTAAAATATGATCAGAGGAGGAACAGACATATGAAGGAAACCTGTCTCTAACATGATCAGACATCTTTGCATGCCTTTGCAATGGAGCAAGACGTTCAGCAGATAACCGGAAAGCTGAATGCAGTACAGCCAATTTGCTCTATTTTATTATTTTCAACCTTTGCTTTGAAATAAGCTGAATTTGGGAATGTTGACAGCCTTTTTAAAGTCTTGAAAATAATGTAAGTAACTACATTCTTTAGATATTTTACAGGAATTGCTTTTACAATGATGCTACGCTTCCTCACTAATTGTCATCATAAAGTTAATGCTGGTTTACAATGTATATTGTTTTGTAATTTTGTCTTTGTTTCACATTTGTGTTTGACATCATTTTAAAACTTGAAATCACACTTTGAAAGTAACTCAACTTCTCCCAAAAACACTTTTTTTTCCATAGTTGGAGATATTACTAACACTTTTTAAAAATAAAACTCCATGATGTCTTATCTTCTGCTAGTGACAGTTCTTCAGAACAGGAACTCTAGGAAAAAAAAAATACTTCCAGTGCTTGTCTTTTGTCTTTGTACTATCAAGTGCTGTTACATAAATCGAAATTGGCTAAAATCGATATTGGTCATTCAAGCTTTACAAAAACCCAAGATCTGGAACTGGCTACAAAATTGGAACGGTGTAGAGAGGGGGAAAAACTGACACATTTGTGTGTCGTACATTTTTCACCCAGATAAAGTACAGTCATGTGTCTGTAGCTCAGCTGTTGAACAGAGGCCAGAATCCAATTTAAAGGAAACATGAAAAATCACAGCAAAGTGGTATTAGAACTGAAATCCTTCATCGGGCACAACTACACAAGCCACTTCATGAAACTTTTTTTTTTTTTCTATCAGCAGTTGATTTGAAAGAATTCTATTGGTGTAAGTAATTGCATTGCTTATATTTCACTGCGTCTGGAGATTTTTGTTTCAGTGGACAGAGAAAATCTACACATGCACAGATTGGAACGCTCCCAGTGGTTTGCTGTAGCAGCTGAATAATTTTGCCACCACACAAAAACAGGTTAAACCCATGGATGCTGTACCCAGCTTTTTAGGGGCTTTCATCTTGGTGTTTCTTTCATTTGCCATTCTTCGCTCAGCGGTGCACATTTTCTCTCCAAGTCTTTGACATTAGCACACTACTTGTTATCTTGTTGTCCACACCAGTGCAAATTTATGATCCAACACTTTAAACAAAACGAATCCTGCGCTCTTTCTAAAGTGTCAGATAGAAGGATCTTATCTGATACAATCTCATTCCAGTACTATTCTTCCATTCCCAATTGTATTGCTCTTTCTACAGAGTAGAAAAAATCTTCTGTTTTCACGTCCTCTGTTAACAATCTTTTACTTTAGAATAGAGTTGTTCTCCGAAGTATATAGTTAAGTAAAAGCCTGAGTTTGACTAAAATCCTTGGTTCTTTTTAAAAGAATCTTTGTAGCCTGGCAACAATGCTTGAATGGAGAAATGGAATGGTTTAAAAATTAAATGCTCAACAAATAGAATTTTAAATATTTAACTGTTACCTGGTTCAATTAAATACATTCACAATATATTTTTTGGACAGATTTAAGCATGTTTTTATTTGAGCTACACCTGATTAGTTTAAGTTGGATCATGCATATTCTCCATAGGAGATACCCCTTTATATTTTTTTTATTACAGTGTAAGACGTCTTTGTGTTACAGGCTAAATGTACTGACTTCAACATCCTATTTTAGAAGGACAATGTCAAGCTTGTTAATACATTTTTTGCCAATTTACCATTTTAAAAAGGTTCTGACATAGTGACACAGTTTTAGCATACTGAAAGGTTGCAGAGTTTTGTTCTTTAAGGAAATACCACCCATTTGAACTGACCCGCATTTGATTCAAATATAAATAACTGCAAAGAAGGGTATTCCTCTGAAGTATGCCTTTGAAATGAACAGCATCGCATTTTAAATTGATGCTTCTTAGGTTTTAACTTGAGGTTCTCGCAGAGTTTATAAGCAGGTGATGTAGCACCTGTGGTGGATAGTAGTGGTTTACAAGAGTTGCATTTTCTGAAGGTTTAAACAGTCCTTTTAGGAATTATGTAATCAGACACTTGCAATCATTTTACATATTAGAGGTGGAAGGCAGTACACCACCAATCACCAGGACCACCTAATCTAAAAGCATGATTTGTGCAACTGCATTGATGCAGTTTCTTGTTGCTAGTTATTTTCCTGTTTTAAATAGTGGTCAAGGTTTTTTTTTCTTTTGTTTGTTTTTATAACTGTAGATTCACAGCTTTATAATCACCAATATGCCTACACCCAGATGTTCTGTATCTTACAAAAACAAAGTCCCAGAATGCTTTCTCTAACCCCTAAAGTTATTATGTTATAATGCCACAGAGGCTTTTATTATCCTCCCTCCCTTACTTACTTTGTACTTTAAGCATAAATGCAGCAATTTCTTGTCAGAACATTGTTCACAAGCTTTTCCTGTCTTTCATGTGCTTTTCTTTTAAATAACAGTATTTTGTGGTGCGACGGACACAACAACAGCAAGTTGTCTGGTGGTGCAGTACGTACACACACCTTTGGCGATGCTGTGCCTGTGATCATGATTTCTCTCCAGGACATAAATCTCAACAAATGCAGTGAAATTAATGGCCAGTGGCTTCAATTTTTCTTTCTTTCCTGTGCACAAATGTGTGTGCAGGCTTTGTCTTTGAGTGTTGCTGCACGCACAAAAATGTCATCATATCAGACTCCCCCTGTTCTGTGATCTCCATGGACTTGATTTACTACACACACACGCGCTCGCCTCTCGGGCTCTGCCATTGGACGGAATCATAAAACTGAGGCGCCATCGTCTCAGGCTGCTAAGAAAACACAGGGATGTTTTTCACCCACCAAAAGGACAATAAACTCTGTCTCACAGGGAGTAACACACTTGAGTGGTTCTCCTCAGAGTAGAAATAGGTCACTCAACCCACCTGCAATTCAGTCTCAGTTTTTGCTTTAGAATCTGTTTGCGTTTGACCACAACATAGCCAGGTTCTTGGCGTAGATTAAAGCCTGAGCAACACTGGGATGGTAGCCAGCAGTATACTGACATTTTTATTTCTCTAGCTCGATTGACCTCAGTAATAACAAATCATTCCACAGTCTGGGTGTTGAATATGAATATTTGCATTAATTTCCGAGCAGTGAAAGTTAGAGGCACGGAAAAGCATAAATCTCTATCAACTAATTATATCCGTAATACACCAACATCATCATGTTTATCACTGATATTAAACCAGTCGTGGTATTATTAAAATGCATAATTAATTCACATTTCGAGTGAAGCTGTCCTCTTAAGAGGTTTTGTTTTGGCTTGCCTGTATGGAACCATCCATGTTTTGCTGGTATACCTTCACCTTTCTTCCTACTTCCTGTACATTGAAATTAGGACCAACCATGTCTTTGGCCACAACTCATGTTGAGTCACAAAAAAAACATTTAGATCGTCTTCTGTTCCAGTGTCACGCAGACGAGTGTGATTACAGAAATTCTAGTCTTTGCACATGTAGTCTAATCTAAACCTGGACTGCTTTAATAGTCTGAGCAGCAAGAAGTGCAATATGGACCAATCTACTGAAAAAGCATCTGTACATCCAAGATGTCAAAAAATTTTAGTTGAAAAACTTCTGAAGAATACTGGTTTAAACTACTTTGGAGAGATGGCGTAATTGCAAGTGAAGCTACAGTTTCCTCTATCTGTAGGTAGCATTGAAATATATTCAACCTTCCCCTCTTGTTGTTGCGTACTGCTGTTCAACTGGCTGAAAGATGGCGGATACTCTTCTCTTTCTGTCATAAAAAACAATAACTTGGCTGTCCTGAAAAATTTTTGATCATGAAAAACAGTCAAATAATACCTTTTATAACGGTGTTGCTGATTAAAAAGTACCTTTGGCAAAGCAATGAAAGAAAACTGCCACAACTATTAAAAACCCATCTGTTGCCTTGTTTTTACACAGTATGAGCATTTTCAGCCCAAATTTCATAAAATGAACTCTTGCAGAGGATAGCAAATCAGGATTGCAACCCAACATTGTTTGCTTTCAGCCTTTCCTTAATTCTAATGCATGTGAAAGTAAATCATTCTGGATTCATCACTTGAAAGAAATAGTTGTTTTGAAATGCAACTTTTAAAAATGACCCTGCTTCTACAATTGTAAGTCGTACCTGGCTGCAAAGCTCACGTGTCTCTATTTTCAGATTTTTCACAAATGCTAAATTGGCGCGAGCCTAAAAATTTACAAAAAACACTTAGAAATTAGCATGATGCCTTCCATTAACTGTCTCTTCTCATGAATGTACTTCCACACACTTGTAAGCATAATGTAGACAACGTTGGTGTAACCACTCTGTTAAATGAAGAGAACCTTGTGCTGCATTGTAACTGATTGTCAGTGTGGTTAAAATTTGGTTGATAAATGACTCGAGTGTTTGAGAACACTGCCTCGTAGTCCAGGCTATTTTAATGGAATTTGATTAGAGCTGTCCCATGGACTGCAGTGTGTAGTAATTAACGTTGAAAAAAATCTAATTAACAGATTGCATCAAAATAAATGGGTTTCAAAATGTTCGCTCTGAGTTACTAAATGAGCTTCTGCTTTAAACTGAATGGAATAGCAAGGATGCTGTTTGCTTTCCTTGCTGGTTCAAGGGCTTCTGAAAGCAGGGCACATTCACATGGTCGCAGCGCATTGTCTCCACAGTTCCATTTACTCTAACCTCTTGATCCTCCCACCCTCTCTGCTGCTTTATTTGCCAGTCTCCCTTACTCAAGTACCCCCAGTTGTCCAGTCTATTTCATGTATCAGCACTTCCTATCTGCTGCACTCCACTCCGTAAGCCCCCACCACCACCACCCCCAAATCGCACTCCTTGTGGTGCAGTCCAGTTCATTCACCAATCATGCAAAAGCCACAGCGGGTAATCTATATATCCCCCCTTCCATCTGTAGCTGGCACTCTTGCATCACATTTTCTCCGCTCCGTCCTTTCCTCTCGCCGTCTTTCACTCTTGACACTGCTTTTATTTTTCTCAATTCTACTACCTTTTTTTGTTTTATTTAATGTAAACTTTTTTTTTATTCTGCCATATTTATTTTAATTTTCCTATAATGAGCATGTCTCGCATTACACAATAAATCTTGTCTCCTGCTACTTCATTTTCAGGCGCACTTAATTTCTTTATTGAGATCATCATTTTTCCTGTTGCGCTCATCTAGTTGTATTTCTTTTATCATTCATCTAATTTGTCTTTAATTTGTATGTTTTTGATTGAATTTCTCTTTAGTATAACTTTTGAGAAATCTGTGACAGTGCTACCTTATCTTCTCTCCCAAACTACAGCCTCACATTGGCCCCCTTCCCCCAGCAGGCCCTCTCTCCCTCTTCTCTGGAGCTTTATGAGCAGTGGTTAAATTCGTCCATCTTGCCGTGCTTCCTCTTTCCAATGGCTTCATGATTGCTAATGAAGCACACAGACAGAAAACATGATGTGGGGGAGGAAGGGATGGAGAAGAGTGTTTCCCATGGAGACGGGGGCTCCACAGGCTGGCAAAGCTGATTGGCTGATTGATGACCCTGTAGCCATTTTGACCGATTGGGATGTCAGAGCCTTTTATAGCACAGCACAGCTTAAATGTGTGACCAGATAGCACAACACAGTTCGCTTCTTGCTTTAACTTGCTAAACCACAGAGAATGCAGTACAGCACCGATAAGCTTAGGATAAAAATTTGAAAGTATACCTTGGATCTGTTCACACAGTTTGAAAGCTTCATATATATTTAGAAATGTTTTGATTCCTGTTTGGAATATGACTTCATGTTAGGTAAAATAGAGAACACTTAGCTGCTTTTTATCAAAGCACTCATTAATGCAATTTCAGAGTGTTTGTTAGCAAGTGTTGCTACAGCTTGAAATGGACATAACAATAAAATATATTTACTTGAATTATACTATCATTTATCCCCAGTGCTCCCCTATGAGTCAGTTTAAACTTCAAATGTCCTCTTCACTGAAGATTTTCACTCAGCTTACTATTTTACTAATAATTCAATTAAAACACAGCTGGACAAATGCAAACTTACATTTCAATAATCTCTGATTTACCACATTTTTGCAATCTAAAATATACTGTTTAGATCATTTTTGCAATAAAGTGTTTTCTTTTTAGTAGATTTGCCATCAAGGTTTAAAACTAAAATAGTTGTACTTATTTTATTCACTTGATAAGAGATAAAGGATGCTGCTGTACTACATCAATCTTTTGGTGTTTTAACATTGTATGTCTTCTTGATTGATATATAATTAAGATAACACAAAATCTAAATTTCACAATATTCTCCATGGCTCTTTTTTATTTATTTTCCCCATCCTTTAGTTTTCAACTATCTCTCTACTCCCTTTAATTTTCCATTTAAATTTTTAGACCTGACCTACAATGAATACTCTAAATGTTCCCATTTTTCAGCCTTCTCTGCATGTTGATTTGTTTTTATGTGCTGATGCTGATTTTGTCTTAAGTTTTATTTTTGTAATTCCATAGGTGAGTCCAATGTCTTTGGCCTCATGTAAATAACAAAAAAAAAAAAAGATTGAGACAGGTTCTGATGCCTTTAATTGCATTTGGAAGTGCTTTTTACAGCCAGCTCTCAACTTGCAAAATTAGTCAGACTGCACTGAGGGGTATGTGTTCAATCAAAAGCACATTATTATTCTTTGATAAGATTTTTATCGCTATAGAGATTATGACAGTAGAATATCTTATTTTGCTGTTTAATGTTATCTGACCTGCTTCAACATTTTCTTCAAAATATAATTACAAACTGTTCCTATTATTTAGCAAAACCATAAAAATAAAAAAAATCAATATTAAAGTGTAACAGCTTTTCAGATTAACTATTTCTATGCTCATGAATCAATATTTTTCATTTAATCGGTTAGGTTAAGGTAGAACAAGAAATACATTTAGACACCTGAATGCATCTGTCTCCACAGAAAAACCCTCTGTGACTGAAGAGCCAACATCTGGAAATCCCCTGGGTAACTACATGTTGGCAAGGTGCTCTAAACAGTCATACAATAAATCTGTTTAATGAATTACACTTTCCGCTAACTAGATAAGTGTGAGCACTTTGTTGTGCATAAAGTGAATCAGGTAACATAGTGGGCTTGCAAACTTTAGTCATACAGCGAGTGTCCCAGTTAAAATAAGATTGCTGTAATCATCCTCAAACCTCTCTACAACGTCACTGATTGTGTAAAATCCAACCCCTTTTTACATGTAGTTAATAATGAAAGCTGTGAAAAGTTTGAAAAAAGAAATGCTCCATTCACTCCTGTACTGTGATTCATTATACCAGAGTTATTCAGCACACTTAGGGTTAAAGTATAGCTGCAGCGTCTTACTGCAGTGTCTAAAGCATTCGGCTGATTGTTACAGTATGTGGCAGGAGAAGAAGAGAAGGCGAATAAAACATCTCTCTCTAATTTGTTTCTTTTTTTCTTCCAAAAATCCTTTTTATTGCATTTATAACATTTGGCACAGTACAAATTCTTGGTGCTTTTACAAGATAAACCTGTAAAGATCGACACTGACCTTTATACGGTTTTTGTTAAAGAAAGTCTTCTCTGTATAAATAATCTTTCTTATCACGGCTTTCTCTCTAGCATGGTGTAAAAATCACACAGAATGCCCCATTTTAAAACAAGACTACCCTCATTTGTCAAACTTAAGACAGCATCTTAAACAACTCATTGTTTTAAATAGAAGTTACAAGTTAGAAAATAGTTTCAATTTCTTTTTGATATATGTTTCTCTATCACCAACCCATGGTAGCTTCAGTTTGTCCATATATATATTTATTTATAAGCATGTACAACAATAAATCATCAGTTTTTTAAAGTTTGCACTCTGTACAAAAAGTAGTTCCTGTTCTTTTTTTTGTGCATTCTATTGCATGACTTAAATGATGAAAAGAAAAAAGGGCGAAGTGGAACAGGGTGGTTGGGACCTTGGGAGTTAAAGGAGTGAAAGCCTTTAGGGCAGGGAGATTTTTAAATCTGAGTCTCCTGTACTTTCTCCTTGGTATGAGTTTTTATGACATAGGGCTCAGCCATTGCTGTGATGGCGCTAGGTAGGGTCCGAGGCAAAGAGTTCCCAACATTATTGTCTGTCCATTTAGCCCCTTGACCAGATGGTTTATAGGTGTTGTATTTGGGCTTTAGAGTACTATAGTCCACCTTATGGGGGCTGTAATCCATTTTATGAGGACTACAATCAAGTTTAGGTCTCTGATTGTGAGGACTGAAGTCAGACTTGAAGGCGCTGTAATCCACTTTGTGGGGGCTGAAATCAGACTTGAAGGCGTTGTAATCAGGTGCAGTCTTGTGGGGGGTATAATGTTCCTTTGTTTTGTAGGTAATGTCCGTTTTTGGTCTCTGTGAATTGTAGTCCATTTTGGATTTAGGCTGAGTGCTATAATCAGGTTTGAATGGACTATACTCAGGTTTGGACCTTGGGTGGGTGCCAAAGTCATGCTTAAATGGACTGTATTCCATTTTAGACTTATTTTGAGTGTTGTAGTCAGATTTTAAGGGACTATAGTCATGTTTGGGTTTTGGTTGGGTGCTGTAGTCTCGTTTGAATGGGCTAAAGTCCGATCTTTGCCTTGGATGAGTGCTGTAATCTGCTTTGAATGGGCTATAATCTGTTTTAACTTTTGGGTGAGTGCCAAAATCAGGTTTAAATGGGCTGTATTCTGATTTAGTTTTGTGAGAGTTGTAGTCCTGTCTAAATGGGCTGTAGTCTGGCTTTGTTCTGTGAAGGCTGAAATCTGGTGTTGATTTGTGCATGTTGTAATCTGTAATGGTCTTGTGGCTGCTGAAGTCCATGTTTGGCTTGTATGTGGTATATTCAGCTTTGGGAGTGTGTAGAGTAAAATCCGGTTGGGGTTTATATTCAGCCTTAGGTTTATGAAAGCTGTAGTCTGCCTTGTGGGTAATAAAATCCAACTTGTGTATGCTGTTGTGGTCTCGAATTTCAGGCAATGTGAGTGATGACTCTTGAGCTGCAGATGCTGGTGGTGGAAGGTCCTCCTCATCCACCTGGATAATCTCAACTGTACGGGCAGCTGCCACTGTGCTTCTCTGCTGGTGGCGCTTTCTCAATTTATAAAAAGCAATTAGCATGACAGCAGCCAGCAGTGTCACTGCCACAAAGCAACCTATTATGATTTTAGTGGTCTTCATCACTTCATCCAGGCTAGGCCCAGACTTGCCTGGTTTGCCATTGGCACCTCTCAATCCTGGTAACGCAGATGTTTTAACTGCATTTGCTGCACTGTCAGTATTTTGCAACAGAACTGTTGGTGTTGAGATGAAGACTGGCTGAAAGACTGAAGGAGATGCAGTTGTAGTTGTTGTCCCAAGGCCTGCTCCTCCTCCTCCAGCAACTCCAACACCCACAGCAGCTGTAGTTGTAGTAGTTTTGGGTTTGGGCATCTCGGTGGTTGGACCAAGTACCTCCACAGTAACTGTTGTAAAGTAACTCAAGTTCGATGTGTTTAGCTCTGCTGCACTCACATTGAGGTATGCTGATGCATTGGAGTTCCCAGCTGCATTAGACACCATACAGGTATAAGTGCCGGTGTCTGATGCAAGGACATTTGAGAAATTAAGGGTACCATCATTGAGGATTGATATTCTCGGGTGACCAGAGGCATGTGTCAGGATAGTCCCATTAGGTAGAAGCCAGCGCACTGAAGACATTGGAGCTGTTCTGCAACGAAGTTCAGCAACTCTTCCTGCTGAGATGTTTAAGTCCCGTGGGGCATCAGCAATGAATGGTGCAGAACACTGGATTGCAGCCCCTTCACCTCTGTCTACATCAACTAACTGTCGTCCTCTCATGATGGCCGGTGAGTGACAGCGTCCGCAGCAAGTTGAGTTAGTTGGGATGTACTCTCTTAGCCACTGTGCCAACCACACAGCCTCACAGCCACAGTTCCAAGGATTATGGTGGAGGTGAAGTTCCACCAGGTACTTGAGCGGTGGAAACAGGTCATGTGGCACAGCACTTAGATTATTATGGGCCAGATTTAGTTCCACCAGTGAAGATAGGCCATCAAAAGCATTGCGCTCTATTACAGTGATTTGTGAGTTCATCACCCATAGCTTTTTGAGGGAGCGCAGATCTCTGAAGGAACCTGGTTTTATCACTGGAAACAAATTTTCTGAAATCTCCAGCTCCTCCAAACCCTTCAGGGGACTGAGGTTTGGCATATCACCCCTTATGTTGCACATTCCCAGGTTCAGGTACTTGAGGTTTTGTAGCCCCTCAAAAGCTCCTTCTGAGATGTACTCCAGTTTCCTTAACTCTCCCAGGTCCAGTCGCATGAGTGAGGGTACCCGGTTGAAGGCGTAGGAGGGAATACTCTCAATTGGGTTGTTTCTTAGCCATAGTTCTCTTAGTTTTGACAGGTACTCGAAGGCTCCACTTGGTACCACTGTCAACCGGTTGTCAAACAGCTCCAATGTGTTGAGGCTGGTCAGTCCATTAAACGCGCCCACCTCAATCTGCCGTATGGCATTTCGCCCAAGCTGGAGCACCTCAAGGTGGTGCAGATGGCGGAACGAGTCAGCCTGCACCGCCTCAATGGCGTTTTCCATTAGATTGAGGTGTCGCGTGTTGGCAGGAATTCCAGGGGGCACGCGTGTGAGGCCCCGCCGGGTGCACACCACTTTCCCCTGCTGATTACTGCAGGAACACTGGGGTGGACAGCCCTGGGGTCCTAAAGAGACCACCGCCCCCGCCAAGGCCAGGGAGGTGCTGCTCCACGCTCGCGCCATCAGGAAGACTATACAGAGCAGGGCGGCTTTCCTGGCACGTTGCGCAGCTACCCGCCCCAGGAGACTCATGATGTGGCACATTCATAATTCAGCATCATCTGGGGGGGAGGATGGGGATGTTTGGGGCAGGTGTTTGGTGGGGTTGAGGACGAGAACAGTAGCTGTATGGCTGGTAGTATTGATGAGGGGATCAGAGTAAAAAAAGGAATAGGGAAAGAGTAGGATAAGGGAGGAGGACGTGCGCGTCCTCAATTATGTAGTTCTTATGTTTCCATAAATTGTCAGGGACAGAAGGACAAGTGGAGGGGGGGAGGGCTGGCTTTTCTGAAACATGTGTATGAGAAGGACATATTGGTAAATTAGGCAATCAAGAATAGTATTACAATACAGAGGGGATAAGAGGGTGTTACAGATTGATGCAAAGAGGGGTTGAAACACTAGACACCTACCTCAAGTTATTATTACAGGTCCTTGAACTGAGATATATAGCTTCCCTCCTTTTTGCAATCAGACACAGCTGTGGTTTTCGCATCAGATGTATTTATATCCAAGAGCAGCAAAGAAAACCTTTATTTGCCCTGTCAAAATACGTGCCAATCAGTGCCAAAGAGCTTAACCAAGATGAGCCCTTTTGTAAATCCATACATCCAAAGAGAAAGGTTCGAAGGCCTTTTTGTGAGTGTTTTTTTTCTTCTTCTCCTTTTTATGTACTGATGAGGAAAAAAAGTAAAAAGACCGTAAGAAGGAATCCAGTCAAGCTCCCAAAGCAGCGGTGCTCCCTTGCTTGCTTCTTGCTGTCGGCTCCTCTTCTCTCACTTGTCCTTGGAATCCGACAGTTGATTCCCCTGCTGTACACCTTACCCAAGTCTCCATAGTACAGGCAGCCACTGGAACACACGTGTAATTTTTTTCTGCCTCAGGCAAAAATCAAATAAAAAAATAAAAAAGAAGGAGAGAAGCAGTGAATCGAGGTGGGTTGAAGAATTCCCCAGTCCTGTACAGTGTTCTTTTTGCCTTTTGTTTGGCAATTAAAAGGAAGCTATAGAGTAAAAATAAAAGCAGACATTCTGCCCTCGGTGTATTCCCTTTTTTTCACTTTTTAGGAGTCAATCAGTTGGTCGATTAGTCAGTCCTCATAGCCCTTCTTCCTTTCTTTCACTCCTGTTTTTTTTTTTAAATAGTCGCGTCGTGTCCACTTGATTTTCAGTTTTCCTTTCCTCAGGACGCTTGGCACAGGTTGAAAAATCTAGGCGACGCACACTGCCTTCATTAGCTTCTTAGTCCTCTTAACTAGCCACACGCTCCAGCCTCGACAGCCGCGGATGCGACAGCAGCAGTTGCAAACGAACACACACCATCCCTGCGAAGCACACAGCAGCAGTAGCGAGCACACACAGCAGCAGCTGCCGCCTGCCTCCCGTGTACTTCCCAATAATCCGTCAATTTCTTCAGAAGGAGAATGGGAGTGGGGGATGGAAAGGGGTGCCCAGAGAAGTGGGGGTATTGAAGCGCAGTTGATCGAGGTGGGTTAGAGGGAGAATGGATGGTGCACAGTTTTTTTTTTTTCCCCCTCCTCTCTCCGCTTTGTTTCTTCTTGGTTCCAATTGTCTTTAATTCCCCACACCTCCTTTTCTGGTGGTTTTCAGCACCCCCTTGTCTATGCAGCATCTAACTAGGGAAAGGAGCAAGGCAGAGGAGGCAAGCGCCGGGAAAGCGCGGCTTACAGGCGTGACGTTAATAGCAGCGTCGTTGTGGAAAGGATCCGTTGTAGCAGCAAAAGAGAGAGTGTGCCGTCTCTCTTGCTCACTTGCTCTCTCCCTCTCTCTCTCTCCCTTCTGCTCTCTGCAGTGTCCTGAGGTAGTTGGGTGAGCTCAAAGCACTCAGACCTTTTTAGAAATACACTTCTTCAAGAACCAGTTTGCTTCTCCTGTCCTCTTCCTTTTTTAATTCCAAGTCTCTTATTCTGTTGGTTTTCTGGGGCTTTTTGGGTTCAAAGGGATTGACAGGTTGTCCAAGCAAAAGGCAGAGATGGACGGTGGTATTCCCACAGCAACCAGCTTTTAACCCTCTAATTCCCATCAACATTCCTACTTTTTCAATTGGCAAAGCTTTCCAGCATTGCTGTACTGGCACATCATGTGGATGAAGACTCTCTTACTCTCTGGCTCTCTCTTTTTAAATTTGTCCTTTGTTGTTCACCTTATTTTTTTAATGTATTTTTTGCTCTCTTTCTTGAATTTATTTTTATTTTACTTTATTTTGTACTCTTTGGTGGAAAATAGAGCAACATGAATGGACTCCTGACGCATTCTGCTTGGAGCAGTGCTTTGGTTTGATGCAGTGTTATGTGCATTAACTTCCCCCTCCCATTCCACCCCTTCTTCACTTCTTTCCTCCCCTGCTCACTATTTGTCCATCACTGTGTCAGCCTGTTCACCCTACTTTTGCTTGCTTACTGTGTGAATACAGCAAGGTTAATATGCATGTATGTAAGCTATGGTTTGCACTAATTTTGTTTTAATTTTTGGGAATACTTTGTTGTTGTTTTTTTTTTCTTCTTCTTTAGAATGGTGAATGGAAAGTTTGGGGTTTTTTGTTGACAAGGTACCTACACAGTCTGGAAATGTTTACTTTTTTTTTGGTGTTCTCCAAGATTGAAAAAATACAGAAAAGTATTTGTATTCCCTGACATTTCTAATTATCTCATGCATCATTCCATCCCTTTCTTCAGTTCTCACTACACCTATATTTGTCCATCCTTTTAATGACATCACTTCTTTCATCTGACTGCCATCCATGCTTCCTTTCTTCTTTGAAACTTTCCTCCCTTCCTAAAGATCTGTGTGGGTTCCATCTTTAAAACCTTACCATTGTCAGGTTGGCTATTTACCATTAAAAATCTTTTTTTTAATTCAGAAACTCCAAGGTGTGGACACAAAGATTAGGTGTTCAATAAATTATCTGCATACAATGTAAAGTGTGCTGTGCTACATAGTGCCATCCTCTTTCAATTATGAATGTCTTCAAACATTGTTGGAGCCCTCTAACCAGGCAGGCCATAACCCTTGATTCGAACACAAACTTGTCGCTCCAGGAAGAACATACCCATAAAGGTCATGTTAAAGAAGGGAAATGGGGGGAAAAGACATGTTTTACCTCCCTACGGAAGAAGAGGCAAAACAAGAACACCCTATTGTCCCATCATCCCTCAGTCTCAGATGATTTGTACAAGCCTCGTTTCCATTAAACTAGGTAGCAGTGTTGGTAATTGATGGCTGGTAAAGCTACTTTTGACGATGCTTGCAGTTGTGTGTTTGTATCTGAGCCATAAACTGAGCGTGTGAAAGAGAGAGAGAGAAATGCACATTGAAGGAGAGAAAGCACGCCAGCTAGTAAAGGTCACACTGCCTGTAGTGCAGTACGTTATTCCCACTGGCACAGGAGTATAGAGCCAACTCCTATATTATACACAGACACACATATATACATATATATACACACACGTAGACTTTCTCCTTGAGTTAACAGCAGTTGAATATGAACAGGCTTCAACGAAGCACATGTAACAGTGAGGTGGCAGCCACAGAAATATGAGAGTTTTTCCTGTTATGAAAGAAATGTTTTTTTTCCCCTTGCCTTTCCATATGGATCCAGCAGCCATAAGGAGGGCAAATCAATTTAACACTAGGTGGGCAATTCAATTGTACCCCTTAGACAAATTTGGCTCTGTTATCATTTAACATGATGATCTAGATGTGGCTATCACTGTGTCCTGTTCTGCTTTTCTCTAGAATTCTATTGTCTTAACACTAGATGCTTCCTAGACAGTTGAGTTTTATTGTAGTTATTTAAATGAAAAGGTTTTCTGTTGCTTTTCACATAGTTTATCTTCAGACTACCTCTCCAGAAACATTCTTTCTACTCATCTCAATGGAGGCTATCTGTTGTAGATTTTTTTTCCCGCCTTTTACAGCTGTTTTATGAACATTTCAATTAATCTTAATAAATTTAAATAAATTACATAATTAGTAAGTTAAAGGTTATTCATTTCACTTTTGTCATCTGGTTTGTCCTGTTATTCAGAAATTCAGAGATGAATTTTGAGTTCACACACTGCTGAGACACTTCCCTTCTTGAAGAAAAGTATCTCCATTGCATGATGCCTCCACTACCATATCTCAGAAAACATAGTTAATGTTACTTTGTGTTGCTTTATCAAATATTAGAGATTATTGATCATTATGATTACCTTATGAAATTACCATCGCAAGCGATTAATGAAGCATTAGAAATGCAAGATCAAGTGTTTTTTTGTTTGTTTCCATTCACCTCTTAATTTTTGTTTGTACTGTTGATCTTAACCACATTCAGGTTTTGCCACCATGATCTCTTCCAAACAAAATTATGTTGTGCCCAAATATAATCTAAATCTGATTCTTAACAATTAATATAAATATAAACTACTATGGGTGCGCTGATAAGTTGGCCCTAATTTCCTTAATTCTGTGTGACTTGCGATTGATCGATACTTACATTTGAAACGTATCTTTTTCGCAAGTCTTATCAACCCTGTCCCCATTTTCTCTGCCGTGGGAGGGCTGAAACCTGCCCATCAGGTCACATAACAATAGTCATCCCACTTTTGCCAGCTTAGCTTGTAGCTAATTTATCTATTTTTTTTTTCAGACAAAAATACCAGAATAAAAATGAAGGAAATTCATTAAAGTACAAAAAAAGTCATAAAACATTTTCTTTTAAAAAAATGTTTAAAATGAAGGTCAGAATATGCTGTTATATCTGTGGTTATTAAAATGCAAGACAAAAAGTGTGACCATATGTTCAATGTAAAATGCATTTGAGAAAAGATACCAGGACCCATCTTCTGATTTCATGTGGGATTAGTGAAATGCTTGCGCTGTCATGCCAGCCCAGTCCGCCTGCTGTTCGAGGCATACCCTCTGTTCATCACCTGAGTCCTTGCACCGGTCAGACTGCATGGTACTAAGTGTTTTTAGGGACTCTAAACGACTTATTTTGGTGTGGCCTGTCCACCAGCTATGCAAGGAGTACATGCAGTCAGTACTGAACCCATCCCATAGGGTGAGTGCTCGCAAATCTGGGCTGCAGCCAATCACATGTAGGTCAGCAGCCTGTGTCTGTTAGCATGCACTTGCATGTTTGTATTGGTGGTTTCCTTTGGATGAATGGTCTGCAGTGTGGCATGCAGAAATAACAGCCGGATTAAAAGTGATGTCTAGTGATAGATCTAATGATATACAGTCAACAGGATTAAGGATTAGCACTACAAGCATAATAATGATGTGGTTATCTGTATGGATATTCAGGAAAGATCCATTTTAGCAACGTAAAGGAAGGACAGTACGAGATGGACTTCCAGTTGGTATGAAACAAGTTTCAACAGTTCACCAAGCATGTCCTTCAATGATTCACGAGTGTCCCAATGATTTTGGGACGGGACGATAAGTGTTGCAAAGATTCAACTCAAAGTTCCCAACAACCCAAAATCAATTTAATGTTGCTTTTATTTTACACCTAAGACTTAAACTTTCATGTTAAAAATAAAAAGCCAACAAAAATTAGACAACTGGACAGTTATTTTTGATTTCCCAGAATTAATTTGAGATTACATTCAGGACTCTCGCCCAGACACACCATCACCTACATGGGGAAGGTCTAAACAGCTTGATTGGGGATTTTCTTACTTTTTTCTCCCCCTCATTTTTATTACTCTTCCTCTCCCCTCCTTACAAACACACACATATATAAATCTAATGTAGCAAATCAAGGGATTATAATAGGGTGTATTAGTGTCTTCCATCTGGCAAAATTGGATGAGTTTGCATTTCCTCCTGATACCTTTACTGGATTTGACCTTGTCTGGTCTCCACTCCGCACATACTTACACTGATAACTATCCGCAGCACTGCACACAGAACACAGAATTATCTTTTCAGATAATGCAGTTCGGAAACAAATTTCCTTGGACTATGGGGGTTAAGCGGGTTAGACTTTGCTTTTCATCTTTTCATTTGGTTTTTAATCTACTAACAAAATTATGAGTGACCGTATCTTTACATTTTATCACCCTGAACATGCTGTGACCTCTAAAGAATGCAAAACATGCGATATGATGTGCACAGATCTGGCGCCACTCCAATAAAGAAATAACCTAGATTATAATTTAATCCCTTGAAGTAGTCTTGAGCAGTCTTTCTCTCAAGCCCTCTGGGAGTCTTTCAAGTTTTTTCACAGCAATAGTTTTTTTGTTGTTGTTTTTATGTCCAAAAAGAAACTAACAGTTTTTAAAATGCATCTAATTCCAAATTCATGTGTGAAAAGCTTCTTGAACACCGCCTGCTAAGATTTTTATTGTATGTACTTGCCGAATAAAATACCTGTCTCAATGTTGACTATTTTTCTTTAGCCTTTTTCTTCTTTTCCTGTCTTGTCTTGCTTTCTTTTCTGAGCTTCTACTTTAATTTCTTTTTTCCCCACATCTTTAACTCCCTCATCCTGTATAAATACATACATGTGTGACCTGAGTACCCACTCTAAAATGAGGGAAATGTCAGATCATGACAACAAAAGGCACACAAAAGATGAACACTTTTGCTCCTTTTCCACCCTTTACCCTGCTTTATTCAACCTTTGAGCTAAGCTAACAGCCATTGTCTAGAGTCTAATGGGCTTCATTATGATGAGCTCTGTTCACAGTGGCTGCCAGAATGGGGATTAGCCCTAGTGCTGTTAGTGGAAAGCAGAGGACAGATATAATAAGGTTAGCACTGTTGACCGAGTCAGCACATTCAGTGTAAACCAAATCAGTTCAATTCAGTTTATTTTTATTTATTATTTTAAATAGAATCAGCTCACAACAGATACCATCTCAAGGCACTTTACAAGACTGGTTCAATTGAGAGCTACAAATATCAAATTCAATCAAATACATTCAGTCAGATGGATCCAGTTGCATCCATTTCATTATATTGGTCATAACATGATGAACTAATATTTAATTTGTATTGCCTTTGGGGGGAAAACTCCATCTGTACAAGCCCAGCCACACACTGGGCTAGTAACTGCAGTAATCCATCTTTCCAAGTAATTACATGGTGATGGTAAAGTTTTTACTAGTGTTGCACTGAGAAGTAGCGCATATATTGAGTGCAGCAGATGCACTGTTCCACCAGTCGTTTGCTAAATGCTTCTGTCTAGTCTGAAGGAACTGAACGGGGAAGATGTTCTGTAATACGGAAGTTCAGAAGCTTGGAAACAACAACCCCGAGGAGGAGTTTCGTCTCAAAGGCCGCGCTCAGTCCCACCATGTGTTTTGCAAAACACGTCCATATGGGACCCGTTGCCATGGGAGATTAAAGGATTTCTCACTCATCATCATGTTATGATGTGGGAATAATGTAATATCCCTTCAATGTTGATTACCAATTTGATTATAAGCGGAAGCTTGTGTTGCACCGGGGATAGCTTAAAAATCTCAGAAGTCATTCCTTTGACATCAAGTTTTAAATTGTGTCAAATGCAGCAAGATCAGAGCAATAGTTTTTTGTTGTTGTTCTTTTTCTGCCTGCTGTTTGAACTTCCTAAATTTTTCTTTGTAATATCCACAATTTCTGGAGCTCTTTTTCTTTTTTTCTGACACTTGGGATTTAGGAAACCTAACTTAGTGTGTCAGCCAGCACAGCATCAAATGTTCAGAGCTGCTGTACATGCAGTCTCCAACAATACTTTGACCAGCTGTTCACCCAAGCAGGTAGCAGACAAGGCAGGAAGGGGAGGGTGAAAGATGTGGGGAGGTGGGGCACCTGAGTGGACATTGACATTTTTGCTAAACGACCATGAAAAATCTAGAGGGCCGAGTTAATGTGAGAAAGAGCTAAGAGGAATGGAAATGGATCAAAGGGGAAAAAGGGTACACCCCCCACGGCGTCGCTACACTACATGCGCACAAACTGCGCCATCTGAATTCTGGCCCCTTCGACCTTGCTTATGTGTTTTCTGTAGAAATGCAATCAGGGATTTCCCCCGGAGGTAGACTGTGGCCGGGGACCAGCAGAGTCCCCGCTATGAAAGGAGGGGTCAAAACAGCAGCAGGCAGCACTTTCTAAATTGAAGTCAATAACACAACAGGCCATTCTATCAGAGCCGGTCCTCCCACACAGCCTGCTTACAGTCGCTGAGGACAGAAGTGTAGAATGTTGATTGAGTTCTCCAAAGCAACCCTACGCGTGGCAACATGTGTTTGTGTAGGTGAACCCATGAGGAAAAGGCGTCGGTGATGAAAGGTGTGGGTAGAAACTTTCTTATACCTTTTTTTTTTTTTTTTTTTTATGACATAAACAAAGAAAAATAATTGCTTCCTCTGCAAGAACACTCCAGTGCTAAGGAATGGATCTGATATAAATTACTCTCGATTAGAAAATCTGCAGAGATTGTGATTACAATCCTGACCAAACGCTGAGCCTACACATAAAAGTGATTATTTTTTTCACATCTTGCTGTTGTATGAAATCTTGCTAATGCAGGCATATTTGAGACGCATGCACACGCAGCTTTATTTTGCTGTTAATCCCTTTCCGCATGTTAGCACTTCTACATAGCTTAGGGGGATTTAAAGGGGTATGGTTGGCCTTCTCTGAGCGCGTCTGAAAAAAAAAAAAAAAAAGAGGAAAATTAGTGACTGGTAGGCAGACATCCGGCTGACATGGCAGGCCCTGTGTGTCGATGCACGTGCGGTAAGCTGACATACTTTTGCCTCTAATGATAACTACGTAATGATTGCTGGGACATCTGCACGGCATCAAAGAGGCACGGCTTGTTTGAGAGCTTGCACTTTTTGCTTCCATTTGCTGAGCTGAACGTTTAAAAAGTTGATCGACTGCAGTTTTAATACCCTGGTTTCCCAGTAGTGTGCTGATCTGCTTAGATTTGTTGTTTGTGTTTTTCTTTATCGACTATTTTATGATCAAACCCTACATTTCATTTTCTAGGATAGAAAACTTTTAATGGCTTGTGGTATAAAAACAACTTTTTTTGTGTTTTTCAAAGAAAATAATCATCCATGAGGAATTTATGGGGGAAGTATGTTTATACCCACAAATGGAGCTTTTAGGTTGTTTATGTGAATCTTTGATAATTCATTGCAAGGTGAATAGATCCATGTAGTTCACAGGCCACTGCCTCTTACCCGTCATACTACTGCTCTTTCCCTGTATCCTGTCAATCCCCTCACTGATAGCATCAGTCTAGGTCACTTGCACCCTAGTTGTGTTTATTGGTGTGTGGCCCAGTTATTTTTTTCAATAAGTCCCCGCCCCCCCCCCTCGCTCCGCACACACACGGCACACAGAGGACTGGCTTGACACATGGATGAACAGTGGTAATTTCCCTAGGCAGACATTGATTTCACTTTCATTAAACTGCCTTGCTTGACATCCTGATGAAAATCATAATTTTGACTTGAAACATATCCCTTTATTTCTCTGACTTATTCACCTTATTTTTTATCTAAAGTGACTGTACAATAACAGCTTATGGGCCAACCAAATTTCAGAAGGCTGTGGGAGAATTGATTTTGACAACAAACGGCATTGATTAAAGTTGATGCTGTCATACTCGCAGCACTGCAGCAAGTTTTCACTGTTTTAACTTTATTTAATGAGTAAAAGTGTCTATAAGCCTGTCGCTCCATCTTTGTTGTTCATTATCTTCTGTCATTTGTCTTATCTGTTAAAACAGAAGTTTGGAACCATAATATCAACTGATGTTTTAAATTAAGTTACATTATTTGGACACCAGAATCTAATGACTCATTACCAGGTCTCTGCAGGACTTGGTGACACACTGAGGAGGTAATTCAGCCCTTTGTAGCAGGAATACATTCAAAAGTTCCTGGACAGATTGTCAATTTTGAGGACTCTGTGGTGGCTTTGTATTGAGCACTTAGTTTGTACATGGATGCCAGAAATTCCTTCAAATGATCAAATAAAATTCACAATAAAGTTAGAAAGACAGAGAATCCAGACCCACCTCAAGTTCAATATCCAATAATATTGCCATAAATAAAAGATGGTGTTCACAGTAGCCTTAAACACGGTAGCCTTAAAGGCTACTGTGTTCAGCAGTAAATATGTATGCTGAGACCTTGTAATATTGTTTAGTCTAAGCAATGCAAGGATTTAAAGGGGAAAAAAATTAAAGGCAACATGGACTTTGACTTTCACTACCTCGACTCATCACTCTCTATTACACTAAATCAACCTAGATGTTGAAGACAGCAAACAAGTCAGCTACTGTGAAAATGGTGTTACTGTCAATCTAAAAGACTTTCATAGAGATGACTACTTTAGTCCTGCAGTGCCTTAACCCAAAAGCAAAATGAAATCTAACTTTATTATTTTTGCTGACTCTCTTCTCTATTTCTGTGCTCAGACTCTGGCCACAACCTGTCCCCTTCATCTCTGCATTGTTCCTGCACTCTTAGGAGGCAGGAAATGGAACCGCGTGAACTGTCATTTATGACAAGTTTTGGCCTTTGTGCTTGCCGCTCACTGTTGAAATATTAAGCCTGATATCTTAGTCTAGTTTTCCATCACTCTTCTGGTGTAGATGACCCAATTGTTTTTCCCCCCATTTTCATATTTACATTCTTAAGATAAAACTTTTACGTATTACTTAACTGTCTTAAATGGTTAGACATTTCATAGAGATATTTTTTTTAGCTAACGGTGGACCTTTGAAAACTTAAAGGCTATTAAACAGTTAAAATTGACTGTAAAAGACTGGCATGTCTCAAATGTTTAAAAAAAAGTACTACATAATATTGTACATTTTAGGGCAGCTTATAATAGTTTGGTATTTTAAATAACCCTCTTAAATTCTGATGACAAACTAAAATAAAAAGGACACCAACAACAAAACTTAGCACAGTGTCTTAGTTAGTGGTGCTTTTTTTGGCTATAGGTAATTCAATTATTAGAGAGATGGCGTGTTCTAATCAAGCTTCCCATTTCAACAGCGCTCTCTCTCATTTCAGTGTGCACATAAAGGTAATCTTTTTTGACCACGAGCAGGTGCAAGAGTAGCTGTATTCTCATTATTTGGCACACATTGCTCCTCTTAATCTCTGTGAAAGTCTGTGGTCAACTGTGTCAGAATTAAATTTGCCCCGTGAACGATCATTTCTAGTCCAGCAATGGACTAACTGCATAGCTCCTAAGTTGCAATGATTTGATCTAATCAGTTCCCCATCCTATCTTTCTCGCACACAATCACATGAAACCCACAGATCCCATCTCATTTGTTGATCATCGCTGGCCATTTAAATGTGATTGTGTGTGAGCCAGGGTTGAATTAGATTGCCAAAAGTGAAGCATGACAATACAGCGATTTGTCTCGAGGGTTTTACCCTGCTTGTCGCTAAACAGGGTCAAAGCATTTTCTATTATATAATCTCTTGCTACCTATTGGCAAGAAGCATTATTAGCTGGCTCGATGTCTTCCCTAAGCGCCCACACAGGTGTCTTAAACAGAATGTTTCACCCAAACTGAGCCTATTGTTTTATGTTATCCCTTTTGAAAATAAATGTAGAACTAGAATAAAAGAAGTAAGATTGATCTTTCTGTCAAACTCTTGGCAGCCTATTATGACAAGGCTTTTTCTGTACTTTATAGCATTGTGGAGTAGCTCTTCAGTAGCTCTAATCCACCACTTGTCTTGCTCTCAAACTCCAACCTCTACCTAAAAACTCTCCAACCAGCCTTGCAGCTGTGCATGGCATCTCGTTTTGACAGGCACCCAGAAATTGACAAAAAGCCATGTTGAAAAATGCATCTGTCTCCTCTTTTCCTCTCCTTTTCTCTCGTTCTCGCTCTTTGTCAGCACAGCTAGGGTCTGGGAGGACAGAAATGGTTTTTTGAGTGACGCAAGCTGGCAGAGCCATTTGGCGTGTCAACTAGTGAAAGCGTCTAGAGAAAGAGGTGGAGACAAATGATGATTGTACTATGCCCTCACTCGCATTTCCTCGCCATCTTTTCTCCCGGAGGTCATAGAGCTCTGGTAATGTCGGCAAAATCCAAGAGGGTGTAAATTTTGTTCTATTTTTGTTTTTTTGTTGTTTTTTGTTGTTTTTTTTATCAGTGCTGTGCAAGATATTTACTGCTTAAATCCAATTCCCTCCCAATTTAATGCATTTCAAATAATCTCTAAAATCAAATGTTTTCATTAAGACATTACTTGTAAATTAAGTTTCTAAGTTGGAATTAAAGTTGGAATAGTGGCCAGTTGTATTATAATATTTGTCTGGGTGTTGCCCTGTTGCTTTCTACTACAGCGATGCTGTTAGTTTATTAGCACAACCATAGTTATTTATTATTATATGCAGTGGTATGTAGTCTAAAAATTTTCTGTTGAATATTTGCAGAAAAATATCCATAGATATGTCATAACATTTCACACGAATTTGAATTTGTAAAACTGGGACAGGTAGTCTCAGGAAATGTCATTTAGTGAAATTTGTGTTTGAGAACTTTTAAAACGAAGGTCTGCACAGTATTTTTTTCAACTTAGCAGGGAATAAAAAAGCACAGAGAATTTTTTTTTTTTTTTACACTTTTTCTACAAATATTGTAGCGATTGGCTTTCTGGACAAACTACTATTCTATTAAAATTCCCCAAAGTCCTCTGTCGCCCACACACGAGTTAGCTCAAAATGCAACAGCATAACAAATTATTTCTTAGGTTGCTGAAAAACAATGTACTGACCTAAATTTAACCATTTTCATGGGAATTTGAAATTTAAACCATTAAGACAGTTAGACAGTTGATTAGACTGTCTAAGCAACAGTTAGGCTACTGTTACATGGTATTCTACATGGTATTGTTCTACACTTCAGCTACCTATTACCACTTGAACATAAGGTTTCTTTATTAGTTTGTGGTTGCACCAAAACATGCCAAACTTGTTGGTATAGTAACAAGATGGTCACTTATGAAAAATGTCATATGTACCTACAGTTTTAGACTGTAGTGACTCATTATTTTTAATGCCTAACATCTAGCTGAATGTTTTAAACTACACAAGATTTTCACAAACATCTAATAAAGGAGTGCTATAATTATTTAAAAATAAAAAAAGCTTTCCGTAGTTACTAGTTATTTATACATTAATTTCTAACAAACAGATTTCCCTACCGCCGTGTACTCGCCTTTGTATTCCGCTGCCCATCTAAAATATAGCATCATTTAAACTGCACTTTCCTAATTTCAGGGATTGGATGATCTCCCATTTTATTAGCTCTCAAAATTAGTTGTAAAAACATGCCACTGTCATTTCCACTTCCCTTGTGTCTTTGTTGCTGCGCTGCACATTGATTGCAAGATAATGACCAAACTCCATTGGTTCTGCACTTGGACGTGTAAATGGATTTGTTGGAAAGCAGTGCTGTCATTTTGCAAGGCAATGTAGCTTAATGCCCTCTCCAATAATTTTGACCTCTCCTTTATGTGCTCAATGTGGCTTGACTTTTCCCACAGAGTTTTACTGCTTTAGGCAGCAATTTTGAAGATCTGGACTTTTGCCTCTCTTCATGGGTTTACAGCACCCTGGGGGCTTTGAGAAAGTTGAATATCTTTTCCCCAGCATACAATTTACCCCTTGGGAACTAAGTCCAAAATTCCTAGAAATTAAATGACATTGCATCTAACACTGTTTTCAATTTTTTTTTTTTTTTTTACATTTATTTCAAGTCTCACATTAGTGTGACAACAACTCAATAAGCACAGTTCTGTTTGTGCTTTACAGCCTGTGCCACCATCCAGTTAAGAAGGAATTATATGATATTAGTAATAATACAAATGTAGCTCAATATTCATCGATCGGCATGCCATGTCATCCCGCTCTTAAAAATGAGATGGATTGTAGTTATTGCTGTTATTGATTTTAATAACCAGGATGTTGAGGCCAATGTGCAGCCTTTCTCGTGATCCTCTGTGTTGAAATCTGAGCTTTTCTGCCATCTGGATAACAAATAATCTATAAACCAATTTAACTACATGTTTAGCATGATTAGATTTGCTGACTTGAGCATTTTTTTAAATCTTGGCAAAAAGAAATATTTCAAAGTAACTTCTTAAAAAGGTATTTCAGTACTTGTGCATGTAAAAACCTGTCTGTAATTCTTAATGGATTGTGGAAGCTTTGGATTGTGATTTAGCTTCCAGATCTGAACAGTAAGAAAATATGGAACAAGTTTTGTTTATTTCTTGAGTTACCCTTTCCATTGTCTAAATGGTTTGACCACCCTTCCATCCATTTATCTGTCTGTTTATCCATCTGTCCATCCACCCATTGTCTATTTCTCTTTCATTCAATCTTTTTTGTCCTTTCATCCATTCTTTTCCTGAATCATTAATCCACCCAACTGTCATGTTGATTCAGTCATTTATCCATAAATTAATCCATCCGTCTATCCTCTTGTCTATACATTGAATATGTGTCCAATATTTGTCCTTTGCCAAACCCTCTGTCCATCCATCTATCAACCTATGCTTATCAGTTGTTACATCCATCTTCATTTCTTTTTCAGCTATTGCAGGTTCCATTATCAATAACCACCCATAACATAGAAGTATCTGTTGTAAATTCATAGTATTTGTATCCAGGCTAAAAAATGGACATAAAACATACTGACAGTTGGAAATTTAAATGTGGCCTAGGAGAAATTTGGCTGTGAAAAATAGTGTAGGAACCCACGCATGGGAGACAAGGATGAGAATCATCTAGGTAATTCACTCAAGTAGGAGGCACTGAGGGGCATTGTGTTAGTTTAAGGATCAACCAACCTGACAACACTATTGATTCATTACAAAGGCCAGATAGAGACCGACAAACTGATGTGGAATCTTGTCGGTCATCATTACATTGCAAGAGGTCTCGTATTTCTCAGTGTCACTGACCTTTTCACTGTGTTTGGGCTTACCAAAGACTACAGCAATGTAGCAGCGGCAGTGTCAGTTACAGATGTACTGGGAAAAAAATAATTCCACAAGCTCATGGCGTTGGGTTATCTTGCTTATTAAAGTCTATAACTCTCAACAATTTTGTAAAAATAAAAGAATGCAGTCTTTTTTTTGTTGTTTTCAGGTTTAATGCCACTAGCAAAGACACACATTTCTTTTGACAATAGGCAACTTAAAATGCCTGGTGCAGTCAGCTTAATCCCTCCAGCAGAACAACATTTCATAATTTATTGCTTTACTTTGGTGGCCAACTGTAAGTCATTTGAAGGGCAACACACAAGAGTTGGGCCTGCTTGAGCCAAAAAGATGTTCATGGCTTAAACTGGGCTTTTATTTTTGAAGTTCGAATATGAATGAAAGTGGCAGTTGGTCTTTAAGTCAGACCAAAATAAAAGTCTGAACCAGACTTGTATTTTGACAGCTGAGGTAATAGAGTTTTTTTGTTGTTGTTGTTAATTTTTTTTTTCTTTCAGTAATTAAATGTTTGGCAGTGTAACAATGCTGAACTATCACCGGAGAGACACTTATTCGAAGAATTTGTGAAGTGCCTTAAAGACCACAACTGCAAAAAGAGTGCAGCTTGCATTTTTATCTCCAGTTTTGTCTGCCAGGCTATTCAAACACTTATGTCAAACGTGGAATAGCTATCACTTAAAAGGTCTCAAAACTCAGAAAGAAATGGACTACATGTAATTCAATCAAATTGTTTTCCGCCCACCAAGTACTCTCTATGTCCACAAACCATTGGTACAAAACCTGGGTATACTCATCTGCTTAGTCAAAATAATGATGCGGGGCAAACATCAATTATCTATTGATGAAAGCAAATCTCATTAATGGTCATCAGGCAGGTTTAATGGTGGGAATCATGCTTGCTTTCCTAACCGTTAATGGCCTTTGCCATTTGAGAAGCAGTTTGACTTTCCATTTCCTGCTCCCTAACAGACAGCAGCCTGCTACTGACAGTGATGCATGGGACCTCCTGAGTCACATTGATCACTCTCGGAGAGACATGCACACACCTGTTCCTGTCCAACGTGTACGTTTGTGCACCAATGTCAGGCCTGCTAATTTTGTTTGTACAGACTTGGGGGGGGTGGAGAGCAAAAGTCTGTACAAACAATTTCCTTGTTCTTCCTCAACTTGATGCTTAACTGGTGTAAAACTAAGTGGTTTCATTATCAAATAGACAAGTGAAGGTAAAATAGTTGCATTGACCTACAGTTACTAATAGTTTGCCATAATACCTGTAAGAACTTTCCCCCCACCCCGGATTTTACTATTGATGTTGTTATAGAATGTGGATATGATTATCTTTAATCGTGACTCGGCCACCAAATTGTTAAAGCATGTGTTACTGCTTTTCAGACTAAAGTTAAAGCCAGTCTATGCTTTTCAACATATTGAAAGTGAAAATAAATCTGTTTTCTAATCATAATAATGAGTTCAAATTCTAGTGATAGAGGGTAATTACATAACTCCAATGTCTAATATGAGCAGATATAAAAGAATACAGTGGTTGAGTTTTTGCCACACAGATACATTTCCATTTTTAAACTATTGCTGCAGTTAAAAAGGTGAACACTTTTCCACCTGGTTCAGTTTTACTCTAACTGTTGTTGCACTTTCTGTCTTTCCATGTGAAGATATTTTTTTTAATTACAGGCTCCATTAACACCCAATTTACATCCCTGCCTGATCTGTGCCATTAAGAAATCAATAGGGGTTTGATTCATTAATTTATTTTCCTCTTTCCCAGTATGTCTGGCTCTCCTTTTTTATTTTAAGGTGATCTATATTTATAGATTACTTCTGGAACCAACTAGCCTTTTCTCCCTCACTGTTCGATCACAGTAACATACCAACACATTTAGCCGTTTCATATAAATGGATGGCTGGCACATGGCAATATGTTGCTTCAGAACTGTCTAGTTCTGGAAAACATTTATAAATACTCTGAAAACATACATGTGTGTCCATGCACTCGTTTTTCGTTTTACATGCCACTGTGTCCCATTAACAGCTCATTATTAACCTTTAGTAATGATGGTGAGTGTTGGTAATTGACTGTTGAGGGATTTCTTGAAGGTCACCATTTGCTGTTTGGGGCTTTTTTTTCCCCAATCAAATGGTGTTAAGCAACACTTTGAAAAAAGCACAAGTCATCCACCGATGTTTCCCCTGGTTTCTGCTTAGCATCCAATAAGTTCTATTGTGCCACATAGTCTAATGCACATTGCATTACTAATCTCAAACTTATATTTACAGAAACACATTTTAGAGTTGGTTTGCAGCATTCCTTTTACATACCTGTCAGCAACTCCTTCACACTCTATTCATCACCGTGTAGTAATGGTCTAATAAGTTGCTTTCTGTTCAGATGTTGCTCTTCATCATTTGAGCCAGTGTGCAATTTTTCTTTCTTTTTTTTTCTATTTAATAAAAAAGAAATTACAAAATAGTATTGGCTTTGATTATTATTGACAAATCAGAATTTTAATTGACTTGAGATTTAATTGGTTTCTTGTTCTGCCTGTTCATAGCAGGCGGTGTTTATTACTTTTATTTTCTTACATCTATTTTTTTTTAAAGGGTCACAATGGATACAAGAAGGTAGTAAAATAGTAAAAAAATAATCTGTGCAGTTAGTTTCAAAGAGTTACAGTATCAAAGTTACGACTCAAAAATTTATGTTTTATATTTTAAGCACTGGCAAATAGAATTGAGAGTGCCAGGTAGGTGAGAGAAAACGCTAGCAACAAAAGGACCTGCCGCCTTGTTACTTAATGAGAATGAATGAAGACATTCCCAAACATCTGCACCTGCCAGTTTCTTCTCCTTATGTTCTCTGCACATTACAGTCAACAAGGTTTGCATAGACTTCCTCACATTCCTGCTGTCCATCACACACACACACACGTATGCAGAGTCAACACAGGCTGGCAGTCCAACAAACGGATGCTGAATTTGCCTCCATCCACAGTGTGGCCTTTAAAATGTTTACGATCCAAGCTTGTAATGCGACACGTGCAAAGTTAAATCTCTCTGGCGATAACTATGATCTCATTGAAACATGCACTAAAATTTATGTGAATTATGGTTGAGCCATTTCCAGAAATTATTGAAAGCTTTAGCTGACCAATTCATCTCCAGCTTTGCTTGTAATTTGTAAAGACTGTTCTTTCTTTTCCTGATTCGAGAATGCGTACAAACACAAGTTATGCCTGGCCCAGGTCCTGCCATGTTGGACCTGATGGACTCCTAAATGGCTTTGTACCGTCATTGGGATCACAGTGCTCTCCATCAAGCCTAATATGCTTTTATTTTTAAATTATATAAATATATTTTGGATGAGATGTGATCAAGAAAATTCTTATTAGTTGCCAATGTTTTAATGAGTAGCAGATAATGGCTACATCAAATGACTTTCTGCTGTGTAAGCATTGGCAATTTTCCCCTAAAATAGAATGAGTCTTGTTACTTTTCAATTAGGAGTTGAATCTAAAGAATGAACTTGACATTTCCATTGAGATAAGAACTACACTTAGAAAGATAAGATTTTTTTTTTTACATAATAAAAGCACACCTATTGCTAATTAATTGTCTACTTGCTACTAATTTATCAAAAGTTTCATTGACAAGACTTGAAGCTAACTAAAGAATTAAAAATTGCCAAGGTTCTTTTTTTTTTTTTTTGTCTGATGCAGTTTTCTTTAAACGTAGATGACTTTTGGATCTCTTGATTTGCCAACAGCAGTCAATTTTTAGTTGACAAAAGTTTATCAGGATTTGTGCCAGAGTTATGTTCTGTTTCTTGATAGACATAAGCTTACAAAGCTTCTTAGTAGTGGTGCTTCCTGGGGAGGAGTCATCACTGACAACCAATCAGAAGTCAATAAGAAGTTGACAGAGGAGGAAATATCAGATTTAAATTTCCTTTATGCCTTTCTAAAGGCTAAAATTTTGTACTGTATGCAACAATGGCTGCTTATGAAACAGTATTTTTATCCAAGCAAAATGCAGCTTACTTTGAGAAAACCATTCAAAGGCCTAAACTAAAGGTTCATTTTGACTAGACAATAAAATCCAGCAAGGCCATTTGAAGTGGACTGGAGAGCTTGTTTCATGCTGCATCAAGCTGTTTGCTCCATTATTTACTTTTAGTTCAGTATTTTACGCTTGCAAGAGCTGCCACTTTCTGCAAATTTCTTTTTATGTTACTATTAGTTTTGAATAACCAACTCAATTAAACAAGTTGGATTAGCTGTTTTTCCACTTCATTTGTACCAAATAACTCTTTTGCACTTCCAAAACACTGATGCACTTGTGTTTCCACACGTGCACACAGCCATAGCCTTCATATGCATGTGTTTCACCTTTTCTGGTTCCTGTCCGCTGTGTCGACACAATCCCAGCATTTATGAGATTACCAAAGCCCATTTGTGTTCCGGCGGGAGCCATCTTGGCTCAAAGGAGGCCTCAACTGGGAACCATCTGGGCTCTGCTCTAAGCAGCTTCCTCTCCACCTCCCCTTTCCTTTCTACACTGCGACCAAACCTATTTAAATTTGAAAGGAGAGGAACTCAAATTCAGCATGAAACTTTAAAATCAAGCCTTGCCATTATGAATGGTTTCTTCATGCAAAGGAGGAATGTTGGAACGGTTTTAGGGATGCGTCTCGTGGGAAGCGGTAATCCTTACAGGGGATATTTTAACAGTAAATTCAGCTTTTGAATGCTTGGAGGGGGAAAAAAGTACTCTGAAAGATGTAAAAATGTGACATTCCTCACATACGTTTTCATTTCACAGCCTTGACTGAAAATTATGTAAAATTAGCAGAGACAGCTTTATAGTACAGGAGCAGATGGGAAATATCTATATATTTCATTCACTGGGAGACAGTTTTAGAAAGCTTTTGGTTATGAGACATTGACTTTTTTTTTTAATACCAAACTAAAAGGTCACATTATGCTAAATCACATGATTAAATAAATAGTAATCATTCAAATCCAAATTTTACAATCAAGTTTAGTCGGATTGTATTAAATTTTTTATTAGCCTGATTAGTATTCTCGAAATTCCAATTTGAACATATTTAGCTAAACAAGCCAGTGGAATGCAATAACTCTAAACTTTGATTAAATCCTCCCACTTAGGCAATCTTCTGAGTTGCATCCATGAACAAGACAAGGACCCATTGTGGAGCATTGATAAGTCAATTTTCACATCTTCTGTGCAAGCTTAAGTAGTCCAATACACTTCTCCTGATCTCTTATTCAGCCTTTGCTCTAGATGAACTCATCCTTTTTAATTTCACCTTTTGCTGTGAATATTAGCCTCCTCCATTCTCACTGTTCTGTTAAATACCAGTTTCACTTTATTTGATGAGCCTTTCAAGGTCAGTGGTCCTGATGGTTTTAATTTCACCCAGGATCTCACATTTGTTCACATTCCTGACTTCATGGATTTTGTCGAACAGTTTGTTTATATTATTTGTTTTTTATATTATGGCCACACAGAAATGTTTTTTGTTTCAGAGGTTGTATATTTGACAAGTTAGTGTGGGTTTTGGCCTTTTGTAAATGTGAAATCAATTCATGTAATTTTACTGGTGTTCAGAGGATGTGCTGACGTTCTTCAGGAAGGCTGTTTGCTATTAATAGTGCTCTGTTCCTGCGTTAACACCGTCCCTGTAGGTGTTGACTTGAGCCATGCAGTCATCTTGTAATCATCAGTATGCTGTTGTCAGTGGCTGGCTAATTTTCCTTCCATAAGGTTAGCAGTATGTGGTAAATGAAGTTTCCTGCCTGAGTGTTCTGGGAAACAAAGCAGACTAATTTGTTCTGGTATTAGTCGAGAAGAAGTTGTCAGCATTGCCCATGACTCTCGTTTGTTTTATTTGTTTTTACTTTAGCATTTTGTTGAACTTGTAGACATATTTTCTCACTTGCCTTGCTATTTATATTCTCTGCAACACTTATCACCAAGGCAGTAGAATCTCAGAAAATGACATTTTCATTACCCAGATTTTTGCTCTCTTAAACACCTGGTTCAGAGTGTTTGGGGATTTTTTTTTCTCTGATCTGAAATTGGCATGCATGTTTTTTTTGGTTTTTTTTTTTTTTTTTTTTTTTTGGGGGGGGGGGGGGGTTGGCCTTTTTTCACTTTTTGCCCACTTTCCCATTTCATATTGTGATGTGTAGTTTCTTTTAGCATAGTTATGCAAGTGACTGCACTTTAAGATCAGGGTAAAATGAAGATGGTTGTAAATTGCAAAAGGAAGAGGGATGGGCAGTGAAATAAAACAAATGATACGGAGGCAGATAGGATTTGGGTGAGCTTGCATGTTTTATTCAGGACCGGAGAGGTTAGGGAAGATTGCTCCTTGCACTTGTCTTGTATAATGATTTTATATTTGATTAAATCAAAATAAAACGTGACACACAAGATAAAATCAAACAACGTTTAAAAATAAATGTTAAAAATGTTATCCTTATCCAGTTCAGGTTTACTTTATCATGGTGTTATGGATTTTGATAGACAAACGGTCCAATGCAGTCCAAACTTCTTAAAACATAGTCTTTTTTTATTTAACACCAATGGAAATCTTGAAGCAGATGCAAACTTTAGCATTGTTAGAGGCTAATTGTTGTTTTCTACCAGGATGCCAGAAAATTTATTTATAAGCTATTCTACTTTTACTTTACTTTTTTGTTTTATTCTCAAAAAGATGCTCTTATTACACAATTGAGATGATACCAGATGTGTTTGTAAATTCAATTTAGGCAGTCGTTGCTGCGGAAAAAGTCTTTGACATTTCTTACCCTTTTTGTCCTACACAGACACACAAAAGCTCACACTCTGCTGACATTTATAGCAAAACTTAAACTTACTTTCTTCAACCAAAATTTTTACCTGTCAACTCAACTTTGTGCAAATGTGCCTTAAGGTTAAAAAAGCATGTATATTGGATGTGAAATGTCTTGTGGTTTCACATTTTGGGTCATTTTCGGATACAATGACAAGCATCTATCAGGATGTGTCCTGGTTGTACTCCTTGTACCTTTTGTCAGGCAATATATGAGCAGTCTTTATTTGCAGACGGTAGTAACTAGATCCCTGAAATGTTGGCTCTGCTAGTAGGCTATGAATCTGTGCTTAATAATAAAACATATAACACGTGCTGCAATAAAAGCTTTTTAACTGGAGAAGAGAACAAGGCAGAGCCGTTTCCCTTCAAATTTCCCTTGTGACTGAGGGGCTAAGCAGTTCAAGTCTTAATTACTTGACTTCTCCCTATCTTGAAAGCACACCTGTCCTCTGACTTTATCGCTGACTTTCGTTTTTTTAATTTGCAAAAAAAAAAAAGCAAAAACCTATCCTTGATCATCAATCACTTCTAAAACAAACTGTTATGGATAGATAATTAGTCTGAATAGGCAGAATTTGGTAATAGTCTATCATGAGCGATTTTTACAAGACCCTTTCTACTTTGTCAGCAGTGTAAGGTCCTTTGTTGTCCTCATTTGTTTACTTAAAGGAGTCGGGGCTTGGCTGTTACTAATTGAATATGATTTACATTGGGGGAGAGAAAAAGAAGTAGCCTGGTGATGTTTAGAGACTTAATTAAGTTTGAAGTGCATGTGAAACACTCATTTAAAAACCCTAACAGCCTGCCCTGTTTGTGGACGTTCTTCAGTTCCCGTTGTTGGCGTGAATAGACACGTTATTGAAAGCAGACAGAGCTTAATTAAGAAAGTCAAGGACTGCAGTGAATCTGGAGACAAGAGGGCATTGCTGGGTTTTGTGTTTGAAGAAAGAAAAGAGAACCCCGTCTCCAGCTAGAGCACTCACTGGAGTATCTGGAGCCGAGGAGTGAAATGGGATCTGTCTGTTTGCTACTTAATCATTAGAAAGCCCCCAGGTCTCCATTGATGAAAAACTGCCTGTTTTTCAGAATCCGAGCATCTTATTTGCTCCCACTACGTAACATTAAATGAGTATGTTTGTCTTATTATTTTCTTCTTCTTCTTGTTTCCTAGGTTGAAGTTGAAGTGGAGAGCATGGACAAAGCGGGCAACTTCATTGGCTGGCTGCACATTGAAGGCGTGAATCTGTCTGTGGCACTGGTAGAGAACGCTCTGTCCAAGGTCCACTTCACAGCAGAACGCAGCGCCTACTACAAAGCGCTGGTTTCAGCCGAGGAAGCATGCAGACAAAAGAAAGAGAAGGTAGGTCTCATTATCACTGGAACAGAAACTACTGTACATACAGTCTGAGAGGTTTCTCTGAGAATTGGACCACCAAATCATAAAGCGGGCCTCATAAAGCTGTCGGGATGTGAACATCCTTCACTGTAATGCCACTGTAAATTTCATTCAGGCAGAGCAGAGATAGCATCTCGGTTAGTTTTGTTTTGGTGCACTGACGGCTCAGGACATCATCCTGCATAGCCAATAGTGCCATTTCTCTCAGCGCTTTTATTGAAATACACAGTTGTCACTGAAACCAGCAGCTTCAAGAATAAAATCAGTATTTATTTAGTTTCCTGTCAAGTTTGAGATGTGGTGTCCTAGGCATGTCTGCAAGTTTGTCAGCGCAAGGTTTTATATCTCGCAAAATCTAAGATGTCAGCCCTCCTGAAACATCAATGTATATTTGGAATCCAGTGACAGAAGTAAAAGTGGAGATGTTTGAGAATATTAACATTGAAATGAATTACTTCAACCCATGATGAGTTGGTCTGGAAAGTTCATTTTAATAACTTTGCTTGTGAAATTTTTTAAAATCTAAATTGCCCTGCTTACTGTTGAACTATCACTTTTCATACCTTGTCAATTGTGGCTGTAAGGAGACAAAATGTGAAAATGTTCTCTGTGAATGAACACTGCACTGTAAATTGGTCGACAATACTTTAACATATATTCAGAAGCCGTCGTATGTCGAGCATCACTGTTGTGACGTTCCTCCATCCAGGCTTGCAAATGGGCACATTTGCTGTTATCATTGAAGCTGTCTATCCTCAATGGGAGTTGTGTGATGGATGGTGGCCTCCCTCACTCTGATCCTGATCTTGCCTTGCATTTTCATTATGGCGCCACGAGTCACCTCTGGCAGATGCACAAAGTGCCCAGCCAGCTGTCAACGTTGTCCTCCTTCTCTCTATCTCTGTAACTTATTTCTTTCACTTGCTCCGTCTTTCTCTCTCTCCCACTCTCTACTTATTTGGGTCCTTGAGGACACACAAATGCCTCCTCATCCCATATAAATGTGATGTATCGCCGGAGCTAGGAGGAGGTTGTTCTCTCTGCCTCCAAAGAATCTGTCATGTTCGTAGTTGCCGTGTTCCTACAGTGTTGTTTGCTTTCGGCTCTCTTCTTTTTGTTGCAATTACTCTCCATCTGTGCCCCCCGTCTACATCTCCTCCCCCAAAAACACTGGCAGCAGGAGATGAATATCTGGAGAGTGGTCTGCAGGTGAACCTTTGCTTTTTCTTTAAAAAAGAAAAAAGGAAAAAAAGGTCTTGCTAGCCATGTGAACACCCAGTCCCTGCCATGTTAAATTTGACCACACATTCCTGACACCTCTAGGAATTTCACTCCAGGTTTCCAGGTCCTGTTCCGCTGCGCTGAGACAGACTGACTTGGAACACAAGGTTTTCATTTGAACTGACCTGAGGAAAGACGGCAGAATGGGGGCCTGCATTGACCAGACAGATGGTGATTATGGTTGATGTTAGTGTGCCAGAGGCATCAGCAGACAGATCAGCTACTGCCCGATTTGCTTCGTTGTGAATAGTTTCATGTTTGTACAGTACAGTGCCCCTCAGTTTCATTCTGCATACTATGCAACTCCAAGGCAGATGAGGTGGGACTTGGAGCTCTAATTAACCCTTGGAGACCACCTTGAGAAAAGCTGAGAGCCTGGCAGTTTATTTCAGTCTATCTCTTTTGAAGTAGTGGCTGGCTGGTCCGTGTCTCTGTGTAGGCTGTGGTAAGGTAGGGCACACTGCATCCTTTCCCATCTCTCTTCCTCTTTTCTCATCGCCTTTTCTTTATTGTCCCTGCGGCTGCAGATGTGGAAGACATCAGTCGTTGCTGCGTCAGGCATCGCTACAAGAAAACAAGGTTGTCCTAATAAACTGAGGATGCGCCAAAGCTTGTGCGCACGCACACACAAACACGCGCGTTTATTAAGGAAAAGTTTGCGTTGGTGGACCAGCTGGGACTCAGGTCATCAAGGGGGGAGAGAGGCTTGCTGCTGTAGCATCCTAAACCAAAACTGCTTAGCTGGAGTGTCTTAAGTGAATATGAGATTTTGCTAAAATGAGACCAATGGGACAAAGTGATTGTGTTCTAATTGAGGAATTCCAAAGGGTTGGAAGATGAGCCTTTTCCAGAGCTCAGCAGGTTTTAATCTTGCCCATCAGCTCCTCTTGGAACAATATTTGGAACAGCGCTCACAGCAAATTAAACTCTCCCTACATGTACGAGACATGACTTCTACATCTGGGTGCCTTACAGAATCTCTTTGCTCTTCAATTTTTTTTTTGTAGTTGATATGCATACAGTTGCAGCCAGAAGTATCAGTACATTGGGCATGAATACAATATTACTTCTGGGCTTTTAATTATGAATTTCTTCCTTTTCCAGAATTGATAGAAACTTTGAATTTGAGATGGATATTTGCAACACTGATTCAGACATCCATTTACAGCCTATATAAAAAAAAAAATATATATATATATATATGCTTGCTCAGTAATATTTGCATAAATGTACTTTGCATTTTCAGAAAAATGTAACTCTTTTTATGACTCCCAACAAGATCTTTGTGTAATTCTGGTTGGATGAGTTGATTTAATTTGATCAAATGTATTCGTGTAGTACATTTCAGCAACAAGGCAGTTCAAACAGCTTCACACCATAAAGTCATTATACAATCATCAATTAAAAAAACAAGCAATAAACATTACATTTTGTCAAATACCATCATCAAACTCATTAATTCACATCAAATATGTTGGTCAGTGTCCCATTTATTACTAATCAATGGCAACTCTAAACAGGTGGGTGTTTAGCTTAATTTAGAAAAACTGTGTTTCAGCTTTCTAGCAATTTTCTAGAAGTTTATTCCAGATTTGCGGTGAATAGAATCTGAATCCTGCTTCTCCTTTTAAAATGGTTGGTTTCCATCACAGACTGCCAAATTCTCTTTAATACAAATAAACAAAAAGAGGTTTGAAATTTTGATCCAATTGGTGTCCAAATTGGCTAGCATTAGGCTTCTGGGATGGACTTTCCCAAGTTTTTACCTTGAGAAAAATTTGAAATACTTTTTCTGTGTCAAGAAACAACCATTTTGAACAGTATAATGATATTGGGCTGAATGGGAAAGCATTTCCAGACTGTAAAAAAACAAACAAACAAAAAAACCCAGTGAATTTGTCTTTTTAATATGAAGTGTCTTATAGCTGCTGTTCATGTGTTTCCCGTTTCCTCTTGCTGCAGGCGATAGAAATAAATTTGACAAAAAAGCAATAGCATCTTGGCTCTGTGGATTGGGAGCAGAGGCTTTGACTGCAGAGATGTTGGCTGTAGCTTTGATTCGAGTTTTCTGACTGAGCAGGTGTGGGAGTTGGTTTGTCAATTTACCGGTTATGCCTCGGGGACGATCTCATTTCAAAAAAATAAAATGCTCAGAAATTAAGAAGTGGGGTCATGAAAAAAAAATCAATTTCTTTTTTTCTTCCCCAGAAGTGCTCTGTTGGAAATTTAAGCTTTGTTTTCCTCAATCCTCTTGTGTTGACAGCTTTTTGCTTATTTTCTTTTTTAACTATAATTCCAATAAAAGTATTCACCCCGTTTGGTGTTTTACACTTTTATTGTTTTCAGAAACCAATCAATAGCAACTAAATTTAACTTTTTTGACTATAACTTACCAAAAGAAAACATTTAATGCCAAACTGAAAAATATTTCTATAAAACTGGTTGTAAATATTTGACATAAAATTATTGCATACATTTTTACCCTCTTAGAAGTGGCTGACCTAATTCAACAGAGATCCAGTCAATTGCTAGTACTAGATCACCAGAGTGCAGTGAATATGTCCCCTTTTGATTGTAGTGTAAAACCTGGAAGTCGGAAAGGCCCATTCACTGGTCGGGATGGATACAAAAAAAATCTCTGCAGCCCTGAACATTCCCTGGAGTCCAGGAGAATCAAAAAATGGAAGAAACATGACAAATTTGAAAATTTGCCTAGATCAGCTGATCCTATAGTTTCCTAGTTTCTGCCAATTTCCTGTGGCAACCATTTTGTGCCTCATCCAAAAATGAATGACCAATTTGAACTCAATATTACCCAAATAGGGCTCTCTTGATATTTTTTTCGATGTAATTAGCCAACCTTGAAGGAAATTAACAGACTCTGATGGGTCTCAATGTGGTTGAATGGACAATGGGGGGGTAAGAGAAGAGCCCAAAAGACGTATGTGACAACACTTGTTAAGATATTTCATGTCACAGGGCCCTTCTTCTTTGATCGTTGCCTGCCCCTTTTCTCTCTCAGCCCAGCTCAGTCCTCTTCGTACACCTCTGTCTGACTTTAATCTCTTGAACGTTCTCGCCTCCTTACGCTCACTCTCATCACGCTCCCCTTTCTTCTGTCCTCCTTCGGCTGATCATTGAACCGCCGTCATGCTCTCCTTTGCTTCATTTGCTTTGACAGTTTTTGGATCGTACTGGACGGCAAGGACTGCATAAAACTGACTGAGTCAGGCACCTGCATCAGTTTTGCTTCTATTTCGGAGAAGGGTGGAGGGAAAAACTCTTTGGAAGAAAAAAACAGTCTAAAGCCGGGATCTGCTGCTGCCATTCCTTATGCTTCACCAGTCAATCAGCAGTACTTGTCAGAAATACTTGAAGCAGCATCTTTCTGACTTTGAACTGTTTGACGTGTCCTTGGCAGACCCTGATTGAAGTATATAATCTTGTTTCAGCATTCTTTTTCCCTCCTGAAAAATTAGACGTCCAGCTGACTCGACTGGCTGTCCCCTCATTCCAGGGCTTACGCTCTAGTACATAAACACATGGCTAAAGGCAACTGTTTGGTTCTAGAGCAACTCGCTGCATTTGAACATTGCGCTGGCTGACTTACTATGCAAAAACCTTCAGTATGCCAGTACATTCCAGGTAATTATGTTTATTTCACCCTAGATACATGGAAGCATCACTGTACACCACTATTTTAAGGTTTCAAACTACAAGTCCTTTAGATAAGATGGCAGACTTGAAGTGGGAGTGACCTGTGTTTCTCCAGCTGTCTGCAAAGTATTCCTGACAAATTTAACTGACATTTAAGACACCATTGGCATTCATTACAACCAAACATATGATAATAATGCTAAAAAAAACATTGGCATTCTGCAATTGAAAAGAAGAGTCATACTTTATATTTTAAAGCAATTTAAAGTAACTTAACACCCCTCCCGATCCCATTAGGGACAAGGGTGTTAGAAAATGAATGGATGGATAAAGCAACTAATAGATTTTAAAAAGCATAGTAAAACTCCTAGGAGCATTGTATGTATTTTCTGCTTACTTTCAGTTCTGTAATGGTCTACACAAAATAAAATACCAGCAGTGTTCTTTATTTTCTGTGAATTATAGTGCTTTTTTACTATGCTCAGTATATTCTTCAACCCTGAAGCGATCTATTCTTTCTGTTTTGCAGCCTTTTATATTTCCCTTTTTCATTTCTTTCCCTCTTCTTGAATAAGCTATGCTAGTTCTCAACTCTATCATAAAAAAAACTAACTTTTGCAGCAAAATAATGTAATACATTTGGCTCATTTTGTAGCTGCTTCCCAAAAATTGTTTTTCAGATATTTATTTCACTGATCATATCATCCCTATTTAAAATTTTGGTCCCTGGATGTTCTCATTCTGAAAACAAAATTACCCAGCATGAAATTGTTTTTTTTTCTTTGTTTCGTAATAATTGTAGGACTTGTAAGGGAGTTTTAATAGAACATTAAAGCAAATGAGTTACTCTTTGTCGCCACTTTTGTTTTCATCTTCTGTCAGTTGATGGATGTGGAATACCTCAGCCATTTATTGAAAGACTGGGAAGTTCTAATGTAGTAATTACAGATGTTTCAGTATTTTCTAAGCTCTTCTGACTCCCCGCTCAATCATCCAAAAGCTCTAGTTAAATTTTGAGTGAGATTTGGAATAGGTGTATATTGGATTTTAAAAATAAGCAACGTATTGTGATAAACTGCTGACTGAAGGTAAATCTACCAGTAGATTCTGAGACTTTTCTATCAGATTTGAGGTATGCATTTAAGTAAAAAAAAAAATGTGATTGAGAATATTTAAATATCCACTTGCACAATAAGTCACCTAGGCAACCTTTATTTACTAGATTAAAAAACTTTGCTTTGTCATCCTACAGATGGACATCCTAGATAGTCATTGTGTCAGAGGTCATTTTGCATCAGTTTTTAGCCTTTCGGAGAACATTGGATTAAGCTTTGCCAGAGCTGAGTTAACTGCGTCTTATCTCACCTTTGAGCACTTTATTGATGCTCTTCTTTGTCACATCCACAGCATCATGTTGTCCAGTCCAGCAGCAGTCACAAGTCATTGAAACTTCAAGGTCTCTGCTTCTCTGCACAGTAATTCTTTGACTCAATCACTTTGAGGGGGTGTGAGTAGCCGTGAACAGGTCCGATGACTCATGGTGCAGCAGTCCTCATCCTGCAGTACTCAAATTACCTTTTGCTCCTTTATATTTATATTTAGCATTGAAAATTCTTTAAATTACTACAAACTATATGTCCTCTAAAGTTTGGCTAAATTTGTTCCCACTTGATGCTGATGTCAACTACTCTCTGCATTTATAAAATTTTATGTGTCAGGAAGTAACAATAATAAAACAATGTGATTTTTTTTTTCCCCAAGTCTGAAAAGTAGGTCAATAAACCCTCTGAAAACAGTTTGCAGTAAAGAGCTTAAGCCCAGATTTATTGCTATGAATTGAGACGGTAAAAAGCAGCCAGATGGTCTTTAATAAATGCACCTAAACTAATACGTTGTCACGTCTACAGAAACAGACATTTTAGAGGCTTGCAGGTGTTGAATGATTCAGTTTGACCTAAAAGAACACAAGGAGATACCCAGAATATTCTCCGAAAATGCTGATTTGCTACCTGTCAGTTTGGAACGACTGAGGTTATTCCCAAACACCTCGGATGAAATTTTTCACAACAGGCTCCAATGCTTTCCGAAGTCGATCTTCAGCAGGGTTGTTCCCCCCAGTTTTGAACTCTGCAATGTTGAGAAAAATGATCAAGCCCAGGCAGACTTCCGAGTCTCAGGAAGCAGCAGTAAGCATTGTAAAGATTGACCGACAGCGGAAAAGAGGCCCTTCTCTTGGAAGAAAAAAAAAAAAGAAAGGAAAAACAACTCTTCAATGCAGTTTGTCTATAAAATTGCTTCTAAACAAAAAACTTCTGGACTAATCCGTAACAGATGATGATGGAAACAAAATGAGATTTTTTCACTATAATGTAAGGCACTGTTTGGAGAAAATCCAACACCAAACAACACAAATTACTGATGCAGTCCAGCAAGCAAAGTGATTGACAATGCTAATGTTTTGGTTTATGCAGCCACTAAACCTTAACCACCTTTAGGCATTCACTCGCATACACCCAGAGCCTAATGTGAGGGAATCTGTCCAAGTGTTTGGCTCCATGCAGAGGAATCATTTTCCAAAAAGGGTTGGGGGGAGAATAATTACTTTAGTGGTAGACCATAACATTATTAGACGCTTGAAGACCTTAAGATATTGTTGCATAAAATCATAGCTATAATTATGAATGAACTATGACATTTAGAATTGCAAGTCACACGTCAGTCATGCTTTAAATTAAAGAGAAAACTTTCAAAAATCACCTCAAAGTCTTGAGATATTTCTCAACATGATTTTATATTCTTGAGAAATGTATGCTTTTTAAATGTGTTTAAAAGACATGTAAATGTATTTATACACCAATCTGCATCAGTGTATAAATGCTTGTACGAATGGGTGAATCTGGCTGTAATATAAAGTGCTTTGAGTGGTCAAAATGACTGGAAAAGCACAACACAAGTTCAGTCCATTTACTTTTTACTATCCTAAGGATGTAGGTAATGCATGGTTTTTCCTATGGCTTGAAAGCTGAGGCCACAGAGACGAGGTTTAGGCTAAATGCTGGTGTGTAGCCTTTTAGATCAGTGGCTCAAATCTCATGTGCCATGCTGCAAATCATCAACACATTCAGTGAGAGAACACATTGCTTTACAGCCAGAGTGTCAGTAGGCAAGCAAGATGGAGGCAGCATAGTTTGTGTTGGCAAGTGTGAAAGGACGGGGATCACTGCAAGGGGACATTATTGCCCGCAGGGTGGTCTCGATAGGAGAGGTGACCCATGCGGGACATTATGTCGCTGGAAAAGATGGCAAGGACTGGGCGCTATTATGTGCAACTAATTCTCCGGCTCCTCGCACAATGCACGATTCCGCCTCTGAGTGCTTAGATTGTTTGCGATTTACTATGACATGAGGATTCGTCTGCTTTGAGCGTGTCTTTACTCCTGCTGTCATCTTTCGTCTCAGCATTGTATGCCCAAACTGAACCAACCACACAAAAGCAAAGAGCTGACAGAGGTTTTTTCATATGGCCAACAGATTACATAATTTGATTCTCAGTGTGCTGTGTGCACATCCCTGCTCACACTAACTTGCTTGCAGATGGAAGAAAGTGCCACACATGCACACACCATACTCTCACTGTCTCTTTTCTGCTTACTCAAACATGCTTTAAGCCTGTGCAGACTTTGCACACACACACTTCCGCACAGACACTCACTCTCCGAGGACACCACCACCCCCCACTTCAGTCGGCAAGCTGGACCCTCAGTGCCCGGAGGCAGAGAGACCGAATGACGGAGAAAGAGATCAGTGGACCCACTAATGTGCGTGTGCTGTTTACACCCCAACTCCCAGTTCTCTCCTGGTCTTCATCTTTCTCCCCTTTCCCCCCAATCCTGAGCTGCCAACTCAGCAGTCTGTCACCTATACTGACAGACCTGCAAAATCACACACAAATACTCTTTCCATCTTTATGTGCTTCATTCACCATCTGACTGTGCAACCATGCATATTGCAGTCACCTGCAAAGTCAAGGGCACAAACCTGCTTTATTTATTTATTTTTTTTATAGGCAAGAAACTAAGACCTCCTTAATGACGTCTGAGCAGTCTCACCTTCTGGTTGCTGAATTATACATTTACATGAGTTGCAGGATTACATGCTGACGTTTTAAATGTCATCTGAAAGATGCATCAAGGCACAAGGACGTCAGTCCGGTCCTGAGGAAGAAGTACACACTCAGAAGTAGGCCTCTTAGTTTAGTCATCTGTGCATATGTGATGTGCCTGGTCAGTTTTCCTTCTGACCAAATGCTGATTACTCTTTTCTATGTAGTTGATTTGTTTCTGTGCATCACACTTTATTGTTTTGTATTTGGTTGTGTGTTTCTATCTTGTTTTGTTTTGGTTTTTTTGTTGTTTATATTTATTAATGTCTGGCCTCTTAATCCCAAGAAATCCACAAATCATGCATGCTATGAAATGGCTCTGTGGGATTAATACATTTTGAATATCAGCTTCTAGTTTGGGTCTACATAATAATAAAAACTATTGATCAAAAATGACTATTTTTCAATGGTGATCAAGACATAACATGCATAAATGCATGCACATCTCAGACAGACACCGAAAGTCACTAGTGCCAGCTTCTCAAGTGAAGCGATTGCTGGTTGGTTGGATGGATAGGTGTTTGATTGGGTGGGTGGACGACTGGCTGAATGGTTTGATGGATGGAGGGGTTGTTTGGCTGATTGAGTGTATGGAGGGATGGTTGGTTTATTGGACTGTAAGCCTGACTGACTGAAAATGAACGATCAAAATGATATTGCCATTTTTCACCATGTTCACTTTGTCTGAATACATAAAGTGCTTTATTTCTAGACTCAACAAGTAACCGTTAGATAATTGTGCTTTAAATATGGATCAAAGTAATGGTGATTATATTGCAATCAAGCAGGTCTTCTCAGATTAGAGAGGTGCAGGTTTTTCACCATCTTCAGCTCATTAACATGCAAATATCTTAGGTTATTTCTTTTAATGCAGTTCTTTATATCACAGCAGATTGACACTAAGCTTCATCAACCACAATGGAAAAACACCTGTGGTCTGTGCTTATAAGGCCTTCCTACTGCTTAAAAATTCAGTTTTGCCTCATTTTTACTCCCTTTTTTTACTTATTTTCACCTTCATTTCTGCTGATTAAAATAGTGAAGAATTGCAGTTTGGTTGGTGGATTATTGCCCTCTTTTTTTGGGCTAGTTCTTCTTGGGAATGTGTGAGGAAACACTTTTCCACTTGGTTTGACGAGGAGTTGTTGTAGCTGACTCTTTTATGCCTCCGATAAAATGAAATGTGTACAATTCCGGGAGGCTCTGACCCAAAACCGCAGAGCACCAGACCATTGGAACACGTTGATTATTTTTCGTTTTAATCCACCCTGCTTTTTTATTTTCTCCTGTGTGGTGGGATCATTGTTGGTTTATACCAAATTTCATTTGGAGCCTCTTTGAGTCACATTTGACTCTTAGGTACAAAAAAAGTTTTGGAGTCAGAGACTGCAAGGTCCTAAAACTACAATGACTCTGCCTCACATAAAAGTTTTCTATTTCTGCAATTTTTATATTTTTAAATTTAGTCTACTATGCACTATATCAATAACTTTTTTTTCTGTCTGTTTTCCCTTTTTGTCCTCAACTGCTTTCATTTTCCCCTTGTAAACCAAACAATTTCTACCCAAGTTTTGACTGTTTTCAGTTACTGGTGGAAATAAATTGCTATAAAAATGCTCACATCTCACAAAGTGAATTTATGTAATTGCTAAATGTTATATACTATGCTATCTTAAGTTTTTGTGATTTTCACCTCCATTTTTATCAGTGACTATAATCCATGGTCAGGGCCAAATATAAGCTAAATCATGCTGGAAGATCATTTGGTGACATAAAATAATGTTTTCTGATAGTCGAATGAATCGAACGCAGAAAATTCTGTAAAATGTTTTTTAGAACAGACAAGTTACGTGCCAAGTCAGTCGCTCTTTGACGCTTGACACCTATTTTAATTTTTTTTCCCCAGCTGCAACATAACCCAGATGTCTAAAGTATGAAATTACAAAGGGATGAAGTAACCATCACCCAGCAGTGACACTAACTTATTCTTGTAAAGCTTTTAATTGAGAATCGTACCCATCATCCTCTCAGTTTCTCCTTCCTGTTTTCCCCCCATGCAAATATGACATTTTCCCCTGATGTTGATTGGCATTTATGCATTCTTGCTCCATCAAGGAAATGCTAAAACATTTAATATGCACATTTTCATCCAGCTTCAGGGCTGCTCTCTTATAGTTCTAATTTAATCATGGATGAAGCAAGACAGAGTGTGATATCCACAATTCGGCTAAAAATAAGATGCAGGCAATTTATAGTCATTTACACACACTTTGACATTTTTTAAGGCCTGTGCTTGGAGCCACACTTAACTCTATTTAATGTGGGCTGTCACTGAAGCATTCCTCCCTTACATTTTACATGCCTTTACTTCCTTTCGTCCTCTCTTGGCTAATGAAATGGCAAATATTTGTTTCTTGAGGGCATCATTTAGGTGCTCTCCTTGGTGGTTAGGTTAGCGTTTGTTCTGCTTAATAAATAAAGGCTCTCTTCTTTTAGTTACAAAGCAATTAGAAAATGATGATGCATCACCTACCTGTTATTTAAGACGACAAGTATGTGTTGCCTTTGATATGTCTGATATGGGTAGAAAAGCTTTAAGGTTTAAGAATACAAACATCTTTATTTTCAACTTTCAACTGTGAATTACGTCAGTATTTGTACGGAGACCTGAAATGTAAAGAAAATAAACTGTTGTCGAGATGCTGGCCTTACAAGGATTTAGTTCTCATTTATTTTAAACGAGTAAAACTTTTTGTTGTTTTTGTTTAGTTTCATTAGCTTTGAACTTTAGAAGAAATGGAAAGTGATGACCCAGGATTGCAAACTGCAGAACTGAGAGTGCTTTAGCTGCTAGGAATATTTGTCAAAATAATGCAAAGCTAAAATGGATGAGATCAGTCTACTTTTAGCAGTGGAAGGAGAGAAGAAGTTTGGTGTATAGCTGAAGTGGGCACAAACGCCTCATCAGTTCTCTTTATTACCTGCGCATAGACACATTGTCAGGCTGTTTCTTGGTTGAGCAGCCAGTTCTTTTCCTAAATGAATTTGCTTATTCTTTCTCCTCTGTTCACCTTCCGACTGCGTCCCTTGTGCGTCGTCCTCTTCTGTTCAACCCCTCCACTGTTTCTTTCTTTTTATTATTCATTTGCTCCTGCTCCAGTACCTGCACACTATCAACCCTTGTTTTTCTCTTTCCCAATCTCATCTTTAATTCAGCCTCTTTGTCTGTTTGATTCCCTTATTCCCCCATCTGATTTTTACATTTTCACAATCTAAGCCCTGAATTAGGCATCCTATTTATTAATCTGCCTACCTTCACATGCGCTCTAATGCACTGCCACAAAGAGACTACATGACTGCATTTTGGTTTATTATCCGTTATTAGTTTTTAATCTGTTTCTTTCATAGGAATCAGTTGTTGCCAGGATGTTGAAGAACGGCATCTAAATGTGTGTGTGCCTGTCCTTTTTACTCCGAAAGAGAAAATGTTCTGAGTTCCTGTAAATGTCTGCAAGTTGATTTAAGGATTTCCCAGGTCAAATAGGTATGAGGAGAAAAAAACAAATGTATATTCCACAATAATTGGACTTTACATAATGAGATTTGTTGAGTATGAGTGACGTTCATTTCGGAGGTATGTGATCTGGACGTTAGGTCGCATTTGAATCGGATACGTATCGGATATGGGTCGCATTCGAAAAGAATCTGACCTGTGCTGTTCAGGCTGTAATGACAAGATCGGATACAGGTTGCATTACATCAAAAAAATTCGGAATTGGGTCACTTCAGGCTCCAGTGTGAACGCAGCCCAAATGTCCATTCATCCATTTATCTATCCATTCATCTAGCCATCCTTTCTTTCATATGTTTCTCCTTCCATCTTTTTAAAGTATTGAAGCTTAATGCTTTTCCCCTCATGCTGTACATTACCATTTATACTGTTCAATTCAAAAAGACTTTTCTAATCCCAAACGGAAATTAAATATTATTTGTAAAATGTAAAGTTTTGTGGAAAAAAATCAAGTGTTTGGTTCTGTTCTTACTTGAGTCTCAGTGGAAGATAACGTTTTATTTATTTATTTAAAACTCTGATATTCAGAGAATAGGTCGGTGTGAATGAGGTGAACGATTTTTAGCACATTTGCATAAAAAATAATTACATCCCTAAAGACGTTTTCAGTTTTTAACCTCAATCTCTGAATTCACTAAGGGCAAATCTGCTTTAACAGGCTGTTTTTATATAATCTAAATTGAAACAAGAGGCTTATAAAATCATGTATGTTGGTTACATTTTCCATGTGCGCAATCTAGAGAGCATCTTGCCTAATTCGTTTTTCCACATTAGTCTACAGAAAAGATGACTGAAGTGCGGTGGTTGGAGTGTCCTCAAAAGGACTTTGAAGTTACCTGGGAAAAACATGTCTCAATGTTGGAGCGATCTTAGTGAGTTCTTAAGAGTTCCCGTCTAATTTAGGTCAGACTGTGTTCAGCTCGATGCTTTCTTGCCTGCAGAAAACACTTTACATCTAGAGAATGGGACTACTCTGTTAGTTTTGGGTGTGTGTTTTTTGTGCATTTTAGAGCCGCTGTCTTTTTCTTTCCCTCTCCCTTGCCTTGGGGAGAGACAGTTATGTAATCAGAATCTCATCATCCTTGCACTTCAGATCCCACTGTTGTGCTAGGCTCTTTTCATACCTTTTCTGCTGTTCCAGCTGTGCGTGTGTGTGTGTGTGTGTGTGTGTATGTGTATATATATATATATAGTGTGTGTGTATGTATTTGTTTACTACTTGCTCCTCCTTATTTTATCTTTTTTTTTTATCTCCTTTTAGTTTGGGTTTTCCAGGGAATTTTACATAATTTCACCGTAGAGGTTTAGAAAGCATCACCCTTTCAGTTCAAACAGAATGCTGGACTTGAGTACACAGCTTCTCTTGAGCTCTATATATATATATATATATATATATATATATATATATATACAGTATTTTTTTTTTTCTTGTTTTAATTAGAACATATGTTGAAGCACATAATTCTCCAATGTGGACTGGGGTTGTTGATCTGCTAGTGAACTTTGCCGACATACTATGATGGGATCCAAAAAAGCGCCACTCAGTTTTATCAGATATACTTATCTGCATATGTATGTTTCTCATTTTCTAAAGTCAAAATGAGTCTCTCACTCCCATAAACTTAATTTTGGCTATCTGCCGGTGTGTAAAAAGAATGTAACCTTTAAAGACATTTCAAAGAGAGAATTGTGATTATCTCACCTTTTTTTTTTATCCCTTGAAAAAGAAACCTTGTACAAGAGAAACGTCAGGCATTTGAATCATAATACAAAACACGACATGTGGGAAGTGATTCAGACTTGAACTACGTCAGATTTTCTCTTTAGCGCTGTGTCCTTCTCCTTTCTTTATTTTCATACTTCTTGCTCTGCTTTTTTTCTCTCTATGCTCCTCAGCGCTGCCATATTAACCCCTCTGTCAGTCTGCGAGTCAGCGCCGCCGCCACTGCCTCGCTCCCACCAGCAGCCATCAGAAATCATCTGCAGAGAAAAGCCCAAGAAACAACAATGCCACCCTGTAAAAGAAAAAAAAAAGCTGTCGCCATGGCAACTGTTGGCAACACATGTAGCCTTTTTAATTACTAAGCTGATTAATTGCTTTTTAATTGCATACTTAGACAAAATAAACTTCTGTCCCCATTCCCTTCTTTGTTGCTTAAACTCTTCAGTAATTTCCAGTGATCAGCTGGAGAGTGTCCTCTCAATGACAATAATCCTGTTGAGCTGAAAGGCATTTTATAGACTAGAGTGACACAAAAGCAGCAAAGAGTAGCATAGGAACACATGGGCTTCAAATTGCTGCCCCCTCTTAACTCTGCATGCTGCCAAGGCAGGTGGGCACATTTCTGGGGAGCCCAACTTCACCTATACGTCTTCAAGGTTATAAGAAGGACCCTTACTGACAAAATATGAAAAGATGACATTTTTAAAAGCAATGTTATCTGTTTTGATTACATTACTTGCTACTGTGAAATGAAATAAATAAAAATTGTTACCTTGGAGACATGTTCACTTGATAAGAACTTGAGTATTATAGAATCCAATCCGGTTGTCCGGAATGTATTCTGCATTTGTATTCTGAGTTTCCATTCAACGTGAAAATTGTCCGTCACCTGACAATTTCTTGGTGCATCTCTAACAAGTAATCATTTCTTTATGATTTTTATTATTATCATTCATCACTTAGTGCCCAGAAGAAATGACAGTGAGACTAAAGATGCTGCTGCTTGCTTGATCACCCAAATACCTGAAAATCAGTGAGGCCAAACAGTTTGTGTAATCATAGTAAACAAAGCCAAATCAATCCGTTTGTCTCGGTTTCCTCCCACTTTCTTTCAGTAGCAACTCATTTTGTCGTCAAAGTTATGGTGACAGTTAGTACATTAGGAGACCTTTCCTGCTCCTGATGTATTTTACTTGTCACCCGTCTTGCCCTCCCTCCCCCCATCGATTCTCATCATTTGTCTAATTCTTTTGAAGAATGAAAAACTCAACCGTGTTCCGCCGTGCTTTGGAGTGGTGAACTTTAATTGCGTGCCTATTCCCCGCTGTTGTTTTATTAGTATTTTTTTATTTTATTGCTGTGATCTCTCTCTGCTTGATCATGTTCTAATGGCCGCGGACAGACAGTCACCGCTCCGGTTAGAAAAACAGGCCATTTGATGTAAGGCTCCATATGCCGAAGCGACTGCCTCTGGGGAAGATGTGTGTGTGTGCATGTGCGTGCGTGCGTGCGTGTGTGTGTGTGGTGGTTCTGGTGTGTGTCTCATTTGCATACGCCGCTCCGATCCTCTCAGCCGTCTGGTCTCCTATGCCAGCGGAGGAGGGTGGCACCTTTAAGCACGTTAGCACAGGTACAGGTTATTTTTGTGCATCGCTTTGATTATACACCCATTTGCTCTGTTTCTATGGCAACCTTATGCTCCCTCTCGGTTCTCATGTTCACAGCACCCATCTTTGACAGGTGCAAGTTAGAGTTTAATGCTAATTGCATTTTGTCTGCATGACGACAAGCCCGTTCCTCCTCCAGCTGATGCAGTCGTGTTCAGGAGGATCAATTTGTGTCGATTTAAAAAGAAAAAAACCTTGCAAGTGCCCGGCATGATAGCCTCAGGTTGCATTCAAGCCCTTTGCCGTCTCGTACGTGTCTGCTTGCCTGTATGCGAGTTTTGGCAGCGTAAGTGGGGGTCACATTAGGCGTGTGAGCCGGGGTTGAGTAGCCTCGCTGCCTGCCTGCTGCCTCTTTGATGGGAGAACATCTGTTGGCTGTGATACGAAGCTGGGGAGGATCTCTTTCTCTCTCCTTCTTCTTCGCTCCTTTGCTTGCTCCGTGGTCTCTGTTACGAATTCCCCAGCTGCTTCACTCTCCCCATCTTCTGGGGGAAAAAGAAAAAAATAAAAACAGCCTGCCCGCCCCCCACCACCTGTTCAGTTTTAATACATAATTTATCTGCTAAAGTAACCACATCTGAGAGACTCAACCCTCTGTCCATTTTCAGTTTTCTGTCAGCTTTCTGTCTGTTTAATTCAGCCTTTTGGCTGAATTAAAGTTTTTAATTTACAGCCTTCAACCTGCAGAAATGTGCACCATCAGGGAAGCAAAAGTTAAAATAAAATAAAATAATTATTACACTAATTTACCAGGAGCAAAAATCATCTCTAAATTTGCCCGATCTGTCAACTTGTTTTACTAAGTTTAACATTCATCCAAGAACTGCAGCTGCAGATGAAAGGAGTGCACCATCTTTAAGACGGAGCACAACCTGAAACTGTCAGCACTCATTACATGTTTGATTACATTTTAAATCAGAAGCCACTATTTTATATCTGAGTTGCGCAGTTTTTCAACAGGCTGAATTGAATGGATGCATGCCTCTGAACAGGTAAACTATCTGGCAGCAGTCAGATAGACCATAATCCTTTTGGACCTGATTGTTACGCAATTGCGTCCCTTGCAAATGTATTGATTTTTCTGTGCTACAGCCACAAACTAAAGTGCAATTATTTTGTATTTAAATGTGTGACTGAGCATTATATTGGCCAGCACATTATACCTGGTGTTGAAATAATTTTTTTACTAGTTTGTATATGTAATACTTTTTTTTTTTTTTTTTTTTGCTTTTGCCTTTCGTAATTTCTTGATTTATTCTTGCTTCCTTATTGTGGCTGACATGGGGGAAAAAAAAGAGTTTCTCCAAACATATTTTACTGCTGCTGTGTGATTTCAGCTTTTACTGTTTTGAAATAAGCCTGTCTGCAGCTTGACATGTTTTGTTACCAAGTCTTGTTATGTGGCCTTGCAGACCAATAACGAGTCGTATTGTGTTATCTCAGTTTGAGAGGAACTATGTTGCTACTAAGTAGAGTCTGTACCCAAACCAGTTTCCCAAGGTCACACCTTGTTGTTTGTGATCTTTTTAATGTATGTATGGTTAATTATCCTATAATTGGATAGATTAAGACCAAAACCTTGAACAGCAGACAAATCGTCTTTCCAAAGTCTCCCCTTCCTTAAATGCTTCATCCTTTTGCTGAAGCTGCTTTATCTGAGCCGTTAATATGCGACATCACTAACCTCTTTGAGCCCCAGAGACGGGCGTTTCATGGTCCCAGAGGTAATGGGTTCATGTCTTTTCACTTTAATGGAACAGAGCAACTTGGCCATCCCACCACCTGTCACTCAACTCTAATGTCCAGCCAAGATTGATGAGGCATGTTCTCACAGGAAAGGTGTTCTGTTTGAAGCAGACATGGATGCTGCAGTGACCTAGTGTTTTGCAACAAGATACAACCCAATCATTGTAAAACGGGCAGTAAATCAAAGTGATAGGCCATGGTAACGCTCCTTTCAAACAGTGAAGCTGGGTTTTACCTTTGTGCGCTTCAAAGACTTACCTGAAATCAGCCTCTCATTGTATTAGTCACTGGTGGTGAGTCATATTGGTTTGCATTGCTGTTGTTAGAGAATAAAATGTATGAAGCATTTATGACTCCTTCAGTGTGCATCATTATTGAAATGACCTCATGGAAAGTATTTACTTTGTTTTAAAAGAAATGCCTTCTATTAAAATTACATTATATTTATTTATAAATCTTCTACATATATTCCTTTTTCTCCTAAGGTACGTAGCATTTTTTTCCTGGCGTCGGGCTTCAATTTGAATAAAACACTTTAATTTCAATATCCTGACTTGTCAGTTGTTTGGGCCTTATGGTGTGTGTAACCTTATCGATGATGAGTGTTTATTCTGTAGAAACAGTTGAACAGTCTGCATTGTAATTACCATGGTTGTGATGAGGCAAAGGATCTGACTGAAGCAGCTGTCTGTCTTGTTGATCATTCCTCGCTTCTAATTGTTTAGTCGATACAGACAACATCGTTAAGCAACAGGAAATCCGGGGTCGCACACCTTTCTGCTTCACAAACCTGGAGCACTCATTAACATGACACCAGTGCTGTTTTTTTTAAAGGAGCTCTTAGCATGCCAATCAAATCCTCCCCTTGGCCGAATAACAAATATATCTTTGTTTTAATGTTATATCAATGAGATGTGGCAGGAACAATGTTTTTATCTAAAATCTTAGAAAAATGTTCATCTATCGATAATCTTTTCTGTAGTTTGAAGAAACCCACTGTGTTCCGACAGCAGAGCCTTCCCCACCTCAACCCCTAACTCCTGCGTGTGAAAAGTGAATCATTCTCTCTTGAACAGATTCATCAGGGACATAATGGGGCTAAATTGATTAACAAAGGGCACTTTTATGACTAACACCGCCCTATTGATTTCAATTGTCCTCCACAGCTGATTATGTGATGAATTAATAACAGAGTTACATAACAGACATGCAAGGAGATGCACCTTGGGTGTGTTGCCCAATCTTTTAGTTGGTTCAGAGGTCCTTAATCTTTTTTTCTGCTATGCACAAGTGGGTCATTTATTGTGATAGAGTTACTTCCTCTGCTGATGTGTGTTGAAATCAGATGACTCATCTGGGGCTCATCTGTTGAAATCAGATGACTCATCTGCCGTCACTGCATTACTTTTGTTGGCACTTACGAAAGGAAAACTAAGTCTCCAATGAGTTCTTTGTATTATCAAAGAATAATAATCAGTGTTTACCTTAATATAAAAACAGAGTTGACGCCCCTTTTGCGGTTTGTAAAAGATTAAACGCCAGGAAGTCTGTGGTTTTATTCTGCAACTGTGAGATGTGGAATTTGATTTCAGTAAAAATAGAAACTGGCCTTCCTGTAAATTTGAAAGCATGGTGTGCCTACAAATGATTCATAGATATTCCTCAGGTGATAAAATAAGCAATGACAGGGGTAGACCCAAAAGATTTTCAACCCTAAGCATCTAGGGAAAATAGCAGAAAAACATTTCTCCATGCTTTATAATCTATTTCTTGATTCTCCAACACTATTTATGGCATTTGTGGTCATTTAAAGTGTAACTTCTTGAGAAATTTCTGCTTTAATTTTAATAAAGTATAGTTTCCATACACAAAAATTGGATGGAAAATAAACCCTTCAAATGGGCAAATATGATTCTAGATAAGGAGGTAATTTCCAAATTTAAAAAATTGTAGCCAGCCAGAGGCACAAAAATTTTTTTACCAACCCATAACAAACTGCTCTAGACACCTTTTTTTTAAATGATTATGATTTATAATATTTGTCTCCCTTAAAAGGGATTGATTTAAATTAGAGCAGATCTCATGTTGCATAGTAACCATATACAACACAACACTTCAGTTGGATCTATATTGACAGCTTCTGTCATACATGCTTCATGTAAAACCTCACACTCATTACCATTTTGACTAAGTTTTCATTCTCACCCCTTCCTCTGCCATAATGTGAGTACAGTTATCCAACTATGTGGATATTAATCTACTTGTGTTCAAATGTGTGTATCTGTTCCGCTACGCCCATACCTCGGTCTTGAGGGACACTTTGTTCATTTCAAGCCATAAATATTTCAATAAATTGAGCCCAAGCCAGTTGGCAGACCTCTCAACTACCTGAAGAAGAGCTTTTCCTTGCTGTTGAAGAGCCACACTTCAGCCAGTAGAGTATCTCATCCACCAGGCTGACAAAGTAAAGCTCTGTAAAACTGCTCAACTGCAGGTATATTTAACTTTACGGCCATGCAAATTGGTATGCAATCTTTAAATCTTCAACTTAGTTCCAGTGCTGGCAATTGAATCCTAACTGTGGATTTTCTGCTTGTGACGTGTAGTTAAGATTTATTCAGAGCAGCCACAGAAAGATTTCTGATTGGGCAAAAAAGGAATAGATATTAATGTGAGGGGATGGGGAAACATTTCGCTTAAAAAAACAAAACATTAACCGCAGTTGAGATGCAGTGAGAGATCCACATAAAATTCTGAAGCCAGGATCCAATAACTCCATCCTTCAGGATGAAAACTTGCTCCCCCCTCACAGCCAGAGTGTTTGGAGTGCAGAAGATGGAATGGCTTCCCTTGTTTTTATTCCTTATTGCTTTGAGAGGGTGCAATCATCCAAGCATTTCCAAACAAGAGTGATTACCAAGTTTTGAGGGCATTAGCCACAAGTTTTGCTGTGTTGCTCATTACATGGACTTGTAATCCTTGCAAGTCTTTTCCTGCAGGGTTTTTACACATTCTGGAAAACTATGGAAAAGTATTTTCCAAGTCTGAATTTATACCTCCGAACTGCTTTCCTTCTGTGTTCTTGCAGCCATCCCTGGGTCATTACATCTTTCATTCCCTGTTCTTGGTAATTTGTCACTCTCTTTCTGTTCTTGCTTCCTTCTATGTCCATCTCTGTTCTTCCTTCCCTCCTTTTGTTCTTACTGTCTTTTCTCATTACCTTCCTAACTTCAAACCATTCTTTTATCCTTCCTTTCTTCCTTTTGTCATTTCTCTTTCCCACCTCCCTGTTGCTCATTTGCCTTATTTTTTTCTGTGTTTTCTTCCCTCCTTTCTCTTTTCTATTGTTCCTTCATCTTGTGCTTTCTTTCCTTCATTTCATCCCTCTTTATAGAAACACCGGTCATAAATTCATCGTTGGTAGCACACAAGAGGGGCTGGAGAGAACAAACAGAACGAAACACATTTGCCGAAGGGGAGACACAAAAGCCAAGAAACAAAGTCATAATTTCAAGTTGGCAACATCCAAACTCCATCAAACATGCTTGAACACTTTCATCTTTTATTATGCGATTCTGATTGCCATCATTGAGCATATAAGCAACCTTCTCCCCCATCATCACATTACCCTCCCAGATTAACTTGTCACTCTCTCGGGTGTAAATGTGTTCTTCATTCTACAGTTACCATGAAGGTCATCCTGGTCTCCATCATTAGGACTTGTTCTCCCTTCAACTCCAGCTTAATTGCTTGTTGGTTAGACCCATTTAGGTGCATTTCTTCCCCCTTCTCTCACATCACGTCTGGCAGGTTGGTGGCTCTCGTCTGCGGCTGTAGTTGCCCGTCGCATACCTGCATTCAAGTGGAACAAACAGGACGGTTGGCTGCTCACAGAAGGTCATCAGCCCTGGGCGCCGCGAGTGCATGAGTTTGCGTTTTTTTTTGTTTTTTTTTAAAACGACTTGGACTATAGCGTCTCTAATGGTGCATTCAAGCAGGATGCAAAACAAATTTTTATCCTTTTGTAATCATTCTAATCACCAGCGTTTTGGCAGCGTTAGACACAATTAATTAATTGAATGCACAGTGCTTTATGCTCTTTCATAAAGGCGCAACAAAGAAAGCAGCAGCAGCTGTCGTGTGTTTGTCTTTCTCTCCCCACAAATGTTTTACTGCAGACAGAAGAATGCAAACTGGTGAAACTGTTCAGGACACCTGGGAGCCGGAAAGAAAGTTTGTTTTTGTTTATAGGCTGTCGTCCAATGGGTAATACTTTAAAAGGAGCTTTTTGTCTTCCATTCTTCGGAAAGAAATTTAAAAACAAAACCAGTAAAAATTAGTTTTGTCAACCTTTTTTTTTTTTTTTTTTTTTTTTTTATAAACTAATAATTTCTCGCCCCCTTGAGACTGACACACCCTTGCGATCGGACATCATGTCCTACCCGGATTTCCAACACTTGCTACCGCGGTAAAAGTGTTGCAGTGATGGCCACCAGGCTAATGAATGGTGACACTTAATCTTTGTCATCCCTAATTGGTGCTGCAGGTTTGATTAAAAGCCGAGTCATGTCAGCTCCCTCAGAATGTGGGAAGCATGTTTATTACGGGACGCGGTGGATTCCAGGGTTGTCGCTTGTAATGTGTGCATTCGGCCGCATATGTTTGCTATGCTAATATTGCACACACCTGCCTGGTGCTGAGGCAAAAATCCTGCTTGATCTTGGGCTTTGTGAAGCGTGGCTGCGTTTTTGCTCTTCATTAACCTTGCTTGCCCTCAATTCCTGAAATTTCAGCTTGTTTATTTTCTGTCAACCTTCTTTTCTCCTTTTTTTATTTCTGCTTCTTTTTTTCATTTTTAAGCATTTTTTTCCCCAGATTAACTCAGGTTCTCTTTTATAAATTTCCTCATTCTGACATTGAAGGTTGAGAGAGAGCTGTCTATTTAGGGTTAAAATCTGTTTTTCCTACAAATCCTGCTCAATTATCTGAATATAAACTCAAATTAGCGGTCAGATACAGCAGCAAATTAAGAAAAATAAATGTAGTTCTTGGCAAATAAGGAAAAAGAACACAGACAGCAAATCAAATGACCAACCAGATATTACTGAGCTTTTTTTTTTTTTTTTTTTTCCATCTGACCTTTTTAAAATAAAATCCTTCCTAAATTGATGATAAACAGCATCGAGTTCTGCTGCTGCAGCCCCACAGAAAGTTTAAGCCCAAAAGCGCCACTGTACTTCTCGACTTTAGAACTTCCTGCTTTGGTGCACCTCATCTTCCAAAGATTCCTCCACGGGGAGTTTATTAGTTTCCTTTCATCCTCACCATCTTGTGCTTGAATACGTGCTTAACACCATTGCTCTATTGAAGTTGTACACAAACACGTAACATTCTGTGTTAATAACCACCCACTCAGTGCACTGCATCCCTTGCACTCTGCGAACACACTCACGCACACACCTACTGATGTCCACGCAGTTTGATTTGTGGCCCAAGGCAAAGCTGTTCTCCCTAATGAGCCGCCTGCCCTCTGTTTTTCCAAGGGAGGTGAGGGAGAACTAACCTTGATGCAGCATAGAAGGGATCCAACCTGCTTACACACACAAACTTGAACTGCTGTGCTTGTGAAAGAAACTCTGTGGCTGTATCTTTTATCCGGCTTGTGACATTATCCCCAAGTTGATGATGTTGAAGTTAACCTCATCATATGTCTAGATGTACCATGTCTGCCTGGAATCAAGGGAGATATTTATTCATACTTGCATCACAAAGCATTTTCAGGTTTATTGAAACTGCATGATCTGTAAGTCAAATTTTGGAATAATTGAGCTGTAACTTTTTTTTTCTCTGTGTTCTTAGATCTGGGCCAACTACGAGGAGAAGCCCGTGGAGGAGGTTGTGCATGTCTCTGAGGAGAAGGAACGTGTGGCCAACTACAGACCCGTATATGTGACTGAAATCACAGACATCCTGCACTTCTACGCCCAGGATGTGGAGACGGGTACAGACACTTTTTCGGTTTTAATATGTTCAATGTGCATTTCCACATCATGTTGCAGTGCAACCACAAACTTTGCTTGCTGTTAGATCTGAAATAAGTCAAAATAAGTAGTGGATAAGGAAAGGAAAATACTAGTCAAAGTAAAGACTAATATAATATTTAAGTTTTTTTCTTTCTAATAAATAATATTTCTTACTTCTCTTCAGTTTCTCATTTATTCACTACTTTGACTTATCATATAATCCTAATAAACTACATTAAATTTTCTGGTTGTAACAAGACAAAATGTGAAAAGTTAGAAATACTTTTGAGAATAACTGTACTGTTACATTGTGGCTCAAAAATTATAAAATAGAGTAAGCACCAGGAGGCTGACTGATTTTAATTATGTAAAATATTCATTTGTACGTTTTAGCTTATCTTCATACTGCAGTGGCTGCAATCAGCGTCTCTGTAGGAAAGTGAAGACCAGGGTTCTTTAACTTCCTGCTCTGTTTTTTTACCTCCACACTCATTTCATTAATGAGAATTAATTCTGTCGCAAAGATGTTGACTGCATCTCTTGCCTCCAACATTTTTCTCACTAGTGGAGACCCAATAACTGAACCTCCCTCTTGTTTCTACTAATAAATGGTTGTAGTAATGAAGAGCGATGGCTGCAGGCGCTAACAATTGGGGTCCAACTTGATTCCAAGCATTTAATCTTCCAGAAGTTGTTCAACTCAATGAGCACTTGAAAATCTACTTGGTGCAAAAATCACTTAATTTTCCACCAGGGTATTTGACCCGTCATCTTCGTTGGAACTGATATCATGTGCAGAAATAGAAAAGGTGTTGTCACTCTTTTTCTGAATGAGTCACTGCAGTAAATGTCAAATTTTATTCTATTTGGAAAAAAGAAAATTCCGAACTATTCAGATTTTGGAATTTAAAACATGGCATAAAACTCTTAAGTTGTGTCTCGGAGTATACCGCCTCACGTTTTGAGCTCTGGGAAGTGACAATGATTACATCATGATGTGTCTGCTTGCTTTTAGTAGCTTGAAAATGAAAACCACAGAAGAAATAACGAAAACTGGTTTTCTTTCACATTAATTGCCAATTTGTTGTGCATGCGTTCATGCTGCTTTGAATGCCTAAAACTTTGATCAAGAGTATCTAAAGGCAGGCCAAGCTTATGTTTTGGTACAGTTAGAATTTTTTTTTTTTCTGAGTGTTCCAAGAGTCGTTAAATAACAGCATAATTATCCTTGCAGGCAATACCAGAAGCATTTAGAGAGTTTGCTATAGCAAAAAAGGACTAATTAGCTTCTTTTGATTCAAAATGTGTCCATTCTAAGTTAGTTTGTGCTCAGTTTCACATGTAATAAGAAGATTCAATAAAAACTACTTTCAGCATATTGATTGATTTATTTATTTATTTTTCCCCCAGAATGGAACAGATCTGAACTGTTCATAGAAATTGTCTCCATCTGCCAGGTCATGGGAGCTGCCCAGAATTCCGAGGCCTTCCTCTCACTCCTGCCCCCTCATCTGTCTCCACTAGCTGTAGGCGTTCAAAGGCCATGAAATCAAAATTGTCCATCTTTTTTTTTTTCATAATTAATAAATTTACCTTCAATTAACAAGATTTTAACTCAAAAGCATATAACTCACGGCAAGCATAAACTTTCAGTTTGCAGCTCTCTCTATGTTTCATCTCTATGCCCTCAAATCTCCAGGTTCCTTGAAATATGTGGAAATATAACGTTATTCCTTCTCTTGCCGTGAGCTATAAATTCAAATCAAAACCGTAGCGCCGCCTCCGGCTACAGTGCTGCTGCCTCAGTCAGTCGGGATTGATGCTCTGATTTTTGTCTGGGCTTTTATGGTTCAGAATCACGTTACAGCGAAGGGCCAGAAATTTGACTTTACATGTCCAAACCTGAACTTTGGCTTAATGGCACTAGCAGCCCTTGTGGCCTGTAGAAGAAATAAATGCTGAGTAGTTCATCATCTTGTTTTTCAAGTTCTCTATTTTGGACATTAAGGAAGAGCAGGAAACGGAGTGTATACAACTTTTCCCGCCATGTAAAATTGTACACAAACAGCATTTTTTTCATATTGCTGCTCTCAGTGTATTTTGACAGGAGAGCTATGAGTTATTCAATCTTTTCTCATAAAAAGCCTTTATTTTAGATGATCCAGCAGTGCTGGCGGCTTCTTGTATATATATATTTTTTTCATTTAATTGGCTTGTGTTCTTCCAACAAGCAGCTGATTGGGTGGTTTCATAAAACGAAAACAAAAAAATGTTCTCAGCAGGGGAGTAAAACCAGACCGGTCCTCGTTCCCTCTGCTTCCCTCTCCTGTTGGGTTGCTTGGCCCCCTTCCTGCACTTTCTCCACCTCCTCTCCTGCCTCACAGTTACTTTCATTTCTGCAGGTGCTCACTCAGAGCCGCATTAAGTCATCTGGGCTTCTTGAGTTGAACATCAAAGTGTTAGAGGCTGTAAAATCACATGAGCTGAGTGCTTTAAAATATCATTATATGCCCCCACCCTCACCGCACAACATTTCTTAGTGAGCAAGTTTACACACACAGATCCAGTGTGAAGCAGAGTACTTTAGTGTTTTTACAGCAGATGACAATAGGCCATCTTAAAAAGAAATACACAAGAGACTTCCTCATGCGCGCCCATGTTAATGATCTGAGCCATTTCGAATGGCTTCATTTGACTCTGTTAAGTGAAACTCCAACCATGTGTAAAATATTTTGGTTATATCATATTAACCAGCAGCCAGTCATTCATACGTTTATTTTTGCAACTGTTTTTGGAAGATAATTAATTAGTACATTAATGCAATGATATCCTAAAGACTTTGATTCAAATTTTACCTGATTTTTATATCCACCCTTTATTTTCTTCCAGTCTCCTTCAGTTTGATTCCTATAAATTTCACAACCTTTTATGAAAAAGTGTTTATTTATATATACACTTTTTAGCATAACTAAGCTAAAGATGCTCTGTATTGAAATTTTTTCCTTAAGAATTTAGCTTGTTTATGTTTCCATTAACTGTGGTTGTGATAGATCTGACAAATCCTAAATCCTGATCAAACCAAATTAACTGAGGGACCCACTGCTGTTCGATTATTATACTCCCAAAAGCCTGTTTTTTTTTTTTTTTTTAAGAATATATAGTTATTGCTTTGTTATAGAAAAATGCCATGAGTTGTTGTATTGTGAAAGCAGTTACACAATGTGCAATTTCAGGCACGGCTGGTGGCTAAAAGCTCCTTTTGGTACCCGATTGTTAAGTATGTGTAAAAAAAAAAAAAAAAAAAAAACACTGAAAGTACAGAATAGGAAATTCACCACTTTGTTTGATTTCAATTTTTGTTAATGTTTGACCTGCCTGCTCTGATGTTTAGCCACTTTGGATATATTTATCAATTTCATCATTCAAGAGTTTATAAGAACATCATTAAAAATCTCATTTTCAATTATTTGTGTTATCAATGGTTAATTATTTTCAGAGCTGAATAGTGCTACTGTATACTTAGGCCATTTTTAGCATCTTATATTAGCATGTTTAGCATTAATAAAACAGTGTTCCCTGTGTCTATTTCGCAGAAATTGTAGATCCCTATTGTGAAAAGATGCTAGCCTTTCCAAATCACATTCTGTGACTGCGGGTGAAAGTTCAAAATAATTGAACAGAGTTATTAAACTTCACTTCATTTGGCCTTCTCGTTACCTGTTGAAAGACAGGGTAAACCTTTCTCTTAAGCTACAGTGTTTGTTTATTTTTTTTGTTTTTTCAATTTTGCCAAAAGAACACATTTAGAAAACAGTGATAAACAGGCATCACAGAACTATCAAGAGTATGGCAGAAAGAGGTCAAATCTTCCTGGAATCAGACTGGTGCAAAGAAAAATTATGTATTTGTTAGAATTAGAATATATTTCTCACTGGAAGAGAATGCAAAAAATTGAATTGAGAATCATTCAGAAGAGCAAGGAAGTGTAAACAAAAGGGAACAACAAGTTCCTTAAAATTTATAGATACATATGAGGTTTCACAGTGCACAAGTAAAAATGAGTAACAGGAAAAAAAGCTAAAGAAACATCAATTTCAGTTGGTCGTACATTTGTTTAAGTAGAACAGAGAAGATGAGGAAGGAGAAAAAGGAACATCGCCATTAATATTTAGAGCCAGTTTCCAAACCATTAACCCTGAGGGAGTTGTGTCTATGTAATAAAGTTGGGTGTATTTATTTATTTATTGTGGTCTGTAGAGATGAGTGGCTGTTGAAAAGCCTTCACAGCTTTCTAGATGTTAAAGTTCATGCATCGGTCTCTAAAGTAGTTTCTTTTTCTGAGCTATTAAAATGCAGTCAGAAATGCAGCTTGCAGCGCCATTTTCCCTCAGAGGTCCTTATCTACGACAGGTTTGACCCTTTTCCCCATTTTAATCATTTGCATTTAATTACCGTTTCCCTGTCCCGATTTCACATGTGAATATATTTATACTTGGTTGATAACTGATTACTTCTACATTAGGAATACATTTTCCCAGAAGATTTAGAAAATTGAACTGTAATCCTGTTTATTTTAGGATTTCATCTTATTAAGCAGTCATTTATCATTTTCTAACCCCCTCTACCTCACTTCAACTCCTCAGCCCTCCCCTTTACTTCAGTGGTGCTGTTTCTGATCCCCCTGTTTTCCTTCTGTGTGCCGTTTCCTCTCTGGAGGCTATATGTAATTACTGTCAGAAGGGAGCCGGCACAGATCTGTGAAACCTTGTACACTCTGAGACAAAAGGCCACTCCAGACACATGAAGGGAGACGACTCTGAACTATGTAGAGCTGGTAGTATATTACTCTGGTGGAAGCAGGCTTGGTAAAAAAATTTAAAAAAAAAACAATCCAAATGCAGGATTGGTGTCTTTCTGGGCAGAATCCAGAATTGCAGTAGCTAGAGTATTGCTTGTTTATACTCTTCAGGGATGTCGTATTAAGTCCTTGTTTCCTATGGGATACAGACTATACACTTATTTCACTGCAGAGACTCTGCTCTGTTTGATGAAGCAATGGGTCAAGGAGGTAAAGCCAAATGTCCCTCACTTCGGTGACACTGCTGGGGTAATTCTTGGGGATCTCAAGGCTTTCTCAGATGAGAAGGGATATGGAATCTGTCTGGTGAGATCAAGGTTCACTCTGGGGTGTCTTTCAGTGGGATGTATCCTGAAAACTTTCAAGCATTCTAGAAACTTTCAGATCAAATTGATCAGATATGTGGTCATAATCCAAATTTCAGTAGTATAGGACATAGTTTTCCTAGCCAAATTGGAAGCTTCTGGTCCTTAAAACCGCCACATGCAAACAAAAGATGCTTTAACTCCTCTGCTTGAAGCAGAGACATATTGTTGACCCACAGGAAGCAGTGCGGTTAACAAAAGTAGCCTCAGACTTGGAAGAGGGGACCTTTCATCCTGGTCACTTTGGACTGAGCCGTGACTTCCTTTCATTTTCTAAGCAAGGAAGATGCTCCTTCCTTATGCTTCTAACACATCTTGTGATATTTCTTTTATCCAGCAGTACTTCAACATAATGAAGATCCATTGTCTGTGTTAACTGTGCAGTAATTACTATATTAGTGGATTAATGTTGGGTGGAAAATTAATTTCGTCAGACTCAAAATGGACCAAAGTTTTCTGACTTTCCACCGTGCCACTTTTACAATTTATCCTTAATCTTTCAGAGTGACTGGATGTATGGAGTGTACATTAACATCTCCCACCTGTTTCTGCACACTTCTGCTCATCTGGCTGCAAAAGGACTATTTTTTTTTTTTTGGCTTTTAAAAAAGGCACATTTATCTTAGAAAATGTTTCAAATTAAATGACGAGGAGCACCACCCATCACTCTTAGGACAGTGCAGTTTTAAATATTGTTTTACCAACCAGTTTATTCAATCTTAAGTGGTTATATAAATAGTCCAAACTAAGAGTGATTGCAAGCTCAACAGCAAAATATTAGACACCACACTTTTCTGTCAATCTGTTTTTCAGGAGTTAATTAGGACCTTATTTCAATTTTCATGCCTGGCTTATGATCGAAATAAGTGCTAAAGTTGAGGTGACTAAAACCGGCCTGTTGAGACTGGCTCCTAAAATAGTCTCTGTCCAGCAGAGTTGAGACTCGGTAATATATCATTAAAAGTATAAGCTCTTTGAGTGACAGGTGAGTGCTGACATGCGGTGTCCTTTCAAAGGCATCACTACACATCACTTCTTGATTCAGAGCTTCAGTGGGGTTACAGCCAAATTTTGAGCTTGGGTTTCCAGAAGACCATGCTATTATTAATTTGTGATATGTGGTGCCGACTCAGCACCAATATACTTTTTAATTTTTTCTTAATCAGCTGCTCATGTGGTGATTATATTTCTGGGCAGCATTCCTTGAGGTTGCTCACTGACTTTTGCCCACCACACTCATACACACGCACACACACATCCCTAACCCACCTGCTCCAGACCTCACGTTGTTGTCACCTCCATGGTCCTGAATTGCTGGGCCTGACCCTCACCAGCAAACACACACACGCACACACACACACTTCTCGCTCACACCAAACCTCAGCTGCAGTGCGGCTGGCTGAACATGCTGTCTAGAGCTTGTTCCCTGGCACCAATACAGACTCGTAATGAGTGGAGTCGTTCCCCTTCCAACCAGGTGCCACTCCGTCCACATTATTCACACTTCTACCTTTTACACACAGCAGCTGTTCTTTACCTAATGATGCTGGACCCAGCTACTGATAGAGGAGCACGGCCAGATCGCGGCTCCCTTTCCAGTCGCCTGAAATTTTAGTTTTTCTTTGACTTTTTAATTTGTTTTATATGGTCTTGATGTTGTTGGATCATACATGTCCCCGCACCTTATTTGTGGTGTTTATTTAACAAAGACTACTTTCAAATTAGTACTGCATTTTATCTTGATAAAGATGAATTGCTCTCTAATTGGATGCCATGCCAAGGGAGCAAAGTGATTATTACTTTGTAGCAGAAAACTTAATAAAAGGAGATGGATGAATAGTTTGCATAAGGCTGCATAAATTCCTACCTTTTTCTTTTCTTTTTTTTTTAAAGCAATTAATAAAAATTATTTTGATTCACATATTTCTGTTAAAGTGGGCATCAAGCTCATTCATCTTGTGTTGTAAACCTTTCAGATTGGTTTTGTCTATTTTTTTCTTTTCTTTTTTTTGTAAATCGTAAGAGTTGAATAGTCTAATTATGCCAATATAATAAAGGGACCAATTGTACAGTGGAAAAATGAACTCCTCTTTCTGGCTAAAGACAAAAGGAGTGATAGAAAAGCCTAAATGTGACTATTGTTGTAATGATTATGGTGAACAGTTTAATGGTCGCATCAAATTAAAGGAGAATGGTTTTAATTGCAATACTGTTATCGTAGGGTGTATGTAATTATGTTCATGCTACAGCTGTAAAACCATATTAATTTAAATTTTACATTGGATGTAATTAGAATTAATGCCATGAAAAAATAATCAAGCGCTATGTTTCAGTACCTCAGCAGGCTGACAAAATTGATGAGAACTGCTAAATTAGAAGTCTTTACATTGAGTCCATCGGTCTGTCCTCCTCTTAAAGTCCCATGTTTGTTAATTTGGGTTTTGAACTTTATAGGTCCCACTTGGTAGAATACCTAAATAAAGCAGCCAAGCTGGTGCATGCATTTACTCATAGCATTTCACATTACATATTTGATGTTCGGAAGAAAAACTTTCTTCACTTCAGAGTCTTCAGAGTTCAGTGCTACAAGCTTGGAGTAAAGGCCCAAATATTTGGGCTTTTTCCCCTAATCTGTTTTGTCTTCTGTTTGTTCATTCTGCCATGGAGACCTATTGGAGGAATACTGTAGATGAAATTTTTCGACTCTCTAGCACGATGGTTACTCAGACAGGCATGTTTAATCAGCTCTGATTGGAAAATTGTGCTTCATTCAGACAGGAAGTTCTTGTGTTTGTGTGGTCTGCCCTTGGGTGAATTTCTTATTATCCCTTCTGCAAAACTCTCTGCCTGTCTACTGTAATAAGGATATGCACTGCAAAACCAGTCTGAACCTCTAGAAAGACAGAACAAGCTGCTCTTTGGGCTACAGTCAGAATGTGACTTCCTGTGATGGTTCAGAGTTGGACATCCCCACAAAATGTCACATTTATCCAGATATATTTACATTTCTAACCTGCTCACCTGAGAGAGAGCTTAAGCTTCTGTTGTCTATACTCTAGAGTGTGAGAATGTGAGTTCTCTCTTTGCAAATTTGAGTAAAACTCCAGAGAAGGCTGGGCTTTACATTGCTGTTTATTTCTTATAGGGTCTTGAATTGGAAGAAGATTCCATAAAACATCCTTTCAATTCAAAGAAGAGTTCTGGTGCTTCGGTGTTTCTTCTGTTTACAGATGATGGATGCCACTGTTCCCGATAAATCTTTCAATGCTTCAGATTTTTCTGTACACTTCCCTCCATTGACACAGTCCTCTCTCTAAGACAGTTCCTTTAACTTTATCGCTTTGTTTCTGCTCTGGCGTCCACAATGGACAACAAGACCTTATATGCAGGTGATGCCTGCCTTTCTAAGTAATACCTAGTCAACTTTCTGTACTGCAAGTGGACTCTAGCTGTAGAAACATTGAAAGGTTGATCAGTGTAAACTAAGCAAAATATTAAGACCTGCAAATGCTGTCCGGGTGCAATGTGAGTGAAAGCTGCAGCAGACTTGACAGCTGATGCTGCCGTTCTTCTTCCCTAGATTCTGCTTGATGTAGAGGATGTGGTGGTTAGAGGTCAGACTGGATGATCTCTCCTCTCTCAGGGCGTCTGTAGATAAATCAGATACGCAAGTTAGCTTCTAAAAGGTCAGCTCAGCTGTCGGTCTGAGCCAGGATGCTTTTGATTTTAGGTGGAAAATGGGCATCGCCCATTCTTCACTGCTCCAACAAGCTTGATTCGCACTAATGTCAGCATTTGGAAGCATTACCTAAATTGAAATGACTGAGTGGTATTTTTCACAGTGGTGTGTCTCTTTTTCAAAAAGGGCTCTCTTCAAAATTGGCCAAATTTGTACACATTTGAACTAATTTGGAGAATACAAATATATCCCATTGGTATTTTTGGACCTTTAAATAAGTCTATTGGACAATTAAATCAGACCATTGGCTTCAGCCGGTTAGCCTTTACAGGTGGCAAAAGAAGGTGGCGAGACTGAAAAAAGAGAGACCACTAGATGCCTTCTTTGTTTACATTTTTCAGAGACAGAAACAGTAATTTGCTGTAAAAGACTCCAGACTGTTGGCAAGAAAAGAACGGAGGAGGGTAATTGGTGGTAGTGGGGGGTTTCAGATGAGGTGCAATCTCATATCCCGCTCTAGAAGGAGTGAAGCTGTATGTGTCAAGCATTAGGATCATTTGGTTTTTTTATGGTGACATAAACTTACAGTTCATAAAACATCAGTCAGTAAGGAGAGAAGGGAAACTTTCCCCTATCTTAGCTCTCTTCTCGGCATTCCCCAGCTGAGTGCTGGTTCTCCTTTGACTAGCCTTAGCGGATATAACTGTCAACTGTGTTTCATGTTTGCCAGACCTCAAGTAATTGTGTGTTCTGGGTGTGTTTGAGTTTTTAAATGATGGACAATCTATTCATTTAGAGTAACAGCAGTCAATCCTCAAGGGTCTCTTTTTAGAGCAATAACTCTGTCACTCTTTCCTCAGGCATTTCCTAATAAATTACACTGCCTTACAAAAATGTTCATGCCCATGGTACTTTTGACTATTTTGTCACTTTACAGCCACAAATTTCAATGTATTTTCTTGAGTTTTTATCTTATAGACTTGTTAGACGAGAACAAATTTGGACTTCATTCCAAATGTACAAATGTGTTGTGGAAAACAAACACGACACATCAACCTGACGGAACATTGATGTGGTGGTATCAAGCTTTGATACAGTTTTCTTCATTAGGGAGTTGCAGTTGATGGGAAGATTGATGGTGTTAAATTTAGGACAGTGGTTATAGAAACTTGTTAGAAATGGTTAAACACTGGAGGTTCACCTTGAGTCCGGGCGGCGACCCTAACAATAGACCAATATCTTCAAAGCCATAGGATAGGCTCCAGCTACTTTCAAGGCTTTGACTGTCTTGAAAGTAATTGATGCTTTCCATTCAATCTGAATGAATTTGAGTTATTTTGCATAAAAGAATGGGCAAAGCTAGCCTGATGATCCTGGCAGTGAAAAGTGGTTCAAATGCATTGCTTGAGCACACATGCATAGCATGATTTTCTTTTTGTAAAACACTGTGAAAACAATTCAATGTTTTACTCTCTCCTTCAGAATTAATCAAAACCTTTATCAGCTGGTAATAAAATACCAATAAACACTGAATTTCATAATTTTTGACATTACACAAATGTGTTAGTTTTCTGGTTTTCTTTCCTGATCCCCTTAAATACCTACTTCCAAAGACGGGTTTTGTTTTTCCAGATTGACAGCAATTAGGCTCATAATTTGCTGTACATGTTGAAATTTTGAGATTGGACTGCTTTTACAAGCAATCACTGCTCTCTCGGCCTCAGCCTGTGCGTCTGTCATACTGTGATTATTTATCCTTCTGAGTTTTAATGGCTTTTGTAAACAGCTTAATAGAATTCACCAGAGCCTTGGGATGCCTGCTGAAAGGGCACTTGAGCCACTGTTTTCATTGGCTTTTTGTCTTCCCACCCCTTCATCTCCGCTTCCACGCCGCGTGACGCAAGATAATCGAATATGATCACAAGCAAACTGTAAAACCCGTCACCACCGTTCTCCTCCCTGTCTTCTCTCCCTCTCTTGCGTTCTCCATTATTTCTGTTCTTTCAAAGCCTAATCGGTCCTTCACTTTGCGCTCGGCATTCAGAATGTAATTATATATGATTTATAAACAGCTGCAGCCATTATCATGTATAAACAAATTGCAGAATGAGGGATGGTCAGGGGGGGAGACAGAGGGATAAAAAGATGAGGATAAAAAGAATTTGGCGAGCATCAGGCACAGTCATTGGTTTGGCTGCTTTTTGGATCATTGCTTTGGCTCTTACTTCAACACAAAATGAGCACTAACGTTTGACACGGTTTACCCCTTCTGCAAGCAGATATTTGGTTGTCCTGCTGCCAGTGTTGAATAGGATTCAGCCTCTGTAATACAGTGTTCTTATTGTACTTCCTACTTCCTAACTGTTGCTTTTTCAGGATTTAACAAGGGCTCTGTTCTTATAAGAAAGTTGGCTCAAGTTGGTTCATTGTGCTGCTGTGCTCTCCTGCAGCATGTGACGTTTGTTGGTTTTTGTTCCAGTAACGATGGCTAGATTACCTGGTTCTACTGTTTTTCTATCTTTTTGATATGCATTTTGAAGGCTTGAGAACTTTGACAAATTTATTTGTGTAGGATTTATAAAGATCGGTTAAATTTTTTTGACAACTTCTAATGCTGAGCAATGGTAATACTTAAACATATGTAAAAGGATAAGCTACAAAATAATAAAAATATATTTAAAAAAAAATTCTGTTTGACAGACACCTTTATCAGGATTATTTTACAAACTCTCATATTTTATGTAAGAAGTTAAATTCACATGAACCTGAGGGTTTGAACAATCAACCTGGCTGGGAATATTCAAGTGTGTGATGCAAGAATGGCTCCAGCCAGTTTGCCTCTTCTTGCATTCATACCTAGCACTTAGTTTCATCCTGACCTATTTTCATTTTATCCCTATGTTCTTAACAATACCATAGGAGTTTTTATCTTTTTATTTGCACTTTAATAACTTGCAGGATTATTTTAAAAAACAAAAAGCTCCAATCTCCCATATTTAATTTAAATCCAATTTCAACTTAGGAAATAAATCACACATTTTATAATAAAGCTTTTTAGCAATAAATTGTATTATTTCTGTTTATTTCGCCTTAAATGGTGATGCCCCTGTCTCCCGCTTTATGCCAGCCAACAGCTTGGTTACGCACTGCTGTGGATAATCTGAATTTCTCAAGTACACCAATGTGGTTGTTGTCTTTATTCTGGCACAAACAACATTTCCAAACTGATCAAACAGTGTTTAATAGTGTTGGGTTCAGCTCTACAGGCTTGCCATCCCCTCCTCTCCAAACCCAAACTGATTCCTTAATGATTAACCCCCCTGTGGGAGCAAACACTGTCATCACATTTTGGTCCCGAAAACTTGAGATATAGAATTTTAAATGGTTGCAGAATTTAATTTCGATGTCAATATCTGTCTGCTTTGAAATTGCCTCCAATCATAACTGCTTCTAAATTTAGAAGGTTCATATTCAGTCTCGTCTTGCATGCATAAAACCAGCAAATTTATTTATACCATGATAATCTAAAACATGTTTATGTCTCAGGGATTCAATGCTCATATGTTAGAACACTGAAGAAAATCTACCAGGGTATTTTATTTGTCTGCATTCGTCAGCTACCAGCTCCATAGCGGCTGTGCAGGGAGATATTTGGACAACTCTGCTCTCACTATGCAAAATCAACCCGAGCCCCCAGTTTTCTCCTCCCACTTCACTTCTCACTAAATCCCTTTGCTTTCCTTCCTTTTTTTTCCCTCCAAGTTTGACATGCAAATGAATGTCTCCTGAGCGATTGGTTGGCAGCTGTCTGCCTGTCTCAGCATAGATAACTGTGGGAAAACAGCATCATTATTCATATTTTCTTGTTCTCCAGCAGCATAAATAATATTAGGTGCTAATGACAAGCAGGAGTGGCTGTACAGAAATAGAAAGGTGTCTGCCTGCAAGCTGCTTGTTTGGTAGTAACATGCATCATCAGCAGAACTACTCCGGCTGCGTTTATTTAATGTTTCTGCAAAAAGCTCCTCGCTGTTAGCATGTAGAGTGTTGGAAATGAAGCTTCTTTTAATTTTAATGCCTCAAGTGAGATGCTGACATAAACAGAACATTAGTCCTGCTTGAGTTTACTATCATCCAAATGTCTGAATAAAGAGGATCAGTCGCACATTAAATTAGCTTTCCTGCCTGCAGACCCCTCCCCCCTTCAGGTGGTTGATTTGTGAAAATGTCTTTTAAAAATATCACCATGGAAATTCCTATTGGCCACTTTAATAAACTAGCTGCTGTAATTGCTTCCATACACTTCAATACCGCTCCACACCATAACACATAGTCATTGGCAAACACTTGCCAACAGGGATGAGCAAGTGGTCTCTAAAACACACAAACACACCGCAAGCATTTCTCAAACAGCTGAAAAGTAGCTCTCGTCAAGATGCACGTTCTCTGCGTTCACAATCGGCGTCCCAATTCGCGCTGATGGTTGCAAATCAGGCAGCCACTTACCACAGTCATTGGTTCCCCATGAAGCTGTGGCTTACTATCTGATTCCTGTGTATCGACAGCCACGTTCTCACCTTGAATCCACTATAATGGGTCTGCGGCTCATGATATAATGGCTTGATGGGCCATAAAGGCCACTGTGAGAGCTGGCTTAACTCAAAGCTCTACTTCACCACCAGGGTCAAACCAGAATAAGCTGCATAGTGTTAATGGGCTTAGCAGCTACAAAAGCTACTAAGTATTTCTCTTAGTAATTTTGGTGTCAGTATCTAGAGGTGATAAGATTGCTTTTGACCTGGTTGTTCTTGCTTTATGCTATAAAAGCTTAATTATTTTTAAATGGGGAAAAAAAACAAAAAAACAACAACTCCCCTCTCTCCTTGCACAGCTGCCTTTTGAAATAAAGCAATTCGGTTCTATTTTGATGCCATTTGCAGCATCGTGATCTAACAAATGCACACCAAATTATTTAAATTGTTTCAACTTTGCTGTGTTCTCTGGACAGCTGTGTTGGAACAGCTTTATAGTACACACTTAGGGTGAAATAAAAAGTAATTGTCAGACTTTTTTCTTCTCACAAATAAAGCCAAGTATTTACCTTCTTTAGCAATAACACTTTGTCAAAAAGATAAAAGGGAAGAAAATCAGACCAAGTCCATGCATGGTCCTGTACCGTCAATTTATATTGTTTGAGGGTAATAGAGACACAATCAATCTGCATCACAAATTAATCTAGATTAGATTTGAGAAACAATAATGCTGTACCTCAACACTGTAATTTAGTTTCCACTCATTCCATCAGGAGGCCAGTTGGAGAGTCTGATGGAAACCATGAGAGCGGAGATCGCTGCCCATCCTCCTGTAGAAGGGTCTTACTCGGCACGGAAAGGGGACTACTGCCTAGCCAAGTTCGCTGATGGTGAATGGTATGTGTGCATTTCTGTCTTCAAAAACTTTGCAAATTTTTAACCATGCACCCTACAACCTTAGTTGTCCTTCTTACTGAAGGCGTCAGATGCACACAAAGCTGAATGTCTGCCATTTCAAAAATGCTGAGTAAGTGAGTTCCACGCCATTTTAAGTTAGATCCGATGTGAAGGTGTCCTAATGGGGAACTGGATTGTCCTAGCTGAGCCTGCTCCTGATAACCACTCATTTGACCTTTTTCCTCTCTTAAATTTGAGTGGTAGGATTACTGTGGATCACAGTGTTCCAGCAGACTTCTGAACAGAGGACTTCCTTAATCAGTTTGACATCTAACAGGGAAATACTTGTGCTGGGGCTGTGTATCAGTGGTGTCAGGAAAACATCCACACAAATAGCCGGAGTTAAAATTTCCCTGTAAAGCAGCACTTTTAACCGAAGGGATTTATTTATTATTTTATATCCATTTTTATTTCCTTTTGTGATTGAGCAACTTTATATTCAAAGGATTTTGTTTTCAGCATGTGGCACATCCACAGCAGTCACCTACAGTGTTTTGATTAGCTCTTACAAAGCAGCGGTTTCTAAGCAGTAGCATACAAAATCTCTTCTCCGCATCTCTTTGAGTGTTTAAAGTTCACAGATGGTCATGGGAGATGGATAGAAGTCAAGAAGGCGACGGTAAGGAAAGAAAGGTCATGCAACTAATTAAAAACAAAATGTTCATCCAACACAGGTGTTGCCCTCCATCTTCCTGTTCTGCTTTTAGGGCAAAACACAAGTTAATCTACTTCATATGTTACTAGTTCAAGTCGGGGGACATCTTGAACAGGAAACACGAAGTCTGTATCTCCACATCAGGGAGAGGGGGAAGAAACGCCTGCCATTTAAACGATGGGAAAAATATCTTGATTTGTGTCTTTCTGGCAGCCCTTTATTATTCAGCAAGCTAATTATGTTTGCATTGTTCTTTCTTTGTATCAGAGAACTGTGCGGTTCATTCTCCATGGAGAATTGTTTCTTTAGGGGAGTAATTAAAAATTTGTTACCATGCAAGTCCTCCCAGAAACACGAATGGAAAAGAATAAAACCTCTGTTCATCAGTCGCTTCCTTTTTCTCAAACTCCTTATTATTGCAGTTTTTTACTTCATTATTCTCTCTTCACCCGCATAAACCTAATTATTTGGCGGTTTTTTTCCTGCTGCGCCTGCTTTGCAGCCAATTTGTCTTTAGTGTTGTCATTTATTCTTACGCAAGATTCAGAGTGATGTCCAGGTGAGGTGATGTCATGCATAAGTTCCATATTGTAGCTTCTTTCTATATGTATCTATTATTTAGGAAGGTGGTTTTGTCATTTGTTACTTTCTGATTGTCGCTGCTTTTACTTTTTATTTGCGTGAAAATAGAGCTTTTCAAATGTGCCAGAAAATAAAGGATCACAATGAAAAACCTCCAGGGTCTCTATGATTAGCACTAATGCGCTAACGTCATTTTCTGCAAGGCTAAAAAATAAAACAGGTTTAAATTTCTACCTTTTATTGCAAAGAGGCCTCCGTGCAATTTCCACCGCCCGTCTTTGTCCTGATAGATCCCCTCTTCCCCCCCTCCCAACCCGCACACCCCCAGCCTGTTCATCCTATCCCACTCCTCTACCCCGATCACAACAGACAGATTCTCCAACACCTTCTCCCTAGGGAAATAAGCACAGAATCATTTACTCATCTCCTTTTCCTCTTGTGCCCTCTGTCTTCATCTCTCTTTTTCTATTCTCTATGCTCTCCCCTACCTCTACCCCCTTTTCTCTGTATCCTTCTTTCCCCCCAATTATTCTTCCGCTGCTGCAGGTACAGAGCCAGAGTGGAGAAAGTTGAGTCACCAGCAAAGGTTCACGTCTTCTACATCGACTATGGCAACGTGAGTCACTTTGTAGCAATAAATCTGATTGTGTGCATGCGTGGCGGGAAAGTGTTCTCATTAAAACAAAGTGCTGATCTTTAGAGTTGAAAAACATGCACATAGGAATTTCTTTCTTCAAATATTTGTGGGGATTTTCATATTCCAAGTTTTTTTATGTTCAAAGAAGTCTCTCTGTGCCCTTTTAGCTGAAGTTTATATGAGACACAAAATGCCAGCTTGCTTGTTTTATTTTTCCTGGTTGAAACACAAAAAGTTCAGAAAAGAATCTTTACTTGGTCAGAAAGTAAGTATGGATTTTATTCTAGTTTTTATCAGGTCATTTATGTTGACTTGATACACCAAAACTTTTTGAGGTTTTTTAATTATTTAACTGCTTTTTTGGGGCCTCCGGACTTAAAATTTTAACCATCAAAGTATCAGGATGTGCAAAGTTTCAGTCACAAAGTGGTTCTAAAGCTCATGGAATATCTCAATATAAGACAAAAAGAGTCACGTGCAGTTGTAACAAGTATCAGAAAGTTATTGAAAAATTTAACATTAGATATGTATTTTATATGCCTTAAAGTTCAAAGATCTTTAAAGAAAAGCATCACAGATTAAAAAAGTGATTTGTTGCATCCAGTCACTTATCTTTTTTTTCAGTTTTGTACTAAAATGTCTGAAAAATGACAACTATTAAACAGAAGATTCATAGAAACCCTGGTTTTCTTCAGAATGAAACGGTTCCTGCGTCTCCCTGGGTATTTTTAATTTTACTCGGCGATGACGAAGGCAGTATAGTCGTCTGCCCACGTGCGTGCTCATGCTTGCATCATCACCGAGTGGCTCATGCAGCCAGCCCCCGCCCTGCGGGAGTTTTCCCATGATGCAGTGGAGCGGCACAGTGTGCGACTGACCTCAGAGCAGGGGGGACAGACCACGGTTTGGCTGGCAGATGCAATGCATCCTGGCATGTTGCTGAAAGTGTTGTTCTCCGAGGCTGACCTGGTACACACACACACATAAAAAAAATAAAACCACGAGCTGATTTCCACAGCCTCTCATTTGTAGTAGTTTTGCGTCATTTCAGGTTGAGTCAGACCGGCCTTGAATTTGTGCCCTTGTGTCACGAGCTATTAGCTTACAATACTGCCACCTCTCTCAGGTACATGGCGCTACCTGAATTATTATGTGATCATTAGCAAACACAGCGGAGCACTTTTGTCATTTTCAGGTTTAAAGCCTACATTCAAAGTGTCATCAAAGTCTCATATCATGCAGATAAATCTTAACATTGTCATTATGAATCTGAGAGATATTTTCTGTCTAGACTGGACAGTTCAATGAACACATTAACTAAGGATATGAGAGGGTCGTTAAATTACCTCTTGAGTTCTCACGGCTGTATTTATCTGACTTCCCAACATGTTGAAACCTTTTTGGGTCAGTGACTGAACAGAGCTTGTACATATTTTATAGATTTTGTGTCATAAATGTATAGTAAAGATTATTCATTTGTAGCTTTATATCTCGAAACGACCCAAAAACATAGGCTTATTATCTAGTCTGCAGAAGTAAAACAAATGCAAAAATCAGCCATTTTTTTTTTAGTACCAGTACTTATTTTCTTACTTTTTAAGACAACAAAAAGAAAAAGTGATAGATTCTAAAATTAGCGCAATTTATGCAGGAAATTAAATTTAAGGAACATTTTTCATGTCAATCCATTTGTAGACCAAAAATGTGGTGATTTTGGATGCATTTAATGAAGTAGGAAAAAATAAGACTTTTCAATATTGGGCTTACCAATCAAGAGAAAATTGACATATTCAGATCAAATCAATTTAATTTGTCCATTCATACACATCAGTCCTACTTTAAACATTCAAAACATGTTTTGCTGCAAGTTTCTGAAGGTGAAATAAATTTGCTTCCTTTCATCCATGTCTTGCCGAGGCAAGTAAACATACCACTCTGAGTGCGTCAACCAATTCAGACTTTTCAGTCGATTCACCTGGTACAACACGACGTATGGGATTATCACATCTTGCATCTTGGGTTGTCTTCATCTTTACTTTCGCTAAGCTGAAACGCATATGGAGCTTGCACCTTCGCAGTTGAATCAACAGCTGTAAAATGATTATATGGTTTACTTACAAGAGTGTGAAGCATTTTATCAACCGAAAGAAGATGCCTCACACATTTTTTTTTGGTTTGTTTATACCAGTACTGTTAGAGTGCAATACAAATATTGAATCTAATTGAAGAAAGAAACATTGGATTCTGCATTTCATTTTGTTACTTTCTTTTTTCAAAATGCTGTCAAACAAATTTAAAAGTGGTATATACAGGTCAATGTATCCAGGTAATGTCCAACAAGAAGTATTTTAGTACAGATAAACTAAGAAGTACTTATTTTCTCATTTGAAAATAAGTCTCAAACACAAGTAGGTAGATATAGCTCAAGGCCCTCACCTTTATATTTAGGACTCATAATAAATTTATGGCATCAGCAACTGAATATCGCTCCCAGACACTGTCAAGACAAGAAATATTGTGGCGTTTTAATATCACAAGATGTCGTTAACATCACACGTATGAAAGCTGCTGTGTGCCGGGTTTCAAATGTCCTTCCTGTGTCCTTCCTCAGAGAGAAGTTGTGTCAAGCACCCGTCTGGCTGCCATGCCTCCCGCCTTCAGCACCAGGACCCTGCCGGCACAGGCCACGGAGTACACCTTCGCCTTCATCCAGGTCCCACAGGACGTAAGTGCACAGATGAGCAGACATGTCTTTGCAGCCACGAGCTCCGAAATTAGCCAAGATATCGGCTTCTTCTGTCCCGCTTTCTGCCAACTTTTGAAAGTTTGATTTTCCTGGCACAACATGAAAAGTGTTTGAGTTTCACAAATCACACCGTGTGATAAGTCTGGAGCTGATAGACAAGGCTGACTTTCCATTTCAGGCAGTCTTGTGAAAACGATGCCCGCGCTCAGATAATAGATGTAACAGAAGCAAAAGAGAGCAATGACAAATACAAAGTCACTGATTTTTCATGTTTACACAAAGATAAAAACAAAAAAAAAAGAAGAAAAAAAACTTACCATCTGTGTTCTTTTTGAACAAATTTGATAACATTCCCTTCAATTATTCAGCAGCCTGTACTGTGATTTTCCTGTGCAGAGATGATATCAACTTGGTGCGCTGGAGTACGTACATGGTTGAGCACCTTCCGCTGTTTTCTGCAGCAATAATCATGTTTACTCAACCTTCAGTGACCACAGGCACGTACGTTTGCATGTGTGTCAGGGGGTCGGCTCGTTGGCAGCGTCTTGAGCCGACTGCATACAAATCAAACCAAAGCCGGTTTACTTTAGCTATAGGCCTTGTTGGCGCCAACTTAAATCCTGGATTTATTCTGCTGCGTCTGATTTGCTTTTAGAAGATTTTTGTGGCACATAGGCTGCATAAGATGTGGACCACTTTAGATATGATCCCGGGATTCATCGAGTTGCGGGATTTGTTTGTTTGGCCATGCTGCTAAAGTTTATTTGGGCCTATTGAGTTAAAGTCTGCTTTTGATGAATGCAAGTTGATTTGTTTTTTTATAGAGATGAAAATATAGAAATATAAACAGTTGATTAGATTTGAAACTGTCATTCTTTTTCCCAAAATTTTCTTCACTTTCTTCCTAAAAATGATAAATGAAAAGCAGGCTGCCTGAGGTCTGTGCTGCCACGTCTCATGAGTCAGTAATGAAGTAGCCCATCTGTTGGAGCAACCCGTGGGACACAGGGTTCACCTCCATGTTAAAGCTCCCATACACAAGCATTAAAAACCTGTAGCACACCTTTCAGTCTGACACACACCTTACTCCTCTTCTGCTCAGTCGTCTTTCCGTCGCCCCTGCGTCTCAACTTTCCGTTTTGTCTCAGATTTCCGTTTCGTCTGGTTGCTATCTGACACACTGACAGCATGGTGCCCCGCTAGTACAGAAGCTTTGTGGGAAAGGTTGCTGCCTTCCTTCCGTAACCCGCCACCTGATGCCCCTGCACAACACATCTGTCTTCACAAGTCATAATTGGCGTCTTAGTCACTCTCTGAAAAGTTCTTTTCTAAGACTAAAAGTCTGCCATTTGGATAAAATCCCACTGTTTGCATCCTGTTGTTTCTCATCAGATATTCTGTAAAGTGACAGTATTTTCAAAAAGCGTCAGCCGTGACAAACTCCTATTGTTCTTCTGTTTTAAAGGGGGGATTTTTAGATTTTATTTTTTACCTGAGATGTGTCCTGGTGACTTGTATCAAAGCAGGAGGCATCATGAATGTCATCCATAACACCTCGCTGTAGCAACTACAACTCTTGGTGCAAAAAATATTACATTTTTAGATTGTTTTTTCCCCTTTTAAAGGATGACATGCCATTCACATGTCTCCACTAATGGTTTTTTTTCTGTCTTTTTGAGCTAATTGGAGATTAAATTTTTATCGAGATTGTCAGTTAAAAAAATAGCCAAAAGAAAAGACAGTTCATTAATTTATAAGCTCCTTTCACTTATACTGCATTACCATTTCCCATTTTCCCATCACAGTCATGGCAAAATCCACTGGCAACAAGAAATGACTTTCTAAGCTAAAATCGCAAAGTAAAGGTCGGCAAATACATCCAACACCTCACATCTTTGCAGTTTTTTGTGAAGTAGGGAACGGTTTATGACAGTAATTTCCATAATACTTTTCAGGCACATTCAAGAGAAGTTTGATGCTAAAACTTTATTTTAACAGCCTACCTGTGTCGAGATGAAATGCAGCCCTGACAGTTTGACTTATGGCTGACCTACAGATGGTTTGCAATAGATTCTAAAGCATTTATATAAATTGAAGATGCTGCTTTTTAAATTTGGATACATATTTCCAAGAGTTGTAGATCTGGTGTCCCTGATTCTGTCATGTTTCGGCTGTTAATCCATCTGTTCCACTTGTATTTTTTTTTCTTATGACTATAGAAATATCTGTTGTAAATAAATAGTTATTAACATCTGTTTTTATTGTATAAATATTTGCAAAAAAGAAAATGGTTTAAGATCTTGTGAAGTCTATATCTGTGGAGGGTGAACTGTTTAAAATTATTTTTAAACAGTCATCTACACATGTCCCTATATCAAACTGCTCTTTTCAACGTGTAGCGTGAAAGATGAAGACATTGGAAGGTCCTTCTGAATTTTCTATTGTCTTTTCATAAGCATTACTCCATTCTTCATCAGCAGTCGTCTCCCCCTCGCCCCGAGCATCCCCACGGCGACTGTGACAAGTTGACCAGGGGGGAGACAAGGGGACAAAAAAGGCCCTTCTAGTTTTTTCCTCGAATAAGTCTCCCTGCCCACACTCGCTCACTCACACATACACCAGACGCGCAGATGCCCAAGGGTGGCTAGCTGGAAGGGGGTTACCATGGAGACAAGACCAGGGCGAGAAAGAAGGGTAGCGAAGAGATAGATGGTGTAGGAAAGGGATGGTTAATGGCCAGGAGCTGATTTTTTTTCTTTTTCCGTTTTCTGTTTTGGAAGGGGAGAGGGGCTGTTGTTTTTTCTTTTTATGCAATCTTTCTTTTGAAGGTGCCAATGCCTACTCTCAGTTTCATTTTCACCCCGTCTGCTGAAGGACATAAGGTCAAGATCTTGTTGCAGCTGTGTCACTATCGTCTTCTCCATATGTTCATTTAATTGCTGGAATTTGAGGGTTGAAAAGTTCCAGGAAGAAGAGGACAGCTTTGAAAGATGTCCTGCACCAGTGTAGCCTGGCTGTTGACTTCCTGTGCAATTCCACGCAAAAAAAAAAAATGTGCACAAGTTTCTCCTGTTTGCTTGGATTGCCTACAGTAGATTTTCAATCAGAGAACAGAAGGAGAAACTTGTGGTCATTGACGTCAGTTTTTGCTGCTGTAGTTTTGCCTGTAGTTTTAGTGATGGTAACAGAGGAAGTGAAAAGAGCCATTCAGTCCATGTTCGCTACGCTTCAGAATACTGAATTAACATCAACAGCCACAGGTTTTTAACAAGCCAGCACTATTGTAATTAACTGTGTTTTGTTTTTTCCTCTCTTTTTAACACAAAATTTTTGACATCCCAGTGTTCCTTTGCAGTCTAGAAAATTACTGATTTTCTTTTGAGCATTTTCCAGGTCAGGTTAACTATGGAAACATATTTATATTTGCACACTTTATTCCCTTATTCATGATCTTTTTATCTTTTTTCATCTGTGACTTAACCAACCATCAATCCAGCCATCTGTTCATCTATTCACTTAGCTTTTTGTCCAGGCATGTGTTGAAATATCTGCTGGAAATTCACACTCAAGTTTTATATTCTTCAAAATGAACAAATACTTTGCGTTTGTGTAACAATTGTTCCCCGGCCTTCTCCAGGAGGACGCCCGTGCTGATGTGGTGGACTGTGTGGTGCGGGACATCCAGAACAGCCAATGCCTGCTGAACGTGGAGTACTCAGGGGCCACCTGCCCACACGTCACAATACAGTTTGGGGACACCAAGGATGACGTGGGCCTGGGCTTGGTCAAAGAGGGCTTGGTCATGGTGGACATCCGCAAGGAGAAACACCTGCAGAAAATGGTGAGTGGAGTGTTAAAATGATTTCAGAGATTTCTTCTGTTGCTGCAGCTGCTTCACTGAGAAGAGCAGTCAACAGGCGGGGTGCAATACGCTGCACGCATTGATATTTCAACATTTGTGCTGATGTTAGCTGTTTTATGTGTATTATTTTAAGTGCCTTTTCTGTTTCTTGTTTGGGTGTGAAATATTGATGGACACCAAAGTCCTTGCAGTCAGAATGGTATTGAGCGAGAGTGCCATGACCGGCATCTCTTTAACAGCTGCTGCAGTTTGTAATATAACGGGGCAGTTAAACATGTCAAAGTAAAAGTGCTTGTATTTGCGACGGACAGGTTCGAATTGTTTATAGCTTTGCATGACAACATGATGGAGAGGATGCCTGCAACGATGGACCCTTTAGTTTATTCTTTTCCAGATCATGTTTTTCTTTCACTTCGCTCCCTGTTATTTACAAACTGCTGCGGATTCCAATCAGAGTCCGGCATAAAGGAGGTGACGGCTGTGATTTGTCTGTGTGCCATTATTTTCATATTTGAATACATCATTTGTAGTCACATGCCAGGCTCTCTCTTCATTACATGATCTACCAATCCACTGATCCTATTAGAGAAATGTGGCTCCACTCCTCTGCGGTCAGTTTGTTTGTGCCCTCTCTCCTTTTTTCTGCAACAATTGATATTTACTTCTTACGTAATACATTTTTATGTGTGCTCAAAATGAACTCTGAATAAAATGTAGATATTTTTTCTTCATGTAATGGCTCCGGTCAGAATTTTAAATGCTCTTGTCTTATTCATTTTAGACTTTACTTGATTATTTTTAAATTATTTTTTGTTGTTGTTCATGGTGGAATGACTACATTACAAGCAACTTCTATGTGATATTTGGAAACAAATAAGCTTTGATTTATACAAACTCCCCTTTGAACTTTTAGCAAGTTCCAGGGAAACCACAATAATTTTGTAGCCATCCAGGAGCTATTGACATAATTTTGGCTGAATATTAATCTAATATCAAAATTGGTGGAGCTAATTTAAATTGGTTGGTTTGCTGGCAAGGGCCCAGTCCATAAATTTCCAAATCTTCATTCCTGAAGTGCTATTTAAACCTGATTCATCCATTCTGAAATCAGTTTAGGGTCATTGTCCTGTCAGAACACCTAGTGGTGTCCAAGCGTTACCCACCTCGGTGTTCATTTATGTGAAAGTAAAGAATTTGGAACTAGTCCTCCTAATTTCTCTGATGCACCAGAATTACTGGCAGGATTGTTAAATTTAGAAACTTCACACCGACTCCTCTGTTTTCCTTATTCTTATTTTGAATTAGGCCATCAAATTTGTTTGTAATTACTCAACCCTGGAATGTAAAAATCATTAAAAACTCAAAATTAATGGCACTCCTGCCCATTACAACTCCATGTAATAGGCAGTGTATATTTAAACACCTCTACAGTGTCATTTTGCCAAACAGTGAAGCTTTGCTCATTTACTTTTCACACGTTATGCTAATTCCTCCTGCAGACTTGAAGCTGCTCTGCACATCAAAGATAAAGTAAATGGGAGATATGGATTCCTGCTACAAGTACTGCTTCTACACAGCCCTAATATTAATCACTGTCTTTTATTTGAAAATCACATGCACAAAGAAACGGTCAAGTGTTTCCATAAAGTGCAATGGGTTAACTAAATAACAACGGGGTATTGTGATCAAAGCCTAAAGTTGTTTGTAAGAGCCCACTTGTCCGTGAAGTTTTACCTCCCACCTCAGAGTGTGCATTGTGAGAGTATTTCGACTTCCGACCTCCACAGTGGAGTGAGTGACCATAATTCAGTCTTGGCATAATGGACCCTACAGACGAATGACAGTGATTAAACCCTCCTAGCTATTCCACTAATAGGCTTATAGACTGCACACAGATTTAGGTTTTGTAGGATCTAATGGTTCCTGTTTAGTATGCAACAGCTGTTTCTCCATTTGCCCCCTCCCTGCTGGCTACAGTTTGATATTTTGATCTGAAGGAAGCTTAACAAGCAGCAGTGTTGCCAAAGTGCTTACAAGTTTGTGTTAAAGTAAAGCTCTTCATCTTAGTCGCTGTTCTGAGTATCATTGAGAAGTACAATGAGCAGAAGGGAGATCGGATTACTTTTAGATGCTATCCAAGTCATGCTTTCTTTTTATATTTTTTTGTGATTTTGTTTCTCATCACCTGCTGGTCTGGTAGACCCAGTTCAATTGGGGACCAAAATTGCAACAGTTGTTACGTTTTCACACCCCACTGTCAAACAAAGCTAACTTTTGAAAAACCTGTTCACCTCCACACCTATGGTGGCGCTGCACCAAGAGCCACTGAAGGAAACATAACAAACACCTCTGAAAAACATATTAGCGCAACTTCCATCCATCCATCCATTTTCTCACACCCTTTTCACTTGTGGGGTCGGAGGTGCTGGTGCCTATCCCCAGCTAACGTTCCGGGCGAGAGGCGGGGTCACCCTGGACAGGTCGCCAGTCTGTCGCAGAGCGCAACTTCCTTCTTTGTGAAATGTTAAAAAAAATAGAAAGACATCAGATTTTCGCAGTTGTAGGATTTCTCTTTTGCCTTTGCTAAAAGTCTGCGAGCCATTCCTCCCTCTAGCTCTGGTCTCATGAATCTGTTTTGATTGTATTTAATCAGGATGCTCTGCAGGAGAGTTCACTTCCTGCTTTTGGAGCGATCTCCGGTCTGCTTGGCCTTCACATATGCATTCAACCTACTGGACTTAGGTTTTTTTTTGTCTGCATCAGGGTTCTATTCTGCATTCACACCTCCCTGATCGAACCGGACTTTCTAGGCAAACAAAGAAGAGCTCAGTTCTAAAGCAGGCTAAAATGGGGCTGGTCTGATTGAAGCCCATGTTAAAGTCAGCTGTTAAGACATATTCCACACGTGTTCTGCTTTTTGAAATGTGTGCTGAACAGATAAATATGTAAGCAAGTGATGAATGGTTTAGATGAGCTATTGTTCCCAGTGTCAGCTGGCTGAATTTACAGTTATCCCTGCTGCTTTAGTAAATGGTTGCATCTTTGATCTACAGTACTTGTGTTTGTGTGCAGTCATTTGTTTACAAGGTGCACGCCGGCTTAGAGATTCATGGGTGCCACGACTCCTGCTGCTGGTGAGACAACAAAAAATACTGTCCTGCAGGAGCTACAGCCAAAAAATGTTTTAAGATATAACCTTTTGTTGCCACCTGGATCCGTGCCTCATTTTTCATCTCGTTTAGCCTTCGGTGCTACAGTATGGCACACCGTCTTCCGCGTCCTCGTTCACACCCCTCCTCCTCTTCCACTCAGACAATCAGCCCACATGTAAAAGTGACTTTTGTCCTTCCCCATCTCATCCTGTTTGTCTGTTCTTTATCCAGTGCTGGGGATTGGAACATGGTCACTGTAATCTGTACTCAAGTTCTAAAGCATTATATAACAGATGGGCTGTAATGTTCATTGGCACTTGAGCAGCCATTAATAGTCAGTCATAAGTGCACTGAAGGTTAACACCAGTCTTTGAGGGTGGCTTTGTCCCAAGAGGGAGACAGCAGGGAGGGGATTTTCATCCATTTGGAGTTTATTTCTTTTTCAAGTGCATTCCACCTTAAGCTGTACTTTAGTAGATGCTCATGATGCACACCATATGGACAGCTGCTGTTTAGCATTTTTACCCAGAATGGGACGTGCATTATGATTTAATGCCTGCAGCAGATTATTGGGAAAGTAGGTGGAATTAGACAAAGGGGAAACAGATGACAAGTAAAAATTATGACAAAGATAATGTAATAATTGCACACTGTATCCACTTAGGCAGACTTAATACTCCCAAATCAAGTTAATGTAATTCAGATATAGATATGGAGAACTTTTATTTCTGTACCAATGTTTGTTTTTGTTTCAACAGCCCCTTAGGTGGAGTTCTGCTGTACTTTGTAGGTTGCCAGGTAAAGTGGCTGCTATATAAAGTGTCGGCCACGGGTACATGTAATCAGCATGTTGGTGTCATAAATGAGCTGTTAGCAAAGCTCACCAGCTCAGTAATAGTTGCCTCAGGCAGCCAGATTTAGAGCAGTGTCAACCATGTCATTTGGTCTGATTGCCCCCGATGGCAACTGCTATTCTTGAGTTGGTGGAAGACTTTCTTCTTTTTTTTTTTCTTCCTCCAGTAAAATTTCTGACAATTATATAATTAAGTGGGCATTGATTTTCCTATAATGGGTGTAGATGCAAAAAGCTAATTGAATTTAGTATGATAAAGTTAAAATAACTGCTATGAAGTATTAAACAAAAGTTAACACCTACAGCAAACCAGAGATGATGAATGTTTGCCATGTTGATTGATTCTCTGTGTACAAACATTTAGTCCCCCTCTCTAACAACCTCTGATGCGTTCCCCCTCCTCAGGCAGAGCAGATAAGCTAAGCTTCTCTTAAATGGTCCTGGCTCTAAAAACTCTTAAAACAATGGCATGGTGCAACACAAATGCTCACTCAGATACTCACCAACACATTTCACTCTTATTTTATTTGTCCCTCTAAATAATAATAAATAAAATTATTTTATTTATTCCTCATACATTTGTCAAATTCTGCCTTTTTAATTTTAACACTAGCACACTTTGAACTCTGCCAGATTTTTGCCATGTTGTGGTCATTGACATAATGTTTTTAATGTTTCGTTTTGTTTTTTTTTTAAACTAAATTCCAGGAAGCGTTTCATTAATTTGTACACAACAGTTCCTGAATTGGAAGTTGTGGGTTAAATCCGGTGTGATGCTGATTCCAGTATCGGTGCATGAATAGAAAAGCCTTACTAATCTGCACATCACCTTGAACTCTCCATGCTCCTTGTAGAACATGGTGATGGCAGCATTATGGTGTGGGAAGGCTATTCTCCGACTGGTCAGTGTTGAAAATTTTTATCTACTTTTTCATCTATTGTAAAATAAAGTTTGTAACTTGACAAAATGTGAAAAGTGTGTGCAAGACAGTATTCTCTTCATTATCTTGATCTTGTTTCCTTTGTTCCCTAGAACTTGAATCTTTTTATCACTCGCTTCTTAATTACTTTGCTTGTTCTTGCATTTAGTTATTTTTTTTATCCTCTGGTGCTTCTTTTTATCGCTTGTCAAATTGCTTTTATCATCAGTTAGAAAAAAAATCTAACATTCAATCTCCCCTGACTGTTTTCCCTATTTTTATTATTTTTTAATAGCCCTTGGTATTCGTTTTATCTAAGCGGAGCAACAGCAAGTGATCTGCACAGCATTTGGTGGGAAGCTTGTTTGGCTTTTGCGTGTTCTAATTTGCATTTTGTCTTTCAGTGCTATGTCATGATGAGTAATAATCCCCAGGAATTAGAGTGGAGAGCTGCTCAGATCAGACCTGGCAGCAGCCTGATAATGAGCTCTGATTTAAAATGTTGTGTGATTATTTGCAGCTTGCATCAGCTGATGTTGCCCTGTGAGACTTCTGCTGATAATGTCATAATGCCTCCTTTACTATTTAAAGCGAAGGTAGAGGTGCAAGACATGAACGGTGTAGTCACTAGGTAAAAAAAAAAAAAAAAGCAAACCTGGCTCAACAGAATTAGAAATAGACCTGAAATGTATTTTTCTTTCTGCCTGATTGGTTTCACAGAAAACGCCTGCAGCATCTATTTTTGACCAGTGTACAGAAATCTGCACCCGGACCTGATATTTCTTTGTCCAAGACGTAATGAGTCTGTCATGGCAGCTCAAGTGGAAGATGGCTGTGTGGTTAGCAGCACTATCTGTTGTGCTCGGCTGCTTTTCACCAGTGTTTTCTGTCAGCAGCTGCCAGCGACATGACTGACTCAAACTGTGGCAGGCCACTCGGTGCTAACTGTCTCGTCCAGTCACCTCAGCTAACTGACACTGGTGCTAGCCCCGCAAAGTTCATTAGCGTTACAAGCAAATAATCTCCAGTTTGCTAATCACAAGTCAATTACAAATACGGATGCATTTGTCACTTCTCTGCTGGCGCAATTATTATAAATCACGAGCGCTCACTTCTGCAGTATCGATCCAGGCCTCATCTCTAAACTGTCCCTTGGGACTAGATTAAGATATAGCAGCGGCGTTTATAGGCTAAGCTCATGTATCTGAACACCTGTGTTAGACCTTTAGTGAGAGGTGATGTGCCGGAGTGTGTCAGCAGAAGATAGACTGTGGGGAAAACAGCTGTGAGGTAGCTTTTTAAGTGTGAGAGTGACAGATGAGTCGAGGAATCTTTAATTACCCAGGAAGCCCCTTGGGAAATATAGTTTTGTTGTTTTAAATTTTCTCTGCCTATATTGCTGCTGCATTCATACAGAGGTCCTTCTTTTCATGTATAAACGTTGAGCAGCGCTCTCTGAAGTTGTAAAACGCTTTAGGCAACTTGAAAAGTTGTGAGAAGCTTAAGATGCAAAGAAGATTTTTGTTATTTATGCTTTTTTTTTCTTCTTCTTTTTTGCACACACACTGCCTCATGTGGTTTGTTTTAAAGTTCACAGTTAGAACCCCCCACTGTAGTTAATGGCACAGCGGGGTAATTGTGTTAATGGAGTTTGTGAGTGTAGCTGAAGATTGAGCTGTGTGGCTGGATGTGGGGAATCCATACAGGAAATAAGTCAGGAGGCTCACGTGCAGGATGCCTCCAGGGATGGCTCGTTCCATTTATCAAAGCACTATTCTGCAGTTTGGCACATATACTATACTGCAAAGGAGGCTTTGTATCATGGAATCCGCTGCAAAGAACAACTAAGAACACTGGTTTTATGCTAAATGGAAACATAGCGCTTCTTTACTCGAGATGCACAGCTACAAATTTAGGCCTGTTGGGCAATCTTCTTTTCATGTAGCCCAGATGTTGCTCATTAGCAGACTGGCCCTCATAGTTATTACACATGTTTTAATGAAGTACAGTAAAAATTATTGGATTAAAATTAATGACAGAGTGGTGGTACACGGTACATTAGAGATGAGACTATGTTTAAGCTTTTTTAAGATTTTTTTTTTACTGCCACAAATCAAAGGAATAGAAATCAAGTGAAGTGTAGAATAGTTTAGTCCAGGTTTTACTTGTCCATATATTGTGGTTTTTATGCTTGTCCATTCTTCAGTGATATTAATGCTGGAAAAAGTAAAACCTTTTTTTTTTAATCTGGAAAATAAAATGCATATTCAAAGATTCTAATTGGAATAAAACTGTAAACTCCTTTGATTACAAGGTGCCTTTGGGAGAGAGCTGGACAGTATACTTGCTTCTGTTGAGTTACACAAGTGTGACCTCTTAACTGTATGAACCCATGCTGGTGGGCTTGTCATGTTAGTTCCTACCAAAGACTGATCTTTTCCGACAGCCATGCTGGAAGGGAGGCTAACCAGCAGGCAACAGGAAGAAATCCCAGCCAGCCTCAGATCAGTGGCACTGACCCTCACAAATATGATGTGCACTTATCTCCCTTTGTTTCTATTATCACAATACTTTGACATTTTACGAATAAAATTGTTGAATATCTTAAGACTGCCACCAGGTATGTCAAACTAATCGCTATCTCAAAATCGATGGTAAAAAAATAAATTATTTAAAGATAGTCATTGGCTTCCATGTCAATAATGACTGTTCACATTGTTTCATCCAACAGCAGTGCTCTAATAACAGACATTCACCATCTACCCAAGTTTGAAACTCTGCTAACTTGGCGATTACATCCAGAACAAAACATCTGTGACCCTCTTTAGCCAACAAGACTAACTCAACAGCGTTGTTTGAAAGTACTTTCCCTATGAGGGAGACAGACAGGACATGCTAGCTCCGCTGACATTGTGATGCTGATGTTTGAGAGCAACTTAAAAGATGACTTGTTGCCATTTACTGGCTCAGCACATGTATTATGATGCTTATAGTTAAGAAAAAATAAACCATCAGGAGCAGTTTAGCTGGGACCTGTAGGATCGACCATTTAGAAATCAAGAATATCCTTTGGCTGCGATAAGTCTGGACATTACTAAACCCAGGACCGGAGTCAATTAAACCTTAGTTAGACTGCTTTAATACTTTGGTAAGATGTATCCAACAATTTGTAGAAACTTTAAAGAGTATGTTTATTAGCTTGAAGGTAATAATGGTAGTTTTAACTATTCTGTTGGCTTATTAGCCTGACTTCCTACTTTTAGGAAGCTAGTGCATCAAGCTTGTGCTTCTGTAAGAAACCTTACAGATCTCACATAGCCCCTGGTTTTTGTCACCAGGCATAATATACTTCCATGCATTAAATCCCTTAAAAAGAGTCTTTAAGACTCCTATTTAAACTTGAAACAAACCATTTATTGTTACAAACTTGTAACAATAATTGTAACTTATTGTTACAAGTTACTGGGTGGCTATAGCTACCCAGTATCTTTATACAAACCGTAGTGAAGGACATAAGCCACATGGTGACAAATTTCTCTTCCGACCATAATTGTTAAGAGGTTTTTACCAATTATTGCGGTCAGCCTCATTGATGATGACTAAGTATGGTAAGTCTGCTTTCCATTCAGCATGCTGATGTTCACTTTGGGATTCCCTTGTCCCACTCAGCCATGACAGGCCTTAGAGAGTTCTTTCTCTGGCTAGCTATGGCGCTTACAAGACAAGCTCCTCTCCATCAAACCACTTGTAAGATGACAAGTCTGAAGAGACCCCCCTTTATCCCCTTACCCCCAGAGCCCCCCCAAAAAAGCCTGGCCTCTTCTCTGCTTGCCATGCAGTATTCATGCATGGGCATGTTGAACGAGAAACGTCTCTTAGGACCATCTCTCAGCCAAGTACTCTCAACTTGAAACAGTGTGGGCTACAAACATAAAAGCCGTTATGTTCCAGTACATGCTCTGATGATGACTGTTTAGTGCAGTTTTTCTGCTCTCTGTGCAGACAGAGAGGGTCTGAGATTGCATGAGAGAACAAAACGGGATGCATTACCAACAGTTATTGAAGGGTGTGGGATCTGATTTCAGTGTTTTCCCTCCAGTTATGGAAAAAAATAGACAAAACTATTTGTTTACTCTATTAAAGTTGTGCTTGAGCAACAGAGACAAAAAAGAACAGAAAAGGTAAATGTCACAAAGGTAAAGTTGTCATTTCTTTAAACTTGCTTGTTTAATTACAGACTCTAAAAGTTTAGCGTACATTAAGGACCTTGTTGCTCCCTTTTCACTTGAGTGACTTGAGTCAAGAAGTACATAAACAAACCTTTCATCAGCTTTTTCTGTGCACTTTATCCAAACTTAAGTTTTTCTTCACCAGCTTTAAAATTACTAAATAAAGTGGTAGCTTCTCTACACACCAGAAGGACTCAACCTGCTAAAGACGTGCAGCATTAGCTCATTCTTACGTCCATCACTTTCACACCACGTTTACCAGAACACCACCTGGACATGGCACGAGGGCCAGCGTTCTGCTCACTCTTTCAGATTCACAGCCAGTCAGAAAAACCAAGCGGTGCCAAAGCACCAGGCCCGCACCACCTGTCGTTCAGCTCACCAAAAGCCTCACACCAACACACCAGCTCTCATTTAGTCTAATGTCAGTTACCTGAATCCACTCATCTCACTTGTGGTTTTCATGGAAATATGTTTTCCTGGTATCTGACAATGAGATCAGCTCAAAGTAGTACAGGTAATTACTACTATTAGGTAATGGATTAAAAGCTGTGAAATGTGCAGTTTTGTGATTAATAAAAGTAATTAAAGAAAAAAGAAAAATTAAACCCTTTAGGGGGCTTTCTTGAACATGCAGTTACATCTTTAGCCAAACTGTCTATGGTCACCACTCATCATACTGGCATCTGTCTGGCATATGGGAGCTCTGTTGGGTCATCCAGACAAACATCACCACCAGCTGCTCTCTCCTACCCAAGCCCTTCACAATTACTGCATTTTTTTTTTCCTCTCTTCAGCTCCTTTCCCTATGATCAATATTTAGCTCTCGAAAACTGCGCTTCATCTGAAAACTAACCATCTTTAGGTTTTCCTAATTACTACTGTCTTCCTTGCTTTGCTGAAACATTTTTTAACAAAATTCAGGATCACACTTCACTGACATCATCTTGCATTCCCCTTCCTTCCTCCGTATTTCATGCCACAGTTGTTTCCTAAATGAGAAAAATTCCTTGTCTTCGCCACGCCGGGTAGGTTTTTGCATGCATTTGAGTCATAAATGAGCCATTATGCCTCCCCACTGGAGTCCATAGAAGAGCAGTGAAAGACGGATCTGGCGCCTGATACACGGCGCTATTTAACAAAAAAAAAAAAAACACGAAAATCTTGAGTTCAACTGATTGGCTGCTGTGTTCACTGAACTCAAGTGTGCAGAACGGTGAAAGATGAGGGGAGAGCTGATAAAGGCACCCTCCCCACCAGATGAGTGAAACTTTCAGTACGGCAACATTTCATCTTTGCATATTGTTTTGTAGTGCTCTTGACTTTGCATCTGTTGCGAAATATTTTTGCATTTACATGGAGACTTATAATTAGTTTTGAAAAAAAAAATTGAATGTATCTTCTTGAACGATGCACATTCCTTGTGCTTTTATATTCTCTCAAATGTATCACTTGTGTTTCAGATATGCAACTGTCCTCCACCTAAGTTTTAAATGCTGCTTTTGGAAGACTGTGAAACATGATGTGAACTCCGACAGCCCCCCCTACAGAGCCCAAATGGCATCTACGGCCTTTCTTTTGTGTGTGTCTGTGAAATATCGTTGGTGGGGTCCTCCATATGGTGACATCTGCCTGGTGGGACTAACGCGCCATACTCGTCCGCCTTCCAAAAAATCTCTTGCCTTAGTTGGCTTTGATGGATGCCTTGTGCAGGCACAGCACTTTCCTCCCCACTCCCACACCCACATGCACACATTCAGATCCAGCTGTAGGTCTGTTATCTTGGCCGTGCCGTGTGCAGCGCAGATATCTAATCAACCTATGTGCACAAGCTAGCTAAGCAATTAAACTCCAGAGTCCTATCCATCCCCATCCCACTCGACTGTTTTAACATCTGGCATGGTTGTTTTGGTGCTTGAGCGCGCGCCAGCTCGTCTGCTGCTGTAATCAGCTACAAAAAGCAGCACACAATTGAATCCGTGACATGGTTTCATCTTTTGCTGCAAGTGAAATTTGATTCTGTGTTCCTCCTTTGCAGCTGATTTCCTCTGTTAACCCAGAAAAGGCCCAAATCCTTCATCTGCCGCATGGATTTTATCCGCTAAAGTGACGGAAAGTGACATGTGCTGTGGTGTTACTTTGTGGAGTTTGTTCAGATCCTATACATAATGTGGTCTGATATTGGAAATGGTGAAGGACACCTTCACTGTGAGGGTTTGCCACTCAAACTCTCCAAGGTCCATACTTCCTCTTATCCACCTAAACAAATGTGCTCTCTCCATCCTCTTCTGCCCTCATCCCGACCCTGTGTCCTATTACTCATCACTGGTTCATTCAAAGGGGCTAAATGGCTGTTCTAGCAGAAGCAGTCAATATGCTCAACGTTTGCACATTGGCCTTCATTCCTCCTCTAACTCTTGCATATTCTGTGTACTCAGTAAATAATTTTTTCCCCCTTACTGTAATAATTCGTCAAAAAGACAAACCTTTCAGCATCTCACTTCCAAAAATCCATCCATCCAGTTTTATCTGTAATTTTTAAACGCAACATATTTAGCGCCTGGCCTCTGGAAAACTGTCTAACTGAAATGGAGAGACAATTAGATTGTACCATTGTGATAATGTTTAAAGCTATATAGAATTTAGAAGAGTGATTCTGACTTCACCAGTGTAAGAGTTTGACCTTCATTTAAGAAAAATAGCACAGAAAATATTTTCTCTACTAGTGTTTGTCACCCGTCTGTTCGCCCCCCCTCCCCTCCACTACTGTACAGTAAAATCAAGATCACATTTGGGGCCTGTGCTCCTTTTTAGCTTGTAGCTCCCTTATGGCGGCCTGCTACTGCACTTGATTATAAATTGCTACTCCAAACTGACGAGGTGTTGGCCCAGGGCAAGAGAGGCAGGAGGATTTAAGGAAGGCTCTCATCTCAGTTGACTTTGATGGTTGAAGTTGTTGCATGAAGAGCAAAGTGATGCGCCGCATGCAGCGGGGAAAGCAATGACCCTAAAAAGTGAGCCATCATGTGACGTCAGAAATCTCTGCTTTGCTTCCCACACTCCCTGTGGTGACATAACCAGGCTGCGTCTGTGTGTTATCTCGATCCTGTTGATCTTCAGAGAACACGCTGCTCTTCGCAACCTCTGTTACGTGGAGAGTGAGCGTGTACCCTTCCTCCTAGAAATTTGGGCTTTCAACAAGAAACTCAGAAATCTCCCTGCATGCTTGGGAGGAAATGTGTCCAACTGAAGAGCTGGTGGAAATGATGCATCGGTTCACTATAATCCTGTTTAATAAAAGAAAAAGACATGTGACATGGTTATGTGACATGCTAATAGCTCATCTCTTTCTTCCGCAGGTGACAGAGTACCTGAACAGCCAAGAATCTGCCAAGAGTGCCAGGGTAAGAACTTTTAACATTTGTTTTTCAGTTCCTCACTTCCTCTTTGTTGATGGAACAAGAATATATCAGCGATATCTCTTATTTCCTTGTTTTCAGCGGGGAATGTCTTGCAAACGTATTTATACCACTTCTCTGAAAATGTTGTTACAACAAAGTGAAAATTTTCTGATGTATTTTAGGTGATAAACCAACATGAATATAAGAAATATGATGCATCGTTATAAAACTTTTTAGGGAGAATCTAAAAATTAGCTTGAGTAGGGCTGCACAATATTAGAAAAATATGTGATAGGCTGTATTATTGGGGATTGTTGTGATAAACATGGAATCCAACTACTGAAAAAAAACAAAAAACAGACTAAGATCCAGTTGAGAATCAGTGCCAACACAAAGGATTAAAGCGTACAAAAGCTCTCCAGTCAGTATGAGGTGGAACAATTTCACAAAAAAGAATGTGGCAGAAAGACAGCCACACTTGTTTTCCTTCATTATTTGTGAACTTTGTGTTGATCTATCACGTAACACCCCCTTCCTCTAACGCCTGCGTTGAAGTTTTAAGTTTCATTACCTTTGCAAGACTGTAAGTTGGTAACATTTAGATTTCAATTTACAGTGGCTTGATGTGGAAGAAAAATTTATGTATTCCAAACCTGTACAAATAAAAAGTAAATGTATCTTTTTTTTGTTTGACAATCTTTCAATAATAGCTTCAACTAGATAGAACAAGCTGACATAAACTGTCAACCATTAAAGCAGCAGTTCTTAAACAATACATTGGTGCTCTATTATTTACCCAGTGGTTCTCTGGCATGTTCCAACAAAAAGACAGTCATGTGACTGTAATGGTGAGCTGGATTCACATCTGAGTCGCTGCCGTGTTTTCAGGGAAGAGCACAAAAAAGGCAGCGGTGTGAGAAATGCAAAATGGCTTCATTCATTTCATTCATCCCTAATAAGTAGCACTAATTAGCAGAGTTGCTAATTAGCTATGAATCACAGTGTTAACAGCTGAATGCACATGCCTGAGAACAAAAAAAAAGAAAAAAGAAAAACATCCTCCACAGACACAGTTACACATTCAAAGAGATGGGACAGTTTTATAACATTTGCATAACTATGCACACTTTTGCAGCCACTTTGTGGTAACTGCGACATTTAAAGGATGCATGTGGCAGTTTATGAGGCGATGCACTGTCTGGGTAATGGAACAGGAGAAGTAATAGACTAAGTGGTGTTGGATGGAAAAAGACGGGGGGGAAAAAAGTAAAGGGAGCCGGCGATGCAGGCAGCCCCTTGTAGCTTTGCAGGAATTAAGTGTAATATATGTCTGGTTGTTTCTCCCATTGTGGTTGATTAAAGTCTTTGTCTTCTCGTCAGCTTAACATTTGGCGCTACGGAGATTTCCGCGCAGACGATGCAGATGAGTTCGGATACCGCCGTTAAAGAGATAAAAAACTAAAGCAACCATCCATTTAACGCCATTCCAAAGACCGACATGGACAGGAAGCGATGCATTGACGAGAAGATTAACCCAAACGACAAGCATGGACTCACTCTTCCTCCTTTAAGACATTTCATCCCTTCTGTCTGGCTTCTCTTCCACTAGAGCATAATTTTTATCATTTCTTTTTTCCAGCTTGCTCCTTCAGTGATGCTTAAAAATTTCATGATATAATTACTTTCCATTTATCCTCTATTTCCTAATCAGCCCCTGCAAGCTAGAGCAATCTGCACTGTTGCCAATCTGTTATTTGCCATGTTATCTTGTCAGCAAATTTCCTGTGTGAATAATATTAAGTATGTGTTTCAGCCAATCATGTTCTTCAAACGTGAGGTTCTATCCCAATCCTAGCTTTATCCTTCGCTAGAACGGAACGGTTGTTTTTTTTAAGGTAAACGCTCAATTTTTCTCCTCAGCAAATGCTTCCCTAAAGAAATCTGTGATTATGTTGAAAGGTGTAAATTCCTTTATTTTAGAAACGTAGTGCAGGTGAAGCCACATGGATGAGAAAACGGATGAATTTATTTTTTGTCTTCAGTGTATATTTCTGTGAGACTTTTGCAGATGTTTTTGTGGGGAGTGTTTTGTCGTTTATTCACTCTTACTTTTTCGGACCAGTAACTATAGATGCCTTCATGTGGCATTGCGTCATCTCTCTTTCTGTAAAGGTTTACATTCTAATACTGGTGGTGATTCTGTCTCTGGCAGTGTCTTCTCTTTCCGTCTCTTTATGCCATATCAGATACAGTGTTTGAACTTGTTTCCAGGTAATGAATCTTTGCATTCTATTAAAAATCTACGGAATAAAAAAAATAAGCAAAGCACAAATATCCTGTTTATTTTTTCTTACAAATCTAACTGCATTTAGCCAGAAGTATGTTTGAAGTCACTTTTTAAAGCATTTGTTCCTCTGCAGAGCAATTGCTTTAGGGAAAACAACTCTGAAAATGGGTATCTGGCAGCTAGACATGATGCTTTAAATTATTTTTTGTGAAAAATTTCAGATTAAAATTGCATTTGAATATCGGGTCCTCTGCTGAATCCTCTTTTCCCAGTTTCAAGCAGATGTTAATTAAAAAGCACATCAACTTCAGTACAAAACTTATACAGTCAAGTTCAAAAAGTGTGGATTATGAAAAGCATTTCCCCATCTCTGGATATTATTTGGTGTTTGCTAAATGAAACTTGGTGGAAGTTGGAAAAAAGTGCTCCAAAACATTTAGTAAGTCCTGATTTCTAAATGGATGCTACATTAAATTATAGCTGAAAGTAGACGTCCTTTGGTTTGATAAATCAGACGTCGACTCTCAAGTTTGTGTTCATAAGCCATCATTTAAAGCATGTTGTTTGAAACCATTTCGAAAAAATGAGAGAGAGCACTTCTTTAACGGACATCAAAAGCTCTGGATTTTATATCTCTGCTACATCTTCAAGGTCACCCTGCTGAAACCCACGTCAAGGGTAAAATATACATCTGTGCATTTATGTTCACTTGAAGGAGGCAGATAGTTCATTTGCATTGGAGATGTACGCTGGATGTTTTCATCACCAATCAAGATCCATCACTTTTACCGTGTGGTGAGTGACAGCTCAGTGTGTGAAGCCTTCATCCTCAGCAACCCAGGCTGATGAAATGAACAGGAGCCTCTGCCTGCTTCAGAGTGAACCCTTTAAACTGCATTCATCCCATGAAAGGAAATTTAGACTCCAGTTTGTGCACATCAGTGTCATGGGGCTTATTACTGCAATATTTATTGTGCCATGGACCAACTACAGATGCTGATATGGGACAATAAAGATTTCCATCATTGCCAGATGAACTTGCGGTCACCTGCGCCTTCAGCCTATTCTCTCTTTTTTTATTATTATAAAAAGACAGAAAATGCTTAAATCTAATCTGCTTTGCCCAGGAAAACTTCAGCAATAAGAATTGTGGTGTAAAACCAGAGCACAGCAGATGTCACTAGATATTGAATTGTTTAATTTGATGCAAATAAAATGCTTGGAAAAAGTTGTTTAGAAAAGATGGCTTGGTATAATATTACTGAAAATTTAGAAAAAGGACTCATAGTATAGTACAATGATGAAGCCAACACGTAAATTCAAGCTGGGAGACTTGAATTCACACCGACCTGCATCATCCAACTGCCACGCCTACACCTCAGCCAGTCAGATGAAAGTCGTTGCTTCGCTTCAGCCAATCATCACTCAAGAACCCCTGCATAAGGCCCAACATCTATGGATTCACCTGCTTCCCAGTGGTGCTTCGACCCACCTCCTCCCCATCTCCACCATTGTCCTTCAAGGCTCCCCCCACTCCAAACTTCACTCCACCATCTGTGTCTGGGCTCTGGGAGGGAAGAGGGGGAGGCTATCCTGAACCTCACCTGGAGCTGTTCATGAAAGCTTGCGGCAAATCTCAGGCATGCAGGTCTTCTGATGTGGTCCGAGCGCTAAAGAACTTCAAGGCAAAGAAAACTTTGTAACTATTGCTTTTTCTCTGTGTGTCTCTTCAGATTGAAATAGTATAATATAACCTAAAATTGTAATAGTATAGTGTGACTTCAACATTTTGAGAAAAATATCTCTGTACAGTATGGTGTTCAAAATATGCATAAATGACTAATAACGATGTATTGGTTTCTAAATACCAATGTACCAACTTGTGCTACTTGAATTCAAAATATGAACAAATGCATGTGTAGGTTAAAAGACTGTAAACAGATCATTCACACTAACCAATCATGTTCAAAGCTTAGTGACATTCTTCTCTAGTTTATAGAATCACTGACACCTTAGTTTATATGGCAGTGGATGACTTAAAATATTATTGTTCTTGTTTTTTTTGTTTCTTGTTTTTAGGGACTATGATTGTCTGAATGAATGAAACTGATTGATTGATATGAAGTTCAAAATAGGAAAAAATTTAAGAACAGTATAACGTTATACACAGGCCACAATGATTCAGAACAGTATGAAGTTCAAAATGGGCAAAAATGACATAGTATATTATAACATTCAAGAGGCAAAAATGACCCATGTTTAAAGTATGAAGTTCCAGACGAGCAAAACTGACAGTGTAGTAGGACATTCAAAACTAGCATTAAACAATAATATAGTAGGATGTTAAAAACGGATAAAAATAACTCATAGTTTAGTAGGATGTTAAAACAAGCAAAAATAACTCATAGTATACTACGACGTTCAAAAGGAGAAAAAAATGACGTGTAATATAGTATACAAAAATCTATCATAGTATCTAATCACGTCACGTAATTGCAAGAAAGTCATACAACTTTGTGGGAAAAAAACCGGTATACTATGATGTCAAAAAGTGCCAAAAAATGTCATAGTATAGTATGACGTCCAAAAATGGGCAAAAAATGTCATACTATACTATGAGATCCAAAAAGTGCCAAAAAAGTCATAGTATACTATGACATCCAAAAATATGCAAAAAATGTCATAATATAGTATGACGTCCAAAAATTACCAAAAAAGTCATAGTTATAGTATGACGTCCAGAAAGTGCCAGAAAGACATAGTGTAGTATGACGTCTAAAATGTGCAAAAAATGTCATAGTATAGTATGACGTCCAAAATGTGCAAAAATATTCATAGTATAGTATGACGCCCAAAAAGTGCCAAAAAAAGTCATAGTATAGTATGACGTCCAAAAAATGGCAAAAAATAGTCATAGTATAGTATTACGTCCAAAAAGTGGCAAAAATAGTCATAGTATAGTATGACGTCCAAAAAGTGCGAAAAATGTCATATTGGTATGACTCCAAAAAGTGCAAAAAATGTATATATGTAAACATCCAAAAAGTGCAAAAATGTAATAAAGTATAACTCCGAAAATTTGCAAAAAATGTCATAGTATGAAATGACGTCCAAAAAGTGCGAAAAATGTCATAGAATTGTATGACCCCAAAAAGTGCGAAAAATGTCATATATTTATGACATCCAAAAGTGAAAAAATGTAATAATAAGTATTAACTCCAAAAATTGCAAAAAATGATATATTGTATGACTCCAAAAAGTGCGAAAATGTCATAGAATTTAGACTCCAAAAAGTGCGAAAAATGTCTAGTATTGTATACTCCAAAAAGTGGAAAAATGTTATATATTGTATACGTCCAAAAAGTGCAAAAAATGTATAAATTTATGAATCCAAAAATTTGCAAAAAATGTCATAGTATTGTATGAATCCCAAAAAAGTGGAAAAATGTCATAGAATTGTATGACCCCAAAAAGTGGAAAAATGTCATACTATTCTTGACATCCAAAAAGTGAAAAATGTAATAAATATAACTCCAAAAAGTCGAAAAATGTATATATTTATGACGTTCCAAAAATGGGAAAAATGTATAGTATTGTTTGACTCCCAAAAAGTGAAAAAAGTCAAGTATTGCAACCCAAAAAGTGCGAAAAATGTCATATTATAGTATACGTCCAAAAAGTGCGAAAAATGTCATAGAATTGTATTACGTCCAAAATGTGCAAAAAATGTTATAGTATTGTATGATGCCCAAAAAGTGCGAAAAATGTCATAGTATTGTACGACATCCAAAAAGTGCGAAAAATGTATACTTCTATGAATTCCAAAAAAGTGCGAAAAAGTCATAGAATTGTAACTGAAAGGTCCCCAAAAAGTGCGAAAAATGTCATAGAATGTATGATCCCCAAAAAGTGCGAAAAATGTCATACTATTCTATGACATCCACAAAGTGTAAAAATGTAATAATATAGTATTACGTCCAAAAAGTGCGAAAAATGTGATACTATTCTATGACATCCAAAAAGTGCGAAAAATGTCATAGAATTGTATGACGTCCAAAAAGTGCGAAAAATGTCATAGTATTGTTTGACATCCAAAAAGTGCAAAAAATGTCATAGTATTGTACAACATCCAAAAAGTGCGAAAAATGTCATACTATAGTATGACGTCCAAAAAGTGCGAAAAATGTCATAGAATTGTATGACGTCCAAAAAGTGCGGAAAATGTCATAGTATTGTATGATGCCCAAAAAGTGCGAAAAATGTCATAAAGTATTGGAAAATGAAAACGTCCAAAAGTGCGAAAAATGTCATAGAATTGTATTATGTCCAAAATGTGCAAAAAATGTTATAGTATTGTATGACATCCAGAATTTGCAAAAAAGTCATAGTATTGTATGACGTCCAAAAAGTGCGAAAAATGTCATACTATAGTATGATTTCCGAAATGTGCAAAAAATGTCATAGTATTGTATGACATCCAGAATTTGCAAAAAATGTCATAGTATTGTATGACGTCCAAAACGTGCGAAAAATGTCATAGTATTGTATTATGTCCAAAAAGTGCGAAAATTCCAAAAGTTGGTAAAAAGTAAAAAATATAGTATTAGTCCCCAAAAAGTGCGAAAAAATGTATACTATTCTATGACTCCAAAAAGTGGAAAAATGTAATAATAAGTATACGTCCAAAAAGTGCCAAAAATGTAATAGTATCCTATGACATCCAAAAAGTGAGAAAAATGTTATACTATAGTATGACGTCCAAAAAGTGCGAAAAATGTCATATAATTGTATGACATCCAAAAAGTGTTAAAATGTCATTGTACAGTATAACTCCAAAAAGTGCGAAAAATGTCATAGTATTGTATTACGTCCAAAAAGTGCGAAAAATGTCATAGTATTGTATGACATCCAAAAAGTGCAAAAAATGTCATAGTATTGTATGACGTCCAAAAAGTGCGAAAAATGTCATAGTATTGTATGACATCCAAAAAGTGTAAAAAATGTCATAGTATCCTATGACGTCCAAAAAGTGCGAAAAATGTCATAGTATTGTATGACGTCCAAAAAGTGCGAAAATGTCATAGTATTGTATTACGTCCAAAATGTGCAAAAAATGTCATACTATTCTATGACATCCAAAATTTGCAAAAAATGTCATACTACAGTATGACATCCAAAAGTGCGAAAAATGTCATAGTATTGTATGACGTCCAAAAAGTGCAAAAAATGTCATAGAATTGTATGACGTCCAAAAAGTGCGAAAAATGTCATAGTATCGTATGATCCCCAAAAAGTGCGAAAAATGTCATACTATTCTATGACATCCAAAAAGTGCAAAAATGTAATAGTATAGTATGACGTCCAAAAAGTCATGACCAAAAAGTGCCAAAAAGGACATAGTATAGTATGACGTCTAAAATGTGCAAAAAATGTCAAAGTATAGTATGACAACCAAAAAGTGCCAAAAAAGACATAGTATAGTATGATGTCAAAAATGTGCAAAAAAAGTCATAGTATAGTATGACGTCCAAAAAGTGTCCAAAATAGTCATGGTATAGTATGACGTCCAAAAGGTGTCCAAAAATGTCATAATATAGTATGACGTCCAAAATGTTCAAAAAATGTCATTATATAGTATGACGTCGAAAAAGTGTCCAAAATATTCATGGTATACTATGACGTCCAAAAGGTGTCCAAAAATGTTATAATATAGTATGATGTCCAAAAATGTGCAAAAAAAGTCATAGTATAGTATGACGTCCAAAAAGTGGCAAAATAGTCATGGTATACTATGACGTCCAAAAGGTGTCCAAAAATGTCATAATATAGTATGATGTCAAAAATGTGCAAAAATGAGTCATAGTACAGTATGACATTAAAAATGTGCAAAAAAGTAATAGTATAGTATGACATCCAAAAAGTGCCAAAATGTGTTAAAACTTCGTATGATGTCAAAAAGCGCAAAAATGAGTCATAAAGTCGTATGATGTCAAAAAAGTTAAAACGAAGTCATAGTGTAGTATGACATCAAAAAGTGGAAAAATTAGTTATTGTATTTTATGATGTCAAACAGTGCAAAAATGTGTCATAGAATAGTATGACGTCAAAAATGTGAAACAGTCACAGTTTAGTCTGATGTCAAATATGTGCAAAAAATAGACATAGTATAGAACGACATCCAAAAATGATGACTCATTATAATGACTTAGAAGTTTTGCATAAAAGACTGAAAGCACAGTACGAGATTCAAAATGAATTCAAATGAGAGACATCTGAGTTTCTATGTCATCAAAAATTCGCTCCAATATCTTGCGTCAAATCTGATGTTATGGTATGAAAAAATGAGGCAAATTACACTCACTATGCTGTGACACCCAAATATGCTGAAATGACACTTGACATCAAAAGTGAGCTCAAACATTGCATACTATAGTATGACATGGAAAATAATGCAAAATTACACTATACACTATAATTAGTGTATAGTAGGATGTTGAAAATAAACTGAAATTACTCACAGTAAAATATGACATAAAAATCACGCCAACTGGGTCATCATAACGTATGACAGTACATAGTCACACTTTGCGATGTATAGCTTGCATTTTAGCTCAAAAATTACCACAAATGATATGTAGTACATTACAGCATGTTAACATTGAAAATAGTTCAAATGAGACATTCAAAAATTAGCTCAAATAATGAAAACATGTATAATGTCACAAAAATACCTTAAATGCCTCAAAACTTTAATAGCAGTCAAAGGTTGTTCTATAAATAACTGAACCAGACAGGGTGTTTGTAAACTGACAAAAAAAATTGTTAATTTTGCATGGAGGTAAGATGTAATTTCGTTTTTCAATGTCAGGAAGTTAACATAAAGAAGTGGAGTAAATATCCGTCCCCGCTGGATGCCAGTTTGAATTTCTCTGCCACACAGTAGTCACCAAATTCAAGGTAGCCTGAACAATTTATCACCAGTGCTCATGTCCAATTAGCAGGAGTTAGGATGAGAAATATGCTCTAAGGGCAATTAAGAATGCTGTCAGCTGACTCCCGGACTCTGTGCAATGGGTTTCTCTGTTAGATCCATGCCCTCTCTCTGTCTTTTTTTGTCACAAACTATGCATCGACTCTGTGTTTGCCTGACTGCGCCACCTCTCCAAGCTGGAAAAAAAGAGGTCCGGCTCTCATGTTGAAGCGGAATAAACAAGAGGAGGAGAAAGCAATCACTGAATATATGAAAAGTGGTTGTCTGTTCTAGTTGTAAGTTAAGCCTTCAGATTTCATCGCCACTCGCTGTTTGTAAAAGCTGTCACAGTTGAAACTACGCCCAGAAGACAGAGCAACCAGATTAGGCAGTGGGTCTCCCAGTAAATTGTTTGTTCAGAAGTGTTGATTATTCGGTGTCTTCGACAGCATCTGAGACAGCCAAATCCAAACAATTAAAATGGGGAAGAATGCCTTGTTCTGAGGGATTTGTAAGAAAAAAGCAGTCATCACTGAGGTCCTTCTGCAATCAGGAAAATGGAGTTTTCCTTGTGATCTCGCGCTGTGTCATGAGTGCACATGCTGTAGAAAACTGACAGTGAGACAAACAAACATTGATTTGATGTGAAGTAACAACACCAGCAGAGGAAATATTTTTTTTTCATGAACCGGTGACACATTTCCTCTCTCCTTGGTGCGAACAGAAAACGAGCCTTAATTATTAAACAATAAGAAGATTTCAGTTCTAATATTCCGTGCTTTATTTTATTAGATTTTGTCACATCATAGCCACAAATTTCCATGCATTTGTTATGAATTGTATGTGCTAGACAAACAGATGCAAGGAAAAGGAAGCAGAGACTCATCTAAAAGTTGCAGGACGCCAGGCTTGTATCCGTAAGGATTTTATTGTTATTGAGCTGTATGTTTAAAAGGAAACTAAAATAAACCATTATTCTATTCTGCATTAAAATTTATAAATTGACCAACTTGTAAAGTAATTGGTTCCACTTTGATATAATATATACAGACATTTGAATAAAGTCGTCTGAATACCAAGAATCATTTACCATTCCACCTCCCAGCTACTCATTATTTTGAGTTTCAACACAAAAAAACTATTAAAAAAACAACAAAAACATTGAAGTTTGCTGGCGTAATGAGACAAAATGTGAAAAGGTTCAAGCAGTACTCACGAGGCACAATGATTGTGGTCATTAGTAAATGTGAACACTAAAAGAAAAACTCGTTAAGCCTAGTTTCTCCTCAATTTAGCTGCACTTTTTTTTTATTTGAATGCCATTTTTCATTCAACATGCCAAAAAATTAAAGATTTCATGCATTATTTCAGTGATGGATTATCTCCTAGATGTTAGCATCTGATCAACAATTTATTTTTTTTAAGCAGCACAGACCATGAGCTAGAATACTCAATCATATGAAGAAGCTCACTCTTCTCATTTATTATGTCAATCTTTTCCTCTGTTTGGTTAATTTATGGTTTGTGCTCCTTCCCTTACCCCAAAAAATATATATGTCATATTGCTCCCCTGTCTGTTCTTATCTCTGCCTAACACCCGCTCACATCCTGCCCTCTGTCCTCCACTGGTCCAAGCTCGTGTCCAGAATTTACCTGCTTCAGTCCCTCTGGATAGCAGCCGCCACTTTCACACACATTTTTATGGACAGACTCCTCTCTGTGAGGACCTCTCCTGCGTTTCTGACATGTTTAAACACACAAGCCTGTTGCCAGAGGTAGAGCTGTGGTTAATTGGAGGCAGAGGGAGTGTTAATTGGTTGTTTTAGTCATAAAAGGACATTTCTAAAGACGCTTTAAATGAATGAGAGCACTCATAGCCATTCATTTTGATGCCTCTTTTCATCACAGTTGACAGCCTCAGATCTGTGAGGTCACCTTTTGATTTTCTTGCCATGCTGTGCTGTGATCAAGTAGTAAAGTTATGACGCTTTCCATGAAATAAAAAAAAAAGAAGAAAAAAAAATGCACTAATGGGGGCCTTTTTATTGAATAAATACAGATCAAGTTCTGCAACAAGTTACAGCAACAATTAGCCTATTGTACATCTCAGACGGCTTTAAACGTGGCATGAATCAGACAGAGAGGTGTCGTTTGGTTTTTAATGGTGTCCTTTACGGGCACGCAGAAATCTGACTTTTAATGCGCAGTAACAGATGGTGTAGTAAAAATGACTCAGCATTTGGGTCATTTACTGTAAAGCTAAAGCATGCCAATGGAAAAAGAAAATAAAATGCAGTTTATGCATTGAAGTGAAATGATTGGTTGAACTCATTCATAAATCTGCTGCTTATTATTAGCCTAAGTCTGGTCTCCTTTTAAGTTTATGTGGAATTCAGTTAGAAGTCATCATGATTATAAGGAAATACACATCATGCTTTTTATCTCCCACAGTAGAAGCGTTTTTGTGTTAAAAGCAGTGCAGTAAAACATAATGTTGCATTTTTGTTGCAACATTATGTTGCCAGTGTGCCGTGTTTTTATCAACATAACTTTGCCGCCATCAGAGATGAAATCTACCCTGAAAAAGCTTTTACAGGGGATGCCAGCCGCTCCATCATGACACATTTCAGGAGCATTAGACTTTCTCTGCACATCATCGCATTACGCCACAAACAGCAGTGACACAGAACTGTACAAATCAGAGCAGATTTAAAGCATTTCCCCTGAGTTTTCCAGTGGATTCGCGACGACTCCAAGCTGCCTCAGAGTGCCTCTGTGCATTATTCACAACACAAACGGAAACAGTATCTTTCCATTCAACCGCTGTTTTATTTCAGATTAATATACAGAGTACAAATGTGAAGCACTAAACAATACAACCTTTCTGTTTGCCTATTTTTGGTAATGCGCTGTGGATGCAATTGTTTCTAATAAATCCTCAACCTCTCTTTGTCATCCTCCTGAGTCAGATGGCGAGATTAGCTTAATATCAGACACATGATGCATCAAACACCCTGAACCTTCCACAGCCGGCAAATGCATTTTATAAAAAAAAAAGATGGGACTCTGTTGCTATGAAACAGCTTCAATAAATGTTAGAGAACAGTCAAAGAAACAACTTTGATAAGGTTATTAGTACCCAACAGATAATGCTCCTGCCCACATACTAGTAAAACCTACCAAACATCGAACATTGCTACAAAAAAAAAACAATATAAATGTACACACCCGTGTTTTGTTGTTCGCAATGCAAGAGCCGCATTTCATAAATCTACATATTGATTGAGAAAAATCCTCTTTCTGAAAGCGTTCTGACAATTTTTTATTCATCTCATGATTGTTGCTAATCTTAATCAATGAAATATTTTTTTAAATTAAAGCAGCGTAAATGAGATGGATGAGTTGGAGGTAGAATTCATCCTACTCACGGGGGGATGCTGTTCTCAATCTCATCAGTATTATTCCAGGGAGCCATCTGTGAACTTTACTATGCTGGCCATTAAATTTGAACATCCTCACAGCCATCATGTTAATAAAGTACCAGGTATTAGACCGAGCCCCTGGCATTGGACTCCGCTATTAATGCTCCCACTGGGCTGGTACTATCAGCATGTGGCTGCACAGCTCTACAGCTGTTCTCATGGTGTATCATTCATCATATTTAAATTATTTCGCACTGCAGCCTTAACTGTGGCTTGCAGAAGTGAAATTATAAATGTCAAAGTTTTTTTTCTTGGGGGCAACTCTACTGTAATTGCTCATTATACTGTAATAAAATGAATTTAATGTTTTGAATACACAAAGGGGAGTGAGGAAGCACATAGAGATTTAAAATAATCCTAAAAATTACAATTTACATGAAGAAAAGTCACCCTGGAGAGGCAGATTTTAACTTTAATTAGGTAGACATTGTCCAGAATATACAGATTTACATGTAATTCCTTTTCAGTTTCCAGTGTAATCCTCCTTCTTAACATTTCTCCACCCCAGAGTATTTTCGTCTGTAAGCTTCAATTCCAACTCCGAGCGCACTCCATTGTAGGTCCCGGATAGAGCAGAAGTTATTGTTAGTGGACACAGAAATGGGGATTTGTCTAATTTAATTAAAGCTGTTGAGCTATCTTCTGCTTCTGTATTATATTCAAATGTGTTCATTCTTACAGAGCAAAGATTTGGGTTTGTGCCTGGATTTTTCTAAATTGAACAAGAACAGAAATGCTCATTTGTTAAATAAACAGTACTGCATTTCTTATTGCCTTCCCAGCAGAGCAATAGTCAGACAATGCAGTAAAAGTCTGACATTTGAACTCGTATTCGGTCAGCAAATTGACACTACTGGAAGCCTTTTAACACCAAAGGTCATGTTCAGAACAACAACAGCTCAGTGTCCAAATAGCTCTGAGGAGTTGCTGCGGTGTGCAAAGTGATGTCCCTGTGTTTCTACATAAAATGGTCCATTTCAAAGATCAAATTCACTGCCGTGTCAGAGATTTAGTCTGACAAAGCACTGCTAATGGCATATCAGGTATTTTCAGAAAAGATTAACAACTAAACATGCTGGCAAAACCTCCACTGAAACCTTTCTATAAACAAGCAACATTTATATTTTCTGATTTTAACAAAGATAAATGCGAGTCTCGCTTTAACATGACATATCTTTTTAGTATGCCAAGGCTGGTGAATCCACATGTAGTTTCTAAGACATTACATTGTAAAGACACTCATAACATATATGTAATATATTCTAACTGTAGTGCAAGCATTGCTGTTGGTGCTTGCACTAAATTCAACTGACAATTCAACCATCTTTCTGTCCATCTACTCACTCTTATCATTTATGCATCAATCCATCCAGCTAAATGTTTGTTTGCCTCAAAAAAATCCATCCTTCTGTTCATTCCTGTTTGTCAATACAAACGTTCTTTTACTTGTGTCTCTGTTCATCAGTCTATTCGTTTGACCATCATTCCATGCAAATATCCACATATTCTACTTTAAAAACGGTATGCAAACAGTTTTCAGGAAAAATATAAAATTGTAACATGAACAATGTGCAGGAACGCTTAGATAAGAAAAACTAAGAACATAGTTTCTATGATTGTCTCATCATTGTAACTTCCAGCTACCTTTAAGTAACAAGGTTTAAATTTACATACACATGCTGTGTGTATTAAAGCTTGAAACATGTAGATGTTCCCATCCACTTTGTTGCTCACCACAGTGGCCCGTCACTGCTGAATGTGACACTAATGCACATATCTGTTGGTTGGTTGCTCTTTACATAATCCACTCTTGTACTATCAGCTGTCAGGTCTTTATGAGAGAGACAGGTGTGGGTCGGGCTTATAAGGAATGTGCTGTAGGTTTTTTTTTTTTTTTTTTTTTTGCAGGTCAGTGAATAACTTCTTTTCTGAGAAGAAATGGTGAATAAAACATTTTATGACTGCTCCATGTTTGGAAAGGGATGCCATAGTGCAATTTAAAGAGGAGGAGGCTGAATTTGCCAACAGATTCAGGCAACATGAAATTTACTTTTAACCAAGAGGCATGGTTTGGTGAGATAGACAGTTTAATTTCAAGTTAGTTTTTTTGCAGCAGCATTGATTGTTGCATGCCCCGTTGCATGTACATGCATGCAACAGGGCGATGATTCCTCTCAGGTTCTAAAATGCAATAATAATTGTGATAATAAATGGCATGTTATTTAGACTTCATTGAAATGTGCTAGTCTCCGAGGTGGTTAACAGATTTCACGACAAAGAGCTTTTTTTTTTTTTTACATGTGGTTAAACCATTCTGAATTAGTTGTGGCTGGATATCCTCATCTAAAGCCATTTTCTGTTTAAATAAAACATGGGACATTTTAACAGCTTGTTTCTTGACAAACAATATAAAACAAATCTTCCTTTTTTCTTTTAAAGTCCAAAAATAATCAGCATCTTTTCCATCATACTGACTTAAAATGATGTCATAACGGTCTTAAGTGCTTCTCTTAATCAATACTGCTGCAAAAAAACTAACTTGAAATTAAACAGTCTATTTCACCAAACCATGCATCTTGGTTAAAAGTAAATTTCATGTTGCCTTTTCTATTGATTTCTAAGAGCAGAAAAGAAGTTTAAAAAAACACTTTGACAGCAACTTCAGAGCTACCCGTCTGAAATAAAAATAGACTACCATACATGGATGATCTTGTTATTTCTAGGCCTGCACAGCATGATTGCCTATTGCAACAAAAAAGTACAACTCCTATTTCTCAACAGATCCAGCTCACAGGAAAAGTGGGTTAAAGTTCAAGAAAATAAATGGATGAAGATGAATTTTTTTCTCACCTTCAAAAACATACTCTACTTAAAATATGTTTTACCCTAGAATTCAGAGACAACCATAATATTGGCTGTCTTACTCTGTCTTCTACAATGTACATCTCGCTCTATGGTGGGATATACGTTGCGTAAGACAGATTAGACAGACGTACCAATATCTTATCCTTTTTCGTACCGCTTTGCATGTTAATTTTATTATTTTTCAAGTCACTACAGAATATGAAGCTTTCATTGGTTTCACTTTCTCCTGCTCCATTTTTCAAAATGAAAATATAAACATATTGAAATGTGTGATGCAAAAAGAATCACGCTTCTGGCAAGTGTGATGTATGGATGCTTATCTTAAGTGTCAATCCATGAAGTTTTTATGAAGCTGGTTTCAGTCAACCTCACACATATTTTTAGGCAAAAAAACATTCAGAATTTTAATAACTGAGGCTTTGCAAACAAACTACCCGAGGAGCACAAATTTATCTATGTTTGATTAAAGACTGTAAGCATGCTGTGTTGAATAGAAAAATCTTAAGTGGGGTTGGGAAAGAAAACTGGCACTGAGTAAACATGGTGGAACTGTCCCCCCGTGCCCCACACAGTGCCCGTCCTCCTCTGCTGTCTTCTCCTTTTGCACCTTGTTGGAGGAAGCCCTCCACTGAAGTGACAGGACACACCAGAGGCTGGGAGCCTCGTCGCCAGATCGCGCTGGCCGCCTCTTTCCCGGGGCATTGCAGTACTTCCGGTACGCTGGCAAGCCAAGCATACACAATCCAAGTACAGCATGCCCTCACACATGCACATGGCACATGCGTATTTGCGCTTAAAAAGCATTCGACATAATTGGATGCACTTTCTGGAAGACATGGATGTCGACTACACATGACATCTTTCTAATATCCTACCCTCAACACATACACTTTGTAGCATGCCAAGCCAACATTTCCAACTTCTCCACATTCCCTCTGACTGCCATTGCTTCAAGCTTACATATGTTATCCAGTTCTGTGGTGTACCCATAGGACACGGAGTCATCCAGTGGCATTCTGGTCCATTTTCTGTGCCTGTTGTCACTGTTTTCTTTTGCATTTCCCATTGCTCTGGGGCTGGCCTCAGCCAAAGAACACCATCAAAGACAGCAGAAGAGAAAAAAAAAAAAAAAAACACCCCTACTTCTCCCCCAGAGGCTTGTGTGTGTGTACTTGTGTGTGTAGTGTACAAGTACTTGTTGTGGTGTCTTGACTTAAGGCCATGGAATTTCCCAGCAACTCTGGAGATGTTGCTCTATGCGACAGGTGGCAGCTGGGGAGAGTGCAGGCTTTCCACTGAGCCCTGTAGTTAACTCTCTGCATGGTAAAAAGAAGAACGGGACAGGGAAAGGTTTCAAAACATGCTCCAACCAACATATGACAGGAAATGCTTAAGCATCTGTAATTCCAATTCAACACATTGAATGGACAAACAGATAGTTACCTTTTTCTTTTTTTACCATATTTGTGAAGGACACTTATTTTTTGATTTCACAAATAATATTCATGGATTAGACCTACATTTGTTGTCAGTCTAGAGGAATTTAGTCCAGATCTTACTACTCTTTACATTATGGATTTTACACTTGAACATCCATTTGGGTCCAACTCATTCTCTTCCAATTGTTTATATTGAACCAACATCAAAAACTGCCACCAGTTGTGATACTTATACATGCTGTCCAAATAACTTCAGTGCTCTAACTATAAGCAAAGTAGTTGTGCTCCATCCTTAGTATGTTATCTCTAATCTATGTTTTTCAGAATAGGAAGACAATGACAGATTGTCCATTGACTGTTCTTGTTTTGAACTCAGGTATTTTGCTACTGTTGCTTTGGATTCCACAATCCTGTTTTACTCATGGCTGTTATATCTGTGTCACAGCTTTTAGATCAAAAGGTCTGTTAGCTGAGGTTGCCACGTCAGCCCCTGCTAAGGTCATATGGTTCTCAGATCCAAAGCTTTGCTCTGGTTTACACAACTGAGGAGAGCACAAAGGATACAGCATGCAGATAAGTGCACAATGAATATTCTTCAGCACATATGCATTTCTTTCAGGTACGATGATGTAACTTTCTTGATAAAACTAACAGAACTAAACCATCAACGATGAGAAAGAAAGATTAATTACAATACGACTCATGATCAACGTGGGGGAATTGAAGAACAACTACATTGAACTACTTTCTGCTTGTTTGGGAGCAGCTTGATACATATCCTGTAACTTTGCCATATAGTTCAACAAATTTAACTTTGACTTCAGCACAACACAGACTCCATTGAACTGCCCGCATCTCCAAGGAGGGCGGTGTTGCTTTACGTGCACTTTTCTCTGTGCAGCTCAAAACTGCTGTTGTGCAGAGCTCACAACACAAATGAAAAGGCTTCGGAGTGCAGTGAAAGCACCATATGACTGGCTCATGACATAAATCAGAGGAAAAAGATAGATGTGTCGGCTTCAATTCCTTTTGTGTTGAGAAGTTCTTAACACAAAATCGATCGAGAGGCATGAGACGCATGTGGACATTTTAGAAACACGGTTTCTTATTTGTCATCTGCATTTCAGATTTTTGAGTTTTGCTCTTTGGATGTTTTTCTGTGTTTAGCATTCCATTCATTCACAAATTCTGCTGCATCTGTCCACAATTCACATTTCCACTTAGTGAGGATCAATCTCAAATGTCCTATGAGTCCAGAGAAATCAAGCCTATTACTGGATACGGATTCCTTTTTAACAGAGAACAAGACATTGTATTTGCTGAAGATTTCTCAAAGTAGTCCCTTGCCCATGTAGTTTAATAAGGTATTGATAAAAACAGCTTTTCGTCTTAGTGCAGTCTGATGGAACAATGATCTTGAGTGTCCATCCTTGAGTCTATCTCTATTCCTCCAGATTCCTTGATCTGTATCAGAATATAAACAATTTGTGAAGCAATAGAAAGTCCCTTTCAATTTTTCTTTAGAACTTTAGATCATGTGTCTACATTATAAGCTTGCAGACAAAGTCGAGTATTATTAGCGACTTAGACTAACTTTTACTGTGCAAAACAATAGAATTTATTTTGAAAAACAACATGAACAGTTAACAGTTTTTATGCATTGCTAAAAGTTAGCATTTACTTATTTTAATAGGACTAAACAAATGGCTATTTCAGTTGAGATTGGACTGCATTTGATTTAGAATAAGAAATATTTTAAACTAGTTTCATTTAAACTCTCAAACTCCAGTGCTTGAAGGTCGGTGGCTTACAACAGTTACTTCAGCACACCTGAAATAAAATAAGTAGATCATTGGCTGGACTCTGTACAGCTTAATTTCATGCTGAGGAGCTTGTCCATTGGATTCAGGTGCATTGGACCAGGATGTATCAAAGAGAAGAACCGGGTCCCAAGGGCTGGAGCATAAGGCCAAAGTTTAAGATTTGATTTGTAACAACAAAATAGGACAATGTGGTTTTTCTTTTGGTGTTACATCGGAATAGGACAAAAAGAAAAAAAAAAAGAAAAAGAAAAATACACAAAATAACTGGAAATAAAAAAAAATGGCAAGGTAATCCTGGACTGAATTATTCTAAACTGATTCAGTATTGTGAAGCCTTTATTGTCGGAAAACAGAAATGTGTGGATTTGTAGTTCCCCTCAAAATGTTCCTAAAATCTTTTTTCATCTTTTTTCTTGTGAACAAAATATTAGGTTAGTCCATCTCATGACATGGCTGCAAAATAATGCCACTAATTATTTTCCATGTGAATATGAATATATGTAGTGAACGCTGGAAAAATACACTGAATTATTTACTAACCAATATGAAAAAAACAACTGTACATTTTCTAGCATATAACTTGTTGACAACTGTTTCAGCCCAACACAATATCCTGGTACATTTCTTTTACATAGCAATTGTTGCTTCATTTTCATTGTGTGCCAAGTAGATGAGCCACTTTACTTTAATGTATGATGGAATATTGTAAGACACAATCCCTTGCAGAATAAAATTCACATAACTGTTGCATTGTGTTCACATTTAGTGCTCAGTTACATTTTTCTATAAGTTTTGAAGAAAAATGACAATCAAAAATGAAGATGAAGGATTCATCTCAAGTCACGCAGCTCATCTCTTTACATATCTTTTTTTTTTTTTTTTTGGAATTTGTTTTTACATAAATAGCCAATACAGCAGCTTGTCTGTTTCCCTGGTAACCAGGTGATTCTCCTTGGCAACCTCCGCCCACAGAGACAGTCTGCTGCATTCCTCCGCTCTGGAGGAGAATTATACACTTGGTGGGACTGATGTCAAGTTAATGAGTGGAACACACGGTACACCATCTAACCTAATTGCCTTTATTTTTCTTTGTAACTTGATGAAAAAAAGAGGATTAAAAACTTGACTGAAAGGCAAGGTTTTCAACTCGATTTACTGCAAGGGGTGGAATTGGTTGGTGTAAAAAAAATTTTCCACTTGTAACCCACCTTAATTATCCAAAGAAACCGGATTTATTACTTATTTGTCCTGTTTTTAAGTCTTTTATCACTTTTTTTGTTGTTTTTTTTTTAAGTGTTTTAATTTGCTAGACTAAGAAGGACATTTATTGAAAGTGCTCAACTTGGTTCATTTTTCTTACATCCCCTTTCCGCCCTCTAAAAGGGAAATTTTTTTTTTTGTTGTTTAAAGGCAGTGAAAGAGGAAATTTTTAACAACATTACAGCATCCCTTAACACTTTTTTATTTGAACAATGAAGAAAATTATATTAGAGTGCTAAAGCATCATTTTTTTGAAAGCTTTCGTTTGGGTGTTCCCCCCCCCCTTAATCTTTCAGCAAGCCACTAGGAAAAACTCTTGCTGCAAAATGAGATTTGACTTAATCTTCTTGTCCTCTAAAAGGTTTCAGAGGACGAGCAGAGCTTTATAACATCACAGTTGTTGTGACGGTATGCAGCTCTGTGAAGTGTAGCTGTTAATTGAGGTGTTTGGATGTGTCATAAAAATATATCTCTATTTTAATTGAATGCTTTAAAAACTGTTTCTTTTATTTCTCCTTCCCAGATTGTATCTTTGCCACATTTTCCAAAGTTACCATGGGCCTTTGAGGTGTGTTTTGACTATTTCAAAGATTTTTTCTTCCATTTACCACAGCTCTTTTGTTGTCAGTGTTTCAACTGTGATGCTAAGTGGGTAGCTTCTGCTACTGCAGCACTGTTAAGTTGAATGGGATCTCAAAAGGTGACACCATGGGACAGAAACACCAATCACAGAATTAAAAGCTGCCATTTTCAGCTATAAAACTACAACCGATGATTCTGTCTCCATGACTGCATTTCCTAACTTGACTCATTTAAATTTCTGCTGAACGCTGTAACTGTCAAAGATTTTAAAAGGATTTTACGAATGCCGACTTTTGTGTTGGCTCGCTTCCAAGGCAGGAGAACAGGGGAGACGAGACAGAAAGTCATGATAACAAGTGGGTGTTCTCATCATAAATCTGAGATCATTTCATTATAATGCTGCTTTGAGAAGCAGCATTATAATCATTCCAGAGTCTTAAAGCATTTCTATTATTCAGGTCATTAATTAATAAAATCTGAGACATGTTTAAAAGGAGCATAAACCAAAACACACACAACGCAGTTAAGTATCAATATCAAGGAATTGCATTTTTTTTTTTTGACTGAATAATTTACTCATTTGCTACAAGCAATAGAAAACACATGCTGATGATTTAAAATGTTTTGGAGGTAATGTTAAAGTAAGAACTCAATAAATAAATTCAACAAATTGTTCCTTTACAAAAACACATTCAAAGCAGTATGGTAGTTAAACGCAGCCAAAATGCAGATGGGAAATAGGTTATCTTCCTTTTAGACAAGCTCAGATCGTTTTTGTGGAATGTGGATGCTCATGTATTAATCCTAATCTGTCGTTGAAAGAGCAGAGTACAATTAGTCTTTCAGTTTCTATCCCTCCAACAGAACTTTCAGTCTTTACAACCGCATAAACTCGTCATTTAATTTTATGAACCACATTCAATGGACCCATTCCACAAAAAAGCGAAATGCATTTAGTTTTAGCTGAAAAAGTTCTTTCCAGAATTTGTTTGCCGTGTTAAAATATTTAGTGGCCTCCGTTTGGCCCTACCGCTGATGTGAACGATTTTCCAGTTAAAAGTTATGGGAGATGAGCAGATGTGGTGTCTGGTCCCCTCACAGCCACCAGTCACAGAGTTTATCATCCTTTTCAGATAAGCTGAGAAGAGAGAAGATTAGCAGTGCAAACACACATTAAACTTAAATTACACCAGTATCTCTCTCCTGTTGCCACTCTGTGTTCATGTCTGCCTGGAGGGCGAATGAGGTTTACCTTAATTCCAAATGAACACAAAAGCCATTTTCTTTCCTTTGTGTTGTCAGAACACAATCAACAGGTTTGTGAGGGAAAGTGATTACAGAAAAGGTTCTTGGATAAAGTGCCTGAGTTGTTCCCAGCTGAAGAGAAAGCAATACAACCACCGTCTAGAAAGTCAGAAAACAAGGAGGTCGTGTTGTTGTGGTTTGTCGGGGAAACAATTACATCGACCACAGCAGCTCCGTCTTTCAGGGCTCAGTGTATGCTTGGATCTTTACCTTTTGATTTTTGACATCAAAACTGTTCACTTGCCATTTGTTATATATAGCTTGAGCTTTTGCATGTTTGATTGAATTATTTCATAATTTGCTTTTCAATCAGCTCAAAAAAAAAGAACTCCAAGAAAGGTAAAAACACCTCATTTACTGAAGGATTTACCTGCTTCATAAGTGCAGTGCCTAGAAAAGAAGTTGTGAAGTGGAAGGAAAATGGTTTAAATCCTTTCTAAAAATTAAATTGAGGACAAATTCAACTTTGAAATGTACATACATTTTAATGAAGCTGCAATATTTTGGATGTAAATATGTTGCTTTGCACACAAAAATTACATTATTACACATAAGCTAAATACCAATGAGGTAAAATTCCTTGTTTGTGTGCACAAACTTGGCCAATAAACCTGATTTGGATGTGAAGTTTATCAACTTTAGCCATGCTTAGTGTACTGTAACCGTATATTGATTAAATAGACAGAAGACAGATGATTCAAAAAGTCAAGGTAAAGAAGAAAAATGGAAAATGTTCCTGCTTTGCGATCATTTTCTGCTTCTCCTTGGCAACTGCACTCGGTATTGTCGTTTCTTTAATAAAAAGGCTGAAAAGGGAATAGAAAAAAAACACGCTGGCTTAAGTAGGAGATGTTTTTTCTCTGCTGTCGTGTCAAAGATGTTTGATTACCTCAATGCAGCTGCACCTCGCAGTGACGCATGCTGTGCACCTTTATTAAAGATATGCAATGGCATTGTCAGAATTATGAAACTCCAAAAGGAATGAGCAAAACCCGGTACGCCTACTTTCACATGTGAGAGGAACCTCACATGGGCATTTTCAATAAGTAGTTGTCTATCACAAACGTTTTCTCTATAAAGATAAAAAAAAAATTACTGAGAAAAGAATTTAAAATGAATTTAAAATGGGAAAAGCAATATTCTGTCAAATTAAAACCTTGAACACAACAGATGGAATTTTGAATTAAATAATTAGTAAAAGGACAATGCCTTCCTCATAACTATTGCCAATGTCAAATGTCTAATGACAATCTGAATGTTTGTACTTGAGGATGTCACAGGAGTGAAACAGTGTGTGAGGATGCAGTGGAATATCCTTGGAAACCGAGTGAAATGCCAAACATATTTACAGTTCCCTGCACAGTTACTGGACCACACCTTTCACAATCAAAGTGAAGGTATTAAATGTTTTCCAGGCACAGAGAGTCATTTTATACCACAAATAAGCAACTATATTACCTTCAGCTGTTATAAAATCGATTAATTTACAAGGAATTTTCCGTCACAATTTGACATGAAATTAGCCTTGATCTTTTAAAGAAGCTCCAACTTGGATTCTTTGGTAGAATTCCAAACAAAATCAGAAACACAATTTATTTTAGTTATTTATGAAAATAATTTTTTTTTTCTGTATTTAGTTCTTAGCATGTTAATTTTATGACTAAAATTTCTGTTGAGCAAATATGGATGGAGGACAGACGTTGCTCAGGCTGGTAGAGATAAAGAAAAAGAAAGTAGACTTTTCAAAAGTGTGCACAGAAATACAGCACCTAATAACCAAGTATCAATATGATGTGCCTTTTTATTAAATCAGCATGTGTGTAACCTTTATTTATGAGGTGAATTTTGTTTGTTTCTGTTTTGGTTGGTATTATGTACTCTGCTGTAGAACTCAGCAAAACTACAGTTTCACAGCATTGTCAGTCCATTAACAGGTGGAATACTAAAGACATTTAGTAACAACAAGGCTGCTTTTTGAGTATTATTTAATACAATAATAAAGCTGCTATACTGCAATTGTAGCTTTTATTTTATAAATTGGGATTTTAAAAATCATTGCACATTTGACCTTTTTTTTAGACTTTTAAGAAAAATTGCATGAGACATTCTGAGAAATGGCACGGAGTATTTCTTCGTAAGTACAAGCTTATTGTCAAGATAGGTCTTGGAATTCACTGCTTATTGAGTCCATAAAAAAGAAAAATGTCCTTTCTAAATAATTGCTTTGTACCCGACAATTCTTCTCTGGCACACATTAAGCTAGAAAGCACTGCTGCTCGTCTTAAGGTGTCCACTCCTGTCTAAATGAAGTAATATTCTACACAGGTAACTAATGTCGATGAATAAGAAAAAGCCATCATGTCTCCAGAGATATGAGTTTTACACGTCCCATATTTCGTAAGTAGTCTTTATAGTAGTTTTTGCCAGAAATATTTGTCCTCAGAGCTTCAGTTTAGTGAATGACAGTGAACAGAGAGTCAGCCAGTGGCAAAGCTTCCAGCCAAGAGATAGTTGCTATTTTACAACAGGCACCCGGTATCTTTCTTTCTTTTCTTCTCCCCTGTAAATGTCCACAGGTGACCCGAAAAGATACACTCTCGCTGTGCTGTGCACATGTTCCTGCACAGGCGTTCAATTTTTCAAGCTGTGTTTGCAGGAAACACAAAGGAAGAAATGCAGTCAGACAAAGAAAGAATAAATGCTCATAGCTCCCTGAGTCACCCTGCGGACCTCTTATAGAAAAGATCTTTTCATCAGGTAGCAGCGAACACCCCACTACCCCTCAGCCCTTATCTCTTGAAGTGGAAAACAGGGTATGAGTCAACTTCACCAAAGAAAGATACTATTTTGCTCTCTAAACACGCTCATCTGATGACACAAAAAACTCTGCTGCAATAATTCTGCGTTCCCTCTGCTTGGATTTTAACACTAATTGTGAGCAAGTGGCTCATACTTTCTGCAGAGTGCAGAGTAATTAGAGAGTGCATATTTCATTTCTGCTCCTATAGAAAAAGCACAGCTGCAATGGCTTTTAGCATGCACTATGTAGTCAAAACACCACATGGAAGCCAGTGGCCTGGTTGCGTTATATTCTCTTTAATAACAAAATAAATGGTTAAAAGAAAAAGTCTCTTTCATATAGTAGGCTATAGCTTTATTACCAGTTATGTAAAAACTGTAGGGACTTGATTTACTACTATGTAAAACTCAATCCAAAACACAAGACTTGAGGCAATTATAAATGCATTTAAGGAAAATTACTTAGAAATCTATACGTCGATTTATTTTAAGTAAAAGTCAACTATTTGTTTATGCTATTAATTAATGAGAACATTGATGAAAATCTTGTATATTAAGCCTAAAACTATTCATACCCGAGGCTGAAAGAAATATTTTAGTATTGACCAACATGGTTTGTCTAATGGAAAGCAATTTATCAACAACACTTATCAAAATAGATACTAAAAAAAGTCATTTATAAAAGTGGTTACCTTATTCCAGATTGCTACTCTTTTTTTAATCACACAAATAGCTCAAATAATAATAAATGAATAAATCACAAGTAAGTCAAGTACCTCTTCTAAAAATCAGTGTTGTGTCAAAAATGGAATTTCCATAAGTTTTTGACACAACAAAAACTTGTGTCAAAACAAGTGACACACCAAGTGGTTAACTTGGTGTGTTAACTTGGTGTGTTAACCCAAAGTGGTTAACTACACCAAACTGGTGTAGTTAACCACTTTGGATCAGCATTTTGAGGTTGCCAAGCAGGAAAGTTTGACTGGAACAAGAAAAACAAAGTACAGACTGGAACATCAACGACAAGTGAGTTAAGTCGGACATTATTTCAATGCTGATATAACCCATGTAATACTGATGAAATGCTGTGTCTTCATTTAAAACTCTTAAAGCCAATTGAGTTTAAGCATATACCTGCAGTGGGACTGGGGCTTGTTATCTGCAAACATCTAATCTCCAAGGATTAGACTAGTATTGGAGACAAAATGCCTGGCTTTGAAAATTCCTAATGAAAATCACTTTTAGTGAGTGCAATACTATTGTCTGAGTGGTTGTGTCAAAGCATGACAAAGAAAGGCAAAATTATGATACAAAATGAGGCCTTTGTGATTTGGTTCACAAACCCTGAACATGGCTCATGGCATTTTTTATTCATTTCTCCATTAATTTATAGAGTGATATACACCCCAGCTAACTGCAATGCACAAGCCAAGCTTATGTTTAGATTACAATGAGCGATTGAAGGATTGTTGTCAGCCAGCACAGTTTAAAAACAGGTCAGTCACTGCAAAAGTCATGATTTGCCACCTTTATTCAGTGGAGGAAAACTATGCAATTTCCTATCTGAAGGAGATTTTGCCTGAAGTAAAGGTTACATTAAAAATCGGGGCAAGTAGTGATGTGGCAATAACAGAACCATTCAAGCAAAGAGGCTGGAGGTCAAGAAGGTCAAAATTGCCATCTGCAGGGGGCTTTCTGATGTGCAAATGTAACTGCGCATGGAACATCTTTAAAATATGTAGCATGTCAGAGACACTCATTATTAGGAAATAAACAACTTTGTGATCAAACTGCAGACAGTTTATTTGAAGCCATTCTTTATTCTGATTTTGTATGCCAATTTTTTTTTTTTAAATCAATAAGCTGCTGAGCTCATGCAAAGTGCACTTCTTTAACTCGGTTATTAAAGATCACTAAAATATGCTTTATGTGTAACAAGTGTACCTCTAAATGTTTTTTTCTCCACAGATGTAAAATTTTTCTGCAGGAAAGCTTTAAGCAGATTGTTATTTACCCATTAAGAGGACTTCAGAAATGGTACTGATCTCGTTTTGAAAGGACAGGTTTTGTCTAAAATAGAAAGGCAATGTTCATTAAAATGATCTGTTAGGACATCTACATCATTAAGTAGGGATAAAAATACATTAAAAGCCTCAGAAAACATGCTGGCAGTAGAGGAATTTAAGAAGCGAGAGCAGATCTCATGGTGAGCTGCAGACTGTGTCACAGTTACAGATAAATTAAAAATAACACCCTGGTTGTCAGAAATAAAAATGTCCCCAGTGCAGACAGAATCAATGTTCAAACCCGAAGTGAAAATGAGAACCAAAAGAGTGTCCTTTAGTGTGAGTTGAGCCAGACATATTCTGGATAAAATGAAAAGTGTTCATGATATAAATAAAACCCCAAGCAAAGAGGTCAGTTACCATCTAAATGGATGTTAAAAATTCCAAACTATAACCAGTCTGGACTGTTTCAGGATTGGATAGAGTCATTTAAAATTGTGCTGTTTAGAGCAGGTGTAGAGTAAAGCCTAATAAAAAGGATAATTTCCCCCAGATTTTAATTAGCTGCATTTCAAATTATAAAAACCATCCAATGTTAGATGAATGACATGGATATGGATTCAAAAACAGTATGACATCTGAGGCTGGCCAATAAAAAAAAAAAAAAAAGAGTACCTGGTTGGACATAATTCAGTAACAGATGCGAGATCCGCAGACTCCTGCCAGGTATCAAAAATACAAATTGTTAGATTTTATGAAGTTGTTCAACAATAACAATTTTTGTTACCGAGCAAATTATACAGTGCATTTCTAGTAAGTGCTCACAGGATGGAGTACTTACAGAGGCGGACTGTTTCAATGGGACAGAGACATTGTGTCAGTAAAGACAAAGTCAAACTCAGGTTCTTCCCTCTCCCCAACCTTTAACATGTCATGACCTCAATAGACCCCTTGCTTTAAGCCAGAACCAATTTTCCAGTGTACGTTAGTGCTAAAATCTACTTCTAATGTTTATAAAGAAAACTTATGTTGAGTGATATCATTGGGACTAAGGACTTTTAATGATAAATTACAAATAAATAAAGACGCCCATATATAACTTGATATTTTCTGACTTCTTCCCAGGAAAAAGGCCCTGGAGGAGATATAGGCAATGGTGAAAAACTGACTAGTAATATAATATACCTTCAGTTCTTTTGTCCAAAAAAGCAAGCACAAGCGAAAGAAGGGCAATTTTAAGAATTTTCATTTCAGGTAAAGCCTTTCTTCTCAAACTTTGAGGATTTCATCCAAGGATGGATGGAATAAAATAATTTTTTCCCAGCATACCTGGTAGACTACAGACTGTCCAAGAAGTTGATAATAACTGTGACAGCACCCCACATTAGCTGGTAATTCTAACAAGAATATAAAGTCCAGAAAATAGCTTTGAAAAGGGGAATCTCCAATTATTTTCACTGGAATGAAACTTTTAAAAAGAGCTCTGCCGTTTATTATTGACTATGCCAGTAAACAATCAATAGAGCCAGTTTGAGACTTTAAGTTTAAAGCAAGAAGCAGATTGACTGCTGTTTCCTAATCATTACAGAAGTCAGTAATGGTTAGCAAAATTACAAATATCCTCAGCACCAAAACTTTACATAAATCACAGTTGTCCACCAAGAGGGAAGGTCAAAACAGGTGTGTGAGCAGTTGTGCTTTCAAAGCCTGGTCGGTAGGGAAACTCCTGGGCCACAAGTCGACAGAAGGTAAATCACCCATATCAGATGTTTCAATGTCTCCAATGTTCACTGTTCCAGTCTGTAAATCACCTGCTCCTGGGACACATCCATCATCTATAGTGATGCAGCTCAGCATCTTTTTCCACCACCTATGCTTCCTTTACCATCCCTTTCCCTCCACTTCTTCTCCCCCCCTCTATCCTCTCTCTATGTGGTCTCAGAGGGAAGGAGAGTCATTAGCAGGTAATAAATGCAAGGAATGTGTGATTTCAGCGACTGTCTGTAGGGCTAACCAAATGGGAAACGAGGGAACGGACAATATTCCTTACTGCTCCCTATCCGTGCTCTGGGGAAGATGGAGGAATTCTGGTTATTTTGGGCGAGCTCTCAAGGAGAGACGTAGTAATTGGCTCCCCTTGGAGACTGACTGGAGTTAGAATGAAATGTGCCCAATTTGCTGCGCCCAGAACATTCCACAAAACCTCACATACAATATGTAATAAATGTGCATTTCTCTCTCTCCCTGCAAGGTTAGAGCAGCCCTGATTCTCCTCCTGTAGTGTGTGATGAGGAGGGAACTGAGAATCTTGCCTCATGATTGGAAGACATGCTGGGTGATGCATTGTTGAATGGCGTTGACCGCTGTGTTGCAAAAGTTGCCATCAAGAATCTCTCAGAGCAGGAATATACATAGACAGAATCTTAGCCAATTAAACGTATCTATATATATATATATATATATATATATATATATATATATATATATATATATATATTTAGCAATATGTTTACAATGTTTGCTTTATGTGTGTTTGTGTTTCATGGACTGCTGCTAAGCTCTTCCACTAAGTGGTAGTGAATGTTGGACATGCTATCTGTTTTATACACATCAAAAATCTGCCACCTTGTGATTCACAAGAAGAAAATCCTATCAAAACAGACTTTTCATTCAAGTGTCTTTCTAATTAACTTATAATTGAAAGCAAAAGAAAGCTACAATGAAACAAAAAAATAGTGCAAATTGCCTTGCAATAGTATTAACCCTCCATAAAGTGATTGCTGTTTGTTAAGAACAATTATTTTCTGCTCAGCGTTTTATTTAAGTTAAAAGAACCCCCAAATCTCATATTTTCTGCTGATCTTTTAAGGTAAAAGCAGCATCTTTTCATTTTGTTCTCTACTAGAAATGGGTTGGAAAGCAGAATCTGTTTTGACCCTGAACCAAGGACCAAGCATCTTGAACTGGCAGCCCCTTGCAACTTCCTGACAAATTCCTATGTTTGTCACAAACCAAATAAATACTTGCAAGTTTGATGAAATAGCCGGATGTGTCCCGCAGTTTTTTCTCACCAGGGCATCAACGACACACCTGTTAGTATGGTACAAAGTGGCAATTATGCTGATGTGAAACTGGTTGGGCCGACTCTAGATCAACTGTGTTGCATACAAAACAGTTTGTTGTGTACACAGATTCCTGCTTAGGAATCAGGAATTTTATTACTGTAAATATGTATTTTTGCGCGGATATATCTGGTGGACGTCCACTTCAAGTCTATATCGAGTCAACACCAGAGTGAAGTATGCCTGAGTGTGTGGCAGAATGATCCAGATCAGAACAATCTGACTGGGGTGTTTACATGATGCTTTTTTATTCCGAGCCGACGTTTATTCTGAAGACATTTGTTCATGTAAACATATCAATACCTATTGATAAAAAATAACATTCAAAACAGCAGGTAAACTAGGTATGAAACATGTAAAATTCTTTTGATAGTAAATAAAACATTCAAAATTTTCATTGACATAAAATTCACTATAGATGTGGTGGTAATAAGCAAAGTGATCCACACATGCAAAAAGAAATAAAAAACATAATTAAACACGCAAAGAAAGGGAGGCACAGAAACCGGATAAAATCTGTCAGCATTTATAAAGTATTCCAACGCCTAAATGCCTATAAATGAATTTCTTGTAGCCAAAATACTGTTCAGGGAGAGATGATTGGTAAAAGCAGGGACCCTCACAAATATATTATTGTGGCAATTCACACTAATGGCAATGGTTATTGCTGCTTTTATGAACTCTTGAATGTTCCAGAGAGTGCCATTGAGAGTGAAAAGAGCATCTTATCGCTTTAGAGCTGCCATAACCAGGAGTCGTTATTAAGATTTCTGACAGATGAGTCAAAATAATAATCAAAGAGCAGCCGAAGAACCTGGACTGCTCTTTGTGAAGCACCAGCAGCAAGCTTCAAAATGATATGGAATAGCAAGTAGAGTTTTTCCCATGAAGAACTGCACTTGGCCACATGTATTTATGAAACTCTACTGCTGGAGATGAGTCATGTTGAAGCTTGTTTAAGGTTTGCGACAAGATTTGGACAAACCAGTCAAGTACTGAAAGAATACTGCACAGCCTGGTGAGACTAGGCCAAAGCCGAACTCTTTGGAGTTCACAGTGGAACGACAATGGGTTGTTAGGAGGAAGAGTGGTTCTGCACACAACCCCAAAAATAGTAGACAATAGTGCTCATCATGGTGTGGGCTTTCTTTAAACAGACAGAAAGGAAATATTAATGGAGAAATGGAGAAACACGTGGCCAAAGAAAGAAATACTGCCCAGTGAATTATCTGAATTGCATACAACAGAAAATCTGTTGACAGAAATGAAGACCAAAGTGCATAGAAACAACCAAAACCTTTCAGACTTGAACACAGTTTATGTGAAGAATGGGCTCAAATTCCACTTTGGCAATGCATGTAGTCTGTTTCTTCATACAGGAGGTATATTAAAGTTGTCACAACTTAAAAAACAATAGATTTCTGTAAGCATGCTTATTCCTGTATATTTTTACTGGGAAGTTCATTTGTAGACTAATTTTCTTTAAAATCTTTGTGGATGTGTGGATTAGTTGGGTTGTTGCCCCCATTTGGTGTGGATTTTATGTTCATGGTCAATTTAGAAATATTTCAATTGAGAAAACTGTTAAAACGGTTTAATCCTTATTCTACCAACTACATAATGGGGCCCTACATCTTTAGTTGTCTGATTTTAACAGCGTAAATCACCAAATGTGTACAAATATATAAACCTTGCAAAAAAAAGAATGGCTTACTGAATTTTTACCATGGCTCTAAAAGATACAGCATGAAGTAAAAGCTATTTCAAACTAAGTTGAACCTCTTCAACTATGCTGTCTTTTCTCAGGCTATAAAAAGATGAGAGCAATACAGAGAGAGACAGCGCTGGACACAATAAAGAGTCTTATGATGGGAATTTTTAGCGGGCCAGAGGAGAATACTGCGCCCAGGATGGGAAGAGATCAGTGCTATATTGAACATATTTCACTATTTCAGGATGGAGTAGAATATCAGGCTTGTTTTGAAAGAGTGAACCTCCTAATAAATGGTCCACTGAGGCATGTGTTAGACTTCAATCATCTCTTATCAGTTGTAATGGATTAAAAATGTCCAAATTTCGGGTTCAGATTACATATAGTCCGCTGGCCTAAAAATTCCCCCAAACTGGCTCCAGCTCAGTTTACTGGTAATTCCACCATACGGTGTCATGATGCTCTGTGTTCATATCTAAAAAGGGGGATAAAAAATGGTTTTGCCAACGTTGCAAGGTTGACTGTGACTTCTGTGTGCACACAGATAGCCTACCCAGAGGCCAAGGAAATCTCATTCCCCTACATTTCCTGGCTGCCTGGGGCCAACCTCAGATGAATGATAAATGAGCTGTTAAAGTTGGGGGCTCCCATGCAGTCCTCAAACTGACAGTGAGGTCATTTCTGCAAATATATAAGAGAAAAAACACTGACATTCAGCTGCAGAAGTTGCCACATGAAAATTCAACAACCTGTCACCTGCTTTCTTGAAGATCTTTGCACTTTCAAGCAAAATCTGATGTTCATTTATCATTCTATAACAGCAGAATCAACAACGCCACGGTTATACAAGAAATACGAGATTAATGTCATATTAGATGTTGTATAGGGCAGAATCTAAAATATATCTGGATACAGTGCCCTGTGGTATTTGGGCCTGTGACAGCAGAGGTGATACGGAACAGGACTGTGGGTTGTTTAACTAAAACAATGTCAGAGATGTGGATATTTTTTTTACAGTGTTGAAAGGGTGGGAAATAATATCAGAAAAGATTAGATATTGGGTCATATATTCCAAACGGTGTATTCCCCAGTTCACACACACTTTCCAGACTGACGGAGCTGGAGGCTACAAGGGTCTCAAGATGTGCAAGGCTGGTAGAAATATAACCCAAACACGGCCTTTCTCAGTATTGGCTCAGGAGGAATGTATATAAATGCATACCACATTTTTTAAATTTAGATATCTTAAAAAGATTTGAAAAAATATATAGCTGTCTCCTTCTACTTTACAATTATGACTCTACTTTGCATTCGTATAGAGGGAAAAATCAGATGAAATGCACTGAAGTTTGTTTATATTGTGACAAAAGAGGAAAAGATTCAAGTAATATGAATATGTTTTCAAGAAATTGTATGCCCACATCTTTACAGCATTACGCCAGTCCTGGACTTCACAACAATAACATTCTTTTTCCCCTGCAGTAATTCGACCCTTCCTAGCATGAAGAGACAGTTTTGCGCAACATAATCTGAGGGAATCATTACACTTGGCAATACCAGGTCTGGTTTACTGCAAATAGAATAAAGGGACATTACGGCAGCATGCTAGCATACAGGCTCAACCTTTGTTCTCTCTTAACCTACATTATTACTGCACAAAAGAATTGCAATTTCATCTCAAGGACAATTCTCGCATTCTAACTGTTCATCTGTAGTGGCAATAGCGGATGAGAACGTTAAATGGCCCTTAACTTAATGGGTTCTATTTTTTTGAGCTTCCCCCAGGGCTGAGTAGTCATTCGACACATTTTGTTGCCATGGCAAAGGGAAGCCTCATTGGAAAGGCGGGAGAGGCATGAAAAGGTTAAGATGCCGTACAATGGCCGGGTGGACTCTAAACATGGATGGGATTTGGCAGTACAGGGCCACCAATTGGGCAGAAGGGAAACAGCACCATTCTGGTTGGTTGAAAAGCACTTCTTTGAAACTTGGACGTACATTCACTGTGTTCTCATCTGCTTCTGCTAATTAGCTGTTCGCCTGGGAGAGCACTGTGTTGCACGCCAACCCCATTAGCCAAGCAAACTGTCCCCTTGAATCGCTGCATCACAAACAAAGAGGCACACATGCACAATCATAGCCATCTCTCAAGCACACAGCCCCCCAAAGCTTATATCCATGGGAAAGACAGATTTTATTATCTAATGCCCCAGACACTTTGAATGATGTGTTGATGCTGAAATTACAGGGTGTGCATGGTTTGAGGAAGGCCAAAATGGAAAGAGTGAGGGGGTGCACTCAACACTTATCTTACTCCTATTCTCCTCTAGCAGCATAATGAGCCATCAGCTACTGCTGACAACCCAACATCAGCCAGCCAATTAATGCCCATGCTTCTTTTATAATCAGGCGCCTATACAGACGCCTCAGTCCAAAAATGTCTAGACCGAGGCTGCATGGATACTATTTTTTTAAATCATACATTTTTTCCAGAAAAAGCTAAACTTGCGCACTACTAAATGACTGATGCGTGTTGAACAGAGCCTTAAGGTAGTGTCACCAAGTACAGCGGCACAAAGCGCGCCTGCTACCCTGCAGAATGCTGTAACTACGATTACAGAAAGAACTCAAGTAAGAATGCTCAGATGTCTTGAGGAGGATGGCAGCTTGGATGATTCAATACAAGCTCAATCCCTATACGTTTCAAGGGCAGCCAAGTTCAGTCTTTTAAAAGCATAGCAGAGATAACACCTGCTGTTAAAGAGGTGACATGAGATAAACAGTCCTTTGAGAGGCAGAAAGAGATAGAAACAGATGTTCACAAAGGCATCAAAAGGGAACCAGGGAAGCACTGTGACAAAGAGAGGCATCTTCTCATTACCAAGTGAACAGAAGTGCCTGTTTGCACTGCCAAGAGGAACAGGAGAGCGACAAATGCAATGGAGGAACAAAAAAGTGAGACAAAAGACAGTGAGCCCTCCTAATGGTATAGTCAGAAGATAAGAAGGGCTATTCAGTTGTGGTTGATACTCCTGCGCCGGGTCATGGATCGCTACTTTTGACAACTGTTCAGACTGGGCACTCTTCAAACTAAACCTGGCAGAGAAAACCAACCACATTTCTCAGAGATACCCTTGTGAAGCAGGCATTCTTTCTGATCACAGCCTCCATATCCTGAAGTACCTTATTAGAGCTGTTATATGAGCTGAAGTTATAGATCCTGAACCCATTCTCCGTTTCTATTCTCCCAGAGGGATAAACTCGCTAACAACAGCAGCATGCTTGGTTTGCGAAACAGCATCGATTTATATGTTAATTATATCCTGTGACAGACCTAACAAGCTCTAATGCAAGTGTGAATAATTTTAAGATAGCCGCATCTCTTTTACCTTTCTTCTCTTTCCTTCATCATCTCCATGATCTGCTACTCAGCATCTGCAGTCATCTCACGCAGTTCACATAAATTATCCTGATGATAGCAGATGTCATTTAATGTGATCTCCAGGGGGGTAGAGTGAAGGGGCTAAGGCTAATGGAGAGTGGAGAAAATCTGATTTCTGTTCGACAACATTGGACTCTTTTCTGACTCCACCTGCCAGATTGCTTTGAAGTACGGAACCAAGAGCAGGATATAGATGAGGAGGCTGGGGGCAAAAAACAGGACAAGGTTGTTTGTTCTACAAAAGAAAACCCAACAACCTTTTTCTTGTCTTTCAGTTTCTGCAAAGAAATCAGTTTTCACTTAAAAGTACACATGGGATCTTAGTTCAGTGCAATATTGCAAGCAGCGACCTCTGAGTTAAGTGAAATAACAATTGTGCATAGCTTGTCACTTACTTAAGGTGTTCTGATGTCAGCTGGGACATTAAACAGACGTAAAAGCATTCACATTTGTAAGAAGTCAACAATTTTCTTCTGCTTTTCATACTATATTCAAACATCAAAAGGTTTTTCAGATGCTCCTTGGACTTTGACAGGCTGTCTTTGAACCTTTTTGTGCAGAGATGAAAATATGATTGCAGGAAACCAATAAAACAAATTTCAAGTGAATTAGAGAGATTAAATGCAGAAATTGGAGGATTCTGTGTAAATTCATTCTTTAGGTTCCTCCTGTCACATATTGTGACAAAAGAGGAAAAGACTCAGATAATATGAACCTTAATATGTCAAAGATCTGTAATTGTTGCATCAACTTTTCAGACCACTTCTTGCTCAAGTGTACTCTGCATCTCCAGAATCAGAACCAAACATAATTATTTTGTGATCTTCAAAGCTGAAACAAGCTTCCAGAAAACTGCAAACATGAAGAAACACTGAGGTTCTTTAAATCAAACCTAAAAGCTAATTTGTTCAGAATTGTCTTTGATTAATAATAAATAAAAAATTAATTAATTCTGGTCCTAATTGCAACTTTTTATTGCATTTCTTTATCTAATATTGTTTGTTCAATGTTTTATATTTTTTATTATTTAGAGCATTTTGAATCACGCTGTTACTGAGATGTGATATATAAAACTTTGCCTTGCCTCCTGGAATAATCTAAAATTACAGAAAGAGACACAATGACCGCATCTCACTGAAACATAAACACAAGAAGTAAAATATATTTTTGCCTTTGCAGCTGGACTTGGGTAAATAAAGGGATAAAAATGGGTACTGGATTAAACACCCCAGAGGTACAGAAAATGAATGTTATTAACATAAATCAGACTAAATGTTACCCTGTTGTCAGGAGAAATGTTGCTATTACACCTGTCAGGTAAAGGTCAGAGGTAACATATGCACTGAAATTAGCAAGACCATCAGTTCAGGATAAATGTGAGGGCCGAGTGAAGACTTGTGGATGAAAATAAAAAGACAAGCAGCTCCTAGGCTACAAGCGGTTCAGTCTCTGTCTTGATTAGGAACCATTTCTCCTGCCAAGGTACCATAACCATTTGAAATCACGTGCTGCTCTCCCCCAAGTAGATCTGATCTAAAAAGGAGTTTTAACAATTGCTTGAAAATGTCTTGCCATTTGTCTGGCTTGGCTGCTAATGGAGAAGCGAACTGAATTGTTTTAAAAGTGCACTTTCAATGTGTTATAGTTAATCAGAGGCAGATAGCTTCCTCCTCTTCTGGCAGTCAGACTCGTGTTAATCACACAGAACTGCACACAGGCTCACTCCTTAGCTGCTTGTAAAGGGTGGATGCTCAGCTCCAGGCCTCCGGCGCTGTCCACAATCAGAAAAGCACAGTGTACACTGAAGCAGGTGTGCAAACACATAATTGTAAACATCCACATGATGGCACAAACATAACTGCAGACGGGTTGAGAAACAGAAAAAAAAAAAAAAAAAAAAAAGCATTATGTATGCTGCCAACCTAATGGACAGAAAAAGAAAATAAAAAGACCATGGTTCTTCTGTATTCCTCATGTGTTCACATCATACCCCGTTATCTCTTCAACCGGCAAAAGAACCCCTCAATTAAATGTGATTTCTGTCATCCTTCCAACTCAAACGAATGACACGCAGAAGCTCGCTCTCAGGGGCTTTTATGAAATGGAACCCTTCTGTCGGCTGACTTTGGGGTGGGCCAAAGAAGGGGAGTGGGAAGAAAAGCACATCAGACAGACACTTTCAAAGATCAAAGCCGGACAGAAGCAGAACGAACAGTACAACATGAAATATATCACAAAAAAGAAAAAAATAGTCTAAAGGCAATCAGATAGCTTGTTGCCCCTGAAGAGATGTGCTTAGGGAGATGTGCAATATAGTCAGTGTTGTTACCATCAAAGGAAATGAGTCTCTCACTGTGGGTCAATTCTGCAAGCGGCTCCTGTCAATAATGAGTAAGCAGCCCTTAATCTAATTTGACAGAAGGCCAGAGCTCGGGTGAAAAGCCACCTTCGCCATAAAGAGCAACAAGCTGCTTACGGAGGACACTGACTTGGAAAAAAAAAACATACATGTGACAAAGCTTAACTTGTAAACATGCAAACATATGTTCCTTAAATGATCTTGGGAGACGCCATCAGTTTTCTGTCAAGCTTCTAATTTCTACTTCTTCCTTCAGTGATCAAAAAGCTCAGGCACTTATGCCAAAATATATTGACTGTGACTGATTTAATTATTGAAGGGTGGCTGCTTGGTTTTGCTGACTGACCCCATCCAACTGTCCCGTGAAGTGCCTCAAGCATATTAGACCCTGCATCCGTAACCTCCTGCGCACTGCCTTAACCACCACTGGGCTCCAGCAGGCTGCCCTGTGAGCCACTCATGCATGCTCGATGCTAATGCGATGTGACCACTTTGAGCCCTCCACCTCTCTTTGTCATGTCAAGGGCATATATATTCAGAGCTATCAGTGTGGAACTGCTCTACTCACTCTGGTGTGCAGGGGCCCTGGCTGCAGTAAGTAGCTCTCCGAGGGACCAGGGGTCATTAACGATTTATTGCCACAACGGCTTTTTAGATTGGCCCAGTGTTGGTGGCAACAGTTTAAAGCAACGTAGAAATAAGTGATAAGCAAAACTGACTTGAAATTTTTAAAGGACACTGAATGTGTTATGAGGCCAGTAGCTTTTTTTTTCTTTATTTTACATTAGGCAAGTGTTTTCACCACCTTCTAGATGAATTCGTTTGACATAATCTTCAAATCCACAAGGCTGGATGACACAGAACTGGTTGAACTCATTTTGCTGGTTTAGGCACAAACTATACATTACAGAGCAGAGGTCCCTTCTGACCAAATATATCCATTTCATTTAGTAACTGACAATTACTAATTAAATATGTACAAACCTCAGAGTCAACCTCTTGGTCTCCGGTATCAGACAATTTTTTTTCTCCCCACACTGGTCTATGATTTCACAAATCGGATTGGATGACAAATAATGACTCTAAATCCATACCAATCACAAATGTGACACTCAAGTTGGTAGACAAGTGGATCACAGCATCTGCTGTGCAGCCGCCATTGCGTAATCCCAGATTACTTTCAGTCATCAGAGCAGATTTTTAAAATGTGGTGCGAGTCCTGGTTAAAGGACAAGCTGACATTTAAAAAAATATATGGGAATTTACTTTGTTGACAAAGCATACCAGGTGTTTGGAAAAGATTGGTCTCTAATGCAAATCTGGAAGTCTATCAAAAGTGACTTCAAGCAACCTTCTTGATTTGCATAGTATGCTGGATATTGCTAAATTAAGGGACGCGAAAATGACAAAACTATTTTGCTTCATAAACTCTGAACTCAGATAACACATTTCTTCATCTGATGGAGGCACCCATCCAATAATCTCTTATGCTGGGTTTCATAATAGAAATATCTACTTATTTCTGAGACTGCATGAGAGTTTAGGTCCACTTAGCAGAAAATGAAAGCAGGCGAGAGGGACACAAGAAGAATGAGGTAAACATGTTAAAGTTTGTTACTCTTCTGGCACAGCAGGTCTCAAAGCGTCAACATCAGTCTGAGTCATCCTACTTTCATATGTTACTTTGATGAGCTGCTGCTGCTGCTGGTAGGGGTGATGGAGGGAAAGCATCTCTTGAGATTACACACACAAACACTTTTTTCTTTATTTGGACAATTCCTAGAAACTACTCCCTTGTTGACGATGCAAAGATTGCAAAAGCATTGCAATGCATTTTCCACATTTTGTCACCTTACCACCACAGTCTCAGATGCATGTTTATTGAGAATTTATGTGACGATCTGCGACTCTAACAGAGACATATCTCAAAAGACTTGCTGATGTAAATGCTGAATAGATGCAGCTACAAAGCAGATATATTTCAAGTACAAGCCAAGTTTTCGAGGAGAAAGTCCGAATGAACTCTATAGACTTCTGAGTCAGGTCTCAAGCCTCTAATGACTGCAATAAAGATTTTCTCACCAAATCCATGACATCTCGTCCACCTGGAGCGTTGCATTGCTGTAAATGAGTCTGTACTGTCTGTTATTAGGTCTGAAATCTTTTTTCTTTTTGTGACTTTACTGCAATTCTAGTTGCAGTCTTAAACACAAAGCAGTATGTGTTTTTGTGTGCCTGCAAACAAAGGAGCCGCCACAGTTTTTTTTTTTCATATTTCATTTGTTAAAATAAAGAAATGATAAATTTTTATCCTCCCGCTGTACAAACTGCATTAATAAAATAATATTTGACTTTGTGACTATAAATCAACAAATTAAAGAAATGTCCAATGCTATGAATACTTTTACAAGGTACTGTATGTACATTTAAAGAACTGTGTATCCTTTGAGGTGGTGCATTAAGTCTTTCATTGACTCCTCTTACACAGCTTTTCTGAATAAAGTAGGGAATCATACAGCCATATGCATGTGCTCTTTCACAAATCTTTGACTCAGACATGTGACAGTCAGCCACCAGCTAGAGTTGGTCCTGTGGGCTCTGAACGCATCCATGTGTAAAAACATACATGCGTGTGCACGTGTGTGCTACAATTTAACACTGTAAGTGGGATAGTTGAATATGCCAGTTATGCACTTGTGTCCAGCAGGGCAAGATGAACAAAGAAAGCACAGAAACATTAAGGAGATGGGAAGTTATGAAAACATTTCTCTCAGTAGCCAAGAGCCTTTATGTTATTTGGTCTCCTGTGCTCATCTGTACAAACAAATGTCTGAGCCAGTATTGCAAGAAAGAAGCAGCACCGCATTATAGACTGAGAGGACAATATTAGTTTTAGATCAAATGTGTTGGTGCCTAAGGGATTTTTGGGATATTCCGACTGTTCAAGGCTTACAGAAGAAAAATACTGTTTATTCACTATGCACTTCTGTTTACTTCCTTCAATCTCGAGACGCTGCAACTGTATCAAAAGCTGAGCTTTTGAGGAAATAGAGACCCTCGGGCCAAATCTATTAGTTTTATTTTGACTATTCTGTCTAATAGTTCCTCCTCTCAGTATAAATGGAGTTCTGACTGGATTTGACATCATTTGACAGCGCTGTTTTTCTCGTTTAATGACCTTTCTGTTTAAATAGGCAAACATGTTCCTCTCAACTCCACAACTCTCTGGGAAAATACTTCACCTGATGCCTCCAGCTTTGGTTTTTCATACATTAGGGTACATAATGTAAGAACGTGGTCTACCGTGGCATTTGGAACAGCCCACCTTGCTTAACGTAGTCTATGGGGAGCTATGGTTTGAATCTGCATTCTAGGCGGCTTGTCAAGGCATGAACTGGCAGAGCGGGAGGCAATTACCGCCACTCAGCCAGCCTTATAGCAGAGGAACTGAGGCTAGAGAATAGGCCAGCACTGCTCACTTTGGATTGAGCTCATATGGGATTTAAGCAGGAGCGACAATCCGCTGAGGGGACACAAAGTCTGCATTTTAACACACAAACACGCTGTTTTTGCCTTCATGCGCGCACACCTACACACATTTAACAACACGCATAAGTGCACCCACCATAAAAAATTAAGTCTATGAGCTCAATTCAGGAAGTTTGAAAGAGAAGATGTATTTTTTTTAAGGTTGGTGATGCAGATTTATATACAAGGAAATCTTCCAAAAAGCCAAGGATATGAGAGCTCACGCATACACCCACATGTTTTTGCTCATACAACCACTGTCCGAAACAACGAAGAGAGAAAGTTGCCCAAAGATAATTGCTTTTTGGGAGAAGTAGGCAACTATTATTCTCTGGACCCTTCATTCAGGGAACACAATTATTCTGTTATTCTTCTCAAAATACAGAAGTCACGACTGCCATCTATTCAGGTGCTACTTGTAATAATCAGAGCCTCTCTCAATGAAAAGAAAATCTAATCTTTCCCTGAACAAGAATTAAACTGCTCTGACTCAGAACGCTGGAATAGTAATACTTGAGCTACCATTTAGCAACGTTCCAATATATTCATACTGGTTTAACTCTTTTACAGGCTAAAAATGTTAATGTATTTTCTTGAGATTACATGCAATAGAGCAAAACAAACAGGGCATAATTGCGAAGTAGAAGGAAAAGGTTACATGATTTTGAAAATTATTTACAAATACATTCCTGACAAGTGTAGTGTAGCACAATATATTTGTATCAAACACCCTCTCTTTTCAGCGTCAACAGTCTATAAAATTACCTTTTGCTGCAATTATAACTTCAGGTCTTTATCTTTGCACATCAAGAAACTGAAGCCTTCCACAATTCTTCTCTAAAATAGATCAAGCTCAGTCAAACTGAATTGAGAGTCTTTTAATTTCCCAGTCTTGCCACATACTCTCAATAGGACTTTTACATGGGCACAAATACGCTCTGATCTAAACCATTCCATGGCAGCTCTGGCTGATCGTTTGGGGTCATCATTTTAATGTAAGGTGAACCTTCACTCCAATTTTAAGTCTCTGACAGACTAATAGATTTTCTTCAAGGATTGCTCTGAATTTAGCTCCAATCATCTTCTCATCAAGTCTGACCAGGTTCCCTGTCCCTGCTGAAACAAAATGTATCCGCAGCATCACAGTGTGGGGTGCTTAGTGCATTTGTTCACAGTGTAGGTTCCTCAACACTGTCTTATCATGTAGGTTAAATCTAGATATCTCATTAACAGGGGTTGAATACATTTTCATGCAATAATGGTGTTTAGATTTTTGTTTTGAGAATATTATACTTCTTTTAAAGGTATGCACAAGTTTAAGTTTGCCAGGCAAAACAACAATGCAAAACCCTATTAAACATTTAAGCTTATGGCACTGAGGTCACTGAACATGGATCATACATAAGGTTTAGTAAAGATGAATTAATGTTTCATTTAGAACTTCATTAAGTACCCTTCATAATTGTGAAAGATTTTCTTCACAATAATATCAAATCTTCCAAAAATAAAAGTGATCCCCGGTGGTCTTTGGTTTGCTATATTTCTTTGTGTCCCAACATCAAGTATTATTGCCGAGGTTGATGCTTTACAACTTATTATTAAAGTGTTAGACTCTCAGAGCTGCTAGACACTGCTCTATTTGCCCTCTAACTCTCGACGACTCTTTAGTGAATCTTATTTTCAAGTAGTAGGTAAATGCTGCTTGACATGATTGTCTTTATGCGTTATTTAAGTAAAAAAAAGAGGCTGAAGGAACAAAGATGTAAGTGACTAAAGGATTTTTGATAAGAGACTTTGCCATGCATACAACCTCCTGTTACACAAGGAATAAATGTGAGTAATCAAACAAATATTCCATTGCTGATGCTGAAGACACGTTTCCAGCTTTAGAGCCTTGAGCCGTGTTAACAAAAAAGTGATTTTTTTCTTTTTTCTCTGCAAATCTTTTCCCCGACTCTGTCCTTGCAGTTTAAAAAAATGAAGTTTAAGAGTTTTGAAAAGGCTGAAAGGCAAATCAAGACAAATAGAACAAAGTCTCAAAAAAAATGAGACCACTGCAAAATGATCAGTGCTCTGAGTTTACTCTGTGTATGTATGAACTACTGATAACATTTCTCCAAAATCCCAAGCAAAAATTTTGTATTCATTTGAAAAATTACGAAATAAAAATACAGTGCTTCAGACCTCAAATAATGCAAAAAAAAAAAAAAGTTCATATTAATTTAGAAACAACAATGCCAAGGTTTTAACTCAGAAAGAGTTCAGAAATTAATATTTAGTGGAATAACCATGAGGTTTTCAGTGGGCTCTTCATTTTTTTTTCCAGAGCTGTATGTCCTAAAGCAAACAATCATTGAACTCATTTGGATAGCCATCAAATGTCAAACACAGTTGAACAAAACCTTTAAAATATTTAGGTTTTTCAATCATTACTGCAGCAAAATTTCACTGAATGGAACAGTGCAATACCAGAATGTGATTCAAAACTGATACCTTTCTTTTTTTTGTTGTTGTTGTTTACAAAATGCAGCATTTTTTTTCACAGTTACACAAAGCTGCATTAAATCTCACAAAATTTCTTGTCTTTAAATTGCATTGATTTTAACGATCAATATTCTATTGAGAAGTAATGGTGGACAACATTACTCTTACTGGAGACTACTGGTTTAACACTCTGGGTTGACCCATTATAAAAGAAAAGGTTTTTTAGTTCTTTAGTGGAAATGTAGTAAAATATATTCCCTTCTGAGATCTAACTTTTGTCCTGTGACTTAACCAGTCCATTAACTATTTTTGTCAGCGAATGGATTCATAAGAACAAGTGTCACCTAACAGGATAGGCATCACTCTGGAGGGCAGAAAGCAGCTGTGGAGCTGGACATCCACTGGATTGTGCAGCTTGACGGGATTGTAAAAGCCTGCTGAATAGGTGTTGTCACATTTGTGGTCAACTTCGAAATGTGTTCCAACATACTAAAGGTCAAGCAACATACTACCATCTCAACATATGTACTCACAGAATGTGACACTGAGCTATTTTAGACATATGAACAAATACTCTAGTGACATGTTTTCTGTTGTGCTGGATCTGAAGATTATTTGAATTATTTTTGATATCATTATGTGTGAAAGGTGTGGTGTGACTTGTTCCTGATATTCTGTGTGAATTTAATATCAATTCGTCCATAAAAAAATTTAGTGAGGAAAATTATTGCATTCACTACCTTTCCCGATATATTTGAATAAATGCATTTTTTTCACAAATGTCAAGAGAGCCTCTGATAGTCAACTTGAAAACTGTCTCAGATATATGGACCTGTCCACAGAGCTGCATTTAGAGACATCCGTTCTGCAACCATGTTGAATAACTTCTAAACCTCGTCCTGTTTGTCAGTATCATGAATAATTATGGAAGATTGGAAACTTGATCTTTTTGACTTTTCAATACCAGAGAATCTGCAGCAATCTGGTTGGAGTCCTGCCAATTTCAAACAAGAACAATGAGTACAGTTTCACTCTAAAAACTTCCATAAAAACAGAATATTATGAAAGAACTCCTCTGTCGATTTTTTCACAGTTTTATGCTTTACTGAAAAGTAATTAAAAAGATCAAGAGTGAAGCTATTGCATGCTTCATTCAATTTCTATTTTTATGAAAATATTTGTTTTATTTTTCCACTCATATTGATTACTTTTGTTGAAATGGCTTACTCAGGCATTTTCTAATTAAGTAGAAAACATTTTCACAAGCAATACAAAGAATGGGCTTTTAGCTATTGATTCAATCTTACTTGAACAAACTGGTTTATTTCACTTGTGCATGATGAGGGGGTTAATTAAGACATACAACAAGCAGATAGCAATTAATTCTCTACTTAGGTCATTTAGCTGTTAGCGCAAACATTTGGCACAATAATTGCTGAGAATTGAACAAACATATGCAACAGATTGGTGACCTGTCCAGGGTGTACCCCGCCTCTCGCCCGGAACGCAGCTGGAGATGGGCACCAGCACTTCCTGACCCCACAATGGACAAGTGTGAAAAGAAAATGGATGGATGGATGAACAAACATGTTAACATCAGTCTAATTAGAAGGTCTGATCTTACACTTTTTCCTATACTTGAGAATTTCATATACAGTAAATGGGCTGCACAGTGGCGCAGTTGGTAGCACTGATGCCTTGCAGGAAGAAGGTCCTGGGTTCGATTCCCCGGCCGGGAGTCTTTCTGCATGGCGCTTGCATGTTCTCACTGTCAGGTTAATTGATCTCTCTAAATTCTTGGGGGAAATTTGTTGTTTCCCCCAAAAGTCATGCTTATTGTGCTCCCCCATGCCATCCTTTTCTGTTGTAAGGTGTCAAAAATAAAAGAAGCCTTGGTGGTGCTGAATGCTGAAACTGAAAGTTGCAGGAGTTAAATTTCAGCATTTTAACAAAAAACTTTACTGGTGTCCTTTTAAATCTAAGGAAATGTTTAACAGCTTTTCCATGCACTAATTTGTGCTGACGATTCTATCATGATACCTTCCCAGACAAAATAATTCCATCTTACAATGAATTTGACATCCAAAGTTTGATTACACAAACAGTGAAATTAATAAGAGTTTCAATTTCTGAGTGACAAAAACTTAAACTTCAACGTATTCAGTTTTTTTTTTTTTTTATTTTTTTAAACGTGCCCACCTTAACTGCGCAACCAGTTAAAGGAGAACATTTGCATTGAGAGCAGCAAAACTGACAGAAAGATCAAGATGGGATTTTAAAAATATGCAACAGTGCCATTTGAAACACAGCCGGAAGGTCATTCACTTTTTGTTGTTTCCCCCAAAAGTCATGCTTATTGTGCTCCCCCATGCCATCCTTTTCTGTTGTAATAGTCTATACAGATGTCCCTGGGAGCAGTAATTGGTGTGATGGATATGACAGGTATGATATGAGAGCACTGGGGGTAAGGATGCCATTTCTGGCAATGGAAAAGGAATTGATGATCTGCACATGGACATACTGTGGAATTCAACTAAATATTTAAGGACAGATGAAAAAGAATAACAAGGAAATTAAAAATAATTTTAAAAATATTTTGGAACAATTCTTACCTCAAAGTACACACCTTTTATTTGATTCAGTGGAATCTGTTCTGTTACTACATCTCATTTATGGTGACTGAAAAAAATTGGCCTTACTGACCATGATGGTGTATACAAGTCTTTGACACAAATTACTTATATTGCAACTAAAGTTTAAATTGTGTCAATTTATTCTTTTTTCCTTAGGAAACTTAAATAATTATTTCAGGAATTTCATCTAGCTAGAAATTGATTAGATTTATTCAAGGATTAGGTGTAAAATGAGCCGATTAGTGACCAACCCTCAGGAGGAATCAACCTGATGATATTCCAGTGTGATTTAGCATTCCGGATATGGTCATGGTGTCTTGCTTTTTTTTTTTTCCTGAACTTGTCTGTTGAGTGAACCAATATATCAGCTTTGTACTGTCAAGTCCCAGCGGCAAAGCTCCCTGGTCCTCCAAGGTCTTCTTAGACATGACTGACTGACCACATGCCTATTCTTTCCATCTCACTTACATGGACAGAGGCACTGAGTGATGAGAGGCGACACAGCTTCTGAATAATATCTCCATAAAAAGAAGAAACATGCTGTACGAAGGAGTGACACTAGACTAGTTATAAAATCCCAACTATATAGGGAGGTCCTATTTTAAGCGTGTGACCTTTAACAGCCACCACCTTTTCTAGTGGAATCATGGATTATTGAACCCCCTGAAATGCTTGTAGATGTTGTGGTATTGCTAACACACCAGCACATGCACGGGAAAACATACACATTATTAATGTAGATATAAATTGGTGTTAGAGGAGGATTATCCGTGTAAACACAAATCCCCTTTTTTTAAAGAAAAGGACTATTTTCCGACACAGTCAGTTTTTTTACCCATATGATACCATTTTCATTAACAGGCAGTTTTGAAAACCCTCAGAAAAAAAAAAAAAGCTGACATGGTGCCAGTAATTGTCAGCTTGTAATTCCCAGTGACAGATTTTCTGAGACCTTTAAGAAATAAAAATAAAAGGGGGGGATGATAAGGAGCGCGAAAGTCCTTAACACAGTCTCTATGACAACAAGCTTATAGATGCATAATATGAAATTAAAGCTAAGAAAAACAAATGTGGATCCGTTGTCTTATGCAGGTGCAAGGGATTGTTCTTCCTCTGAAAGCATACATCATGCTGGGCTGAGTTGCACAGCTGTAGACTACTGTGCTTGCCAAAGCGGCTCCACTAACTCTTTCCTTGGACCCAAATCAAATCCTCAATTTGTTTATGTTATTATGTTAATAAAGGGTAGCATTTCCATATGAATATCAATATCAAGCGAGGCATTGCTGTGAACACTGTGGATCACTGGCAGGGAGGACAGTGCAATATGAACGGGGTTCCATTTGGAGTGAAATTTCACTCATTTGATTTTCTCCTTCTTGGATGATCTGAAAAGAAGGTATTTTTAGAGCCCAGGTGCTTATCCTCTTTGTGGTGCTGGAGGCTAATGTTAAATGAACACATCAATCTTCGGTGTTTCAGAGTGAGAAGAGAGCAGCGGCAGCCCAATCACTGCAGTGGTGGGTTTCCTGCCAGCTCTGTTATTCTAAAGCCGACTATTTTCTATTGCTATCGTTTGTTGCAACCACAGGGCATTATTGGCTTCACAGTGTGATGCATTCAAGCTACTTGAGTGATGGCAACCGAAAACTTGGACAAGAAATTATAGACAAAATGACTACATTGTGAAATTTTAGTAGCAATTACAATTCATTCCTTGTCATGTAAGTGAAGCGTTACATATTTCTTAAAGCAATTAGAGTGCAAAAATATCTTTGGTAATATGCTGTTGCAAAGGTGACAAGTAAAATGCTTTTTATTCGTTACACCGCTTAGCATTTTGCCCATTTTTAATCAGGCCATTTTACTCTGAAACTCCGAAATAAATCCATCATAAGCCAACTGCCTCTTGCCATGAGGGTGATTTTCTTTGGCATGGATAGAAAATGTTGTCAGAAGTGATATAAAGACAACAAGGGTTAAATAAATGGCAATCCGAGAGAAAAGCATGACAGAGACCAGATTTTTTTTTTTGCACATTTTTTCCTTCCTACATTTTTGCACAAAAACTTTCAGTAAGATACATTGAAATTTGTGAATGAAATACGAAGGAAAAGTCCAAGGAGAAAGTTGCAGCACAGCATGGTGAGTCAAACTTCTTCTCTGAACCACATGCTTGGATGTCATTTGTTAATGAAGTCTATGAAATGTTTTTTTAGCTGTTTTGCGCAGCTTGATAGGGAGTTACACTTTCGGCTGTAGATTACTCCATTACCCTCTGCTTGTGCAAACAGGATTAAAAGGATTCTCACCAGAATCCTTTTAAAAAGAGCTTCATTTGGCTGTGAAAACTAGCAGGTGTTTGCCTAAATTAAAACAGAATCCTAATTGAATAAATTTAATTTAATAATAAGGAGATGCGAAAGCCAAACAAGCATAAACAAGCTTTAGATGAACTAATGTTGGATATTACAGCTCAATCTGGCCATAAATGAAGAACTTAATTATATTGTAACAGTAGTTGATGTGTGAATGAGTCTATTTAATGCCGAATATAATACAAGTAATTGGAGCTGCTGTCATGAGTAGATTTCCACATCTGACAGCTGGAAGCACCTGAGAACAGATCAATACACCACAGGCAGACTAAGATGACAGAGAATAGGAGAAAATCTTGGCCTATGCCCTTGTTGTCAGCTGTGCATCAATACAGTGGAGTAATGCATTTTCAAAAACCACCTCTGTTACTCTAATGTGGTTTGTTGAAACACAAATGCCATCATCTTTAGTGGTCATTGCGTCTATCCACATGAATCCGATTGATTCAGCAGTCCACTGGAAGTTGGATGGGGAATTGTCACACACTAGAACTTCTCTGATGGCCTTTTTGAGCCTATCAATTGATCTATAAGTGGGACAGCATTCGGATTCAGTTCAACTCACTATTGATTTCCTGCTTTTTATATCGCTTCATGTTGTTAAAGTCTGGCAATAGTGCAGTGCCACCAGCCACACCACGTGCAGAGTGTTTTATTCAGTAAAGGTTGTGTTAATAAACTGCTCTTGACTGAATAAGTATATATATTATGCGTCTTGGTTTTTGTTTTGGATGCTAGGAAAACATTAAGAAACCAGGATATTTCATTGATGGGGGAAAATAAGTATTTAACACATCAAAGTTTTTCCTATTCCATTACACCTACAAAGTGCCACAGGTTAATTGCCTTTATGTCTCGGTGCATTGATGCAGTAATTCATGTAAGAAGAGGCCAAACCAAGTGATGAGTGCATAGAAATGTACACACTTCTCAGAAATGTACACACTTCTCAGAAATGTACACACTTCTCAGAAGTGTGTTCATTTCTTGATATTATTTCAAATTATCCTATTGACATGGGATAAACGTCATATCTCAGAAACAACTCAAGTAATGCATTCATAAAGTGTAGTGTATTAAAATAAAATGAAGAAAATTAGGTACCAAATGGCACTGAGGTACTCAAATGTGTTTTTTTTTCTTCAAGTTATTCCTTACAAAGCAAAGTATGGAGGATAAAAACAAAGTGCTCACTCAAGATCTTTGCAATCCTGTAATTGGAAAGCATATCAAGTGGCATTGATTACTGATATATTCACAAACATGCATCACGTCAAAAACACCACAGCAAGAGTTAAATTATAAAAGCAGAAATATAATTTCCTTGTGTGTGGATAATTTGTTATATTACAAAGATTGTTTTTTTATGAATTTCTTATGTCAGTCAAACCTGGCAGAAATATATTCACTAAAAAATAAATAAATTTGCTCTGTACTTATTTTTCAGAGGTACATTTAGATCTGGGTTTTGTATATCTTGGTAGAGATAAACAACGTGTGTGTGGAAAATTAATCTATCTGGGAACAATGTCAGCAGCATCAAAATCTGAACTAATTTAGATCCTTGAATAACCAAACATTCAAGTGACTCCTAAAGATTATTTAAGGCTGACTGAACATAAATTATGTTCGGAAATCAATAATCACAGCCATGGCACAGTGCGTTCTGCAACACCATATTATTCGAGTCACGGCAAACAGAGAAGCCGCTCGCTTTAGCCGCATTGTGTACAGAAAAACATCTCAATCATCCATGCTACAGAGGGTATAAAGACCACAATCTTGGCCTTAGAGTTCACCAATGTGAACAATTTGCCTGGGTCAAAACTGTCAATAATGATAGTGAGTGATATATTTGTTGCTCTGCAGTCAATATCTTTAGCAGTGACATATAGCATTTTTGTTGGGTTAAAAGCACCACAACCATGTGCAATGATAGTAAATAAATCAAAAGGAAGCAATGCGGGTTATTTTGCTTGGCTGTTTGGATATTCACCCTCTCGCCATAATGGCCCCCTTTGAAATCCCATTTATTCCACTTCAGGTTGACAAATAAAGCCCTTATTTAGGAAAATCTAAATTTCAAAGAGAACTAATGAAAGCTAATGGTGACTGGAAGAGTGTGTTGCTCATTGGCTTATGTTTTTTGTTGTTGTTTGCATGCTGGGTAATTCTTAAAATTAATCTAACTACTGCTTGGTTTAGGAAAAACAAGCCAACAAAATACATGTGAAGAGCAAAAACGAATGGATCATTGCTATTACAGTTGGGTAGATAGAAAAAAAAAGATTGCAATAATAATCCTACATTCAAGAAATAGGCTAATCTAGATGTAATAAAAAGAAAAGTCTCCCCCTCCCTTTGTATTGCTGAATTACAGCTTAAAATAAGACCATATGGCTGCTGAATCAATGCTCGAGGTCACCTTGAAAGTATTAGGATTTAATGTGATTAACCAAACGGTCTTAGCAAAGGATTAATGTGATGTAGTCCGTATGCTCCACAAAAATGAGGAAAGTCAACATTTTGCTTTTTGGTAAGAAAAAAAAAAAAAAAAAAGTAAAACTGATGCTGCTTAGGGGAGGGTCATCATGCGTCTGCTTGACAGGAGCTTCAGGGCTGAGCCAGCTGTAATGAATTAACATTTCCCAGCCGGTCAGTCTGTCCAATTGAGAAGTGAGGATTTATGGGATCAAATTTGAGACAATAAGATTTTAAGTTTGTAAAAGTGATGTCCACAAATTATTCTTTCCCACATATACAATAAAATAAAAAAAACAATGAAAAACTACAAAGTCTGGATTAATTTGTGAAAATCACTTTTATAAACTCAAAATCTTATTAAAGTAGGATAACATATTTAAATCATTCGATGTGTAGAAAGGAGTTTTTGAGGTTGTTAAAAACAAATGTGTTCAATCATAAATTTGTTTGATGCATTTCAAGATTGTGAATTAAATATTTTGGGGAAGGATAACATTTCAACAATTATTATAATTCACTTTCAAGTATCCAACCAGTGTCACAATCAAGGCATTTTAAGACAAAGATAAAATGTGTCCCAGACTAGAGTTAGCTTTCTCAACTTGTCTATAAAAGTAAAAAAAAAAAAAAAATTAAATAAAAAAAAAAGATATTATAGACTGTATACTTTGTTTGACATGAGCAGTTCTGGATTGTTAAAAAATGTAGCAGTTTTGTGTAGTGATTTGTCTTTTATTGTAAAAGTTTTAATGTTCCCTATGCAAGTGTTGGTACTTGCAAGGGCTCCCCCAGTGGAAAACATTCAGGTTGTTTTTTTTTTTTTTTTTTTTTTTACTTTATTATTAAGATTTTAAGTCAGTATGTTTAGTATTTTAAGTCAGGACAGAATTAACTAGCAGAAAAAACTTTTCATATGTGTGGTTAAATTGTAGATTAGACTTATGAAGTGGATATTTCCTGCTCTCAGTGCAGATGGAAGGAAAAGCTGCATGAAGACCGGACCACTTGCTGTAGGTGCTTTGGGATGGGGGGAGCTTTTCAATACCTTCAGAAATACTTTAGTTTTACCAATTGCCAAAATGGATATGAATTTTATAAGAGTTTGCAGGCATTTTGGGGTGAAAGTGAAGAGGTTAATAAATAAATCTCTGACATTCTTTCATTATTGTGGCATTTGGCAAATACAATTTTAAATGGTAATTCTTGCAAGCCTGAAATAAAAGAAATTTGGCACACTTTAACTTCAGATAGTGAGGAAAAAAGGGTATATGTGTCTTTTCGATTAATGTATGTAAACATCTGGTTTCAACTGTATATCCGAGTCATTATTCCAGAAGAGTTCATCAAACATAGCTTTTCTTTGTACTCAGAATTGAAGGAAAGCTAAAGGGAACAAACCGAGATATGACAGTTCAGGTTGTGACGAAATTGTCTTTAAACAGACATACAATATTCCACTAGAATCCCACACTGCTTTTCTTTTCATCTGTGAACATATGTTCACTAAAGAACTCGTATTTTCTTAGCATGATATAAAACATTGATCTTTTCTCGATATTGAATGATTTTATTTAAGTTTAACAAGCAATTTTTAAACAGTAAAATATCTAAGCCTACTTTAAGCTCATGGAAAACGTTGTTGGCTACACCCAGTCTGAAGTAAGGCTGATGTCATCCCTGCCCATTTAAAAACACTCACACTGCCCCTCTCCATCTCCTTTCATCCTGCATGTTCAGGGTCAAGGATGGATTTATAAATGTTATCTGATTGCAGAGAGCTTTCCACTGCCTAGATTTGACAGTGAAATTAATCTCTGACTAAAATATTGACGGCCCACAGAACCTGTAAAGTGGAGAAAAGCAATTAGGCAATGAGGGAGAAGGTGTCGAAATGGCATTGCAGATAAGCACAATCAATTGAACAGTATCAACCTTGGGTTTATGTTCTGTGTGTTGCTGTACTGGAGCACAGCTTGATCAGCCACATCTTTTGGTAATATGCTAAAAAAAGAAGGTTAAATTACTGTTTGAACTTAAGTTTGATCTTTCATAAAGGCAACATCCAGTATCTGAATAGGTTTGATTTATTTATTTTTTTATTAAAACAAACTGATAACACACTTCTTCAATTACTTTCTAATTCCCTTGATCGAAATGCCATTAAGCATGCAAAATGACCACTTTAATGAAGGATAACGGTACGTGGAAAATGACCTGACTAACTATTTTCAATTGTATATTTTAATGAACAATAACCTTACAAGCATGGAATCCATGGTAAGGACGACACAAACTGCTCACACTATAGCCAGTAACAATTCCACCGGGTAGGCCTTAATCCTTGACAATGGCGGGCGTATTTAATATTATACGATATACAATGATGACCTTCTGCATTCACCTTCTAGGGTTTAAAGGAATAATACGGCATATGCAAGTGTTAATCTTCTCAGCTATGCTTCAATCCACTGCAGAACCTCAGGGGAATGTCACAAACATACTGCTGAAATGCCTCTTGTGCATACCTCCCTGAAACTAAGGAACAGGAAAATAATATATTAAAACATTCATCATTCAGTTTGTAATGCTGAGGTTGACAAACAAAAGAGAGAATGGGCGCACGGGAACATCAGGTGTATATGTGCAACAGAGAGTGACAGGCACTTTTCATGTGGAAAAATAGCACTAATTCATTTCCCTTATAGTAAATCCTCTTGCATACAATATTCATGTTACCTAGAACAATGAAAGAAGGACAACCCCCACAAACGATATAATGCTAAGAATTGAGGGCTCCTTTTCCGATTATGGAGGAAAAATACATTTCATAAAAAGAAGCAACAAAACTCCTTTTGCAAAATGACCCAGATAACAACAACAACAGAAAGTCTGGAGGGGCAAACAAAAAAGTCCACACAGAATTGAGGAAGAAAGATGTAAAGACAGAAGGAAAAAAAATGGCTCTAAAAATGTTCTCTTGACAAAAAGTTGAGAAGTAAGAAGGGAAAAGGGGATGAATATTTTAAGATGCAAGCGCTCTCAAGCAGCAGAGAGAGAAAAATGAGAATAAAAAAAAACAAGAAGCTTTAGCTATGGTGCAAATTGTCGACTTGCAAAAAAGAGGAGTACATGAGTTGCGGTATCTGCTGAAGGCTGCCCCTGTGTACATATCCCTTCCCTTCTCCCCTGTTTCTTGTGATGTGCACCAACAGTTTATTGGGGTATTCATCTGAAGATGGGAAAACACAATTTTAGCAACTGGGGGCTGGTTTCTCAACATTGTTATAGCATCTGCAGCTCTTGCAGTTCTATTTCTATAACAGTTTTTTTAGTTGTGCTGAGCCAAGTGCTAGAGTAAGCTGTGTTACTGCTATTCAATATTATCCTGCTCAGCTGAATGGTGTACGTATAACAATGGAGCTTAAGATGTTGCAGTTAGCAAAAAGGTAAGGATCTTTTTAATTTTATGAAGTGTGACCTCTGGAGATTTTTTGTATGCACATAAAGCAGATATGCTAATTGCACTGCACCAATCACATGCATACAGCAAATTTGCATTTTTTCCTAAGTCTGTTATTAAATGTTATGCTCGAGTAAAAATGCTAATGTGTGCTGCAATATGTCTTTTGTCCTTGAGCCTAGCTGGCCTGCGTAGCTTCTCTAAGAAGGGTTCACAGTGTCCAGACTGTCAGCTCGACTTTCCTTCTCCATCCTCGCCGAGGAGAAGGGACTCTGACCCCACCATAATGACACGGCTCCAGAAGAGATTATAGACCCTGATACTCTGCCGTGCCAGCATTATGCACACGCTGCCCTTTAACTAAGACACTTGGGTTACTTGCCAGCTCTGTCTGGCCCTCTTGGATCTTCTGACTCACGTTTATGCAGAAGAAATAAGAGAAACTGTCCAAGACAGGAGATATGCCACATACAGGAAAGGAATGCTCATCATGATGCATGCCTGAATGCACTTAGAACATACCTAATCATTCCTAGCTAAAGCAAAAAAGGCAGAGGTGGTGTATTAAACAGACATTAAAATCAATAGGAAGTAGCATTCAACCCAAGTGGGGTTTGAAGGCTGAAATCAATACCAGCAGCTTTAGAAAGAAGTTTCCAATAATGAGTGTCTCAACTGGCATCATATGTTAGAAGGACAACATAACAAGCATCCATTACTTTGCATTAATGCACATATGAAAAACCATAAAAATGCCAAACACGTATAAAGTGCAAATGAATGAGATCAGAAAAGCTGCTGATACAGCACTCTCAGAGGGCTTACACTTTTAGTGTTACAGAACCATTTACACCCCCCTCAATCAGTGACTTCACAGCAGGACATTGTAGGTCAAAAGCAACACAAGCACTATGTTGACTGCACCTCTGTGTGGTGTACTTGGTTGAGAGCCCAAACTCCTGAAAAATGATGCAGAAGTCATTTCCAGCTCTGTGTGATCTGGTGACAAATTACCTCATGAGGTATTTTTCTGAAGTTCCAGGTGTTGAAACTATTAGGAGCTTCCAGTGGAGTTGCAGGCTGAAGAAAGATCTTGGATACGTGCATCCATGCACTTTGTTTTAGTGGCTGAATGGCAGCAATTTACAGGAGTTGTGCAATACATGACAGCCATTCCAGACCCTGTAATTTTCTGTTTTTTGTGCCTTACTGTGAAAAGTGCAGATGGGGCCCATTGTGTTCAGGTCAACTAGCTCAACTCTGTCTACCCACAAATACAATGTTTGGTGTCCATACAAAGCATCCTCTAGAATTATTGACACCCGTTGCAAAGATGTGTCAAACATTTAAAGGTAATTCATGTCTTTTTTGTTTATCATAGTCTAAGACAAGAAAACCTATTTTCAGAACATTTATTCATGTTATGCTGACTAGACACGCTGACAGTTTTAACAATTTAAAAAAAGAAACATTTAAAAAAATGTACATACTGCATTTTTAAGAAGAAAATTAAAATGACTTGAGCCGAATTCCTTACATGAACTTCTGAAATTCTCTAATGTCACTGAACTGCAAAATAAATGTCCTAGGGCATTCCATGGTATAATGAGGCTCATGATGTGAATGGCTGCTTGTCTTCCATTCACCCTGCTGACCTTTAAAATGCTGCCACACTCCTCTTACATCTTGTCATATTTAAAGGAAATGATGAGATAATTACAGAGCTCAAGCCCCTGTATTCTAGAACAAATCAGCCAGCGCCTAAAATTGGTTTTACACATCTAAAGGCATGTTGTGATGACTTCTGATGATGCCTATAGATGTATCATGACTACAGATGTATCATTTGCTTCGATTTGATAAAGAGATTGGTTAAAAAGAGGAAGATAAGGAGAGAAATATGAGATAAATCAAATAATTAGATTCACAAACGTCAGCAGCTATTTCAAAAGCAGTCATTCTTTAAGGAAGAATGTAATAAATTAGGTCATGTATTTCTATTATGATTAAAAAAAAACTCTTTCAGTGTTAAATATAGCTAAGCTCTGAGAACTTAAATAATTTATAGCTATTCTATTGCATTCTGGAGTCAAATTATTCATTAGGTGGAGTCTTTAAGATTAGAGCTACAAATTAATTATCTTTTTCAAGTTATGCTTTTGATTGCATTTCTGAGAGCAATAGTGTAGCATGGTAAATTTACCATATTAGGTGGAGTTAAGATATCTGAATGGTATTTGCATTTCTTAAGGAGTCTGATAGTCTGAATCATCCTTTATTTTAAGGTCTTTGGTCCACCTAATACGGGAATAAAACTGGGTAATAAGACTGTTTGATGACCAGTAACTCTCTCCTTTAGACAAGCAGTCCCATCTCCATAAAATCACAAATTCCACTCAGTAGGAAATATGCAATAGTTTTCAAGGAATCATTTCTAATAAAAAAAACAAAAAAACAAGCAACTGTAGTGTTATCAAAGGGCAAAAAAACATGGTGGCCTGAATAGAAAGAAATAGGAAAAATAGTTGCCTTAGTCATAAATGTCATTGCTTCATGAGTCATGATTCTTTTTAGAATAGAAAATCTCATGATTCATGGATTTAAGTTTGAAAACTAAAATACTTCCTACCCTTGAAGGTATGATGACAAATTCTAACACTATCCCCACATGTAGTCGAGTCATTTTTCATAGTCATGTTTTACCAGATTTCTTTACAAATGTCAATTGACAGATGTTCATAACACTATTTGTATGCATGCAAGAAAAAAAGTAATCTGTGGACACAAACTATTTTCAGACTTTTTCACCGTTGTTCTACAATGGGAAAAAGGAAGATGTACAATTTCTGTACATCTTGTTAAGGTTTTGTTGCATTAATATTGGTAAATAGCACATTTGTTAAATCTTGTACATTTTCAGGGTTAAACCATGATGATAAATGAGCATTTGATTAATTAAATACATTTAATTAAGAAATGTTTCTTTATTACATAAGTATAACACAAATCAGAACACACAATGTACTATACAAGTACAAATAGTACACACCAAATTGCAATTATTTGTTTTGAATTTTACAGTAGTTTTGTCAACAATGTCATTAAATTTAGTGTTGTTTCAAGGACACTATCTACAATCTTTGCCAACATCCATTCTAAACAACAACAAAAAAATTTTTTGGATGTGTAATGAATTTGCCAAAAGATGTACAGAAAACCACAAGAGTAAGGATATTTCAAACCTTGTGAGATATTCAGCAAATAATTTGCCCTCTATCACTTTTTCTAATGACGCGGTCAATTTAGGAAAAATTTTAATATTTCAAGTTGGACAAAGATTGTTTAGGTTATTTTTTCTGCAGCTAAACATAGCAATGGGTCACGTTTGACCCGCAAGACAACACAAGGGTTACATTGACAGATAATCTATCTTTTATGCACACTTGCACATTTCTTGTTCTTCAGATGTGGAGATCACATATTTCTTTGCTGGCTAAATTATTTGAATAACAAATTGTTCCTAATATTAGCGCCACTCGTAGAAAAACTGCGCTGGCTCACAGAAAACATGTTTTTGCTCAATTGAGTGGAAGAACTGTGGAAGAATGCAACTGAAATGTTCTATTCTTGGCACTTTGCTCTGTGCGTCACTGCAAAGCAAAGGATCTGGGAGGGAGCATGTGTGTATTTTTTTATTTTATTTTATTTTTTTTCAATTTAACCAAAGGAACTCCGCCTTGAAGGCACAAACCTGCTGCTGTCACATACAAACAATATGGGAAGATTTGATGAACTGACATCAACAAAGCTTGCGAAAGAATATTCAAAACTACAGTGGCTTCTTTTTATTACCTTTTCAAGACTGTGGAACAAAAATAGGAAGTGAGATATAGAAGTACTGAATTAATGACCTTTTTAAGATGATAAAAGCTGGAAGCCTGTGTCCCATGTGATTCATAATTACACAGAACTGCAAGAAAAGCTCTGTGCTGGATGCGCACACATGTGGGCACTGGAAACTGGCTGCTGTGTGAATTTTATTGTCAGTATCCTTGGCTCTTCCTGAAGGCAGTTCCTTGAGCTGACAATGATCAGAGATGAAACAACACAAAATAACACAACCGTCTTGACCAGCTAGTAATTAAATATCAGCTCTTGGCTCAAAAGTATGTAAATGTGACTTCAGGGCCTTTGCTTATGCCTGCTTCGCCCTGCCCTAATCCTCCCACCGACAACACTGATCAGTCAAGGAGGCCTTGCCAGGTCCCGTTTCTGGGGACTATTCTCAGAAAGATTGTTAACCCCTTCTCTCAAGCAGATCCAGATCATAGGGATCCCTCTTTGAGGCTCCTTGGCTTAAGTAGATGAATGGCTGATGCTTAAGTTTGGCCTTTACTGCTCTAGAGGGGGAGAAAATGAAGGAGGAATGCTGGGAGACAGATGCAATGGGTCAAGATGTGAGCGCGACGGGTGGCAGCGCAGAATGTGTGGCAAATAACAGGGATGATTCATAAAGAGCTAAGGCTTGTAATGCTGTCAGAAGCCAAATGGACATTTTTCAGTGGGCTATGATGAGGCATGGGGCCAAAACAAGAATGGGAGCTTTTTACATTTCCCAGAAGGCCAATCATTGTGTGCCAGAGCAGAGGGCTGCATGTTTGCAGGCCAGTTTACGTTTGCTGACGGTTCTTATACATGGAAATTATTGATGGGAAAAAGGTTCTTTCAGGTTGTGACAATTATAAATAACTAATCATAACTTTAATGTTGGCAAATGTAGGCATACATTTGCCAACATGTATGCATGTTACAACAAGCAAATTTACAATTGTAACCCTCATGTAAATGAATCTATGCATGGTGGCCATTAAAGCACCGTGATGATTATGTTCATCTCCCCCAAACTCCTGATTTGGCTTTGCTTCACAACGCTCTCAAGGCAACTATCATTGTCGACTGTTCATTTATTTGTACTGGACATTTTTCTTTCACTAAACTTTCCATTAACATGCTTAAATGGAACATCGTGAAGGGCCTTTTTTTTTTTTTTTAACAGTACAGTAGATTTTGTCACTGGACTTTCTCCTGTTCCAACATTTTTCATATCCTACTGTGTGTTTTAGTTTGATAGGTTTTACATTGATTCTGGTTTGGAAAGAGTTTTCTTTTCCTGAGTTTATTTTGTAATATCTTATTTCTATGAATTATTATCCTTTTTGTCAGAATATACACGTAATTTTATAATTTTGTCTGATAATATTTTTAAATGTGAAATGATTGATGTTATTGTTAATTAGTTCTTAAGCAATCCTTCAACAAATACCTTTTCACTCTTACTTGAATAATTTCTTGGATGAATACTTATACTTGAGTACATTTTCTGGGTACTATCCCTACCTTTGAAAGTATTCCCCAGTGAGCAGAAAATAACATGGTCATAACATAACATTTCTGCATTCATATATTTTTTAAATTAGACTTACATAATATAGTAATTATCTGGGAAAACTCTGGCTTCTTTTCACAGCCCCAAAAAATGACAGCTTAACTCCAAAAGTCCTTCTGTGTGAAATGAATCTGTATCAGCATGACATATTATTTAATCGAACTAATTAATGGGTTTCATCAATACAATTATAAATAACCAAAATTTACCTAAAACAATGAAGCACAATTAAACCTGAAGCTCACAACTGGCTAAAAATGTCCAGGTCTCTATGCGTACCTCTTAAATCTCTGTAGAACACCAAGCAGTCATTCAAAGTGGGGCTGTGCACAAACACCAGCTGGCATTTTGGCCAATTTGTACTGTGATTGGAACTGAGGAGCCCCCTGTCACCGGCAAGGAGGGATTTATCAATCACAGCATTTCTGGTTGCAGGGTTTGCTCACTTTTAGAGAGGCCTGGCAGTGCCTCTCTAAAAATACGGAGGGATGTAATAAAACAGCGGAGTGTATGGAGATGTGAGGGAGTATGTGAAAAATGTTTGCAGAGAGAAATAAGAAGATGAGCAAGGAAAATGAGAGGAAGGAAGACTGATTGTATCAAGGAGAAAATGCTTAGGTAAATGAGTGAAAAGGACAAACGCAGATGTGACCTTAGAGAAAATACCAAATGGGCCTGCTTTTAGTACAAGACACCTCTGACTGAAGACATGAACAAATTCATTTAAAGCTTTGTGTAGTACCCATGAAAAATATGCATGCATAACCTTGTGACACATGTAAGACATTGCATCAAAGACTTTTTGATGTTGTGATTGATCTGTAACCAGTTCAGAGTTATGCATCAAACACAAATAGCTCTAAGATTTAATTCATTATCCTCATATATTTATGCCTGCTTTTCTGCATCCACATACACTATTCGCAACACCTGTCAGCACATGTGGAGCAGAAACCATGCAGCACTTAGCTGCAATATGCTGTACGCAATGAGGGGAAAAAATGCTAATGATGCAGATCTATTGTTTAGCTTAAGAAACTCATTTAGATAAATTTACTGCACAAAAAAAAAAAAAAAAAAATAGATGCAATCCTCAATACTGAGGAAGACAGAAATCCACTGACTTTTTCTCCTACTAGCTTAATAATGTTCCCTTCTAACACCTCTTTATTGACTCCCTCTGTTTCCAGCTGCTTGAGATCTCTATACCAACAACGCATTAGCAGAGGCACAGAAGATATGTTTTGATCAACGAAAAGCTCGGGATGTGTTCTTCAACTTCGCCTCAGCTAGCTTATTGAATGCCTCTTTAGATAAATCTGTCCAAAAGATAAAAGGAACATGTTCAGACACATTAATGATTAGTTGCTAATTACTGATCAAACAAAACATGCTGTGACTAGCAAGCACTGCGCTAATGAAGTCTCTTGATTACAGAGTGATCAATAAGTTGCAGAAGAGTGTTTATTAAATCAGAGATATGTGTTGGGAAGAGCACCGTCAGAATAAATGGATCGATGAAAGATATGATCTATTATGCACACATCAAAATATTTACATTTTCCTCTCAATGCTGATAAATGAACTAAAATGCCCTTTCAAAAACCAACAGTTATGACCAGAATACATCATATCATGTCATGGGCCCTAATGAATCAGAGCACCTTCTCTGTGTTTTGTTTCTTGTATCCTCTTTGATCAGTGTTCCCATTTGATTTAAAGTGTATTGATTCAAGCTGGAAATTGTGGCATATATGCACTTCGAGAATGAGGATGGGCAAAAATGAAAATGCATTTTCGCAATCTAGGTCTTAATTTACAAACCCTAAGTTGGTGTAAATTCTGACTTTACACCATATTGAGAATTTAAGTCCTAAGTGCTTAAATGGAAGGCAACTGGACTTCACGAACTTGCTACCTGTGCACAATGGACTTTACCAGTGCTGCCTCTTGTCATTGACCCAGAGTTGTGGTGTTGATGGACAGGATCTCAAGCCATGGTTGTGATAAAAAAAAAAAAAAAAGAAAAGTTTTTGGAACCTTGGCTGTGATCAGAGCCAGGTCGTCTAAGTCTAAGGCAATGGTTGTCAAGTGGAAAAAGGTGGATTGCTTTCTCCAAGTTTGGTGACAGCCCCTTTCTTAAGAAAATAAGTTAAAGTATCTTGCTGTACTCTTAGTGAGGGATGGAGGGATGGAGTAAGAATTTAACAGACTGATTTGGGCCTCAAAATTCAGAAGCTGCTTCAATCTGCTGAGGTAAAGAAAGAGCAGCGGTCTGGATTTCCCAGCATATGTGTATTATGATCTAAACAGATTTGAGCAAAATATATTAGTAGCTTTTAAGTAAACACATGTTCCACAGAATACTACATCTTTTTGCTACTCTGTTCTTTTTAAAGTAAGAGGAATGACAAACTGATGAGCTAACACACATGCAGCTGGAACTTACTAAACTGAAGCTTAAGTGAGCATAATTACTCACCCTCCTTTAATGTGGAAGCTATGACCGTTTTTTATGATGGTAGACATTTCCAAATTGGACAACTTTGCTTTTAGCCAACTTTGCTTTTAGCCAGCAGCAATAGGTGGGGGAGGTTCAGTGCTGCATTATCTTACACTCAACCAGTCCAGCAATTTATCTGCCGTTAAATTGTAACAGAATATTTGATATAGTCTGAAAAACCTCATTAGATCCCCACAAAGTATCACATTAAATAATCACTTAATGTTGGAGCCTATAATAAAAGAAGATAAAGAGCAAAAGGCAAAAATGCTACCATGGATAAAGTACGAACACAATGTCACTTTGTAGCTAAACCTTTCCAACCTGAAAATGTTTTATGGAGCATAGTTAAAGAAAATTCATAAACATTTCCAAGTTTTTCTTTGAATAATATTTCTTGAATGAAATTCCCTGGCAAATTTTATCACTGTTTGACTTTCCTCTTCAGCTGGTGATTCTTTCACTTGGCTGAGTGGAAAGATCTCAGCAACTGTACAGGCTTGCAGCTCAATTGACTTCAAATCGTTGCATATGTATAGGGGAGAGTTCTGAATAATGTATTGGGAGTAGGATACATTGGGTGGTGTTGGAGCTTTCACTGTCACACAGAGAAGCAATCTTTGATGTGAATCTAAGACCTTCACTGTGTAAAAAATAAATAAATAAAAAAATACAGCAGTGGGAGTTTTACAGAGTCAGCTGACTGTTTTGAACGCTTGCATTTGTAGGATAATAGAGTTAAAAAGCCCTGGAAGACTGTGAATCTTCAAAGGAGAGTTATGAGAGAAGGAGAGAATCACTGCACAGGAATGAATGGCCATATGATAATATAATCTATAACATAACACAGGAGGTATGTAGGCAAAACAAGTCAACGCAGCAACCACATTCAGTTGAAACAACTGAAAGAAATCCATGTTAATTCCCTCACCTGAAAGAGTTTTTGATGTTGTGGTTGATCTGTAACCAGTTTGGTATTTAAATATCATGTTTATGCATCTGATTCTGTTTTTTCTTTTTTTTTTTGATACACTATTGATCTTTCAGCCAGCACTGCATAGCTAGTGGAACGTCAACGTAGGACAGTGACATCCTCATTGAAGTTTAATAAACACCATTTTCATATTCACTAGATATGAAACATTATTACTTTTAAAAAACATCTATATATAAAAAAGGAAAAATGTCTTTTCGCTTTGATTTAACAAACAGAGAGCAAGTGAGAGTGTAGACGAGAAGAGATCATTGGGAAATATGCAAATATAGATATGAATACAGATCAGGCTTTTCCTCGGCAGGAGATGAATACATTTACCTCTCATCTACATGCTGATGAACAACAATAAGGGGCTTTTTTAGGTTTTGGCTCTGTAGGGTATATAACACTTTCATAAAGCTTTTATGGTCAGCTGTTTGAAATGAAAACAAGCAGAGGGATGGAAAAGCAACAAAATTATATTTTGTGTTCAAGTTCAAATTGTGAAGTTTACACGTCATTTGCTGTGGCACTTCTCACTAGGTAACTAATTTCTTATGCATTTATATGGCTGCTTGTTGCAAAAAGAGCAATAACAATTACTGGGTAATTCAACATTTGACAGAAGAAAAAATGAGTAAAGGCATTCAGCATTATGCTGGAAAATGTGTGGGTAATAAAACCAAAAGGGTCATGAAACGCATCTTTAACTGAAAGTTTATTAGTACAAGTGAAACCATAATTGTGCCAGTAGAGTCCCATGATTTTACGTTATTTTTGTACAATTATGTACTTTTAAGACTCTCTGCTTGCACTCACATGCTTTACTCAAAACCAGTACCGTTTTTATTGCTAATCTTTTTAAACAATTTTTCTTACTCATGTAATCTATTGTTTGTTTTTCTTGCTGCGATGTGAGAAACCCATATCCAACGCTTGGCACAACAGTCCCCAGACTTCCTTTAAGCATCAGGAGTGCTTTCATGGGAAATAGTTAGAGGTTTATAGTCCTAAAGTGGAGCTAGTGCTCCCCCATCCCCTATGGCACGAACCTACTATATCTTTTTAATGAGACTCAGAGCTGCAGGCCTCCAGGCAAGTGGCTGAAGGCGATGTGGTTTTCTAGAAACCAACTTGACATATGCGCAGTGATGGCTTTGGAATGAGCTATGACAAGAGCTACTCGCTATTGAGAAGAGCATCTGAATTAACAGACAGCATTCTCTTTACATTTCTATTAGCTGAGCAAAGGTATTTGAGTTATTTTGCGTGCACAGCGCATTCAATCCCTCAAGCTCCAGGGATTCTATGCAAGAGTCAATAAGTGTTTAATCAACATGTAGTGTGGGCAAAGAAATACAAAACAGTTGCTGGGAATCCTACTTTTGTGACCATGTCATACTATTACACATGTAGGCAATAAAAATGTTTTTGCCACAATTGTAGCCTAAACATGCCAGTGATTAAACTATTATTCTGTAATACCAATTAACACCAATAGGTTGTACTAGGGAGATTTCAAATCAGGGGAATGAATCCAGAGCTCATTGAAGATATTTTTAAGTGATAAATATTCAAACCCAGTCTAAACTCAATTCCTGACCACTAGTATTTATTTGGTATGCTACATAAACATAATATGTTTAAGTAGAATACTACACAAAAAATGTTTGTGTGGACAGTTTTTTAGAAATCTTGCCTAATTTTAATGTGAACTTTGGTTGAAAAACTGCAGTGGACATCATTTTTGGGAAACAGTTGAAACCGTTTCCCCACACAAACAATTCAAAGATTTATGTATTAAAGTAAAAATTAAAACATCATTATAGTTATTCATCAATACTAATATGTATTGATGAATGTGTCTGAATTTGGCAACATGGTTACATTTGATTGTTCAACTTAAAGGCCATCCAGCATCTAAAAAGAAAAAAAAATGTACAAGAAAAAAGTAACATTACTGCCATAAGTTTGTTTTCTCTATCAATTAGTTAATATTCTTTCAAAATCGTCAAGATATTTATCAACCTAGCAACAACTTGTACACCTATCTAAGTCATAAAATCAGGGAACATTTCAGCTTTTACAAACTTTAGAAAGGGTCAAAATAGAAGAAACAACTTTTGTAGGTAAGCATGTATTTTGAGTGTCAGAATTGAAAGGCAGACCTAAATGGTTTCGAAATAACAAGCAAAGTGATAAAAATTACTTTTCAACACAATGTCTACTTCTTGTGTGTGACAAGGGCTGCTCCAGGAGAGTCAATTCAGGCTTGATGTGCTGTCACAGTGAAACAGGTTTTTTCTGAGTGCTACTCCAAACAGCTGAATGAAAAAAAAAAAAAAAACATGACCCTTGAGAAAATGTAGCTCTGTTCAACCACATGCCTTAGCATCTGTGGAAAAAGATAAATGCTTCTCTTTATAGCTGAATAAATACAATGACCAAGTCCTTCTTTCTCTCTTGTGAGGCCTTGACTTGAAAAAGACCAATTCAGTTTGATTTCATTTAGTCTTCTGAAAACAAATCTGCATTCCTTAGTTAAAAACCAACAGCCAAATAAGACTAAAAAAATACTCTTAAATTTGTGCCAATTCCCATTGGTTCTAAGTGTTGGGAACCAGGGTTTTTGGTTTTCTTTGTGGGTTTTTTCTTTTCTGTTCACCTGCTGCTTCATCCTTCATCCACCAGAGAGAAGGACCTCACTGCAGCAAACAGAAAGGGGTGGGAACAGACCACTGTCAGTCTCATATCTCATTTGGAAATGGGACCAATCCACTCCGGAAGTGAAGGGGGCGCTATTTTCTATATTATCCGTGGTCTCCCGTTTTTTATTTTATTTTGAAATCTGTGATATATCTTCACCTTTAGGAAGGATTTTCACTCTGAGCATGAATTTGAACTTTTCTCTCGTATTTACTACAGCGCAGCTCACAGTTCTTAACAAAGTCCCTAGCTTTCTGTGTACTTCTAAATCTGCTGCTTAGTCACATCTTTACGGCCCTGCTACTGTCTCTAGTGGCGTGGGGGTGGTAACATAACTGATATAATTACATTTCTAAATCAGAATACTACAAAGGCTATTGGAGTTATAACATTTTGTGAACTGGAGGACACCAGTTTAATTGATAAAAAAAATGAAAAGAGGAAAAATTACACAATTACAAAAAAAGATCAAAATATTAAAATGTATTGAGTGTATTCATAAAACTCACTGAAATGTGATTTGTATTAATTGAAGCAGTTTTAATGCTGAAATAGTCTAAATATGTTTGAATATGATCATTTCTGGACAGACGCATTAACTGACAAAAGCCACAACATTTACAGTTTTGGGAGCAAATACATACAATTTATGTCTAGAGTTATTATATCCACTGCTGAAATTTATTTTCTTTATAATTTCTGGGGTTTGGTTAGGAATACTGGATATCAACGTCTGGGCAAAGGCTTGATGAATGACAACCTATTTTTGGCTTAATATCCCATGGAGTTAATTACAAACTGCTGGCTTTTGCTCACCCAAGTCTTTTTTAGAAATGACCTAAGGTTCTGAATTGAATTAAGATCTGGGAAGCCTCTTGACCACAACTGTAACATTCCAATGTGATTATTATTGAGCCACTTCTTTATGAATTAATCTTTTTTAATCTTTTGCTCCAACATGCCTAATAAAAAACAAATAATCTCCAAATTGTACTGAAATTCTTTGAAGAATCCTAAATGATTTGGGTACAGAGTAACAGTTTTCTTGTAGAGAGAATCCTACTTCTGTTAAATGAAAAGCACTTTTTTTTAAAGAGATGGGCCAAAATAAAGTGAGGAAATCAGTAGAGGACATTAATACTCCACTGTCACTTCTGGTAATTTTGCAAAATCTCACTCACATCTTGACATTGTTTGGACAAACATGTTTCTTTGAAGCCCTTCTAAAGCCCTGGTAAGTGTCTTTTTTCTCCAGGCACCGATTAATACCAGCAATTATCTTATATGTATATGTCTATATATTGCTAGAACGTGAGATACCGGCATTCTTTTCTTTGGAGCCAACCACAGCTAACACAAGAAAGCAATGATTTTAAGCACATCCAACACAACAATCACAGAAAAAAAGGATCTTTCATACAAAGTAAAATGTGTAGACCAAGTAAGTTCTTTGAAATTAATTAACATGCCTTTGACTATTTGGCACAATAACTGAACTGTCATCAAGAGACAAGAGATGGAAATTTGTGCTTGGCAGAACAATTGTGTCACTGCCAAAATTTTCGGCCTGGCTGTATTCCTGGTAAACCTCCAGGTGCTCCACAAGAACTACAAAAACACAACTTTCCAAAAATAATAATAATAATTTAAAAAATTACAAATTATAAACTGCAATGTGCATTCATGTAGTCAGGTAAAAGTAAAAGCAATGTTTCTTAACAGGATACAATCTGAAAAGAAATAAGTCTACAGCGTCATTCACATATTCAGCCGTCATATATGTAAACTGATCTGCAAAACTTGTTACATTTTCCATAAGTTGAATCAACCTAAAAACTCTATTAAACTTTAAGTTATGAGAGAAGAGCTAGTTCATCAACTTAAAGGTTACATTTGTCCTTTTTGAACATATATATATTAGTTCACCTTCTTCTTCTAACAGTGTTCACCTTGCATTCCCTCTAAAGCTGCAGAATATATTTGTGTAGTACTATAGAATTATAAATGCCTACTAGAGGATAAAAACTAAATCCTAATACTACTGTCACTGTCTCATTTTTAATGATGACATAACTTTTTAAGGCAGTCAATATTGAAGGTGTATGTAATTTGATTTCTAGTTCATGCAGATGATTTTCAGCAAGTCTTTTTACTCTGTGACATCAGCTTTGCATTTTAAAGATGCTATGTCCCATTGGATCAGAATTTATGCAACTCCGACTCAAACATCAGAACAAAAACCCTATATTTTTGCTAAACTGTGCAGAAATTATCTGTACCGATGAAGGTTTACACACTTCGGCATAACTAGTCCTTGCAATGGTTGACATAGCAGGGGACTTGGACTTGTCACTTGTGCATATAGAATTTAACCTTTGTCCCCAGATGGCCACTTAATTGTTAAGAAGAGCAAAAAAGTGAAAATAATGCTGTCACAGCAAAAGGAAATAATATTCAGATGTGGACTGTACATTTTGCAACCTTCATTTCAATAGAAGTCTTGATCACAAGTCTCAAACGTAGTTTATGTGTGTGATGGGATTTAATGTTTCCCAAAATGTGCACCATTGCTTCCAATTAGAGGTAAAATCCCTTTTTAGATGCACTAAGAGATGCAGCAAGAGAGAAAACAGTGTGACAGCCGCTTAAAAATGTCTTTTAATTTATGTTACAATTCAACATGGGTTCCCAAGCCTTACATACCTGACACGGTTGGGGTATCAGCATGAGCTCCTAAGTGATATTATTATAATCATCTTATTTGTGTACAGTAACTGAATCTCATGAGCAAGAAAGGTGCACAGCAGGTGTAAAAAAAGGTCTGCCTCATATCTGTGCAGGAGAACCAGAGAGCAAATGGGATTTCACAGTTTGGAAGCAATGAAAACCAAAGCTAAACAGAGAGGTGGATAGTGGATATGATAATGTCTCCCAACATGAGATACAAGAGCAGCCAGTAAGAGGTAAGCTACAGTGATACCTGACTATTTATGATCTCAGAGAAGGAGGCCGTCTTTGTTATTGTTGAGTAGTTATGACATACATGTTGGACAGGAATAAGTGATTGAGAAATGACTGGCAAGCATCGTAAAACTCCACATAGCTGAATTTAGTTGGTTTCTTGTTTTTATTACGTATGTGCTGGAATTTTTTTGATTAAGCAGAAAAGATAACCGTCTTTAAAATGAGTTACAATAAGTAAGGTAAAGGACAGTTTGACCAATAAAATATACCTGTTTCAACTTTGTTATGCAACATTAAAATAATCAGATTTAACTTCGAATAACTTTTTGTCTTCTTGGTCTCTTGAAACCAAAGTTCACTGGTCCATATGGTTGGGTCAAGGAGAAAAGCTGAAGCAATGCCAGGCTCTGCAGTAAAAACAGGGAGCACTCTTGGCACACTGTATCAAATTATGAATAAATAACCCAACATGCTGTTAGCCTGGAGATAAAACACACACTATTAGCTTTCACCCCCACAAAAATAAAAAAAAATAAAGAATTCACACAAACTGCTGAAGCAGATGGCTGCATCGTCCTGCTCACAATCTTTGACTGTAGCTTGAACACGCAAGACACAAGAGGGCACAAAGCTAAACTAAGTTTCGTTCATTGTAGCACACACATTCTTCCCCCCATCCTTTCTCCTCCTATTCTCTATTTTTCCACAGTCTTTGCTCCCCAAAAAGCCTTTCTAATAAATATTAATGTCGGCTCCTATGCGGTGGGGCAGGGCTTACTCACAGCCAAATGATCCTAGCACAGAATAATGAAGCCGCTGGGATCCAGGTGAGAGGACGAAAGGAGGCTTATGTAACTCGGTGCCTTGTCAGGTAAGTTTCATCCATAATTTAACACCTGGTGAAGGAGACCGGGAGACATAGGAGGAGACGTGGAGAATTGGCCCCATAACCTGGAAAAGCCGGGGAAATCAGGGAAGCAAACATAACAAGAGAGATTTAGAGTGAAAACAGCTTTGCAGATAAGTTTTGTGGGTAAATTGCTGAATTTCTGTTTACCCACAAATTTATTATTAACAAGCACCGGCCAATCCTCCAGCAGAAATGATCAATACAACATTTGCAAACAAATACCTACCACGAGAGAACTCAGACCTCTGGAAATTCTGTATATGGCTCCGTATGTGTCCCCTGTTGACACATAAAAACAGGACAAATGGATCTGACAGGCAATTTGACACACACAGTAGGTGACAAAGTTGTATTTTCTGGAGATCAATCTGCCATGCACACACAGCCGCACAACATGAGTCAAAATGAGCCAATGAGGCAGAATAAGGGAAAATGGTTGTTGATTTGGGTAGCCTCTGAACTTTACATTTTAACATTATTATGATCCCACTGCACAAACCTGACAACTCTGCAAACAGCACATGCTGCTAAATTATTTCCTACTGATTGTACAAACCAAACATTTCACTTAGCAGTAAAAAAAATTGTGGAAAATGTAATTAAAATCACTTTGAGACAGATGCTGTCCCAAATTTGGCCACAGTCACGTCTAAGTCTAATTTATGCAATCATTTATAATGTAAGTTATATCAAAGCTTTATTTGCTCATACATTTATTTCATGTACATGAGATTATGTGAGCATGTGTGTGAATAGAGGATATATATCATGCACATAATTAGTCAAATACATATTCATACCCTGCTATGCCTGAATGCATACATTTACTATTAACTGTGTGCCCAAATTTGTATAATATATTCATATCCTTGCATGTGTTTGTTTGTCCTTGAATAAATAATTGCCTTACCATGCAGGGTTCAGTTTAGGGCCACAGATACATTGAGTCCAAGGTCCAAGCAGGTGCCAAAATGATCGGAAGGCCTCCGTGGAGCCCCATTAATTGAGCTGTCATAATGCTACGTCCTTGCTTTCCAGCAGACTCTTCTGTTGTCAACTGCATATCACTTACACATTCCAAACATGCTGTTTACTCATCTCTATAACTCAGCAGTTTGCCCTCTGCTGGAGTCAGGACCAGAGAGAGTTCAAAGGCACAACTGTGACAAACCAAACTCTGTCACTAATAGATGGACGTTCAAAGGCAACAGGAGCTGCTTAAATTTCTCCTCGTGTTTAATGCTGTGGCCCAAGAAAACTAAAAGGTCAGAAAAGGCAGCACAGCGCAGAGGTTTGCTGTCACTAAACACTTTACTGTGTTGATGTTGTTTAAAAAAATGTAATGTGTTTTTACTGTGCCCGCGAGACCATTTAGTCAGGGGAATATTTAAAATTGTCTAGTACTATGACAGAAAAGGAAAGGAAAGGAAGTGTGGAAATGAAATGGAAAGGCTTTCCTTTATTCATATTTAATATGACTCTAGCTGAAAGAAGAATAACTTAAGCCTGTTACCTGTTTGCTCTAAATGTGAATAAAATCCAAAATCAGAAGATTGGTTGGATACTTTCCCCTGAAATCTTTTAGCTGGACAGTAAATCCCCACAACTTCACAATGTCTTATCAAAGGTCACATATTTTTTGAAGTTTGTTCTCATAAATGTATATCAGATTTTGTTTCAGAAATGATTCTGTGTTTAGCTGCACATATCCATTTGGTCTCTCAGATATTTCATGCTAAGGAAACAACACTTGTTCTATTAAGGCATCTGGTAGTTGAATTTACAGCAACTTAGAATGACTGTAAAACATTTTGTTAAAAATAATCTAACAACAGGAAGTGAACTCAAACTTATTCTAGGTACAAACTACAAAATATTTGCATTAGCCTATCATATCTTGAGGAGAGCTTGTGAATTTCTGAGTTACACACACTCTCTCTCTCCCTCTCTCTCTTTGAGGATCCAAACTTGAGGTGTTGTCAGCTTGGCTGTGGAGTGTCACTGACACTAATCTTAGTTTAAGAAGAGAATATTTAGCATCAGTTTGGACTATAAGGAAGGTTGATGGAACTGTGGTTATGTGTTGAAGTCCTACGGTTTCACAAGAAGGAGGCTTTCAGTTGGGGAAAAAAAGCATTTCTGTTTGGACTGGACCACAGAAAGATAGCAGGATAATTATGGTACCATTACGGCAACACAGAAATAACCTTGTGGGAGCATAACGATGCCATGGCAACTTTGTAAATAGTGCAGTAATATTGTGTGGCTGTAACATTACAGGACAATTTCAGTACTATGACAAGGCCATTCCAACTGTGGAAATAGAGCAGTAACATTGCAGGACCACTGAGTTAACATTGTAGGCTGATTGCAGTACAATTAGAGAATAATTGAAGACCATTGTGTTAAAATTGCAGAACCATTGTAATACAATTACAGGACTATTGCTCTAACATTGCAAGACCACTGGAGTAACACTGCAGTAACATTGCAATACAACCATAGGACCTCTGCAGAGAAATGACAAGAACACTGCAATGTTATTGTCCCACCCTCGTGGTTACACTGCAGAACCATTGCATTCGCAGTACAGGACCACTGGTGTAACTTGTTGGACATATGATTCAGACTGATGAAAATATTCAAGGAAAAACATTGAAATTGCTGAAACAAAGAAAACCCAGCCAACTGCAACCATTTTATGACTTTACAGAAACACATCTTTCTCAATAAATCATTAACTGAAATGAATATGGAATAAGCATTACAGTCATAAATTTATGAAGATGCTATATTAGTCATTATAAATTATCCTGCAACAAATCTTCACTTGCCCTGTGGGTGTATCAAGACTTGGAGGGTGTAGACATGATTTAGGATCCAGTTTTTTCAATTATGAGCACCTTTGTTTCCTGCCTTTACTTTTCTCAGGTGAGATAAAAATGTACAAACAGCTTGTAAAACTGACTGCTTTAACCCCTATGATGCTTCACTGTGCCTTAAAAAGCCTTTCCTATTTTGTAAAGGAACCACTTTTCAGTCAATCTTTTTGCTAACCAACTGCCATCTTCCTCAAAAGGCATATGTCTACACTTGTGCAAAACATTTTTTATCAGTTTACTAAAGTATTTATTACTTCCTAAGGCAACTGTTCTTGGCATATTGTGGGTACATATTTTAAGATTAAATGAACAAGTAAAGGGAACTACAGAAACAATGATGAAAATTATAGAAGTGTGCTTTTGCTTGTTTGTATGGGGGAATAACTGCAGTTTTTTCTAAGGTTTTTATGTAATTTGAATGTCAGTACCAGAGAAAGAATACCCAGAATAAAACATAAAAATTAAATCTAATAGAACTTATTATAAAACAATTACCTTAAAACTATTATGCAATAGTTTTTGTTAAAAGATGTCTTGCTTACAATTTAAGAAGTACAAAAATCTTTTAAAGAAAACTTCATTTTAGTAAAGCCAATTCTAATGAGACATCAGTGCATTTTACAAAAAAAAAAGGCAATGGGGTCAGTGGAGACCTGAAATGAAGCTGGGGAGCAAAATTGGCATGCAGGCTCAGTTCAAATGTCAGTGCTAGTCAGAAGATGTTAAAGCTGTCTTGACAGAGCAATTTATTTTGGACCCACATGACCCAATTTTCTAACTGCACTCCTGTAAATATATCTATAAATTCTTTTTCTGTTTTTGAGTGAATATCTGCTTCTGACATCTTTGTAAAAGAGGGAGGAGAGGAAATTTACATAGACATACATTTAAATAAATGAGCTTGTATTTACATGAATGTGAGAGATAATGCATACAAGTGTTTAATAAAGTTAATTTTCTTATGCTGTCCTATAACAACCGAAAAATTAAAAATATGAAAATAGAATTTTATAGGATAAATTTAAAAAAAAGAAAACTGCACACTCAGTGATGGGGGAGGAAAGTGTTATAATTTTTCTTTTTTCAAATGAAAAAAAAATTTTTTATAAAGGCTGTGCATCACACCTTTCAAATGCATGTTTTGTATTGGCCTATCACATAAATTCTCAATTAGAATACACTAATATAGTATGTGAAATAAAATGGTATGAATACTACTGCAAGAAGATGTGTGTTAAACACAGACTATGGTTATGACAAAAAGCTGGCAAAAAAAAAAAAAAAAAAAGCGGTGGTTTTCTGTTTTGTGATTCATACAATCAAAATGTGCATTTTTGAACATGTCAGCATGTTAGGAACGTCAGTGAATGTGTGCTGGTATCACTCTCCGTCATCACTAGTGTAAGAGTTAGGTGTCAGAGTGTCACCAGTTACTTGTTAGACAAGTGACGGGTGACTTGTCAACAGCTGCAGGTGACACTTGCTGTAATGTATCTTCCCATTGAGAGGAAGTTTGCTGAGCTTTCCGGCATTCACCAAATGCAAAAGATAAATAAACAGTTGTGAACTCAACGAAATAAACACAAGGGGGAATTTTTGGCTGTGTAAAGCTCTAAGGAGAAATAAGTAAACCCGAGAGTGGGAAAGTGAGTGGGCATACAGCAACATTTGATTGACAGTTCAATCATGAAACATTCAGCAGAATCCAACATTCATGGTATCTAGACCAAGAAAAGGTCCAGATACCAGAACAACTGCAGTACAGTTCTGAACTGTGAAACCTTTCATGTGGCAGTAACAACTTCTCACTTGAATCAACATAGCCAGACTTTGTCTCTCTTGTTGCTATTTGCTGCTTCCTCTGTTTCACAGTAATGTCAAGACTGCCAAAAGACACATGAGGTATTGATCTTAACCCCTTGACAAAGCTGCATGTCTGTGTTGAAACAAAAAGAAAAGGGAAAGGAGAAGAAAGGGGTGTGTGAGTGTAAGATGGATGGCAGAGTGAAAAAGAAGCAGAGAGAAGCAGCATGGAAAACTCTGATAAATGCAGACAGTGTCAGCTGGTGATCTCCTCATCCCAGGGTTTGGAGAAAAGACTCATGCTTTTCACCTGACTCCCATAGACTGGTCAATAGGATAGTCCTATTACAATTGCAGTCTTGCTGGCAGAGGATATGGACTTGACAACAGACCCGCGGGACATTATTGGCTGCACTCTCTTTCAATAACCGCTACCCATCTCCATCAGTCAGCTCTGTCAGCTGAGTTTGTAGCTGTTTGTTTTGGCCATCTTTCTTGCTTTCTATCTACTTGTCTCCTTTTTTTCTTTCTTATGCTCTATCTATTTCCTGCAATGTGTTTCCAACCTCTGCACCTGCGTTCCAGGAGCTTTTCTACCCCTGTGACGCTTCTTTTCATCTTCCTTTGCAACCCGCCTTTCATACCCTTATTCAATCTCTTCCTTTTCCGCTCTCCCTCCCCCTCTTTTCATCTCTCTATTGCTACATCTGCTGGTACAAACTGCAGCAAAAGATTCTATAAAGCTGAGTATTTGCTGCCAGAAAGATAGCACCCCACACAAAAGTGACCTGTTAATTCATGCCTTTATTTCCTGCTTTTTAAAGAGAGTGAAAGCATCATTTTATTCAGTGACTACCTCAAGCACATAAAGAGAGACATAACTTCAGGGGTCAGTTTTAAAAGCTCTCACTTCGAAAGTGCAGCCAAACTATGGGTGGTGTTTTCTAAAGTACTGGTACATGAAAAATATTTTTTTCAGCAGAAATGTTTGCCTTATATGTCAGGGTTTTTCCAGACTGCATCATCTAGCATCATCTGTGACAGATGGAGCAAAAAACAATGCTTCTGAATAATGATGGTCAAATACAAACCTTGAGAATAACATAACACAATTAAATGCATGGCTGCAAATTTCTTTTCACAATTAAGAATATGAAAAATATGACCTGTATTTGTATTCAGACCCCCTAAGTCAGCACTTTGTCCTGCTGGGCAGTGGACCTTCACCCCAGTCTTTTACAGCTTTTCTTCAGCTTTTACAGCTTTACAAGTTTTCTTTCAGTATTCCCCAGTTAGCTCCATTTACCTTCCTAGTAACTCTCTGCAGCTTTTCTGTTCTTGCACAGAGAACCATCTCTGCAATATAATGCCAACGCCACAATACATTTTAGTCATCCTTTTGTGATGCAATACTTTAGAGAGCTTTCTTATGCCATAATTCATTTGGAATATAACCTTTCCTCTCTGGACACTGAGGTGCTTACACACTCTTATGTGTTAACAGTCAAACTCAGCCAGATAGAATGAAAGATGTCTGTGAATAGCAGGTCAAGAGCATGATGCTCCCTCCATCATGTTTCCACTAAAGGGGAAGATGCATTCAGGGTCATTTTCAGTGTTAGCGTTCCACCACACATAGCATTTTGCAATATGGGCCAAGTGCCTGCTTGCTTTGTCCTTACAAAGCTTTTGGCAAACTAAACTTCTAATGGTTCTCTTTCAGTTGTCCTATCAGCTTGCTCCAAATTGAGCTGTGGATTTCCAGCTCAATTTGGAGCTGGACATCCACAGCTCCATGTGTCTACCAGGGTAGACACATGGTTACCATGGCTACCATGTGACTTTGATTGATGCTCTTCTTGTCTGGCTTATCAGGTCAGGTGGATCATCAAATGGGAATTTTTCACTACTTCTAAGGATTAAAAAGTAGTGAACATTTGAAATGTTAAAAGTTTTGTAACAAGTCTGCTTTACATAATTCCTGTCTGGTGTGTTCTTTGGTCTTTGTAATGCTGTTTGTTCTCTAATATTCTCTAACAAATCTCTGACATTAATTTCACCAAATGTTACAATATATTTTTATTTATGGGCACTAGACAAAGGTGCACAAAAGACATTTGTGTAACCTAATTTTAGAAATAAAAAGAGTCTAATTTCCCTTCCACTTCTGAATTATACACTCCTTCCTTGACATATTACATACCTCTTATAAAGAAACCTGTGAGCATATTTTCAAAAATTACAATAGACTTCAAACTTGTCTTATCACAAAAAACTAACAAAAGAAAACAAAACTCAAATGTAAAAGAAACTAGTGAATAAAGCCTTCTGGTGTACTCAGTGTGAAGGGCTTTGCAGTAAGAATATTGAAAATGCTTCCAGTAAGAAACAAATCATGCTAAGAAGCTTACATAAGTCCTTTTAGCAATTGCTCAGAAATGCATTGCAATAAAGTGGAAATCAGATTCAACCCTTCCAATTAAAATATGACTTTGTGAAATCAACAGCTGTGTGAACCGAGAGAAATGCAGAACTTTAGTAACGTTCTGCATTTAGTAAAGTAATGTAAAACAGTAAGACTTTTTATAAAATATGCCAACTATTTTTAAGGTACATGCAAAACCTATCAGCAATCTGTGTTAACTAACCTCCTTGTACTCAAGCTGGGCTTGACATGACATATAAACAATAGTGACACCCTTTATCCTGCACTGCAATTCCTATATATATTTATTTAATATTCAACAATCACTTCTATCCATTTTCTGTCTTCTTTTGTTATGTGAAAGTAAAAATGTGTGTCTTACTACTAAAGTATTATTAAATCGTCAGTCAGTAATTATAACCTTGTTCTTGAAAAATCCAAAATAAAGTATTCTGAAGAAAAATGCTTCCAGTAAGACAAACTAGATGTCACGAAAGAAGTTTGTCAAGGTTGAATTGGATTGTGAAATGTGGGAAAAAAACACCACATTGGGATATCGAATGCGCTTCAGGCTGTTGTGCAGCAATCTGGAATGTTGGTATCAGCCTTTGCTTTATGCTGCATGCTGAATTAAGCAGCAACCCATATGAGATGACAAAAGACATGACTATTGAAAGAAAGATACAAAAAGGCTTAACTGATGCTGGCAAAATCCCTCCAGATTGTGTGAAATTGCCAACTGTGAGCAGCAAACAAAAATAGAGCTATATGAGAATTTTAACATGGTAGGAAAGTAGAACATCATGGAGTTTATTTAAAATCCTCAAAGGGAAATTAAAGTGAGCATATACAGCAAAATGTCTCTCTCACTGTGAGACAAGACAGACTGAAAGAAGTGTTTGTTAGTTGCGCTACTCTTACAGCAAAGGCTAAGAACCGTGTTTTTTTGTTATTTGTTTTTTGTTTTAAATCTGAATTTAAATGAGATTTAAATTGAATCTGAATCTGTGAATCTGAATTTAAATGAATCTGAATCTGATCTAAAACCCTAATAAAAGAGAGATAAAGTGGCATTCATGGAAGGTTTCTAAGGACAAAAATGGTGCTTACTTAAATGTTTCACAATTACCAAAGAACAAACAAAAAAGACATCCAACACTTGGGAAAATATCCAGCCGACTGAAGAGTCAAAAACAACAAATCTGTCAGTTGTTGCTGTTGAGGGTGAGGGTATTTATAAAGCTTAATGATTACTTTTCTCCTGGCACCACAATGGCTTGGATACTGTTTCTCCCTTAATGAATGAAATCAACATCTTGTTTCTAGCCCTTGCTCAGTTTATCTTATCCGATTTAGATATGTTTTGTGTTTTGAAACATGTAATTGAAGCAAAAACAGAATAAATCTCCAATGAGGTGAAGTATGTTCACAGTGCTGCACATGAAGCTCATAAGATGATTCAATGTATTACATATTATTGAATTCACACGAACAAGACAAGATTTCATCAATACTTTTTTTTTTTTGCTTAGTAATGTTTTGTTTCTCTACTTAGTACATTTCAGTCTGTGTAGACATCTTCCATGCTTTTGTAACTGGGTATTGTCAGCCAGCCCAAGGAGTTGACCTTTGACCCAACAAGTAAGCCAAGAATTAATTCCTTTCATTTTACAAAATATGAGTCTTAAAAAGAAATGCAACCTTTGTAACTTTTCTAAAAATTTAGACCAATTAGTTAATAGTATATTAATAGTTTTAAGTAATTTCCTATTTCAAGCCAATAATATGTCTGTATGAGAATATCTGCTTTGATAAGTCTTCTTGTTTATGCCCTCTCTTCTCAACACGGTGTAGCTTTACTTCTTCACACCTTTACCTCCCTCACATGCCCCAAGCAGTCAATATCAATATCCAGCGACAAACTGTACTGAGTACCGCATTTCATTTTTAAAAAAAGAGAAGAATAAATAAGAAAATGAAATGGCATGCACAACCAAATCATGCTCATTCAGTGAAGAGAAACTAGGACAGATAGATTCTCTATTTATTTATATATACACATTTTTTTTTTATTTTGCAGTTTAATGTATTCCTCTGTGCCTGGCACAAAACTGCAGAGCTACTCTCCATCACAACCAAATACAAGATTGAATTTTGGGGGAAAGAAGGGTAAGAGGGGGGTAAGACACAGATAGAAAGATTGAGAGAAGGCGAGAGAGTGGGTGGGAGAGGGGAAAGTGTGGCGATGTGAATCCAGTAAATCGGCGTGTGTGCGTGTGTGTGTGTGTGTGTCGCTTACTGGTAGAGGGGGATGTCTGATTTCTTTTCATGCCCTGTTCTCTTCTGCCCACTTCCTCTAGGACCTGATAAAACAAGTGAGAAATACTCAGGAAACATTCTATTTAACAACTATACGGCTGACACAGAAAAATCCTTTAATGACTATAAAGTATATATCATCCATTTCATTTCAAAAGGGACTTGACACACTCATATATCCCTTCTACTGAACTACTGAACTTACTCAAAGCTCCCGTGTTTTTATGTCATGTTGAAACATCATATAGGAATAAATCACTGGATGCCACAGATATTTTTTTATTATAAAATAACAAACAAACAAAAAAAAAGCTTAATTACTCACAATAAATAAAGTGAACACATCTACACATGATTTTATCACAATGTCATTTTAATGTCAATTTCGTATCAAGGCAACATCAATGCTCTGCTATTATAACTTAAGGCAAATGTTACTTGATTGTCCTATAAAATGGCACTATCTGCCTGGAAAATACAGAATACATCCACTTTAAGTTGTTATAGAGGTAACCTGAAGCAGCAGTGTTTCCACAAGAAGTAGGAAATGAGTTGAACATTTTGTGCCTGGTAGCTCTTCAATAAAATGTCAGTAGTTTGCTTATGTTAGTAATTTGTTCTGAAACACTGTTCTCTGTGGCAGGAAATATTATCAGGAGCAAATTATTTATTTAGTGTGGATAATTTGGGATGTCTGGTAAAATATTACCACCGCCATTCAAAACACATCCAACAAGACCTCAGCAGTGAAAGCTCTATTATGTTCTGATGAATAGAGGGAGTAAAGCTGTCTTTTCTGTTATCACAGCACAGTAGATGACTATTCCAAGCATTCAGCTATTTTGCATTCACAGAAGACCTAGCATTAGAGTGCACAGATACGGCCAAATCATGACAGGGATTGCAGCAAAGGTGAAGGTCGTGTACACAAGAAACTGTGTAAAAAAAACAACAAAAAAAACACATCTGCCTTTTATGTCTCAAGAAAATGCACCACATGCCAGGATACACTCGTTAAGTATTCTTAACAAGTGAATCCTGTTTCTCTTAGTGCCATGCTCATTCAGTGCTGCTATTTTAATCAAGCAACACCAAAAACTACTCAAATTAAAAACACCTCAAGAACGTGCATCATAAAAACATAAAAACAAAATATTCATGAAAGCTGCTTTGCAATCACTTTCATTACTAAGAGTCAAAAGGAAGCTTGTAAAGATTTTATGTACCAAGGAGAAAAATCAAAAATGGAAACCTGTGGAGTACATTTCAATTTTTTATTTGTTGAACCAGCCTGGGGATAACTGCATTAAACAAGCCCACATTTGCACTCGTTTGCTGGAGAATGTTTTGTAAGATTTTGCATTCAAAACGGCTTTAATATGTTATGCAAGGACAAAACCTCTGAGATTAGATATGGTCAGAGGTAATCAAGCAAGGATTATAAGAACATCTGCAATAATAGCAAGGAGGTAATTTATCAACTTTGGCAAGCAAATGGCATTGATAAAGCTAAAGTCTGAAAATTTTGACATGTTAAAGATGCTTGCTTGTCAATTATTATCCATATAGTAAATAACCAAAATACCAAAAGCTTCTCCTGCAGGACAGAGCCTGTGAGTTTAGCTATCCAACAGATGCAGCTCATTTCAGCTGTTTATATCCAAGATAATGTTGTTGTTTTGGTCATTACCTATATCTCATTAACATGAGAATGTTGATGAACCAGTAAATCTAGAATTTAAAGAGCTTTTGGGCTTAAGCGTTTCTTCACCTTGACACAACAGACAGACACACACATTGCAGAAGACAATGTCCCAATACTTGTGTCCATATTTTCCTCATTACTTGGATCACAAAGATAATTGAATTTCTTCACTTGATGCAGAGACTGGCCCCTAAACCTCAGAGAACAGTCAGATGCCAGCAGATCCACATCATCACAGAATGTTATTACCTAAACTACAGTGTCCCACAAGGCTCAATTTTAAACCCTCAGATCATAACACACAGTTCTATATTTCTGGGTCTGTATTTTAGATATTAAAAGCAACCCAACGTCAAACACTGGTAATTCACACTCCTTTTATCTCTCTTTCTTTGCTTCTTGCTTCCTGTACAATAGGCACTAGCTATGAAGGGTGTATTACTTTATCTCTTCTTATCCTGAAGCCCATAACTCTGCAGCATGGTAAATAAGGATCAATGGAAGAAGGTCTTGTGGTCTAATGAGTCCCGGGTCCAATCTTTATGCAAAGTGAAACGCTTTTCTCCAGTTAGCCTCACTGCTTAGTGATTTTCTTATGGCTACATGCCTAAATGTTTGGTTTGTTCCCTTGATTTAGCTTCGCATTGTGAGAGTGGAAGTGCTCTAACTTTTACAATGGAATATAAGCCTTTGTTGTACTGCTGTTATTTCACTGGTCTTTATTATCCAGAATATTTGTCCAACCACATTTCTGCTTTTAAGACAATAGTTCTCTAATTTCCTTCCAGTTTTTAACAATGCATTGCACAGTTCTTAGTCCAATTGTTTTTGTTGATTATATATATATATATATATATATATATACACACACATATGATTTTGCTTGACATTGGAATTAAACTAGCATACAAATTAAAAAGTTTTAATCTACGTCTAAGTGACTTATTTTTTCTCTTGACCTTTTACTAAAACTGTGGTTTATTCATTGAACCATTCATTGGTTTATTTGCCATAATCAAATATTGAAATAGCCAAAGATAAAGATAACCTTTGAAAGTTAACCTTCAAAGTCATTAACCATTGGACTATTTAAATACTAACAAAGAAATCTATTTTAACAACTTCCGTCACTTAACATTCCTGAACAGCAGACAGAGTTAATGTCCTAGCCTTGCCCATAAACAGGGTCTACCAGGACAGGACTGAAAAGAGGCTTGTCACACAGAGAGCAGAGAGTCATAGGCCTGTGTAATTACAATCAATAATTCATTTTCCCCTTTTCTGCCACTGCTCCATTCAAACAAGCCCTCACACACTATAGAAAAAGCTCCCAAATCTCCGCCGGGTCACAGTAATTGGACTAGGATTTTTTTTCTATCCTCTTCACTTTTTCCGCTCTCTCACCTGACAAAAATCTCATTAGCTAAATGCAGAGGAGGGCATTCTTGTCAAAGTAATTGTCTTCAACTGCTACGTGAAGCTTTTGATGCCCTTTTCCAGGTGCTGCTATTGTTCTTCTGGCTTGGTTAATTCGGGGAACAGCAGGAACTTTAGGCTGGTGAGTGTATGGGTGCTGAACAATAAGGCGACCGTGATATTTTCACCCAACAATAACAGAACCTATTAAAGATCTGAACCTGTGCAATTGCAGTATTTGAAAGAGGGACATTTCCATGTGTACAGGCTGGAATAATTATGGCAATTCTTACATTTCTTCACTTGGATGGTGAATTTAATTACTATTGAACAAGAAGCCAACAATTGTGTGAAAGTATTCATTCAATGTCTTGGCTATAAAGGTGCTCAAATGCACATTCAACTGCTAATGTAAAGGACTTGAACCGAACAATCATTTTATTTAAAATTTCTCTGGTAGTCTGGACATTTTTTAGACAAATGTATTACAATTATTATGTTCTATCACCAATCTCCACATGGCCATTCATCAGACCCATAATGACAACTTTCGCTATAGTCATAATCAATCAGTATTTTTATAACCATCATCATCGCTGAGATCACCACTGTCGTCATAGACTGTGCTGTCACATGTGGAACTAGCATAACTCAAAACATGGGAAGGAATCAATCAGTGTCAAGCAGGAGATTGCTCTGGGACATTGTAAAGATCATGGCTAACAAAACATGTATTAGCTTCTCCACAGACACACTACAGCTGCACATTTCTATCTGTGGGTGTCACCCACAAAGGCACAGATAATGGTGGTTGCGGCTGGCTTCCCTGTCACTCTGCCATTCCCATCTTCCTGGCTGAGATCTAATGTGACACTTATAGCTATTGCATGGCTTAGCCCTTAGATAGCAAGAAACCATGCCTGAATGGAAATGAGACTGTCATCTGTCAGCTATACCCATCAAATCACTGGAAGGCTGACAAAGAGAGTGGAGGAAAGATTAAGAGAGATACTATGTGATGGAGAGAAAGAGCAGGGACCCTGAAAGATGCCTTCTATATTGGACCCTCATCACTAACACTTTTATCCAATAACAGCAATAGTAACATGATTAAAATGGCACAGATTACAAATGTAGACAGTTGTGAACTTAAGTTAATATCTTACAAGTCTTAGACTAAATACTTTTCAATGAAGTCACAAGATGCAAGGACCAATGATGCATCTGAGAGATAAAGGAATATCTTCAAAATTCAAGACTTTTCAACAGATGCTGGTGATGGAGGAATCGAATGAAGAAAAGTCACAAAACATAAGCAACAAAAGCTGCCGAATCAATATTGGTTTCATTATCATGAACATATACTTGAAGAAAGACTTAAATCACCAATTTCTTCATCTGTATCCATATTTCACATTGGTCTCATTGCCAGGATCAAGAAACAAAAATGAACAAATACTTATCTCGTCATTCACCCTGTCATTGTTCTGCCCACATACCCATCAAGAACTGTGCATAGGGTAACAAAGGGCTGTTAAAAATCAAAGTTTACTCAAAATGAGTTGCACATGTGCAGTCACTGTTCAAAATAAACTGTGTGTAGTCAAATGAGTTGAGGGAGGGCTAACAAAACACAGATTTATAAAACTTTAACATAACTTTAACCATACACACATCTAATATGCCAAAGAAAGAACAAATGTAACTATAAGCCTCAAAAATTTTAAGAAGCTATAATCCAGTTTCAAAATTAAATTTTCTAAAAATCACAAGACCTTATTAAGTCTTCATGCTGTATAATATAACCCACCAAAAAGAATGTCCTGTTTGTCACAACATTGTCCTCGGTAGAAAAGAGTATAAAAAAAACAGTTATGTTATTTAAATAATCCCTCTTACAAAACGAGGGAAAAGATTAAACTTGGGCGCTCTGCTCAGCTAGGCTAGACGAAAAGTAATTATTCAAATGAAGGCAAGGTCTCACACATCATATACAGCGGCTCTCAAGAACTGGCATGGGTGTGTGTCTACCTTCAAAATGATATTGGTCTGGTACAATTGAAGCAAAAACAGAAAAACAATGAAAAAAGGTGTTTATGTAAAGAAAGATATGGGAGTATATGTACTATGCATATAAGTGTACAACTCAGTACATTAGAATATTATTGAAAAGTTTGTTTACTTCAGTAAGGGCCTTGCCCATGGGCACATGAACATGTGGCAGGAAAGGATGCTGGGATTGAACCCTTAGTTTTCTGATTACAGGACAATGACCCTCAAAGTGAGCCACAGCCACCCACATCAATACTAAGACTTTTTGGCCATATAAGTTTTAAAATCTACTATGGTAATTTCTTAGGTTATGAAAACCTGACATCTGTAACAGCAAGCTACTTTCAGAAGTGCAAACTTCTGAAAGATGTGATTAGAAAAGGAAGGGTCTGATATCCTGATGTGTTTTACATTGCTTGTCTCCATCTACTTAGATTTTTTGATCAACTAAAAGGGAACTTACAACAATTAAAACAGAAGCTGTTTTAATGGGTGTGTCATTACTGCCCCCAGAAACATCTTGGTATACAAGTCTTCATTCCTTCCTGTTAACTAAGTGCAGCAGAATTAATGCAGTGCTTTAAGCATCAGAACTTTATTCATTACATTTCAGCGCCCGTTAGTGCGCTAAAGTTTAATAATTGAATGTCAGTCACAGTTGAATTTTAATTCCAAAGTGCTTTCTATGCAAACCGCGCTCTGAAGTTTTTTTTTTTACTGTACCTAGACCTGCTAAAATAGCCTTATCCAATTCTCTTGAAGGTGAAAGAAGAGTGAAGGGGGAGGCCAGTGAGCCTAAAATCAAATTAGCATCACAATAAATCAGGACCACAGAGACAGCAGTCAGAATAAACGTGAGGGAAGAAGACCATGGATTTTCTGCCATTGGTGACCCACTGTCAGTCAACTGCCTGACTGGATGCTTTATACAATGAGCAGAAGTGTCTCTACATATGCACATACATCCTTATGTGCATATGTAAAGAGAAAAACTTTTTCAACTATTCATGCTGCACATACAAAGGTGGAAGATCTTGGGAGTGCATACCACTTTCCATACATCGATTCTCCCAAAAGTAAGAAATCTTTAACAGTAGGAAACTTGATTGGGTGTGTTGACAGAACAGTGATCAATATTAATGTCCCAAGTTACAACAAGAGATCACTAACACAGAGTAGATACTCTGTGCTCTTTTGCACAAAAAAAAAATGCAGTCATTTACAGAAGAATAGACTTACGCACACATATACACACACATACCAGCTGGTAATTAGTCAGCCTGACAGAACATCCCAATGGCAAGTAAGGACAACTACAGCAGAATTAGACCACGGAAGCTACTGCTGAAAACATGCACAGAGTCACAGACTCACACACTGTCACCAGGGAGGGTCTCTGCATGATATGAGGGCCTAATTAAGACATAGAGATAATTGGGGGAGGGAATGCAGTGGGGAGACAGGGTCTTGTGTGTGTAGCTGTTTGTTTCAAAGAGATCTTCAATTATTTAATGCAATAGAACATGTACAAAAATCTCAACGTCAGTTTCCCGTGGAGGGTCAGGCAAGGAAGGGGGGAAAGTACTGCAAGGTGAGACGAAAGGACAATAAGCCAAAGAAAACCATATACAGAGGGTGTACTTCGATGGGATGTGTGCCAAATTTAGCAAGAGAGACAGGCTGAGAGGTCACAGAGAGGGAGAGGGAGGAAAAAGAGAAAGAGAGGAGGATAAGGGGAGTGAAAAAGTGAGAACGGAAGATGAAAAATGAGGGTAGCTTGCAGACAGTCCTCAGACGACACCGCACACTCCCAACGTAGTAGAGCCTGGGGGATACACAGGGAACTTTGGTTAATGCGGTCCGACGTGCTACTGCTCAGTGGCCCCATGACTGCCTACTCTGATGAGGACAATGAGCTCTGTGTATATGTGCGAGGTATGGGCTAAGATGTAGATTCTTCACAGGACAATGTGTTTTTGAAGTCAGCACAGAAAATTGCACCTCAAGGTTGTGTTCACATACAGTTGAAGCCAGAAGTTTACATGCATACAGATATGTATAAAGAGAGACACACACACACATTTTTTTCCCCTCACTGTCAAATCAGACCAATCTTCTCTTATTTCGGGTCACTTAGAATTACCAAATGTATTTCTATCTTCTAAATGATCACAATCTCAACTGTGAAGTATGACAGAGGTGGCATCATATTGTGGGGCATTTCTACTGCAGCAGGAGGAACTGGTGCACTTCATAAAACAGATTCATGAAGAAAGAAAATCATGTGGAAATACTGAAGCATCTTCTAATGCCCATGTCAATATTTTGTCATGGGGATTACAAAATCTAGATGTCAACCCAATAGAAAATCTGTGGATAAATCTGAATAAATGTGTGTCAGTCAGGCAAAATACAAACATGACTGAGTAACATGACTATTATCCTGTCAGGGGTAATATGCCAAGCTATTGTGAGAAGCTTGTGGAAGGAGACCTATAGCATTTGACCCATTCAGGAAGTTCAAACACAATTCTACCATGTATGTAAACGTATAATTTTGTAGACATTAATAAATAAATCTCAGAGTTCTTAACTTAATTACTGTGGCATTTACCAAATAAAACAGTTTTTGATAACTCTGACCCCAAGACAAGAGACGTTTGACTTACTTTCAGACATGGAGAAAAAAAATTGTGTGTCTTCATTTAGTGAACCTGGCTTAATTGTACGTTCAGACAATAGATGAAGCCAGGTTTAACCATTGGCAGGAATTTTATCTAACTCAGATTCCACACACCCATCTAGGAAGGGTTGTACCAGCTAGGCTTTAAACACCCGCAGGCATCATAGTAATATTTTAATCTGATTAATGCATTCATACTGACTGGAAGTAATGTTTATGTTTTAAGCGGGCCGGCCAGAGTCCCAATTTGAATGCTATGAGGGATGATGTAAGGTAGTTCTGACATTACCAACGATAAATCGTCAAAATGTTCCAGTGGAAATATTTTATTTATTTTGAACATGATAGAAGTATAAAATCACACACTTGAACAAGGAATGCAAAAGAAACATTTTTGTACCACAATAATCCTAACATGCTCAAAATGCATGTTAAATCGTTATGCAAAAAAGCTGCACCAGATTTTTAAAGGAGGGTTTAATTTTTGTAATCTCAATAAAATTATTCCCTCTGATGATTAAGCACAGAATCACTTTGACATATTTTTTAAAAAAATGTATACAAAACAGATACTCATTCAAATTTTTTTCAATAAGCTTATTTGTGAGCTTGCCTCTTTATTATTACATTTTATATAATTTCAGATTTTTGTATAACTTTTCTTCAGGTTATCTTGGAAGGTGAGTTATTATTGTTACAGGTTATTTATCTAAACTAAAGAAAAGTTATTGTTGGCTTGAATGTGAAAAATGTGAAAAATTGGACTGATGTTGGATATATCTATTGGATATCCAATAGATGCTATTGGATATCCAATAGCATCTATTGGATATCTAACATGAACACAAATGATGTTATGTTAGATTTTCCAATGTTTTATTTGATCATTTTTATCTGATTACTCGATTAATCATAAGAATAATCAATAGATTACTCGATTACTAAAATATTCGTTTGCAAAAGCCCTAAAATACATGCCCGCCTTGCTCGGTTTTGTGCACACTCTCCTCTTTCAATGACAATATTTTCCAGGCATGAATATATTTTCCACCTAAAGTGCCTTACAGATTTCTGCAAAAGCCTCAGAAATGCTTATCAGCAAAACCATCATGTCATTTGAATGATATTAGTTTAATGCAAGTCATGATATATAGAGAACTGGAGAGATCCTGTGGCTGTATTGCATTTTGATGCAGAGACATATCTCATGCATATGAACTGGCTATCTATTGGTTGCAGTGGCATGCATCATGCATTAGCCAACATTTTAATCACCATAATGATGACTGTAACATAATTAGGTTTCTCCTGTGGTGTGTGTCTGATTTTGTCATTCACTTCCTCTGAGTGAATTTGAGGTCATATTTCTCTGCTGAGCTGAGAAGAGTTGGGGGCAATTCCTCACTTCTTCTTACCATGGGAATGCATCTTAGTCTCCCGCTCTGCTCCCATTTCTCTGTAGTTCACAGATGTGAATGGTGCTTTTTATGGATGAGCCAGCTGATGAAGGATCCATCTTGTGTGATTAACATTTTCACAGGACTGAGAATTGTCTGCGTGTTCAATTATCAGCCAAGAGCCCACCTATTGTTCCTGTGGCACGTTCCTGCTAAGTGGAAGTTTATTCCTTTAACACTGTGCATTAGCGCACATCAATTATGCAGGTTGCAGAAATTACATATTTATGTATTCTGATAATTACATTTTTAATACAGCAGATGTCTGCCTCATTTATAGCAGTTAATAAAAATGAATGACAACCATTTTACAGTGGACAGTTCATAAGGGAGCTGAAAATATGAGGAAGGGACTTTGTTTCGCATGGCTGGATTAGACTGTGTCCTGAATAAAAATGTCTCCTTTATTGATTAGGAGATCTAAAATAACAAGGAGCTCTAATTTCATTGTAGAGATCATGATTCATTTACATAATCAGGCTCTAAATGCAGTGCTACAAAATGGCTGCTAACATACAAGTGTATGTGTAGTTCTTTAACATAAGTGGAAATCAGGCTACAAGGTAGTTACTCTCCATCCTTAATCACTCAACTTTCTCAAAGCCTCAGAAACATTTTTATTAGCTCTTTCACATTATCCACAGAGTTTGTCCAAACTTTACATACTTTTTCCATTGGTATTGATATTATTTATTTAGTCATTTTGATTATTTTGAACATTGCTTTGGAGTGAACCGAATATGCAACATAATGCGTCAGTGATTGTTAATGAACAAGAACTGAGTGCACAAGGTTCAATTTATTTGCGAAGTTTCGCTTATCCACACAATGTCAAAATATTATAGAAAGTTACCAATATCAAATTAGCTCTATCGATTCAGACAAGAGGAGTGATCACATTTTCAGTGAGAATCATTTCATCGTTAGAGTTTGCAAAGTGTTGTTCAGTTTTTCTCAACTTGGTATGAGAAATTTAATTAAATAGCAATATGTGTGTATATGTATGTTGGACCATCAGGGAATTACAGAAAATTATAAATTGAAACATGGGCATCAATTTCTTGATTTTGAAAATCTTAAGTTGTAAGCTGTACAATGCTCTCCCTGAAAGTATAAATATTTTTTAAATCATTAAAACACCCAAATTTAGTTGACATTCGTACCAGTGGTGAGTGTGTGTAAGCATCTGTCCGACAGCTTTCAAATTATGCAGCATTTATTATTAATAGCCTCATATGCTATAGAAGGAACAAACTCTGGCAGTTTTGCTGGGGAGGAATTGACAGAATAACGTTCGACATTCACTCAAATTTATGGTAGCATTTTGGCCAAGAACTGACATCTGAAAACTGAGTCACCAGCTGTAAGTGGCATCCTCATATAGGAAATCCTGCACACAAAAAAAAGAAAAAAATGACAGCAAGACAAATGTAATTTGCTTTGACGTTCTGAGACAGCGATTGTTCAGCCATTTGCAGCAATACAGACCTCATTATCACATGCTTTGGACAATGTCTCCAGAAACTAATGAGCTGGTCACAACTCAAGAATTATTTCTCTTTCTGCCACCCACCACAAGGATTAAAAATAAAATCAGTGCGCATAAGTCACATCATCTGTCCTCTAATACAATTCATGCTTTGAACTTTCCTGTCATGTCTCATAGAGACAGAAAATGCACTTACAACACAAGCACTTCCTGTACCGGGAGTGAGTGAATTATTTGGTGAGCATTTGGAGGACTGTTGTGATTCTGGAACAAGAGCCGTTGTTATCAGCAAAGATCCACTCTAAATGCAGATTTTGTTGAGTGTTTGATAAGTGCAAAGAGAATGCCTGCTGGGAAATAACCTCAACCATAATTAAATAAAAACACAAGAGGCCTCCAGTTACACTTTGCTCTCAGGGGTTTGACAGGTGATCTGGCTTAAAGGACCTCATCTTAGTATTTGGCTACATTTTGGCCAGTACATTTGTTGTGCTTGAGTTAAAATTTAACACCTTTTGAAGTGTTGTAGGACAGTTTTTTTGTTTTTTTTACAAAAACCCTAATAAGTACTTCTGCTGAAAGAAAGGTTAGGCAATAACGGGAATGTCAACTGCTTAAGTCGTAGCATATTGTCAGGATTGCGCCATGTCGAATTTGTCCTTATGTTTCACTATTATAACAGTTTATTTGTTTTATAAAGTTCAAAGTTTTTGTCAGATGATTAAACATCCAGACTACAGCCCTATCTGTGAGTATTAGTGTAAAATTGGAGAGAGCGCTACTCAGTTTAGGCCAGCGCTTCTGTCTGGGATTAGTTTAGTTTATGGAGCTCATGCATCACATTGAGTTGGCAGAGCAGGGAACACAATGTGGACAGCAAAAACTGTGAAAATGAGTGTAGTGTTAACAAGACACATGGGGTCTGTTGTGACTGTCCCAGATTTCTGAGTTGATTTCACTCTGGATTGACAAGGATATGTTATTGTTTTAAAATCTTCATTTGAAGATGTGGGAGAGATACCTTGTCAGCCCATGACAAGAAATATGAAAAATGTAATTTGGAATGCTTTTATGATGCACAGTGAATAAAAGATTGCTGTTAAAAACCCTGCAAGCACTCAAGTTGAAACTGAGCTTAACTTGATCTACAATGCAGTCCTGTCAGTCAACAATTTGTCTTCAACTTTACATAGAAAATCCAATTCTTATTTATGGAACACCAGATTTTGTGATCAATTAAATCTTCATCATGCTGACAATTTGTAATCTTTTTTTAAATTTTTTTTAAATCACCGACAGTTTATGGAAAAGTAAACCTAATTTCTCTGTGCAATCATTCTCTGACAAGAAATTCCAGAAGTAAAGAAAATTCAATGAATAAATAAATAGACATAATCCATAAACCAATTTGTCTATGAACTGGTAATACCCCCTTCTAACTACGAAGCTCATTAACCAAGCAATACTGAAAGAAAAGAAAAAGAAACATCAGGAATGGTGTACAATAAGAAAATGCAAAGCCACACTTCGCAAAAAATAAATAATAAACAGCCTCTTCTGGAATTTTTATTATTTGATAGGCAAATTACCACCCTGAATTGAAGGATGGTGCATAAATTAAGCAAATAAGCTTTTAATGAAAAGAATTCTGAATGAGACTATTAATCAAAACCTGCAAATGACTGGTTGATAACACTCAAATGGGATGGCTTTCAGGTGCAGTTTAGTCATCAGCCCCTTTTCCTCTTGTGTCTCTCTAGCTCCTGTGTCTCTGCTGCAACCTGTTGCCTTGGAGACTGCAAAACTCCAAAATAGTTGTCTGGAGGCAGTTAAAGTAGATGTTACATTCAGTTTCTGCTAATTGAATACTGTGTCAAAGTCGTGTTTGTTTCCAGACTTGCTTAGCCCTAATTGTTTTCACAGGAATGCTTCGGAAAGTAAGAGGCTTATCCTGTCGTACAAACATTATCTAGAGGTTGTCCATCAGTTTACGTCCCCCTGTCTACACCACTGTGACAGCAAACTATTCTTTTTAAGCAGTACCTTGGACATATTTTCAATTACAGCTTACTGAAAGGCTGTCAAACTCAGGCCAAGGCCACATGTATAAGATAAAGGAAGTCTTTACAGTGTTACTGTATTGCAAGTAATTAAGAAAAGCAGATTGCAGCCAGTTATCAGATAATGAAGTCTGTCAGAATTCAAGTTCTCTACTCCCACACTCTCATCTCTCAGCATCATCTTCTCAATGTGTACTGTATTGTCTACATTTGATCCCTAAATCTATCACTGAGGCTCAGCTGCACATCGATCACAATGCCTCTGTAACCTCCCACTTTACACATTCTAACTATTTGCTTCAGTTCCCCCAGAGCCTCATGGCACAAAGGTCTTCCAAGGGAACAAGCAACAATTTGATGGATGAGTGGACAGGACACTGCTATTTCCCAAATAACACCATGAGGATCTTAAAAGCAAGGGGATACAAACAGGAAGGGGGTAGGCTGGCATCAATCTACCTGTTGCCTTCCCATGGACAGGTTGCCTAAACCACTATCCATAATTACCTAACAGCACAGAGAACACAGCAGACCAAAGCAAATAGTTTTTCCACCTGTGCTTCAATTTTTCCATGTGATTTGGACATTGTCTGTCTGGAATCTTACAAGAAGAGCTAAAAAGTCCCCCCTAGGATGTCTTGTATAGGAAGACAGGCATCACCGGTCAAGCCTTTGGCAAAGGGACAACCAGGATATAGGCAAAGTCATAGAGTGCTGGCTGGCAGCTTTGAACATATAGATTGATGCTGGTGTTTTGATTAATGCCAGAGCACACCCGCCCAGGTTAGTGGACACCTGACAGCTTTATTGATAAATTTAACACTGGGCCACATGAAAAGCATTAATCTTTCAACTCGTCTCCTCTCTTATTTTGCCCTTGAGCATTTTCAGAGCTAAGTTGAAGTGCTTGTTTGAAGCAATGTCAACTCTGACACTTTGTCGTTGGTTATTTTATTGCAACGAACAAATAGCGCTCTGGGATTAGAATTAAACTAAACTCCAGGTTGTCAAAAACAAGTCTTTCAAAGTTCAATGGACCACTGGACTGGAACTTCTTGTTAAATTCAGGGTGTTGCGTTCACTTTGATGTTTTTAGTTTTCCAGTACAAAATGTAACTCGGTTCATTTCAGTGAACCTGATGCAAGTAAACATTTGTAAATCTCAGTGTTTAACTATAAAGTTTTCAGGTATACCACTGTAAATTAGCGGCCTGTGTAGGTTACAGATTCCCTTTAAGGACTGTTCGTCGTTATTTGATCAGCGCTAACAAAGCTTTTCAAATGAAACCAGCCTCAAACCAAGACCCAATCAATCAGGGATCTAAACAAGAATGTCAAGAGAAATTTAATACAACACAGGAGCCCAGATTGAAATATAACATCTACATCCCTTCTCCATACAATCCCTGCCCCCCTGCTTCTCTTCCTTGTTCCAGATGGATGCACTTTTGAAGATGAGTCTGAGGAAACTTTTAATGAACAAGAAGCAGACCAAGGGGCTTTTTGAATTATCTCATGGTCAATAAGCACCCCACAGCGTAAATGGCACTGCGAAGGGCTTTGGTCAGATAAACAACATCTTTTCAGAAAAAGAACAGAGGAGGGAGTTGACACTTGAGAAGAGATTAGCAGGGTCTCTTTTCAGGGCTTGTCAGGCCCATTGGACAGGAATCGAATCTGTGGGAGAACACTCAAAGAAGAAAAAGAGAGGCCATGAAGACAAAAAATTCCCCTTTCCAGAATCTTTGTCCATTTTAAAAATTAAGGTACACGCCTAAGTTTTCTGTATTTAGGAAGAGCCATTAAAGCAAATTCAATGTCTATCAATTTTATGTTGTACTTTTCAACAAAAGGTGCACAGCCCATACTTCTATGAATATATTACTAGTTTGAGATGAGTTGGCTTTATTTTTCCATAACAAAAAGGGTTTATACCTAATCATTTTTGATTTGGGTTAAAAAAACAAACAAAATCATACTTTGATCATGACATTAAAATGTAGAGCCGTATATCAACTCTATATTTTATTACATAACAAAAAATACAAAGGGTAGAAGCCTTTTCAGATTGCTATATCTGAAAAAAAAAAACCCAAAAAACATACTAAAGTTCCTAATTAATTATTTATACCATTCTTTGAACTGAATGCACAAATCAGAATTTATTATGATGTCTCTAACACCAAAGTCTGAAAATTATACATAGAGTCTCAACAACAGAAAATATACCCACAAATATTTACTCAAAAGTTTCTTGCAAAATTGCACCTCAACCCACAAGCTAATCTTTAATCAACTGAACTTGCCTTTACATTGTTACAGATTCAAACCAGAGAGATTTAATGTTTTTTTTCCCCAAATAACATTTATGTAAGATATGTTGGGTATTTTTCAGTGCATGGGAGAATTAATTGAGAGTAAGGACTGTTAAAAACAGTCACAAGCCCTTTTTCTTGCTATGGCTAGTATTTGACATTGTGAAGAAACATGAAAAATGTACACCAGCATTAATCTCAAGATTATAAGTGGAGTTCATCAAAAAGAATAATACAGAAAACTTTTAGAACATCAAGAGATTTCCTTCTTTCTCAAAAATGGGAGAACATTAATCAGCTTCAGTAATTTTACTGTTGAAACTGTAAAATAAGAGGCACATTGCAAAAGTGTTTAACTGAATTATGAAGATATCTGAATGCGAGCGAGACATATCATATTTTTTTACAGCATGTCAGTGAATAGGGGAGTTAATCTAAATTTTCAGTACCCTGTGTCTTTAAATCAAATCTGCCGTCATTTACTGCATTGCAGATAAGAAGTCATCAGAGTCACGAATCGAACATTTCATTGGCTCAAGCACTAAATTAATGACAAAAACTTGATTTTGCAATTAGGATTTTCTCTGGGTTATGATGGGGGGGATAAAAAAAAACAAAAAAAAACAGGCAAACATGTAGTTGTCTCAGTGGATCCGTCTTTGTTGTTTTAATACCAGTGTTTGTATACGAATGTATGTGAGAGGTTAACCTGCTGAGATCAGCTTACAACATTCTTATGGGTTTTAAAATCTCTATTGACCTGTGAAGGTGAGTGTTTTAATGCCCACTGATAAGCAGAGAGGCGGACTTTGTGGGAAATGGGTTACGCTCCTAAATGAGTCGAGCAATGCATATCAAGTAAGGTGAAAAGCAGTGGGAGTTTTGGGGGAGTGAAATGTTTCGTAATCGTAATACGATTTATTCAGGCTAAAATTTAATGTAAGAAATTAGAAATTTTAAGACTCCAAAAAACAGAATGCATGCAAATAAAATCAACACCCGCAGTTCCATTTCCCCCAAAGGAAGCTGCTCTACAGCCTCTCTCAGCCAGCACTAAACAAACTGTCAGCCTGGATTTGCAATTTTTCCAAACAAACCTCTATCTTCCAAAAAAAAAAAACCCGTTAGGCCCAATCAGTGCCAACAAAGTGACACCCGCAGATGAATTTGTTATAAAATCCCTTAGCTTGGATAACAGGCAAGCGGGGAGTGATCTTGCATTCCTAAGGAGTTATCCGTCATTATGATCCAAGCACATGGCAGAAACTGATGATATGAAAACATAATATAATTTGCTCTTGCTTATCATGCATGAAATATCCAACTCAGGATGGCAAGAAAGGAGAAAAGAACCCAAAAAGAAAATAAGTTTTTCATTTCCAATATCTACAAGATATTTGTTTTGTTGCCATAGTTCTTAGATGCAGAGAAATGTATAGAACTAAATAATACCAAAATGGTGGACAATAGAAGTATGCAATTAAGTGATTTTGATACTTGTTAAACATTTAATTTTTAACAAATCATAAAAAGAGAAGAGGCAATGAAGCGACATGAAAGACAAATGTAAACAGTTTTTGGTAAGCTATTCCATACACTTAGAACTAGCTCATATTTTACAAATTTCTGATATTTTTAAAAATAAAAATACATGACCTTTTGTTGAAAGATAAGTTGAACAAATTACAGTTATTTAAAAAAAAAAGACTGATATCTCAAGTTAGCCCAATCTGAGTCCTTCAGATCTGCATTAGTGCTGGTTGTATGGATTTAGTAGGTCAAAGGAAGCTGAGCACAGCATGATACTATAAGCATTGTCGGCAGAGTGCAAAGCACTAGAAAAGGCCTAAGGAAGGCCAGTGTTTGATGAAGACTGTTCCGCACCACAACAAAGAAAAGCTATAACACAGCTAAACGTTGGCAACCCTGAGATATTTTCACTCCTGGTGGGCCTGTTGCACCAGCTGGTAGATCACCACAATATATCTAACCTAAAAAGTTTTCTTTTTTTCTGTTTTAGTTGTAAGAAAACTAAAGACGACATTTAATAAGTTTGTGTTTCCCCCTTTGTGTTTAATTTACCAACAAACTTAGCTGCACAAAGTGTTGTTGCGCTTAGTTGCATCCATTGTGTTGTCATGATACGGTCAGCCATATGTCCCTGTGTGTCGTTTTTTTGTTAGCTCAGTGATGCATTGTTTGTGGAGTCCAAGTGCCTGAGTTAAGTTTTGTTTCTTTGACCTCTAATGAGATTAACTTCATTTTGCAAATATAACTCTTTGCGTCGAATAAAAACTTGTTTTCCAAATAATTCCTGTGACTCCTTCTGCTTTTCAACTTGGTCTATCACACTGTGGCTTTGAAGTGCAAATAGATGATATCTGAACTCCAGTTCAGCGGAGTCCTGGCACTGAAACGCAGCCAGTGCTGGGCAACGCAGACTGATGGACCACCCCCCGGGAACATGTGTGGCTACCCAAGCATGGCAGGCAGAAGGGAGAAAATATGCTGGTAAGGAATTCAGTTAGAAGTGAGAAAGGATGAGGAGCGCCGAAGAATGAGGAGTCGAGGGAGACGCAGTATTGTAAAGGAGAGCCCCCAAATGTAAGACAAGATATGGTTAGTTACCTTTCACCTTTACAGAAACACTGAAAAAGGAAAGCAAAAGACATGAAGGTTAGGAATCAGTGGCAACGCTTGGATAGCCACTGTAACACAAGAAATAAAGCAAAACCCAAAATGTGCCATCACAGTGACTTTTGCATCATTGCACTATAAAGCACATACTCTGCAACAGCTTGCATTTTGAAATGTGAAATTCAATGGAGCAACGGTGTATGCCGTTTATGACATTTAGATTAAGTTGCTATGCACTCCCTTCTTCTTCTTCTTTTTTTTTTTATTATTTCTTCTCCACAAGATTTTGGTAAAATATTACACTTTTTTATTACAATGACTTTGGGTGATGTCTAAATAAAAATGTTGCTTGTTTGGACTAAGAATTGATTATGCATTAAAAAGAAGAATGTTATGACACATTCAATGTTCCATATTTTGTATCTACGATTTGGATCATTTCTGCACGAGCTTCACAAAGCAAACTGCACAAAATAAAAACAATGTGCCTATCAATTCGGTAATAACATCTACCTGTATTAGCATACTTCTTTACAAAATAGAAACAAAGCAGATGCAATGAAAATATTTAGTTTTTATTTCAAGAAGCAAATAATTTAGTAAATAGAAGAGAGACTATTTCATTTGACTTTGAACTTAATACAGATATGCTAAAAACTTTTACATTTTCTGTATTCTGGGTTTTTGAGAGTCAAGTCTGTGGAATTCAAGTGATGAAGAGAGACAGAAAGAAAATGAAAGAAAAAAGGAGACAGACGCCGTGATGCACCTCTGACAAACTGCAACACACCAACCAAGAACTGCTCCCAGTCGAGTCGAAAGTAAGTCGAACCCTTTAGTTAAAAATTCAGTTGAATGGTTTTTATTCACTGGAGCATTTTTCTTTTTACCAAGATACTGAGTTGGATTGCTAATACAATTTGGTATTGAAGTCCAGATGGGAGAACCGCTAAATCTTCAACACCTGTGCCAAAATGAAAACAGCCAGTGCTTCTCTGCAGAGACAACCTTTGAGAATCTCTGTCTGCTGAACAGAGGAGCAAAATGTTCAGAGTCAAAGGTCAAAAGACAAAGCCCGGGTCACCGATAGGTGACACAATGAGAACACGGGTTAAGCGTTAGGTGTCTCATCAATTTATCTTGAGCTATTTCTTTTTTTTTTTTGTATTTTTCATTTGGCCCATGAAAGCTTTCTTCTAGTGAGGCTCCATTTGTCACTTTTTTTTTTTTTCCCCATCTTGGGTGGAAAACTGAGCAGTGTTATTTTTGATTTACTCTTATCAACTAGTCTTAGTCTCAGTTTATTGCAACTAAAAAAATATTCTACCAGATTTAAAATGACTGCTGTGCCATCACAGATAGCCATTATCCTGTTAGACTGGAAGCTCAAATCTATTCATAGCAAACATATTTACCCATTCTGCCAGCAATAGTTGAATCTTGAAACAGGACAATACATCACAGGCTCATGATTTTATAACCTGAGCATGATGCATCATGTTTGAAACAGGTCAGATAATAAGTCAAAAACTTTCACAGTGTTGGTGAAATATAAAGATGCAACCAAAGTGCATCAAAATCAAAGTTTTTTGTGAATTTGGGCAGGAAATGTTTTGCTCAAGTTTTAGTCCAGAAGGCCTATATCTCCCATCTTCTGCAAAGACATGGAGGCTTGGGATAGTGAGTCCAGATGGGCTGTGTTCTTGGCCCTTATTGGTTATTTACTGGCAAAAATCACCCGCCACGCTGTGATAGATTTAGGAATCAGCTGTTGTTCCTCCTGTCATGGCCCTCCAGAGACACCATGTCAGCCTTTGGCGTTTCTGAATCACACCTACATTTAAACATTTCTATTTTATTTTTAAAATTTTCTCTTGGTACAACCTCTCAATAACCTGACAGGTGGAGTAAACATATCTTGTAACGATGCAGTCATCTCATGTTTTCCCCAATCTGGATTTTACCAGATCTGTTAACACATCTTGGTAGCTTCAGCTATAATGTCCGCCTTGATGCCCTTATGTCTTGTTTGCATTTGCTTGCATGAGTGGGCTGCATCTCTGGAGATATGTTTTTTCTTTCTTTTTTTTTCAAAAATATAACCAAAGACCATAAATGAGTCTGTAAAATTATTTAAAACATGAATGAGGGATGCAGAATCAAGTGCTAAAAAGACAACTTTTAAAAAATAATTTTATACATAAAAGTCAGCTTTGGAATCGGTATTTTGCTATTTTTTGTGTGTGCATGTGTGATTCCCACGTAAAACATATGATTTAATTTTTCAAAGCAACAAAAGACAAAAGGTTCAAACAAATTAATTAATTATGAAATGCTGAGCTAGATTTATCTTGGGAGGCAAATATGAACTTTAATATCCTCAGGCCAAGCAAGTACTGCTTAACAGATTCTGCAGATTCTGGCAGTGCTTTCTCTGGTTTCCCTCACTTCAGTAGCTCCATGTTAGGGTTAGACAATCTGAAATGTGTTTGGAATTGAGCCTGATGAGGCAACTGCAGAGATTATGGCTTCACTGTGGTGTGGCCTGTAGCAAAGAGCACAAACTCTTTGCCAACAAGGGCTGAGAAGAATATGGCAGAAAACATTACAAGCTTTTAAGACAGAGAATCAGGTTAAAAACAAACAAACAAAAAAACAACCTCGCTTTCTAATCCAATCTTTTGTGTCAAAAGGCAGCATTAAAGGAAAAGCTGAACATTAACGAAACAGCAGAGTAAGAATGTGTTACATTGTGCTGTGGTTTCAACATTCCAAATTGACAGAAATGGATAATTTGGTCTAACTGTGCTGAGTGATCAGGATACTTTACAACAATATTAGTTGAGCAGCACAGGAAGTTTTTTTTTTCTTTCCCGCAAGTAAACTTGAAGGTTTGTCACATATGAAAATGTAAAGTTCTGATTATGGCATGGGTTACATGAGTTCTCTAAAACACTATGTTTAATTTTATGACTGCAATTAGAATGAGGCTAAGAAGCACAAAGAGGAGGAAGACGGAAGGATTAGCTGACATTTTGATTAAGGTACCAACAAATTTTATCAGCACTTTCAAAATGTCTCCACTGTATTTCCCATTGGACATCTGAACGCGTTTCTCCTGCCCCAACTTCAGCTGTCAGGCATCGATCCTCACTAGATTACACATCAGCTCCAGACATCTCCCAGCAAGACCAGCATAATAAATAATGCAGCAGCCAACATATGAAGAGTGCATCACCAGGGTAAACTGAATGATAAAATTCTACCTAAAATTCAAGTAATGTAAAGGTCAAAAGCATCCAGTACTATTGACCTAGAGTAAATATGTCCTTTATAGTAATAATTCAGATTAGATATTTGGCTGCTTTTGCTGAACGAGAGAGAAATCTGCTGATTGTACATCTTTAAATGAGCAAACATCACTCTTCATTTTGTTATCCTTTGCTGGACTTGTTGGTTGAGCATTCTTCCTCTTACATTTTAAATAATAGTCTTAAAATGTAACAGGGTGAATGCAATGCTCCCCTTTCGCATTATAAGATTTTGAGCGCGTTCATATACATCCATGATATGAAACAGCATTAAACAATGGGTTCACTCAGCTAGCTCAAATTAAATATGCTGCTGCCGCAAAGGGCCACTTCCTGTTTACCTCAAAGCCAAAGCTCCACCTATAATTCCTTCTCCCTTTAAGCTGCCCGTTCCCCTTAAGCTGTGCCCTCCAGCATGAGCCTTAGAGGATGTGAGAACCCGTCCCCTCAATGCTCAGTCTAAATCTGACACTCTTTCTTTGCCTTACAGGGAGAGGAGGTTTTTTTTTTTCACTCGTCCCAGAGGGAGACGGGTGAGTGCAATGCTCATAGCATATAAGAGGATCACACAGCAATGCTGAGGAGTTGGCCATTTTATGGCAACTCTCTGCCGTGACAGATGGGCAGAGTGCTACTGCCACAGCCTAGAGTTTAAAAATCCAAGCTGCTTAAGGAATGACTGAGATGAATGGGGGAAGACGGTGGATGGAGCTGTCAGGGTGGGAAAATAAATATGTAGATAAAAGATATACAGAGGGCACACAATTGGCAATGGGAAAAAATGGTGCAGTTTGATAAAAAGGAAAGACACTTAAAAGCACATAAAGCACCAGGGTCAGAATGTAGCAAACTGAAACTGTAGCAGTTGCAGAAGAATAGTGAGGGCGTAATGAAAAATATAGAAAATAAATAATTGATGCATTAAAACAAAGAAACCACATCTAAATCTAGCCAGTTTCATAGGAAACCACATGAGCAGTACGAGTATTAAATTAGCTTCCCACAGGGAACTCATCTGTTGCAACCGCATAGAAGTTCTCGGTCACAATTCAGATGAAGAAAGTGATTTATTTTCCAAGTGATGCAGGATTTTCTCGGTGAGAACGCAAGACACTTCTGGACGATAATGGAGTGAAACTTGCGTTAAAAAAAAAAAAAATGGAAGAAAAAGGTGCGCACAATCTTGTCACGATGCTGAATTAACTGGTTCATTAAGTAGTTTCTTCACTCAGCTATAGGAAGTCTAACGGTTCATAAAGAAGTTTGTATTTGTAGGGGGTGATTCATTTGTCTTTTATGCTCTAAATTATTCACACTCTTTAGAGTATTCTCACATAATTAAAAGATTCCATTTATTATATTGGGATATTATAGGAGAGATGAACACAAGGTAACAGAGTAGATGTCAACAGTCTTCACACCCCTATTAAGATGCTAATGTGAAGTGTATTTCTATTCAGGCCTTACACTTTGATAATCCTCAAAAAGACTCTTCTGTGAAGGCTTCACAGACTAGTTAAAGCACTATTAATGGATAAACAGCAGAAAGATGAGAGATGTGCAGAAGTGTAAAGCAGGGTTATGTTATATAACCATTTCTCAAAGCTTTGGAGATATCACAGACCGTTCAATCCATCATCCCAAAATAGAAAGTGCATGGCATACCTCCCATTACATAGCTATTATGCTTGGTAAGGAGAAAATGAATCCACCAATGGTCATCCTGTAAAAAATTAATCTGTGTGAAATGGTAATAAATGAATATGTATATAAATAAAAAAATAAACAAAATACAACAACAAAAACAATTGTGTGTGCAGAAATGTCTTGTGCAATATTTTCATGTACAAAATAATCCACTGGGATAATTAAGAGCAATAAAGATCAACCTGAACTAAATAAAATGCTGAGGGGTTAAACCTAAGGTGAGTGTGACAGGAGATGCAGAGAGAAGAGGCGCTGCTCTCTGGTCTGAAAGACTTAAGTTTGTTGTAAGAAGTTAGATTTCTGGGCTTTATGAGCATGCTTTGTGTTTCAGCCATGGCAAGAACAAGGCTGAGGATTTATCTGTAATTCATAGCTACACGGACCAAATACCGCACTCGCTAACTGGAACATTTTCGGTGGCGTCCACAACAGACTTGGCAGAAAATGTGGTGTAATATCCTGTTCTCTGGTTTCGGTATACAAGTTATTTTGAGCCCAATGTTATTTCTAGTCATTTGTGAGTAAATTTTAAAGTGCAACCTTGATTTACCTTTTTTCTATAGGCACTATTGAAAATTTTTTTTTAATAAGCTTCAGTTTTAATAATTTGCTAATTAAACAATGATGTAAATAACCTCTCATTGTGAAATTCTTTTTCTCTCTATTAAATACTGTAATTCTGGTTTCTACAGACTTGTTTGTTTTGTTCTCTTGTTGAGAGAAGTGCTACATAATGCCTAGCAACATCTCTTCCTGTCCCTACAGCACCCTGGCTTATTGTTGACATTTATCTGAATGTCCTGAGGTGCATTCAGGCCCAACACTGACGCAGCTACATGAACACTAACAAGCCAGCTTCAGATCTTGTTTTCACAAAGCTCAGATTCTACCTTTGTCTTTGGCTCACTCTCCTGGGGGAGTTTGCCATTATTGTACTGTTAGATTGTCAATTAACTCCTCGTAGTGATTATCAAGACGTGAATAAAGCAAAGAGAACAATGTAAAAAAGAAAAACAGTCGTTTGCCCTTGCTTACCTGAAGTGATAACTTATCTTTGATGTTTTCTACTGGGGAAAATACGAGATAGACAAAGGTATCAGATTAATTAGATGAAAATGAAGGGAGTGATTCCACTGGAGTAGGCGGGTATTAGTAATATCACAAATTAGGCATTTTTAATCCAACATGTGCTCAGAACCAGCTCTTTCATGAGTGCTGAAGAGTCCCAGATATGTGTTGTTAAGACACTGCTGTGAAAATGGAACTACAGCTTTTTACATAAACTGCATTGCTATTAGTTTTTAACATATAGCCCTTTGGGCATTACCTTGCCCTAATATATGATTGTATGCATGAGTCAAGCAGAGTGAATTATTGTATTTTTAATAGATTCAGCTTTAGAAATGGAAGCAATTTCTATTTTTCTAACACAAATATGTAAACGCATGCATACAAATACCACATATACACGTAGCTGTATATGTGCTTCCCTATTTGCTCTCCTTTCGGATACAATCCCCATCCCTACAGGGCAGCTGGCTTTCTACAGCCTCCAATTTATTGTGAATTACCAGCTGTCCTGCCAGAGGCCCCACTAAACACAGCGAGTGAACCTCCCCATTTCTGTTTATCTACCAACCATTTCCTTCCAGATTTACTCTTTGGAAATAAAATGCACTTCCAACTTCCACAAATACCAAGGAGAGAGAGAGTTGTGTCACCTAATCTGAAGCGCAACATATTGGAAATGGAACACAACAAGGCATTTTAAAACTATATCCTTTGTCCATCAGTTCTGCTAAGCGATTAGAAAGGAAAGGGGGGAAAAGAGGCAGCAGAGAAATAAAAAGGTATGTATGGGTGACAGAGAGCAAGAGGGACTAAGAAAAAAGTGAGAGTACATGTGGGAAATCAAGCGCACAACTTTCAAATCAAGCGTGTGCTATCTGTCCATAATGTTTTAGAATAGTTTGAGTGCTACAAAGAGGATCTTATACATATTCATGCAGCAGAAGGAACATGGCACCTGTCTGTAGGCTGGCTGGTTAGGTTAAATTTTTGTGCTAATGTGGAGCATATGCAGAAAGGGCAGGGTGATTATGCACGGTCAAATGACATGCTTTTTCTAAGGATAGACTTGAAGAGGAATGACAGGCAGTAAAATTGCTCAGTGTTTGACGCCCTTATTTTTCTTGCTGCATGAATACATTTGTGTTATTGCAGGATACACAGATTTTTGTACATATTCTCTCTGAATGCTCCATTTGGTTTAATATAAAACTGAAGACAGTTTAAGCCGTGTGTCTTGCTACACTGCACACTTTTACAGGTGGATGCACAAGGTTTGTTGATCCCATATTGTAAAATGCTGGAGTGCAGCTGCAAATAAATAGGTAACACAAGTCCAAGTGAAAAACTAGGATCCAAGTAAGTCACTTTGTCTGCCAGAGGAACGAGCAGAGAAACAGGGGTCATCTGATCGCATCAGTAACAGATTTGGGGATTGTCACAACCACAACAGAAGTGAAATATGTCAGGGAAAGGGCAGCAGCTGGGTTCATCTGTGGGAATGTGTTCAAACAGGTCTAGCTTTCTAAAGTTTCAGCAGTGCTCTGGCCTTTCCATGCCACAGTTTTGAATTGTATTATTCCCACACTGCATCTCAACATGGGGATAAGTATAAACTCATACTGATAGGACACTTCACATGTCATCTTTTTCTCTGGCAGAGTCTGAATTTAGGTTATTGCTTAAGGGGAAGTAAGAAGGTACCAAGAGATATCTTTGGGAGGGCAAAGCCATATGAGGCCACTTAAATGCACATACTTATAATTACCAACCAAAAACAGCTAAAAAAAGATCACTTGAGTAAATATTCAACACCACTAACGTTTTTTTTCCCCATTTTCTTAAGTTGCAACTATAGTATACAAGCTATATTAGTCCTGCCCACTACATCATTGCATCTCTGATGTTCCTCCAAAGTTACCATGACTGTCTGATTAATTCTCTCCTTGCCCAGTGTGATAACTTTTCAAGCAACATTCCTGTTACAGCACAGGTTTTAAGAAGCATAAATATTTTAGCCAAGAACTGCATCTAAAAGCAGGGTGAGTTGGACATTGGTAAACAAATGGTCAGAAATTAGGAAATCTCCATGCTCTGACATCCTTCCCATTTACTGCGCACATCTCTTCCTTTGAAATGGATCTCTGTGAATTTTATGGTTGGGTAATTATCTCTCCATTTGAAAGTAGACATTAGTGAAGATATCCCGCCACTCTTACAAGGATCCTATTAAGACAGGTAATTAAAGGCGGTGCGAAGGAAAATTGGCTGAGGGATGCATTTCGAAAAGAGCTTCAAATATGGGCAATAAATCTCCCGCCTGCCTGTCTTTAGGGTGCTCTGTTTGACTGTTTTATTCAGGAGCCTCTTTTGGCTGGGGTCTGGGAGAAACATATGCTGACAGGATGGGGGGACGAAGAAGGTGGCCAAGTGGCAGCCATTTTGTAGGTGACCTACTTCTGTTTTAATGAATAGAGGAATGGGAGGATGTAAGAAGAATTTGCCAAAGAAAGTCATTTGTCCTTGCAGTGCCTTTAGTGCTTGTTGTGGTATAAACATTTCACAGCCGAAGGCATCTGTAGGTGAAAATAATGCTCCTAAAAAAACACTGATGATTTATTTTAATTCATATGTCAGCTACCATTATAGGAGAATTCATCATAAGCACTTGATTTGCATTCTGCTCAACATTTGACCCAGCTCTGCTTCCCTCAACGATTTAGGACTCTAATCATATTATGGTATTCCAATGAACATGCTCATCGCCTAACACCCTCTATTGCCGAACAACTGATGAGTGAAGCCATTATCAATTGACTGAACATTCAAGTGGAAAAAAGCCCTGCTTGAATTCAAGGACTCGCCGCAGCGTGAATATTGACTGTGCAGGGATGACGTGAGAGAAGGACAATGGAAAGCAAGGGACTGCAACAACTGGAAATGGAAACAATCAATATCACATAACATTCTTGTGAGAGGAGGCATGGCAGAAAACACTCCAATGCACAATCGAAGCGACTGCTACCGAGGTATGTGTCAATCTAGCTCCTGCAGCCACGGAGGGCTGAAAACAAACTAAGGGCAGCAGATTCTTATGTGGAGGGGAGAGAACCTCACTGAATCACTTTTAAATATGGACAAATTACTTCCATTATCTTCTCTGAATTGAATTCCAGAGATTCACTGTCTTAGAAAAAAGGAAAATCTGACTGAGGAAAGCACACGGTGTCTTTTGTCTCTTCTCTTTCAGCCTTTTACAGACCTGGGACCTCGGCCCAGAGAATATGATAAACAGTTCAATTCATACAGCATAATAAACTGGAGTTTCATGTGAAGCAAAACTTCTGCCAGATATTTGCAAACATTTGTCTGCCAGACAACAAATTTTGCCTGACAACACTAACACTGTTACTGATACGGTTGCACATGTGTGAAATTCATTCAAGCTCAGTAAAATGGATTAAAAAAAAAAAAACATTCTACAATGACACCGATAGTAAATCATGCATCTACGGGGCATTACAAAAGGGATTCCCAACTATTTAACTTTGTATTGTATTTTCTTGCATTTATGTGGTACTAACACACAATAGTGCATTTGTGAAATTATGCTAATTTTAATTTATTACCAGAGGCAACCATGTCTGTGGGTGTTTTCTGTTTGATACTCATTCTTCGGGGGCTTTTCTCTTATTGTGTTTTATGCATGTTTTTTTTTTTTTTTTGAGTCTTAGATCTTAGTCTTAATTGTACTTTGCTTTTCACATATTGCTTTAAAATAATCATTTTAGCTTTGGGCTTTAAGAAAAGTAAATCCTTTTTGAGTTGGCCATCGTCCCTCTGGATTCATCATGTTCTCCTGTGTATGCTTTGGTTGGACCTCACCAATGTACTTTAAATGTCCTGCTGTCATGGAAGCAAAAAGTGATTCTTCAACATACTGACTGGGACAATCTATAGTCACCTCCACTTCATATTTTCATTTCTACAAATCTGTCATTTGTAGAAATGTAATGTACGCAATATGAAAACATTAAGGATTGATAAATACTTTTTAAAGGAACTGTAAAAGAATATATTGGTCACGTCACAAAAACATATCCACACAAAGAACCTCAAACTAATAACCGCAAAGCGATAGGGGATAAAGGTACAAAATTGCCTGCCACTATGAAAACATAGGTAAACAACTCAAATAATAGTCCTACATTCAAATATGCATACATATTAGAAAAAAATCCTCAAAATAAGCTCTTTAAAGTATTCTCTTATGTGAAAACTGAAATTTTAATGCTTCCTTCCAATAACATCTTCCTGATGCACAAATTAGGACAGGAGTCAGTTAGATACTCCTGCTCATGGTCTTCACATGCATATGAGCATGCTGTACCTGCACCGATCTGTGTGGAGCTTGTGTTCTTCAGAGAGAGTGAATCAGTTTTTGTGTGTTTGTATGTGCGAGTGTGCTCCTTGCACCTCTTCTCTATAATTCTGTGAGCTAAGATAATGAGAATTTTATCTGCAGATCCTCCGAGGCGTGGGGCTCTGATTGAATGGGAGCAGAGTGTAACGGATGAGACGAGTGATAGCAAGCCGACTACATTACACTCGCAGGCTAAGGCATGGCGAGCTTTTGCTACGGGGAAGCACTGATTGAGTGTTTTGTGCCACCATGGAGGAAGGTAATGGAAGGTGGTGTGTACCTGTTACAAAATGGAAACCCTTCTTGGGTTGTAAAGATTTCAGTCGCATCTAGGTAGCAATAAGAATCACTACGTATTTAGAAAAGAGGCATGGAGACGTAGGCAGTGTAAGGAAGACCGTTCATGAAAATTCAGGCTCTTTGCTCTTTCTTTAAAGAGCAAAAAAAAAAAACTTTAGAAATCTATCTTTCTAAACTGACTACACCGCCCATCTCTACAGAGCACATTGTCACCTGTACCCTTTGTCTTATAATTTCCATAATTAATCATGTTCATCCAGAAAGATTTCCTTAATAACATCCCTAATAAGTCTGATGTCAGATTGAGCTTTTGAGCCAGCAGACAGTCATGGTAGAAAAATTAAAAACATTAATCAAGCTCCACCACGTCTACCAAATGTGGAAAGTAAAAATAAAAACCTGATAAAAGCCATATTTTATGATATGTATGCTGTTTTACATACCATTTCATCATACAGCTAACAACATTGTCCTAAATTAAGGTGCCTTTTATGATATACATTATGCAACAACTAATACTAATAGTCCCTCTACTTTGGTCCTTCCTTGTTCTTGTCCAAATACTGACTGGTGCAGCAATAAAAACATGTTTTTTTAAAAAAAAAAAACGAGATATTTGTAAGCTAAAGATTAATTAGTTTGAAACTTTCATTTTGACAGCACCACAAAACAATTATAAATAAGAATAATTAAAAAACCAATTACAAAAACATATCAGCTTAGATCTTAACTGGATTTGCACCTAATGCATCTGTGCTTCTGTTTATTTTCTTAGACTTGCTCTGGGTATTTCTGACAAATCATGAAATCCTGTGATTAAAAAATATCCTACATTCATTACACAATCAAAAACCAAATGTTTTCTTAAAATGATAAAGCTGATCAAGAGTATAAATGAGATTTTAAAATAGATACTTTAGAACTAAATGGTAAAAATCGAGCAACTGATTAGTGGGATTATTTGCAGTTTGAAATTTGTAAGTGAAAAAAAAAACATCCCTGCAGAAATCATGACATGAATAATGACCATTTTAAGACATATAGGTGTCAATTAGAGTGGGAGGTAGTTGATAATTAGCAGGAATTATTCATAGCTTCAGGCTAATGACTACAATGATCATTTTTCATATGAAATATGAATAAGATTTGTTTGATGAGCATTAACATGTATAATAAAAGTATTAAATGTAGGTTCCATAGAAAGGGTTTTGGTGCACTTCCCATGTCAGAGTCATAAGATCCAAAATTACATTTGTCGGTATGACATTACACATATGCTTTGAACACAATTTAACATAAATAGGAGTGCAGACCATGTCTTAACTATAATCTGATGAGGCGCCCATCAATAAGACGTTATTGTTTTTAATTCAAATTGGGGTTGTCAGACTAAGAATGAAAGATTAATACTTTGCTTTGCAAGTCAGAGCTATGCAGCAGGTTGTTCTCAATCAGATGGCTGCCATGCTGAGAGAGGCTTTAGTTATGGCTGAGTGGCTCACAAAACACAAAGGTAGAGAAATTGCAGGAAATAACGTGCTTATACACTGGGTGTACTTAAAAGACCTTTCAGTCCTTTGGGAATTGATATATTAATGTATAGTTACTAAATTCTATATTTTATGTTTTAAAACATGGCATTTTATGACTGTATTTTTCACAGCATGGACTGAGTCTGATAGTAGAAATAGTAAGAACAGATGAGTCACATCACATTAAATCCTTCCTTTTCACATTTGTATATTTTTGTAGTTTTGAAGAAATGTGATTATCTAGTGACACAGAAACGTTTTACTCCCAAACTGATTAAAAGATGTCAACAACAAAAGACAAAAGCAAACTGTTTATGTAATAATGCTTTTCAAATCGAGCAGTACGGTTATGTCTTGAAGGAGCTTGAAGCTGTGGCACAGCACTAACATAACCAGAAGGCGCGATGCAACTGCTATCAAAGCAGCCTCTATGTCATATAAACACATAATAAATTAATGTCTAAAATAAAGTCTGTTTTCATCTTTTTTCAGCTTGCCACTTTCCCATGTCCGTCGTTTCCACACACAGAAATAACTGACCCCCTCAATCAGACAGTCTTTTGGCAAATCTTTCATTAATTTGCTGCTAAAGCTCTGGATACATTTCCAAAAAAATAAAAACTTCAAAAAAGGTCTGATACTTGGGGAAAGTGTAATGCATTTGGTGTACTAATACACCCAACAACCAAACACTTTGACTTATCTACTTGTAGCTTTGGGATCTTTAAAGTTATTAAAGTGCTGTGAGAAACACAAATTGTGGACTCATGAAATTGTTTAGCCAAAATATAAACAATTTTATATCTACACAGCACCAAGAGGGACTAAATTGAACTTTTCTGAACTCCCAGAGACTCCAAGTAAACAAATGAGGGGATTTTGCATTATATGTTTAAAGAACCTGCAGCTATGATGGCAGCAGTCGGTTCTATAAGGAATGGACACATTCGCACCACACTACTTTCTGAAAATTATAGATTGTTTTCTCTTACCTCACAATTATTCTAACTTTGTGTTGAAGAACTTAAAATTTTCTTTGAAGAAATATCAGGGGGCATCAATATTTGCAAAGCACTGCATCTAGAAATAAAATGAAATTAACACAAGTCCTGTCTTTTTGCATACTTCAGCTAATATCCACAAATTAGAAATGACCCAAATAAAAGTCCTGAAATACGCAGTCACACATGCTCCATTAAAAGTGTGACTTGGTTTGTAAATTAGGGGGGAAAAAACATGCTATAATGCGACTGATGCAGTTTGGAATCTTTTGTCTTGGATCCAAATGATTTTTGTACAACTACACAGCCAATTGTGTTAAAATAATCCCTGGCTGTTAATTAAATCATAACAAAGTAAAAACAAATGGCATGTTGGCTTCATTGTTGTGAAAAAGACTTATTTTTTATTTGTGAGATTGTATAATGAGGACTGCTGTGCCATAAATAATATTCAGACTGTGGTATTGTTCTGGCCTTTAAAAGTCCAAAAAAAAATTGAAATACCAAGCTCCATCTCTGACTGCAGAGCTTAAATTGTACATTCATTATAGTCTCAAAATGCTTGTTAAAAACAAAAGAAGAGTTTAAATAAATATCTAAACAAAATTTTAAAGCAGTTTGATGTAACAGTGATTGTGTTTTTTGTTCTTTTGTTTGCAATCTTTGAATATATGTATTAGTCGGCGTTCCCTGTAGTGTTTAGTCAAATCATCCAGATGCCAGACAATCTCACAAGTGGATCGATGCAAAAGACTTCTTGTTGAAATCACAGATGCCACGAGCAAGGACAAACAGGCAGCCAACATCTTTCTGTCTGTATGTCCGTCTCTGTAACAGACACACACACCCTCTGTGGCACAAAATGATCTGCCACTCTGACAGGGCGACTGCTGGCACCCATTTATCAACACTCGGCTCATCCAAAATATTGTCTCTCCTTCTGGCAGGAAGGGACTCACACACACACATACAAAAAGCACAAATAGAGAGCAGAGGGAAAACATGGGAGAAAATAGTTTTCCAACCAAACTCTTCAATTAGGTGAGCAGATGCATGTCAAGGAAAAAAAAAAAAAAAAAGATTGCTTGAGAGATATCAGGTGCAGAGTTAGACTCATAACATCCTTTCTGCAATCTGCATTCATCCCTAACTCCAACCCTTCCCTCCCCACACATGGCATTCATCTCCACTCGACCTTTTTCTCCCATTATTACTCCTCCTCCTACTCTGATTATCTATCTGCCTTCAATTTGTGTCTTACCCCTACTGGCTATCATGGCCTATCCTTTCTATTGGACCATCTAAACTCCCTTTCTTTAAATTGGTTCCCTCTCCCTGGAGCCATTCTCCTTGATCACCTCTACAGTCTCCTTTCCGGCAGTGACCTCCCTGCTGCACTAACTACTTGGTGTGTATATAAACAGATTTGGTTAACTTTACAGATTTGTCTCAGGGGATTTTAAGTATTTATACATTTCCTTTATATAAGTGCCATCTTTAGGTAAAAAGAAAAACAAAACAGAATGGACAGTGGTATGATTTTAATGCATTTATTCTCCTTTTAGCCCCATATATGCAGTTATTTTCCCATTGTCTCTTTGTTCTTAATACCTTAGACATGTCTTTTTTTAAAGCAAGCCAGATGAAAAAGGAATGAAAAAGGCCTCTTCACTTTTAATGCCAGGTCACACACCCATAAATCATCCACTAACTCTCCACAACCACAACAGCCTGTTCTGTTTCAAGAGTCTTTGACCATACTAGAATATTGTGTTATTCCCTCTTACTCCTCCCTTTTGGCTCCCACATTTTTCTCCCTTACCTTCTGCTCTCCCCCATCTTCACTGTCTATTTCTTTTCTTATCTTTTATTCGCTCAGCTATACTCTTTTCCATCACTGTCTTTTCCTATCTCAAGCATTCTTTTTAGGTATCTTTATCTCAGTCATCTTTCTTACGCTCTCTCCTGCAGCTGTGCTGTCTTGACATCTTCGGGTGGGTTTATTTTCCATGTTTCCCTATTCAATCTTGCATTTCTGAACTTTCAGCTGCTTTTATCGGAGTGTGTAAAGGAACAAAGAAGGCAGTCTGAGTGGCAATATTGTCCAAAAAAGGAGAAGAATCTAAATTGGGGGAAAGCAATTCAGTGTTGCTTTTTCTTTTTCACTTCACAATTGTGTCTTACTTATAATCTTTTGTCTAATGTTAATAACTTAGAGAAACATTGTTGTTGTTCATCCCACAAATATATATCTAAACATGTCAAAATTATAAATTTATGAATGACATCTAAAGTAGTTCTAAATTAGGGCATTAGTTTGATTTTCAAATTAAACTATTTTTTATTTGAACAGTTGAACAAACCATGTAAGTAGTCTCTTAACCTCTCATCCTTCCCACTCTCATAAACCAGATGCGAGTGCAATCTCACCTGCAAACAAAATTAAATTTCTGGATCTTTATAAGTTGCTTTTACACTTCAGCTGTGAGACACTAAGCATACTATGGGTGAGTTGACCAAATGTGATGGAGAGGAAGAGAAAGAAGGTGAAGAAATGGATGGATGATACAGACATGGTAAGAAATCAAAATACAAATGAGGTGGTGGTGGGGGAAAAAAAGGAGACCCATTATCATCCAGCACAGTTGCTGGCCACAAAATGACAGCACTGTGGCTTATTTTATGCATGAGAAGACAGACTGTGTGCACATGGATGAAAACTCCCAACCTTCTGTATCAGAGTCATCAACATCATGAAGGTGGACCCTGCTAATTGCAATATGTGGATGGTAACAAATATTTTGGGAAGGCCATGCAAAGTGTGGGAGCAATGACTATGCATTATAATTATATCTGAAGTCTAATAGTCTGAAATTACTCCTTGCTTTCCTAAATTTGGGACTTTTTTGGCTACAAACCTTTGGACTCATACAAAGAAAGTTTGTTTAAATAATACAAACTGAAGACAGTATTTTGAGTGAATAAAATCATGATTTTATTCACTCAATTTTGAGCAGGCAGCTTGAAGCACATCTCAAAGTTTGGTGTGCAAGTAAAATGTAATATGAAGTGCTTTCACTGAATGACAAAAGATATGGGATGATGGTCTTTTTAAGAGGGACATAGTAAGTAAATGGCTTTAATTTTATAATTTCGACCATCAATGTCATATTAGTTCACCATCTTGTTTGAGACAGACACAGATGCAGGAAACAGCTGCATTTTTAAAGTGCAATTTGTTAGTGATGAGGTCTCCTCTCTCAAAGCATAATCAGACCAAAAGGTGGAGGTAAAATAATTACGTCATGACCAGATATTCCCTCCAAGAAGGTCTGCTGAATTCTGCAGAAACAAAGGAAGCCAAACTGTGACAATCACACTGATGTGAATGTAATAACTGACTAAGATTAACCTGCCAATCTTGCTAGTATAAAACTCAGGAAAAAAAAAAAAAAAAACTACCTGTGGCTGTCTGAAGGTAACTGTATCAAACATTGATAGCAAAAACTCTTGTGATTGCTCATTGGTATGAGTACAGGGGTCTGCTAAGCTGCATTAGGCCCTGGCAAGTTCATTAACCAGCGTGAGGAGGAAAGGACGAACAGTGAGGAAGATAAAGTGTCTTGAATCTAGATCAATGTAGATGAATGTTCTGCTCTACTGCATGGGAGGCTACAGAAATAGTCTGAAGAGAACGTGCCTAGCATTGGTGCTGCAGTGTACTAATAAATGGATAAAATTCTGATTTGCTATTTTAAATAAGGAGAAAGAAAATATATAGCAAATGTATTTCTGGTTAAAGTACATACATACGTCAGTGGTCTACTAGTTATCCAAAATCAAGCTCCAGGCCCCGGAGCTTGATTTGTGTCCTTGCAAAGATAACTCAGGTGTTTACAGGTGTTTCCAACCTTCCTACCACACTGAAGAGACGTGTCGACTCTGACACAACAACAATGTTCAGAACGTTTAGCTTCTCTGTGTGAATCTTGTCCATCAAGTCCTCCCTGCCAATGTGATGGACTACTTAAATAAGTACAGTATTTACTCAAGGTGACAGACTGCAGTTTCTGTAATTACATAATAGCAATAAATTAGTGGTTTGTACTGCCTACAAGATGTCCGCCAGATGTCTCGGATGAACCTGATAAGCCCGGCTACACAAACAACCAGAAAATAAGAAAGAAAGCACAAACTGTAGACAACTGACACCTCATCCTCTCCAAATGACAACAACTGTAGTGATGATATCTAGACAGGGACTTCACTCCTTCTTAGTAAAAAGGGGAAGCAGAGAGAAAGATTTACAGAGAAAGGGAGAACTGAGTCTCCTAGCTTTATGAAGATGCCCCAAGGGACCGTTTTCTCCCTTAATAAGTACATTTTAGAAAACTCGAGGCTAAGGATTCAAGAGAAACAGAAAATATCTGAAAGACAGAATACAATTTCATAAAGATCACTACTTTGGCAAACTGAAATGTGCCCACAAAATACCAGAAGGGGAGAATGTTTTTGTGTGTGTTTGTATTTTAATGTACTCGATTTGTGCCAGTAGATCTCAAAGACAGATGCTAGAATATTATTTGAATGCAATTGGGTGCAGACTGGCTCAGGAGACAAGCTGGCACTTGTTGCTGGCCAAGCCCAAAGTCCCTGTTCTGATCATTATGTTGTTTTATTCCAATATGTTAGCGCTGCTCCACATTCAACCAGTTATTTTTTATTATGTTACTGTGTTGTCTTTTTTTACCCCCTTCAATTTATTTTTAGTTGTCTCAACTGTTGGCTTTCTTACTTCCAAGGTAAAATATGCTTGGGGAAGCAGTCCTGGGAAGTAGAGATTCATCTATGACTCACAGCAAAGTTTATGTGCAAGAGTAATAAAATAACTCAAGGACAATATGACACTTTGTGAAAGGGAAAACAAAGGAAAGGCACAATGCATATAAATCATGAAATACACAGAATCAGCTACTTATCATGTAACAAAGAATGAAATAGCTTGTGATTTTTCCAAAGGCAAAACATGAGGTAAATGCAATAACAACTGAGACCCCATGAACATAATGACAGTATGAAGGGCATTTTTTGAAAGTCCTCACAAGTATACTATATTCATAATTATAAAGAGAAAACTTCTGCCTATGATTATTAGTGATGCAAACAGTTCATCAAATTTGGTTTCATTTCAATCAACAATTATGAGTAATTGTTGCATACAACAATCTTACACCAGTGGAAAGAAGTTTCATCCTCTTATATCTTGACATGATCATTTCCTCAACTACATGAAGGATTTTTAATCTCATAGCATTTTGTTTTCAAAGAATATGAAGACTCGGGTGAACCAACAACACTTCCTTATAAGATCCCTTATCAGCATGACACCTGGTTTCAACATAAAACAAAATACTAAACATACTAAATCACATAATTATTTGATTTATAAGCCACTTAAAAGCATAGAAAATGTAAGCTCAATGTCATTTTTTCCTTCAATATTTAAGTGTACTAAGGTAGCCAAAGCTGCTAGCATATTTTAAGTGTACATTTCCAGGTCACCCTGAGAATGTCGTTCAATAAATAAATTTATTCTACTGAAATTTTAAAGGATGAAATTCCCCCATTTTAATACATAGTATAATTTCAGTGTGGAAAAATACACTTCACTTTGTGGTTACAAACAAAAGCCCTGACTTTCATGTTAAACTGGCTACAGAATTTCAGAACCTATTTGTCAAGTTTTTCCATCAAGACCTTAAGGTAAAATGAAGCCTGACAATTTTTATGTGCACTAAATTAATGGCTGCCAAATGGATTGCGAAAAACATAAACAGTAAGAACTCACTAGGAAGAAGCTTGGCTAAATCACTGTAAAAAGTTTACAGGTCCGGAGACATTGGACAAAACGTTTGACAGCAGCGAGAGCACAAACAAACAAAAACATCTGCCATTATTCAATTCCCAGATGTGGCATATCTTGACCTGATGAAAGAGAAATGAATAAATCATGCTCCATTAAATGTCATTATGCCTGTTAGCAAAATCTAATTCTACTAAAGTTCAGCGCTGGTTTACAAATTGAATGTAATTGCCCAGAATGCAAATGGGCTCGGCTGTTTGTGTGAATGTGAGACCAAGCGAGTAGAAAGAATGTGAGAAAGAAAGAAAAACAATGAGCAAGTGGAGGAACAGCTTTAAGCTGCGACATAATGGGCAACACTTAGTCTTCAGAGTTTTCATTCAAAACTCTGAGCTGGTATAACGCCAGGGAATTGTGGATTGTCAATGGCTTTAAAAACTGATGGTTTCATTTCAAAGGAAAAAAAAAGATGAGATGAGGGGAAATGTAATTACCCAGCTAGAGCTGTGTGGGAGTTTTACTGTTTGATAATTATCCCTTAAAGGCATGTTAAACTTTTCCTTAGCTATCTTTACAAAACTCCACAGAGACACAGCAGTAGAAGAGGTCACTGTGCTTCAGGGGGGAGACAAAGATAAGATAAATGTCAAACAGATGAAGGATAAGTTCAGTACAGGCCTGCTGGACAGCTGAGAACAAGAAAGCCAGACAGACGTACAGCAGACACTAAAACAATACATTATAAAACCACACTTGAAAGATAAGTTATCTTTGTAAGGACACAGAAATGCATCAACCTGTAAAGGTATCCACTGAAGTAAATGTTTCTTTTCTGGAAATTACTTGTCCGTTTTTGGATGAGCATCAAAGCATGCAGCATTTTAGAAATGGATGACTGCAAAAACATTTCATAGACCACTTTTCATTTACTCAACTTATTTTATCATGCCATCTGTCTATTTTATTGCTGCACTAGCACTCGCAAACATGGACACCATACACATCCACTCTCTGCTGCAGCTTTGCTTTTGCTCCACACCACAAATTTGATGGCAAATGGACATAAATGGTGAGTGAAAAATAATGAATTTACCACATTACTTTACCGTCTATAAATTTTTGCAGTATAAACAAGTGGCAGGAAATGCTAATCCCACAGTGCCGTTAGAAGCAAAAGTTCAATTTAAAAAAAAAAATGTGATCATTCATATTCCACATGAAAACAAAATGTGGAGCGCAAGGCCCACATTTCAAGATCCCTCCTGTAATAAAAACTTCAAGCTACAATCTTTGTAAAATAAATTTTTAAAAAGCTTTGAACCAACACCTCCGTAAATGTGTCATTTGTTATGCTGTACAAAATGTTTTTATTACGATGAAGACAAATGCCAAGTTTTTTTTTTTTTTTTTTAATGTAGTTCCTACTTTATGAGAAAATGTGCAAAGCTCACTATTATGTTCTCCCACAGTAGCACAAATAAACAAACAAAGAGCTTTAACTGGACACACAGAACGTTATAATTCCCAGGGTTTTAATTAGGGGTGTCCCACTTAGAAAATTTTCCTCCCCAATGCTTATTGGGGTCTAATTTAATCATTTGTACATCGTCTGAGTCACTTTCATAAAATCAATGCCATGCACAGGTCAAACCAGATTTTTGCATACATTGTATGAAGAAACTATTTTTCTCACTACATGACCCTTAGCCAGATTAAACTATTCCTGTTGTAGGAGAGAATGAGGATTTATTTTTAACTTTCTTTAATTCCGAAAAGTTAGATTTAATTCAGACTAATTCAGACAGAAAGGTTGGTATTTAGTATACCAACCTTTCATGCTGGCTATACCTCCACAAGCTTCTCACACTAGTTTTCTGGAACTTTGGCCAATTCCTTCTCAGTACCCGAACATGTAGTTCAACCCAAGCATTGTATCCACAATGCTTCACATATACAAATTCTAAGATGAAACCAGCTTTTTGAAAATATTTTCTCTCTGTGACCCATTTTCAAAAATTATTGAGTCAGCGTGGATACACCAAGATTCACCTCAATGTAGACTGGGCATAAAAGATGCAGCACACCGACTTGTAGCCTGGATTTTAAAATCCTTATTTAGCGAGTTCAGGAAAGAAACATAGTGAATACTTCACGCATTCATATGCATCGGACCTTTAAGAGTGCTCTGAGGCAGAACTCAAAGCAAAAAATTGCTTTAATGGCAAAGCTCTGCATCATTACCTGGAACCTTGCACCTCGTCTTAAATTTGGTACGCTCCCAGAAGGAATAATTTGTGAAAATGTGACTTCTAGCATTTTTAGGAACTAGCCTCAGTAATAACTATTTATCCCAGAGGTGCACTTCAAGTCTTCTGTAAGCCCCTGTGTCCTACCATGTGCACAGAGTCATCAGCTTACCTTCTTTATCAGTGGCATTAATCTGGGAGAAACACTAATTAATAGGAGATTGCCAAGCACCATAAACATGAGCAAAGGTGGATGAGGGAAGCTTTCTGAGCTGTAAGCAGAAGATTACAAGGAGGAACACCTTGTCAATACTTATATATATATATATGCTCATTTATGTTAACTATGTTCTTGAATAACTGCAGAGTTTCTTGCATTCTTATGACACAGAACATGCAAACTTACAACCATTTGGTTTCAGGTGGCATAATCTCAGAGGCACCTTCTACTCCCTTAACACTATCCCTCAATCACTCCCTCGTCGTTCCTTCTTTCCTCCCTACAAGACGAGTTAGTGAAAAACTTTACCAGGCAATGACCTTTAAGTCAAAGCTGATCTGTCTTAATGAGGAAATTGAGGAAGCCACTATGGACAATAAATGTCCTTTATTGGTCATTTGGGATGAATGTTATAGCGAACTTGACAATTCAAAGCAGTTGTGATGGAGCTTTTATCCATACTCTCCAACACAGCACCATATCTATTCCATGATCTATGTTGTCACTACTTAGAGACTTTGGTAATACAACTGATGAGTACAATCATGCAGTGCTGATAGCTCTGTCTTAAATTGGCAGGAAAAACACATGCAGCATCAGCAAAACTCTGAAGGGTGTAGGGAGACGAGATGGGCACTGGGGAAAAATATGTTAGGCTAGCAGAAGCAGCACAGGCAGAGTTTAATAAGGGGGATAAACAAGCTGTAAAAAAGACAAGAAAATTTGTGAAAGCTTGAAGGCAATAAAAGGGAGATGACCTAAAGAGATAAAGTCAGGAGAAAAGATTAAATTTAGCTCAAAATCAGAATTCAAACTTCAGATAAGGAGGTAAATGCCACTGAAGCAGACTCTTTCAAAATCTGCGTAAGATGGAGACGACCAGTTTTTATCCTCAGTCTGTTTAATTCCTTTCAAGTTACATATACTTAAAAAGTCTCAACAGAACTGAAAATTTGTTTTGGGAGACAGTGAGATAAGATGAATGAAGTAAAGACATTTTTATGCATGTACACATACATGCATCAAAAAATCTCAAGAAAGACAAAAAGAGACCGTCATAAGTAGGAGAACTCCACTCTTGGACCACTTTTATTCAACATAATCCTCCTAGCTCCTTCATGGTCATATCTTCAGTCCTGATGGGAAGGAGCTAAGAATCATAAATGTAACTGGATGGAGAGTTTGTTGGACCAGGGACATATCTAAAGGTTTCAAGAAACCAGTCCTCAAGTGTTGGATTTACAAACCATCTCGGTTATCAAAGACTGTTCACTCAGTGTCCTCAAGACTAGAACAGAGCAAAGGGCAGCAACAAATAGTTGTTACTCTTTGCAGCTCTGGAACAAACTCCCTGAAATTCTGGGATAGCACTTGGCTCCGTCATATCAGTACTGAAGATATTACCATTTACTGCAGCTTTTCCATTACTGGGCATCCACCCGAGCTGCATGGCAAACAAGGACTGAACTGCACACAGAACAAAAAGAGACTGGTAAAAAACAAAAAAAACAACTCAGAATCCCAAACTTACATTTGATGTAGTAGAGGTATAAAAACTCCAACAGAGCAGCATGCGTTTCTTTCTTTTCACAACTCTCCATCTACATCAAGAGGACAAGCGCATGAACATCTTTATCTTACTTTTCGGGCAAAAGACTAAACTTTCAAAGAAGCTGAAACCGAGACGTGATGTGTGGGGTGACAGCCTTGCAGAATAGAATCACAGATTCTCAAAGAAGAGATGAGTCGCTCTAATTACGCTGAAGAGTGTTTTCACATTGGAAGGCCAGAGTTTCCACCCTGCCTAGAACTCTTCCCACTCCAAGTAAAATCTTTTAGCCCTGCCACTGAATGCAATACTTTAAATTAAACAGGGTAAAACACTTAAGCAAAATCAACATTTATATACCCAATTAATAGCAAAAGCTAACTTTCAATAAACCCAAACTTCTCAATAGTTTTTGCATAAAGGAATACCCATTTTGATGCTTACTTTTATGGACTTTTATTATCAACTCTGGAAACAAACTTCAAGATGAATCTGGAAGGTCTGGTTCAAATTTCTTCCTTACTGGTGGAAAGGCGATATCCTAAACTCTTAGATGATGTTAGAGTATGCACTTCAGAGAGCTGTCCTTACTTCTGGTGGGAGTGAAAGAAACATATGGACCATATGCCCTCTAGTTCTTTGACTGTTTTGATCTTCAACCATTTGGCTCCGTGAAACAACTCAGTAAATGAACAACTGCTGATGAGGGGCTCACAAACCATGTGTTTAATTCAGTCTCATCTATCATATCAAAGAAGAGGCAAGGGTTGCTCCAGATGTGGTTCAGCATGGTGTCTTAATCATGAGCATTGCTTTTGACATTTCAGTGACCCGATCTGTGATGTGCATCTTCTTCCTTCTTCTAAGGTCATTATCCAACCCAAAAATAGGCATAAAATACTAATATGAGCTTGACTGCATGTAGATCAATCAAAAATACATGATAGTAAATATGAAAAGTTATAGATTTGGCGTTAAGTGAACAACGGATTAACTAAACACATGAAATTCTTTGCATCCACATTATCTCCTCTTTATTGCTGACAATGAAATAAACTGGTCAAAGTGACAAAAAGAAAAGTCAAGGTCTTGTAATGAAGCAAAGTCACTCACTCATAAGTTGTAATACCTCTAGGAAAGCAATTTTAATTCCCATGTGGTGAATTGCACAAGCATTAAAAGGGCTTATTATCCTAAAGGTTTTGACATATGCTGCAAATTGTAGTTCCCCTAATTTTTACTCTTTGTTGCAGGTGATTGGGTGGCATTGTCATTTTAATCTGGACATCTTCCAAAACAACCTAGTTGCTTGTGAAATTCTCAACTGTTCAGTCTCACCCTCTTCATAAAATTCGCAAAACTGATGAGCATTCAACACTACATTTCTTAAATGAGCAATTGAGTTGAGAATATGTGCACTGAGGCTGTTATGGATATTGGGGCACATTTATATTTTTGTACTGCAATCAAAACTGCGTGATGTGTCCTTTTGGTATTTCTATTGACCCGTTGCCATATTTTTGTTGTTTTTATAGAATGTACAACTCAAATGTAATTTTTGTCAGTTATCGAAGTGAATTTCCCACAGGGCCACAACATCTAAATTTGGGGGATTTGGGGAAAAAGGTCTTTACAATTTATAGGGCTCAAAAGTAATTGTGTAGTATCAATGTTGTGCCAACAGAATGCAATAACATTTTCAATATCAGCATTCCAAAGGGGAAATACAAGAGCAGGTCTAAAGCAGAGCAAAACTAAAGGCAGTTTGAGGGTCTATTTTAATATACAATTAGACCTCTTTACCTGATGTCTAATGTTCAACATTTAACTGAAATTGTACCAGAACAAAGTGAGAACATTATAAAACCAAAAGGTGTTTTATAACCTTTTAGAGTTAAAGTGGACATTTACAAATATGTTCTGTTTTTTTTGTTGTTGTTGTTTGTTTGTTTTAATAATTTACACATAAAGTCCGCAAGCCTATGTCACACATTGCTTTCTTTTAAACTTAAACTTAAAAAGTATTTTTTAAAAAATCAAGTTTTCCATGTGGATTAGAGGTACAATGCAGAAAATTTGTTTTGCAAAATGGGGTTTTAAAAATATAGAAGCCCATTTTCAAGGTGTTAAATTCTCAAATTCAATTTCTTTTAAGTCATATGTAACAACTGAAAGTAACATTTATTTGATTGTGTGATATAATGGGACAGTGTGACAGGAAAATACATAACACTGCCCCTTTAAGACTTATCTGCTCAAACTAGTGTTATAACCAACTACAAGACTCATTTGCATCACAATGTCTCCTTGCTGCTTTTAAACTTGCCGTAATTCTGGAGTGCTTCCTGTAACCTTCCACAACATTGATTATCAAACAGAAGGCATTTCCCACTGCTTTCAAAATCCCACAGCAAACACACACAAACACGTACGCACACCTGTGACAGCTACGTCAGCCCACCCAAGGACGTTCAGCATGTCAGCTCTGATTAAGCTTCCACTCAGCCCGTAGAATAGAGTTCTTGGTTGGGGAAGGAGGTGTGGAGGAAAAGAAATGACTTGTGTCCAGTAATAAATCGCTGCAGGCAGCCGGGCACTTCAGAGCCATGGCCCATCCGAACCCCAACAGATGCCGGGTAGTTTGGCTTGCCAGTTGTGTCCTGGCCTGTGGGCCTGCAGCATCATGAGCGATGGCTGCCGTCCAGAGAAGGGGTCTGCCACCACAGGCGCAGCTGTAGACATCGTTAACACCCAATAAGAAAAGAGCGCAGCTCTGCGGGTGGAGTAAAGTGATATTGATGGAGGTTCATCTCCAGTTCTGTGGTTCAGTGAGCAAATATCAAAATAAATACGGCCTTTTGTATAGCATGCGTCGTTCATTAATATTAACCAACAGTCTCAATGGTGCTGGAGTGTACAAGCCTAACAGCAGTCACTGAGGGTTGACATCCCCCATCTGTACTTTTTTTTTTTTTTTTTTTTTTTCAGATTATTGTTGGCTTTTGAATACCATTTCTGTTCCCTTTCAAATGTTGCAGCCAGTGTATTTCAGGGTATAACAGATGGATTCTCTTAGATCTAAGTTGGCAAATACCTTTCTCTTAAATGGAAAGTTTGGTGATCATAAAATGCATGGTTTGCTGATAATTATTCCTGAGGATCCATATGGTTTTGTAATGTTTCTTTATTCTTTCTAATTGAGCTAAATTTCCTGCTAAAATTGGCAGAAAATTGAGAATTATAAAAACTCTAGCTGCCAAAAAAAACAGCAAAATGAAACAAGACAGTAACTGTTCTGAACAGTTTGGTTTTTGGCAAGAATGAAACCCATCCGATGACTTTTCTAAACAAACATTGCCAGACATTAGATAAGTTTTAACAAAAAAGTTTGATCTTTGTATTTGAAAGTTTGTTTTATGTTTCAGTCACAAAGCCTTCCTTTGCTGCTGACTAGTTTCGTAGGACCCCCTTGCATTGCCATTTTCGTTATATTTTTCCAAATGTTTAGTGGCAATGCAGTCTGTCAGGACAGTAATTGTATTGGGTTCAGGAGAATAAAAAGTTGCATCTAGGCACTTGTAAATGTCTGTGTAGTGTATGTGGCTCTGTGTGTGGCAAGTTGTGGTATATTCTGTTCTCCTCAAGGCAGATTATTTGCTTCTCAATAGTTGTAGAACACTGAACATACTAGCTGTCAAGTCCGTGTCTCAACAAAAAAGTACTTCTGTTTCAGTACTCTCTGTAAACTGTGAGTCAGTTGAGGGGATTTTCTCTAATCTGCTGTTTGATGATAGCATTGTTGCAGTCACTGGCTTTGGTTCAGGGATTCTTCATTTCAGGGCCAAAAAAAATACATTACAAGCCACAGCAGAGCCCTTCATCAGCCACAATGTAACAAATATGCCTTTATTTCTGCCTCTGGCTAAGATATGAAGGACTTCTGAGAATCAGCTCACTTCTGGACCAGCATTTTTAAAACATTGTCTGTGGAATGTTATATTCATAGGTTGAGACTTTTGGGGACACAATGAAGGTTATGTTGTATCTGCTGTTCAAATTGGACCTAGATGCTGCTTATAGACTTCACTCTCACTCCGATAAACTTTATTAGTATCCAGGTTAAGATACATGTTTGACATTATGATTTTTGTGAATGTGAGCTCATTCTTGCTTACGTGCTTGAAGGTTTTTTCCCCCCTTAATTAATTGAAAATAGTATTTGCCCAGGGAGCCTGTGGTAAAAATCTATGGCGCTAAGCTGAAAATACACAGACCAGGTGCTTTCTGCTTGGTTTGGAGCAGTTTGCTAAATTGTCTCTAATTAATGTGCAAGAATCTGCTGCATTGCACTGTGGTTAAAGTTCAACAAATTTCAACTTTGACCCCTAAAGCAGCAAAAGCTCCCTGGAGCTGCACATACAGCCATGCTGATGTAGGAGTCCCACTTTCACTTCACCCGATGCAGCACAAAGCCGTTGTTGTCCACAGACTGCAGTACAAATAAATGTGGTTTAGAGCGCAGAGGAGTTTAAGCTGCATGCAGTGTGCAAAACATTTAGGAAACAGCGGGGAAATAAAAGCGCAAACAGAGGAAACTTTGACAAGCATTTTAATATTTTCTTGGCTCATTCTACAAAGCAATAAGAGATAATATTTTGTAAAATGATCTCCAATCAGTAGTGGCCACCTCTGAAATGATTTCTATGTATAAGCATAGATATGTATTAAACTCAAAGTAAACGTCAAAACACAGGTGTATTTATCAATTTGTTTAAATAACTGGTAGTTTGTGTTCTAAAGTGAAATTAAGTAACGATGCATATTTTGTTAAAGACATTTGTAATACTAAAATGAAATATTCTGAAACCCTGATATTTTCACATGATGTCAGAAACCATGATTTGAAAATAATGTTTCGAGCAATAAAACTGTACAAATATGTTGTGACTAAAATCTAAAGAAAAGCAATATTAATGTTAAAATTTATGAGACAATATTTCATACCTATAAATCCATAAAGAAAAGGTGAAAAACCAGTATATCTAATATTTGATAAAACTCATAACAGTGACTATTTTTAATCAATGTGTTGAAACAACATATAAAACAAATATTGATGACATTACCTAATGATTACTTGTTAATTTGGTGGAGATATAAAACAGAAAACTATTTCCGCCATACTTGCTATAGAGCTCTATTTGACTTGTTTCCAGTATTTAATATTAGGTGACAAATTGAATAGGTACTATCATATGTTACAGTCTAGCAATGCTGGCCTTGATAAATGATTGGTCAACATTCTCACAGCCATCTACATTTTTGTACAGGTTTGAAAGCACCCAGCCTGGCAGGCACACACAGAGCAGGATGAATAATGACACCAAATTGAGAGGTGGAGGAAGTAAACATATTGGGCTGTTGTTTCGATTGGACATTTCACCCAGGGGCTTTAGTCAGAGTCCTAACTGTATTGCAGTTTGCCTTTACCTCCAAAGAAAAGTCATTTTCAAACTTAGAAACATGGAAAATGATCTTTATTTTTTTATTTTTTTTGCCATCTTCCAGGTTTCTGTCTTGTTGCTCTGTTACTTTCTTGCCTTTTACTCCTGCAAAACTGAGAAGTCAGATGAAACTGAAAACCATCTGGTTTAAGACATCTCCTCTGCCTAAAGACCACAGATACACAGTTCTATCCTCACAACTTAGCCTCAGTGAAGACAGTGGTTGAACTTACCATCACCACCAAAATGCCAGACAAAATGAGTCTGGAGACTTTATTTTTTAGCCCCACTTAAACCAGCGGGTCAAGCTGCTGGGTTGGCCCGAGGCCTGCTTTTCAGAGACAATGTTAAGCAAAGCCATATCCTCAGCTTGGCTGCCTTTCAGCAGGCCCCAACATTTCTGGATGTGGATGGGGAGCTCTCTCCCCTCCTCTCCCATCCCTACCAACCTCTTTTCTTGGATTTAAAGGTTATCTGCAGGCATCCTGTCTGGGACCACTGGCAAGAGTTAGAGCGTGGCCAACCCACCACAGGTATGAGCTCTGCAGATAAGAAAAGGATGGTTTGGGGAGGAAGAAATTGTGAGAGGTTGGACAGAGGGTGGTGATGAGATAAGGTGGTAAGTCTAGTGCTCCCAGAGACAAAATGGCATTGCATCACTGTACAGAGGTGAAGTGCTTCTGGGATGGCAAAACAAAAAACACGTTCTGCCTGGATAGACTAGATGTAGTCTTTACTATTCAGTAAGGCATTTAGAGAGAGAGAGACAGATGGAGAAGCACGTTGTAGAGAGGCTTTAGATGTTTTGTAGGTAATAAGGCATGCATCAAGTAGCATCAGAGAAGGAGGTGAACAGGAACTCTGCATCCAAACGTATTTAGGGGCAATGTTAGAGATTAGGATCAGTGCTATCTGTTCTTTCTGCTTTACAGGGAAAACACAACCAGAGCTAGAACACAGAAACCAATCCCAAGGCACACTAGCTCACTTTCGGTGTGTGTAGCTCCTCCATTAATAACTAATAGGTGGAACATTAGGAGTAGATGGTGAGTATGACTTGGGGGCTTACATTAGCCTGGCATACAGCATCTCCTTATCTGCGAGCTGAACAAGAGAGAGATAGAGATGGGTTGTGTTGTCCTCTCTGTGACTTTCTTCCTCCATTAACTGCCCTGAGAGGATAATTTGAGTGTTACTAAAAGTGCCCAGAAATGGCACAGATGTATATAGACTGCTGAGCATAAGCACGCGTGTTGCCATTCAACAATGTACTTATTGAGTATACATTATCCACAAGGAGGGATGTAAATGGCATTGAAATGTGATAGTTTATACCAAAGACATGTGATATACATGACAACTAGTCCAACGTTGTGTCACTGCATGCAACTTCAGTTGGCGACGACATTTACTAGTATTTTCTTATTTTGCGGTCTACTCCAATTCTTAATATAATCAAAAGCTCCAGGTCATCCTATCTCTTGTTATTCAGATAATAAAATACTGATAAATTATGCAAGGATTAAAATAAAAAATTGTAATACAAACATTACAATTAAAAAGGGGATTAATAATAACAACTATTAAGTTTTTAATGTGTAACACAAAAAAAACTATCCAAAAAATAATCCAAATGTGAATTTTCAAAGTAGCAAACACCATTTTTCTGTCCCACTACAGAAATAGTAGGACATCCTGTCTACATTCAGGGAAGTTTAGCTTCAAAACTGTTAATAGAGCAGATATAAAAGAAACAATATTTACAATGTGTGTACAATTTAATTGTAATCTGTTTTGAGACATTTCAATCACATTTATTACTACTAATAATAACTTAATTATTTTAATGTCAGTTGAAAACTAATTCAGTCACTGAGTTGTGTTATTAATAACACAGTTGAAATGAAGATTGCAAACATACTCACAGTGAGCATGAGTGAGAAATAAGCGTGAGGCCATAAGCGACACACTTGAACAACAATGTTAATGAATTTTCAAAACAAGAACTGGGTATGAAAAGCTATGGTGCTTTTTTTACCCTCTTTTTCATATCAAATCATATATTGGATGATTTAAAAGTAAACCAAAGTACAGGATAATAGGCAAGTTTTCAGATGTTTTTCCCCCAATGTGAAAAAAAAAGTATCAAGTTGATCACAGCAGAAAAGTGTAATTCTGATTACAGTATCACCCCATGCAGGGGTGTTTAGTTCTCCGCAAGTGTGAAAATTGTATGCATGCACAGATAGCAAAAACAATTGCGAATAGCATTGTGCCTTGAGTGCTACTTAACCTGTTCAACTTAACACAATTCCTCATCAGGAATATGTGTTAGATTCACACTTGTTAGGACGCGTTATTGTGTACAATGAGGTGGGTCAAAAGTAGATGTGTGTTCAACGACATGCTAAAATTACAGCCTGGCATGACGGCTACATACTGGCATGACAGTCTCGGGCGTGTCGTCTAAATCTGGGACTTTTCTCCATTTAACATACAAAAAAACCAGCAGTTTTCCAGGCAGCGTTATTGTGTAAACAAAGCCCAAGGCAGATACCTACACTTCTATAGACTATAGTTTTGCTCGAGGCTTTTTCATGTCAAAGGGATTCTCTCCACTGTTGCCAGCTTTCGATGAGGGACTTGATGCTCAGATAGAAACTGTTCCTTTGTTTAACAGGTTGTACAAAAAGCTATTGTTTGCTATAACTCATACGATTAACCATATGGAACAAAATGGTATAACGACACATACACTGGATTTAACCAGATCTTAATTGTAACAAATCAGTCTAGAAAAAAATAATTATTGATTTTATTGAATTCCATCTAATTGAACATGCAAATAACTGGTTTACTTTGTTTTGTTAGTATGAATTGAATCAAATTAAATCAGTATAATAGATTAGTGCATCCTGTACAATATCAATAATAAAAAAAAATAAAAAAAAGTGCAGCGAGGGTTTAAGCAGCTCTGGCGCATCCACAATAATATTTTGTCCTACTTTGTTTATGAAACTAGATTATTATAATAATGACTAATGGCAATTCATGAATTGTTTTTAGAGCTCAGTGATGCACACAAATTGCTTAGTAATAGGAGAGTGGATCTGACTTGTTCACGCAACGAAAGGGCAACAATTATAGTAAACCAAACACATAGATATATGCACACATGCAGAAAGAACCACTCTTCTATATCTCTGGCTAATTTCAGGCACAGGCTGTGCAAACATCATTAATCAAGCTGACTAAGATTAGGCAGAGCAAGCTCCCCTACCTGTTTATTATAATTAAATCGATGTATGTGTCATTGAAGGCATAGACCCAAAACCATACGGCTGAGCTTAACACAAAAGACTTGCTGACAAAAAAAAAGAAGAAAAGAAAACACAAGTAAAGCTCAACATACAGAAAAGGCAGAAGCAAAAGTGATGGATGTGAAATTAAGATCAAGTATTGCCTATGCAAGAGCCAAAATGAAAATGCGTTGGTTCTTTCAGAGTAAAAAACAGTTTTTCTGCTAAGCACTTTACCAGATAACCAGCTCCACATTTGGAAAAAAGGAGAAATAAAGTTATATTCACTGTAGCTGAGAGTTAATAATTCCCCATTCACTATCACATAACACAGCAGGAAGCCTCTAACAAAAAAGAAAGCCCTAAAGGGAGGAAAAAACGGGAACAAAATACTAATTTTACAACTTGAATTTGGAAATAGGCAGACCAAACACTCTCCGGTGAAAAGAAACTCCCACGTGTGAGTTCTTCAGACCACCTAAATTTTTTTTTTTTGCATTTCTTTCCATGTATTAAAGCAGAACCTAAAATTGGACAAAAATTGACGATGTAAGAAGTGAACAGACTGTGCTCTATATATGCCCTTCTTTACACATTTACCACAGCTGTGGAATAAGGAAATAGAAGGCTGTGAATGAGTAAGCATAAACAGAAATTTAAATTTGTGACAGATTTGGGAAGCGCACAAGAGATAAAGCTGGTAATACCTCTAAAATTTTTCCACCCACAAAGTGATATGTTAATGCTTACTAAAGGAAAAAGGAAAATTGAGAGACAGGTTTATGATTCAAGAAATACAATAACTCAGAAGTTTTCAGACACCTGACTTGCAACAATCTTTGTGAAAGGAATAATCTCCTTCCTGCCATAAAATGTCCTGCCCCTAAGGGAGAATCATAGAAGTTAGATTTCTATTTTATTCACCAAGAGAAATTATTATTTTCAAAAGAAACAAAAAGCATTAAATATACTGATATGGTGTCTTTTGTCTTAATTTCTCCTCTTTCCTTCAGTTGGTAGCAATACAAATACATTTTGAAAAAGGGTGATGATTGTTATCAATGAATTGTCATCACAACCAGCACTCACCAGTGGTGGGCAGGTCATAAACTAAAACAGCATTGAGCCCAACATACTTAAACACCAGCTCTACACCGTGTTCCCAATTATTATGCAAATTGAATTTAAGTGTCATAAAGATTAAATTCTTTTGTTGAGGTATTACATTTTTAGATGGTATTGTGTGTCAGGGTTCTTTGAATCACTATAATTAATTTCAGAAAGTTGGGTTGACTAGCTTGTCTGGTGAGCTCAATTAAAGGAAATCTACTTAAGAAGGATGTTCCACATTATTTAGCAGGGCACAGATTTCAAGCAGTATGGGAAAGAGAAAGGATCTCTCTGCTGACGAAAATCATCAGATAGTGTAGAGCCGAATGACAAGATATGAAAACATTAGATATTTAACAAAAATGTAAGCATTATCATTGTACTGTGAAGAGATTTGTGGCTAATTCAGAACAAAGATGGGTTTGTACAGATAAAGGCACAATGAGGAAGGTTTCTGTTAGACAAATTCATCAGAGTAAGAGAGCAGCTGTTAAAATGCCCTTACAAAGCAGCAAACAGTCATTAGAAGCTGCTGGTTCCTCTGGAGCCTGAAGGTGGAGGATCTTCCAGAGGCTTGTGGTGCATGAATTTGGGCCCCTAACCAGAGCTCACAAGTAGAAACGGTCGCAGCCGTACATGAAGATTAATTCGGCTGTGACGTCAGCAAGGAGGTGGTGGGGTCATTTTTTGGGCAAAATCATGGGGAGAGAGAGATGGTCGGCCTCTTCAGAGTCCACATACTTTGCTGTGAAAATGATCTCAGCAAAGTATATGGACTTTCTGACTGATCACTTTCTGTCATGGTTCAAAAAGAAGAGCCGTGCCTTCCGTAGCAAAATCATCTTCTTGCATGACAATACACCATCTCATGCTGAAAGGAATACCACTGTGTCATTGGCTGCTATGGGCATGAAAGGGGAGAAACTCATGATGTGGTCACCATCCTCCTCTGACCTCAACCCTATTTGGAGTTTCCTCAAGCAGAAGATCGAGGGCGGAATGCAGTTCATATCAAAACAGCTCTGGGAAGGTATTCTGACATCCTGCAAAGAAATTCAAGCAGAAACTATCTGCAAACTCACAAGTTCAATGGATTCAAGAATTGTGCAGGTGATAAAATTAGTAAATTAGTAAAAACCTACTTTTGAGTTTGCGTTCTCTCATACACACTGGGTGTTGATTCTGCTCCTAATATAAATAATTTATGACTGTTTCAGGAGGCGAAGGACTGCAAACATATTTTAATTCTCTTAACTCTCGTTGTTCAGCTTTCAATTTTGTTGTAATTGGTATCTGTAGCTCACAGCTTCTCAAAAAGCAAATATCAGGAATCTACACTAAAGATCAGAGAATTGTTGCAAAGTTTAACCAGGGGTATTTCAAGAAAATGAGCCTCAAGATCCTCATCTTATCTGTTTCAACAAAACATAATACCTGTACTCAAATGAGCCATACAGCCACACTGGCTGGAATCATTCCAATTTGAACAGAGAAAAGTAAGAGGTAAAGTGCTGGCATGAATAAAACATGAGGCGCACAGGGCCACACTGACCAAAATGAGACAGCCAGGTCTTTGTACAGCATCAACCCTTGACACATCATCAAAAATGGCTGACATCAAACAGTCTGCACACACATCAATACGAAACAATGTGATTAAATGGACTCTCATTTACAATATTGCCTGAAGGAGATAGCAGGAGTGTCTTATTCCTCAAGATGAACACATTTTTAGCAGCTCCACTGGCAGTAAAAAGGACAAATATATTTATCCTTATCCTTTAGAGTTAACCGATTAAATGCACAAAATGAATGTATTTTACAGAAGAAAAGAAGAGATTGATGTTTATCAACAACTAGCTTGATATTTAAGTGAAATACAGGCAACAGTTTGTCTGGCCAGTTCAGTCCGTCCTGAACATGAGAACAGAAAGCAGATATGATGTCATGTCAATACTGTTAGAAAATATTTGTGATTCCTTCGTAAGGGTTTCATAAAAGTGAAAAATAGATCCAAGGGCATAAATTGATAAAGTACTTTGTACACCGTGTCTTGCAGTGAATATTTAAAGACGGCTATATCTTTGACAACTTCACTTTCATCATGTTTGGTTTAAAGGCTTAAAGTCAGCCAAACCTTCAGTTTTAATAAACAAATCAAATGCTGCAGCACTAAATGATCATTGCTACTGAAAAAGCATGTTGTAATTTCATTTAGAAAAAAGCAATAAAGTGCTGAAAGTTTCTTTAGAAATGCCATTTGACCTCTAAGTTATATGGTTTTATTTAAAAGCTAATATTTGATAATGATACCAAACATTCTATATACTCCTAACTACAGTATAACTTTATGGTGTGATACACACTTCTGACTATATACTATTCTATATGAACAATAATGGGCTGTGAGTGCAAGAAACAGAAAAAAAGAGAGATGGAAAAGTAAAAAAACACTAGCAAATTTCTACAAGGTAATGTTTAAAGCTTTGTGCGCATCTTCTGTTTGAAACAGGATGTTGCACTCCTTCCTACAAAACCCTGAAAGCAAAGCTCTATGCTCAGATTCCAGGCTTTAAACAAAGTATGTAGACCCTTTATTTTTGTACCCATCTCATGATAGTTTCTCCAATAAAAAAAAAAAAAAACTACAAAAAACTTGGCTACAGATCCTTGATGTTACTGAACTGAAAGGTCAGCCCAGAGCAAAAAGAGTTAAGGCTCTTTCTCATTGCCACCATTTACAGCCTACAAAAGTTACTGAAGGCAGTGATATACAGCTTTGGAGGATAGGAGAAGCCATTGGTTTTGTAGGCAATAAAAAGGGATTTTCCTAGGTCAGAGTAGGTCATCAGGTAAATGGCTATGTGTTTTATCTTATGGGTATTAGGACAAGATCCCTTATGTAGCTATATGCTGATGAATTGCTGATGTCAGCTTATTAGTGGTGCTGCCTTTGCAAAGTCATCACTCCATATAGAAGTGGCACTGCTCATGGAATAGCACAGAAGAGCAGAAAGCCCTGTTTATTGTTTTACATGTAAGAGAGTTGTCTTCATGACATAACATCTGGAGGAATCGTGCCTAAATATGTGGAAAATAGGGCAGTTATTCCAATAATGATGATCACTGATTCTTTCCATCCAATCTGACAGAGCTTGAGCTATTTTGTATAAAGAATGTCCATAACTGCAAAATAATTGCAATTCTGCTAAAAACCTACTGCAAAAGACTTCCACTTTTGCACCTTTAATAGAAATTAATGATTTTACAAAGTTATACTTTACTAAGGTTGATTTGAATGCTAAATTTGCTAAAATGTATTTTATTTTCAAAAATGTTTGTTAAAATGTTTTTATTTTACCACCACTTCAAAAAAAAAAAAAAAAAACTGATCTCTTTCATTGAATCAAATAAGCTTAGGGCTGTAAATTATATTTGGGGTTTCTAATCCAAAAGGAGGGTCACAAGCAACACATTCATTCATAAATAACTACATGTGTCCAAAGATTTGCATTGTTTATACAGTCACACTTGTAAAAAATAGGCTTTTACCCATAATGCGACAATGCCAGTGATTAATATGTTTTAAAGTCAAGGAACAATAAAAGCAACCTTTTTCATAGTAAAATACAACACAGCAGGCAGTGTCTCACCTCATGTGCTGTCATCCTGCAGCACCATAGCAACGGGTAAGGAAGAGCTTTGAGAGACGCAGAAGTTCAAGGACTTTACTTGTTTCAGCAGCATTGTAATTACGTTGGACACCAGCGTTTAATAAGAGAGAAACACTCCAATGTTTGCATTGTGAGAACACACAACAGGTTTGAAAACCTTGAATTTGCGAAAGTAACAAAAGAATTACAAACATGGTGAGATGATAACAGATGAAAAATCAGAAGGGGGGAAGTTAAAGGAAAAAACAATACTGAGAAAGGAGACAAGGCAGAAATCAATCTATAAAATGCAAAGTAATATTAAGAAGCATGTCTGTGTGAGAGAAGACATGGTCAAGCAAAGAGGAAAAGAGAATTGTATATGGGTGCCGCAGATAGAATATTATATTTTAAACAAATGTATTTGTGAGAAACCACAACGTTTAATGACAAATAGAGAAAATCTAATATCTAAACGGCCATCGTAATGCATCTGCATTATAGATTTGCATGTAGCAAAAGAGCAATAAATATGTGTGTTTCTATTTTGTTGGCATATATATAATACAAGTGCACCTCAAAAAAAAAAAATCTTTTCCAAGAGAAAACTGCAAGACCAGAACAAAGAACTGTGGCTCTCAGTCTTTAGCATCCATCTTAAGTCCTAATAGTTTAACTAATAAAATAAAAAGCACTGCAATTAACCTATGTTACTTGTGAGTTTTCACCGCTTCTATGATTATCTCCACAATTCATTAAAAATACAGAATTTTTAAGACCAATAAGCTTATTTCTAATGGCTAAGTTCATGTATTTGTATCAGTTTACTTAGATACACTGAAAATGGGGAAGGGAGAAAATGACAACAATGATGTGGTTAAGTTGGAGTATGGGGTTAATAGAACTGGACCTCTTTTAAACCATCTAAAATAGCAGGCAAAAATGTACAACAAAAGACAAACCAACAAAGCTTTCAGATTCTCAGTACACGTTTGTTGTCCCATATTGATTCAATGTGACAAATTTTTATTTATGACTCTTTCCTTCCTTCCCCTTTTCATTTTTTTTTTTGTTCTCACCCTCCCTTTTTCCGTCTGTCAATTTGTGATGGCCCCACATCATTACTGTCAAAAATCATGATGTAGAGCCACTACAAAAGAGTCACACATAGCATCACATACACAGGGGCCATACTTGTACTCACCACCCCCTCGAGTGTTGAAAGACAACGACTTTTTCCTCTGACACTTGGCAGTCAGCTTCTCCCACAGGAATCCTGAACCAGACAGACAAGCACAGTGAAGTCAGAAGAAGTGCGGTCTTTGATTTTTTTAAATATTTATTTTATTTTTTTTGTTGCTGTTGCTGTCAAGCATCTTAAGCATCTGGTCCTAATATGACACTGTTTGTCTCCATGTGGTTGTAACTTTGTCTTTTTACTATGTGGCATGCATGCTGAAAAATTCTGTATAACCAAAACGAGTGAATGGGGTGGTTTGCTTCATTGAAAAAAATATTTATGGAGAAGTGGATGATACAGAGAAATAAAAAAAATAAAAAATCTTGAAATGCTTTGCTGTAGCTCATGTGATTGCAACGCATAAAGAAAACTGGACTAAATTTCCTCGGTGAAGTCATACCAATTTGAAAAATAACTCCTTAAAGCTCATAAATATCTTCTCTATTTCAGGCCCATAATCTTTTTTATCCACTTGTTGCAGAAAAATCAAAGCTTTTAATAACCTTAAACTTAGTTACTGTGTCAGTTATTATTTGTTCCTTTTACATTTAAATAAGTCTTCAACGAGGAAAAGTTAGAACAATGTTCCCCAGACTAAAACGGACAAAGCTCTCAAAATGAAGTGATCCAGTTGTGAGGGTAGATAAATGGTATTTTTTTGCCTCTGTTTAAATATTCTTGAGAAAAAAGATGGTAGACAAAACAAATTTAGACTGCGTTATTTCTAGTAAACATCGTCCTCTATTTTAGATTATTTGTGCTTTTTAGATGTGGTACATGGTGCAGCTGGGCTCTTCTTTTATATTGAGGTTATGTTTTAATAATAATCTGCTGAACCATTATGGTCTGTCAAACCATATTATTGCCTAGGGCACCAAATATGGCGAGAGCCTCAGAGTGACTGTGCAGGTAATGAAACGGAAGAAAACAATACTCTTCATTTCAGTCATTCACTGAAGCCAATTGTACATCTTGGAACCTATGAATAGCGTTTCATTTTATCTTTAGATAAGCATGAATTGTCCTAGGTATTTGTTGCCCAGTTCATAGCAATAAAATAAAGGAAAATAGGCAGATACGTGTATGTACAATGCCATAAAAAAGTACTCTCAATATGTTTTGATTATCCAGTATCAGTGTTCACAAAAACCTTTGAGCTTCGCCTCCCAAAGAGGCAGACAGAGTCTCAGGCAGGACATTTTTGGAACACCTGGGAGAAAGTCTAGTTGTATAGAAAAAATTTAAAAATGGTCTATCTCAAATGAGAAATGATTATTCTGATTTCATGTCAAACACTGAGAAAAATACATATCTCTTTGTCGAGTTAGCAAAATCAAATTTAGGTAAGTAAATTTGATCTTCTCTAAACTGTAGGAAATTGCAGGGTCATTGTATGTCTGATTTCATTGTCATTTTTGTGTAAAGCTGTACAGTAACTCCTTACACCTCAAGCTGTAATCTGATCTAGGTATTTATTGCTAATAAAAAAAGTTACACTTGTATCTTTATTGTAAGTGTGGCTACAATGATCAGCTTTCCCCAAACAAACTGGTTTCTGGGCTACAAAAAAGTCAGCAGTTGATTAATGATGAATTATTTGGGGCTTTGTAGGAGTCTGTTCTTATCAATACCAACAACCAATTAAATCAATCTTATTTTTTGTTGGTTTATTTATTTGCACATCAGAGCTGCACACACCGACAATGGCTCTTTGTAGTTGCAACCGTCTTTTCCGAGTTAGTTAATTAAAACGTCTTTTGTTATTGATATTTACAATCAGATTTTATTAATAATCGCCATTTTGTTTTGTAAATTCTGCTTAAAACACTGATTATTGTTTTTGGTGCTGTTGGTAATATAGGATAATTAAATTAAGGACAACAATAAAGAATATTTGGTCTGTATTCTAGTAAATGCCCTTCAGAGAGCAGTTGTTCAGGAATGGTGGAGAATTTAAAAGCAGCAACTTATGTAAAAGGTTTAGGAAAACAAAATATTTATTTGGAGGGACGCCGAAATGATTATGTAATTTGTCTAAACGGTTTCAATTCAGTGCGGTCCTTTGCATAAATTCAGATTACAGCAGAGGGATTGGAAACATTTATTCTAAACTCTTTGGAAGCAATGCAATTACATGCTTCCAAAGCTGGCTGTGGAAAACCAAGATGGTTCTTTTATTGAAACCAGTGAAAAAAAAAAAAAAAAGGTTTGGAGGTTTGGGCTTTTTTAGTTGTAATAAATTTGAGTTTCACAAGCACAAGTTCCCCTTTAAAACATTAAAAACATATATAAAATATAGTATTCATAACCATTATTCTGTTGCAGCTGTCATTAGTTTCTAGGTCCATTTAAAGATTCCATTATTCACTATGATTTAGAAAAAAACTTAGGTTAAAAAGAATGAAGTTGACACAACAGTAAGATGATTAGCTGTGGCTCTGGCGAGAGTAAAGATGGTGCATTTAATGGAAGCCGGCAGTTTAATTTGAAATTTGTTACCTCACAGCAGTGCTTGTCTGTTATACTCAAACTTGAAATAAAGATCATATGCTGCAGGGACTTTGTAATAAATGGTCATTCCCATGAACAGATTTGTAGACACTATGCAATAACATTGTGTCTAAAGCTGATGAAGAAACGTTATTAAATGATGTCAAGTGCACTTTGATAGAAATAAGCTTTTTTTTTTCTTTTGCAGTTGCAGAGGATGACGACATTCAGAGACACCCACAGCAGTGATGTGCTACCCCAGGGCTCCATCTTCTTCACACACTCATAACTTTTCCTCACTGAGAAAAAAACGGGTGGATTATTTTCAGTAGCAGGGGTTCCTACCATCCTCCACTTTTCACACACCAGTCTCAGTCTACAACACCTTGTCCCTGTGGTGTCATAAAACTGCTCTAACCGCTTCTGTCAACTCCAATGAGGCTGACACGTGATGGCTTGCGCTCACGTTTGTGTTCATCTCTTCATACACATTTAAACATGTTGATATGGATCCAGATGGCCACTAAAAAGCCATATAGCCTGGCATGAAAAGCAGCATACCATGTTTATGATAATCTTTTCTATGAAGTATTATGAATATATGACAAAAATACAGAAGAAAAATATTAATTAGAAACAAAGTTCAGCACAGACTACCTCTATCATCTCTTCCGGATTTTCCCTTCAGGGATCGCTACAGCGAATTGTCCTTATACATTTAGTATCTGCATGCCATGATAAATACAATTATTTTTATTTTTCTAAAATATTTCAGAAGCAATGTGTGAATAAAAAAGTCCCAACTGCCTAGAATATGTACTTTAGTAAGGTGATTGTGGATAATAAGAGTCTTCAAATACAGGATAATGTAGAGGGAGAGCTTGACAAAAACAATCTTCCAAAGAATAAATACTAAGTTACCATGTAACAGACTGACACTCCAGACAAGTGATAAGAATAATCTATTTTTACACTTGGAATTTTGCATAACATTACACATGATTGTTATGTGATTGCATACAAACACATAACAATCACGTATAGATGTGATGTTAATATTTAGGTATGTGAATTTAATGTTATTGTTTCTTCTCAAAAAACTTTACATGTCCAAATTCTTATTGCATAAACCATTCTGAGTCTCTTTATTGTTTCATGTGTTATTGAATGTTTAACAAGAACACGTGAAGCACCAATCGCTCTGCAGTACCTGTTCTGGCTGAGTGAGAAACGTGTGCTGCTGTGAACCCATTCTGCTTCCTCCATACTGCAATTAGTCTGACACCGTCGTCCTACAGCAAACAGTTTGATATCAGAATCAAAAATTTGAGTGAAAAAGATGAATTACTTAAATAAAACAAACAAGTCCTTAGTAAGAGTGAAATTAACAAGTAATTGGATGGCAGAACATTGCACATTTGGACACACAATAATGAATTAAAAAAATAAACAAGTGCTAAAAACCAAAGCAGAAAATGCAGGGATCGTTGCATGGTTTCCCAAGGTAAAAGTAAATTTGTTGCAGCATCTTAACACCCAAGCAATTTCAGCTTGTTAGCAAATGTTATTTTTGTATGGAAAGTTCATACAGAATCCAATGCTGTTCATTATCTGTGTAAATGACTAAAACTATTAGTGTGGCACTGATGATCCTGGGACCTTTTGATGTTTCATGGTAAAAGGTATATTTTCATTGAAACTAGAGCAGAAATGGAAGAGCCTGAAAATTGGAAATGGATTCAGCGCAATAAAAAACAAGATCATGTAATAAAAATAGTATCAAACCTAAAGTCAGGGTTGTTAAAAAAAAAAGGAAATCTACATTTAGCTGTGGCTTAGCTTCAAATTAGACCTGAACCCATCCACAATGTGTATGCCCTTAATCGATGGTAATATTCCATAGGATGTTTGCAAAACTGAATATCAATAAATTATCATTTTGGGTGAGTAAATATTTTTGAGCCCAATTGAATCCATGAGTAAGCACTCTGTTTTTAATAACTTCATTTCATACGTTTTCTTTTATATATATATATATAGATAGATATAGATATATATCTATATATATATAGATATAGATATATATCTATATATATATAGATATATATCTATATCTATATATATATAGATATATATCTATATATATATACTTGCCATAATATTTCAAAGTTATTACTCATCAGTGACTTGAAGCCTTTGATGAGTGCATCAAAGGCTATTGCCTATGAATGCATTCAAAACAACTCTGAATTGAATCCACATGAAAGTGAATTGTAGGAGAGACTTAGAGAAACGGGGAGAATCAACGAGAAGTTTTCTCAAAGCAGAGGACAGTGAGATTGCCCTTGCAGTAGCAGCACCTTATCAATTTGATTAGAGTGTGAAAGGACACTTAAGATCTCAATTGCAAGCACATTAGTAGTCTACTCGGCCCCCTGCCTCAGAATCCAATGGCTAATGTTTGAGGTAGAGAAGGAGTTTTAAAAGACTATCTGATTTCACTTAGATATGTCTCTGCATGTGAAATTAAATTGAGATCAGATAATGTGTGTGCTAAATATGTGCGGGATCTGCTTCATTTGGAAAATTGATTTGGAGTCAAATTGTTTTTGCCAGGCCAGAAACAAAAAGATAGCTCTGCAAAGTAAGTAGATTAGGCAAACTGTACTATGCCTTGTAAAAGGATTCACATCTCAAAGTGTTTCTGCACAGCTGTGAAAAGAAACTTTGTTTTGACATTTTTATATAAAATTCTGAAAGTTGTGGTAGTCATTATTCAGCTCTCTTTACTAAGTAATAATTATATTTCAGGATTTTCTCTTAAGCATTAGAGTAGGGGTGAGCGATCCCAGTCATGAAAGGTCCTGCAAATCTTTACAGAAAATATAAGCTCCTTTGCAAATAAGCTGCAGAACCACCAGCTGTTCCAAATTCAACTACAAGGTGTTTTCTTTTGTCTCAGCCAAAGTATTGACTTAGGAATTAATACAAATGCATTCCACACTATTCAGATTGTACCATATAAACCTCAAAAAACTCCCACACACTGAAAATTGTGGATGTGAAAAAATAATGAACACTTTGTAAGGTACTGCATTTTATAAAACCAGTGTCAATATATGTTTTCAGGACAGATTCTAGCATAAACTGAATTGGATTGTGTAAAGTAATTGATTTATTACTCGTTGCCCTTGGTGGAATAGTGGTGCAGAAGGCAGAGAGAGAGAATTTTCTCCATGGAAATTAAATGAAGAAGGTGGAAGGAAATGGGTCAATTGTCAGAGTCTTTATGGTTAGCTTGATGCAGATAAGGGGGGTGAGGTCCCAATCCGCTTTTAGATTAGAGCAATCCATTTTGGTTGGTTTTGGGGGGACAATGAGTTAAAGAAAATATTATCTCTTTATTACGGAGAGACCTAAAGTAGAAAACCATAGATTAAATGCCTACAAGTCCTAAATATTCTAGCAAACACAAACTAAATACAACCAGTTTAATTTCTTGAAAGACTTTACCTCAAATAAGATGTCTAAATAACAAACAAATCAAAATTGTGTGGGTGTGTGTGTGTGTGTGTTTAGAATTCACACAGATAAATGTGGCATCTCCAAACTCTCGCTAGACACAGCAGTGCCTCTACAATCTGTAACGTATTCAGCAACACAGAATCGCCCTGCAACCAAAACCTCATTAAACTCCTACCTCTTTGGCATAAAGAAGTGACTGTCTAAAGTAAGAAAAGTGGCAATTGGATTTGATCTTTCACTATCCCATAAATACGTTTATTCAAGGACTGTGGATTGCTTCAGCTGAGACGCTCATCGCATTCAATTCTTTGGCCTGGATCCAATTTTCAGAAAACTTATTGGTTAACCAAAATAGCAATGAGGCTTTTTACTGCATCTCCTTGGTAGGAAGGCATAGTGGTCTCTTTGCAGAGTATTTAAATCAGTAAGGCTTGCATTTAGAATATGTACATCTCTAGGAGGATTTTTTTTTATCCCTTTAATTAAAGTTTTTACATATAGAACATTTGATTCAAGTTATGTCAGACATGCAACTCGTGCTGAGGATTTTCTTTACCAGCTGAGTTACAAGTTAAGAATAAGTGCACAATCAAGTAAACAGAACAGATTCACTTGATTCTGTTTTTTCAACATTCTGCTCGTCTCTAATTTCACTTGCCCTTGCTTCCATTTCCCTCTATTCATTACCTCTACCTTTCCTCTTTTTCCCCATCAGTAACCCACTCCTCTTCTGTCTCAGATCATCAAGCTCAGATTCTTTATCTTCATCAAGGTACGCTGATTGAGACAAGATTCAAGACAGTGCTCAGTGGGAAGGAAAGTAAATTCCTACAGTATGTACACACACACACACGGAGAGCTTACACACTGGCAATTGTTATGATATGTTGATGGTAGGCCTGGGGTGCAGAGAGAGGCCCATCCTTGCATTTACAGCTCTCAGTTTTTATTGCCGTTTATAATGGCCTACATTATTTCAGCTCAAAAATACAAGCTCCACATCTGAGGCATTACTGCTGTTAGAAAAGATACATAGCTCTAGGCAGCCAACATGAAGGAGATTTAAAGAAGGATATCTCAATAAATGTATACATCTCATTTTGTATTAGTGGATTTCTGGTGATAATTCACAAAGTTAGCATAATGGCAGTACTTACAGCCCAAATGAGTTGGAGTGTGAAGTAATTTTTTACTAACACACACCCACCAGGTAGACAAAGACATCAAGTGGGTTTGCAGTTTGGCTGTTTGTTTTCTACCGGCTTTCTGTGTCTACGTTTAAGGTTTTCTTTCTTGATAATGTGTGCAAATGCGTGTCCGTGCAATTGCTTGTGTGTGTGCATGCACTTATGTGGGTGTGTGGCGAGCAAGCGGTTATGTAAGGCACTAATTGTCATGCAGTGCGCAAGGTGCAGACACTAACCACAGACATGAAGCCGGTTTCGAGCCCACAGTAATGAATATTAAAATAGCTCTGAATAATGCAGCTGCAGATCCCAGAGAGCGCATGTAAACATAAAAAAACTCATTTCACTCACTTCAGTCTGACTTCATTTTTAAACCAAAGTCATACTCTCTCATTTACCTTGCGACTGTGATGCCTTGGATAAATGTGATGGGCTTAAAGCGTGTGTGAGGGAAGATGAAACTGTGCCTGTTCATGAAACTAGTTTATATCAGAAAAATTAAGAAGGAAAACTGAGTGTGTTTGAAAATCACACCATCAACAGAGCTAAGGGACACTAGTTGATCTTAGAACTATGTTTGATCACAATAAAACAGGATTCTGTTAATCAAGATCGGCCCTAACATATTAACGTAACGTATTAATGTAATATTTTCTGGCTCTCGCAAGTCATTTGCAGAAAACTGCTTAAAATTTCACAAAGTGCTCTATTATGGACTTTTACTACAAGAAAGGACAGCATAAATGGCTGATGTGGGAGATGAAGTAACTTGGTTGAAATCTTGAAGCACTAAATCTGTTTCAGTCATAATATCAAAGAATATTTTAAGAATAGATACATTTAAAGATGAATGAAAATACATCAAATAGCATAAGTTATGAGATTCAACCACCAAGATGATCAATTTTGTATGAGAAGATTCTTAAGCAACTTGCAGTCAAATGATAGAAATACTTTAAGACCCACCACAATGAACATTAGCAGTATATCACCTCCCCTGTCACTTTTTACACTCAATAAAACTTTTATTTTTTTAAATTTTGGCAAACTGGGATCATCTTTTCTTGTGGTCAAGTTATGGAATGTCAACTAATCTACAACAAAAATGGGAAACGTAAAAATCAAAACATTCAGCAGTATAATGTAGTTGGCTTGTGTGGAACTCTGTGTTCACAAAAAGGTCAGGCCAGACCATCCATTGGTCTTTTTCTGTACTCCTCCGACTGCAGTCAATAACATCCTATGGCCTCCGATATTAGTTTACATTTATTGTTATTTTTGGTTCTATTTTTGCATTCCCTCTAGTAAAGAATATTGAGTTACCATTCAATGAGCAATGACCTCAGTCAAGGTTGCAAATTAGGTTTTCCTCACTTGTTTTTGTGCTTTGCAGACATAATTTTATGAGTGTAATTATTCTGTATGATGCACTTTTTGCCCTTTGCTTAAGCTGGTTTTCTCCACTTTTAATAAATTTGCTCAATTTGTTAATATTGTTATATCTCTGTTGCTAAAAAATGAATAAATATAATAATGAATAATAAAACGTATTTTTCAGATTTTTTAAATTTAAAAAATGGTCTAAAAATATATACATTTTTGTCATAAATATTTTTATATGTAGTATTTGGTTTGAATGCATGGGTTCAGAAAAACTAGGCATAGGCTGGTTACCAGTATCAAAGTACACCAAGTAAAATATTTTAAAAACACTAAATCCATATTAGCTTGCAGACATTTCGATGTGATGTTGGATAGATTGTAGTTTGACCGACTGTATAAGGCCCAGAGTAGCACAGTGATAATATCAGCTTGCTATAGTTGTACTTTTCTAAAAAGGAAATCCTGATGTTTTGGGGGCCTTATAGCAAAGGACTAAGCTAACACTCACTCTATTTTGACCTGCCATTCAGGAGGGTGACATCAGGAAGATAAAGGACATGGATGATCAATTTAAGTGTTTTTGTTTTGTATCTTCATTGTGTTTGTGAATTAAAGTGCCCGGGAACTTGGCATAGCCAAAACTAATAAGGGTTCAAGCTTTATTGGAGTGAGTGTTTTGATTACCAATAGTCCAGTAATATGAGCCTGTCTGTGTTATGGGTATTTTTCCTTCTTTTTCTGGCCTGTAATGCACAAAATAGCCCTAAAAACATCTTAAAGCACTCTGATTTCCTAAAAACAATAAAAGCTGCACTCAGCTAAGTCATATTTTGTTTTGGTAATACTCAAATCAAAAATAAAACCCCACATAGTACTAAAACTTTACATTTGTATTATTCTGTATTGGAAACGATGAACTTCTTAACCTTTGGAGCCAATCAATAATACCAAAGATTCACTTAAAGGAAAAAAATGGAGCTGAATGTTCTCCATTGTTGTGAATCTGCTTAAATTTGCTTGTTTGTGTTGATAATTTACACAAACCCAGGTTTACCAAAAGGGTAAATGACATTCCAACCTGATTTGACTTATTCCCTGCAGGAAAGAAGAGAAATGAGGTGAATAGCGCTCTCTGAAAAATTAAACACCATGAAGGAGACACAACCACCAGGGAGAAGCAACTGGACTCCCTTGACACACAGCAGGAATGGTCAGATTAATTTTGCTTAAGGTTTGCCGCATTACCACTTTCCATTACATGAACTGCTATCTGATGGGTTTCACACAGTTCATACTGTTTAGCCTAGGGAATAAATGGAACGAGTCAGCAGATATAAGCAAACAATGGTCCAGTGAGTTTTACCCTGAAAAGGAAAGAAAAGGCAGTTGTGCCTCTTCCCAAACTACTACGAGAAATCTGATGTCTTCCATGCAGCAGTCACAAAGGCCATTATTTTCTTCCTCTTTCCGACAACAGCATTCATGTTCAATTCATTCAAAAGGTGACACGGCATTCACTCAAAGTCAATCACAGTGCTCACAACCGCTGCCTTTTCTATAACCACACAATTACAATATTTATGAGTGCTCCTGCTGATGGCAAGACTATTCCACGGCCTTACTATCTCCCTTTTCTTGTGTGGTCCTTATTCATTCCTGTGAGCCTCTTTTAATGAAAAGTGTGATGCTGAATCACTTGGGCATTTGGTGGGCTTGTAATTTCACAATATGGTGACATGAATAAGTATGAGTTGATGAGCCTAGAGATACTGACAGCTTCCAGAATAGAAAAATACTAGCCAACCGTGAAAGAATCAAAGATGGGCTCTCTCTTATTCAACTCTCAAACAATAAATAAATAAAAATTACATGAATATGAAATGTTCATTATGTTGACCTTATATAGCGAGAAGCTAAAGAGGTCAGCTTTTTTACGACAGAAGAGAAAAGAAGGGAACGCAAATGTTCCCATCAGGGTGAACGTCTACTACTATTGCTCTGCTGGTGAAGGATTATTGATAGCAATTCATGGTTGTGGGTCTGTAGGGTGGCATTAAAAATACCCCAAACAGTTCTGCTCATGCTAACAACCTCTTCTTCAATCCATTAGACCTCTGCTTTAATATGCATCAGAATTATTATTAGGTGGTCAATCATGTGGCTCAGCAGGCAAGTAAAATCTAAATAATTTGAACCTTAGGGTTGTGTCTTGATGAGAGATGACTTGAAGTGTTATATACACAGCAGGGGATAATTAGCTACCCAAAGAAATCCACCTTTTTAGGAAGGGCAATATACAGGAATGTTACCCTGTAGTGTAGTACTTTATGTGCTACGTAAAGCCGTTGTTCCTTCAAAGAGGGTATCCATCAATACAGTTGAGCAATAAAGTAAATGCAATTTAGTTAAACCATTGCTTTGTTAAAAAATGATTCTGTATGATAGTTCTCTTTAGATTTTCATTTTATTGTGAAGGGGTGCAGTGATTCTGAAGGAGAACGTTTTTCCCCTCTAAAACAAAGAAAAGATCTACAAAAACCAGTGATAATATTTTAAGTAATATTGATCATACTTTTTTATGCTGTCAGGTGAAAAATGGTGCCAATATTTGTACATATTTTTTATACTCACTGGTAAACAGGAATATGGTCAACTAACATAAGGTCAAAACAAGTTGGAGAAGAAATCTTGACCTATTAACATTCATAATTACAACATATGCAGGTATTTACATCTTGTTCTTATATTTATATGTATTTATACATTAAAGTTAAATTATTTTTGATAAAGTGACAAACTAATCATGCCATAATCAGTGGCACCCTGGCTGCTAAGACATCGTACGACAACATTTTTCCCACAGGACAACAAATTTGGAAAATGCACAAAATTCCTTTATTGGTCAAATGTTTTGGTCAACGGGAAGAGTTGAAAGAAAGAGGACATTTATATTACTAGTGTATCTTTCTTATGCAACTTTGAAATAAAGTTAAAAAAACAAAACAAAAACAAAACTAACCCTCACTGACCATAAAGGACTTTTTTTTTTTTCCTTCTGGGGTTGACTGAATGTGAAGGCAAAGCTAAGAAGAGCACTAAACAGTAACATCCAACAGACAGCCATTGGGCAATAGAGTTAATTGCGGCCAATTGTGTTCACCTTGAACCCCAGGAGTAAAACAAATCTTACTGAGATTAAAGTTTGCTCTCGTACAATTAAAGCCAGCAGAGCTCCCAGTCTGGACAAAAAATGTGTCGACACCAAGTTCAAGTTATAGCCGTCTAGGGTAATGAAACCAGCTTATTACTAAAAGAAATGCACACTCACATGATGAGCCTCACACATGCTATAGTCTTAAACACATTTAATGGGTTATGTATTGTTTGTACTGTATGTCTACAGAGATTTAAGCTGTCAAGGCAAAGGAAATTGTAAGATCAATGGGGGGCAGCAGCAATTATATGGCCTGTAACTACTGTCTTTCTAAGTGCAGCAGTGTGATCAATCCACACGCTTGTCCCCCACCTCTCTTTTTTCCTCTGCCCACTTCCCTCCTCTCTTTTATAGGGACATTTTACGCTGGCTTAATGCAGTGTTGCATTTGATTGCACAGCCCCCATGGGAGCAAACTCATCAAAAACTTGATCCACGGAGAGGCAGGTGAGGGAATAAGTTTGTTGAAGCCGTCTCAAGTGGAAACCTTTGAATAAAAAAAGTCAAGCCTAAGATGCTCCGAAGCAGAATATTGGAGTAATGACAAAATTTTGAGATAAAACTTTTACTAAACAAAGCATCTCCAGTTGCTTCTATGCCATAAAAGAGAAAAATGCCCAGATTTAAAAAGAGATTAGTTTTATTGGCAGTCTTTAACATCGCAATAATTGAACTGGTTGTTATTACAAAAAACACACACACCACATGGTCCGCTGCCTTGCTATCCAATAGACTCTGTGTCATTCAATTAGTAATGCCACTGCTTCAGACCTGCCATTAAATGATTCAGTGGGCTGTCCCAGCTCTTAAGTTGAACTCCCAGCATTACACTTTATTATTAATGACTTACTGAGTGCAAGACACTCAAATATGCAAGATTTGCAAACTTCTGTCAGAGTGAGTACACTCCTCTTTCCCAATGCAAGTAACCTCATCTGCCAGCGTCATGAAATTGAGAAACTGGTATGAGCAGTGTTTGTGTCTCTCTCCTATATACCGTTCACTGCAAATGTGACACCTCATTGCAGTCCACACATGACTGTAGCTCAGCCTTTGGCAGGAATAATTGCCCGGCCACCGCTTCTCTCTCTAAAGAGACCAAACTAACCCGATGCACCTTGGCAGCAGTGGTAATTACTCACTTACTTAGAAAAGGTGTATTTTTTTTCTAAGCTTACATACTATTCATGACAGCAGGTACAGCTGACTTGGCATGTTGTAAATGAGTCCATGTTCACAACACAAAACAAATGCCCTGAAGAAAAAAAGAAACAAGCTCTTAGAAACTGACGCTGTTAAAAGAAATTGCAGACCTGTTATGATTACAGGCTAACAGAGCCGTTTCAAGAAAGAAATAACTAGTTTGTCATTCTGCTTCTTTAAGTACACTTTTTGATAATCAATGTCCTGCATAACGAGTTCCAAATGTAGATCAACCTTTTTTCTTTGCATTGAAGTTTTTTCTAGAGTATATTCTATATTAGACCACAGTCTGCTACCAAACCTGCAGGCTGCTGAGAAAATGTTCATAACCATTTAAAATCTCCACAATGTGTCGTTTTCCAATTATTAACTTCAATGAATTTATTGGAATTATCTATGATCGACCAAGATAAATTAGTGAACAGCTGGCAATTAATCAAAATCATGCATGATTTTTATTACCATTTACTCAGATGGAACTAAAAAAAAAATCTGGTGCAACAATTTGCCATGTTAGTAAAAACGAGCCATTGCTGTCCTCAGAATAAATATAAATGTTCTGTGAAAGCCACAACCAGTCAGTTTGTGGACAGAGTTATGCAGTGGTTTAACGTAGGCTTGGGTTCTAAACTATGTCCTGAAGGACTATTCAATTATTATCTGAAAACGAAAAAGACTAGACTACAGACCCACCAAGAGATGGCTGTAAACCTAATCTGACAGGCCAGGCAAGGAGATAATTGCACAGAAGCAGCCAAGACGCCTATGATAATTCTTGAGGAGCAGCTAAGATATACAGAGAGGTGCAGGAATCTGAGAGGACCAATATTAGCCGTGTGCTCAGTAAGTCTGGTCTTTATGGAAGATTGGCAAAAAGAAAGCCACTGTTGAAAAATAGGCTGTCAGAAGTCCTGTTTGCAGTTTTCCACGGTTAATGTAAGGAAGCATCTGGATGAAGGTGCACATTTGTCTGGTGGAAAGCTGGTCTGATTCATTTAGATGACATTCATTCCACTTTGAATGAAGCTACTCTTCTTTCCAGGAATCCGACAATTCGAGCCCACAACACATATAGGTCATGGACATTTATATAAGCCATGGGTGTCCGGCTCCACGACCTGCTAGTTTTCAATGAGTCAGTGTTTCATCACAGCTGATTCAAACGGTCCAAATATCTCCTCCTCAGCGTGTCAAGTTATGATTGACAGCACTTGATTCAGGTGTGTGCAGTGAAAGAATTAAACCGTGGAGGACGCTTGCCGTTGAGGACTGACTTTGGACACTTCTGGTTAAATGCGCACACTGACACAAACCCCTCTAAGCCTGTTCTAGTCTGCTAAAACATTGAAAGCACCTAATAAAACATTTTGTAGGGTTTATGGCTGACAATGTTGGGGAAAAAAAAAAAAAAAAAAAAAAATATTATACACACTTGTAATTTGGTGCTATATAAAACGAACATAATTAATTTCTCATAAAAAAAATCTGACATGTGCTACTTCTACTTGGTGTCAGAGAACAAAATATTTTGCATGCTATTGTTTAAAAGCCTCAAAATTCAAGAGCATAAATACTTTTGAATCTATGTACTATTAACTCTTGAACCCACATTCCCACAGGGGCCAATTCCTGTTTATTCATCTTAAATTCTGCATTTTGCTTTAAATTTACTTTCAATTTGCCTTTTGAGATATGCAAGTTCATCGAACTTGGTGTGACCGTGCAACATGACTTTATGAACTCCTGGTAAAACCAAATGAGAAATCTAAAGTTATTTTGACCCGCAGCGGGATGCAGCAGCAAGTCTAACTGTTGACTTCAGGTGAAAGCTATTACTGTTTTCATTTCTATTACGGAGTATGAATCAGCAAAGCTACAGATAAAGAGCAGAAGAGAGTTCAAGGATTTCTCATAGCTGCTGAAGTTTTTGAAGTTTTATTTTCACAATCTTTTGATAATTCATAGAAGCAGGAACCCCATGGTCACAATGCATGCTGTGCTCACTATGTAGTCTTTAGCACAAGAAAGCACACCGATGGCAGCTGTGAAGTAAAAGTAATTGTGTCAAAATATTTTTGGACTGTACTGTCAATATTGCCATGTGGTTCGGTCTGATCCGGATGTCACAACAAAATCCAAAGTACTGAAACAGAAGGAAGGTCCAAAGAAATGAAATAAAGGAAAGTAGAAAGCACAAGAAATTAGAGACAGGAAGAAAAGAAAGGAATAAATAAAAAAGTAGGGTGAAGGTTGAAGGAGAAGTGTGGAAGAAAGGTAGAAAACAAGGAGAAAAAGAAGTTAACAAAGAGGGAGAAACATGTGACTTAAGAAATAAGTGGAAAAAGAGGACAAAGAATGAAGGAAAAATGAAAGGACACAGGGAAGAAAAAAAATATAATAAGAAAAAACAAGGAGGCACGGAAAGGAAGCAAGGAAAGGGGAATTAAGAACAAAATAAAGAGAAATAGGACTGAGGATGAAAAACCAGAAGAAAGGAAATAAAGCAGGAAGGAAACGCACAAGGAAAAAAGTAACGAAGGAAAGAAACAAGGAAAGTTAAAGAAGGGATAAAAGGGAGGAAGATCACACCAAACGGAGGAATTCTAGTGAGGAAAAGTGTAAAAAGAAAGATCAAAATAAGGAACAATATTTGGATGATAGCAGAAGGAATTACAAAACAACACAAATATTTTCTTTTTGTATATGTAACCAGAATTAAAAATACTGAAATCAAATTCCAGACTGTTTAGGAACAGATCAAATACCATTTTATAAACAAAAATGCCTAAACTTGCAACATGTATTTTTTTTATCACTGTATAAAATGATCTGAATCCACACACCTAATAATTACATTTACACTATTAGTCCACATTTAAAGTTTTAAACCTTTAAAATAAAAACCAAAAACAGCCACAAATAGGACTTGGTAACACTATCTTACACCAACAGAGCTTTTCTTTTCTTCCCAGCTGCTGCCACTCCCTTTCTCGTTTCTGGCCTCCTTCCTTTTTGTCATTCTGTACAATTATCTCCTCTTCTCTTCCACAACAGACAACAAAAATAAATGGTTTTGGACAGAAAATTTGTCGCTGTGTGGAGGACAGAGCGGTGTGTAATATTTGCACAAATCTGTATATATTCACTTATGCAGTGCTTGTGTCTGGATGGATAAAGTTGTAAAAGCTAAACCCTCTTTTATAATTTATTCAATTGGATTACAGTGGCTGTTTATGTGAAACAACCTGGGAGGCTTTTCAAATCCATGGCCCTTCGATTGAATTAACTTCTGCTCTAAGTTGCCATCTTACAAGGTGTAGCACACAGCAACACAGGGGTCCCAAGAGCTGTTTGAATATCCAAACACGCCAGCAGACTTCTTAGTAGGATTGTTGGTTTGCAGTAAATTCAGTGTGACCAAGCATGAAATCCTCCACTCAGGATCGCCACCAAAGGGTTGGCACGCTACCTTGGCTCAAGTGTTGGTGTTGTATCACCCTGCTGAAATTATTTGAATTTGCCAACTTCAAACATTGTCGCTGAGAAAAATTAGCAAGACTGCGGAGAGCAAGGAGAAGCTAAAGGAAGCTGAGAATTTTTAATACATCTTCCAAACACAACATGCTTATGTTTTAAAGAACACTGCCAGTCAGTGAGAAGCAGGCTCTTGTAACCGGCAGCTAAACACATATGCAGATTTAAGTAGTTATTTTTAACAATCAGCACTACACTACTGCATTTTTTAGACTGCAGAATTTATCCTCAAATTTTTTTTTGTTTGGGCTTGTAATTAAATAAATTTTAATTCAGTTTAAACCATGGACGTTTCTTTTTTTTCTTTTTATCAATATGGTAAATTGCGTTGTAGCAAATTTTCTAATTAAATTTCCTCGCAATTTTCTACTATATCAAATTATTTTTTAGAGAGCCTCTTGAGAGCCTACTGTACAAGTCTGTGGGGGCAGTGCTATAATCAGAACCTTGAAGATGTTCCAGAGAAAAAGAAACACTCTCCCATCTATAAGGTGTTTGTGAATAATACTCCAAAAAGAAATTGTGTCCACACCAAATGTGTGCCATAATCAAAGCTAAAGATGGTCCAATATTAGAGTGTGTAATGTAATTACTTGTGTTGATTCTACACATAATAGGAATACAAAGCAAAATTAAGTGGTTAAACATTGAAGTGAAAACTACAAGCAATTAAGAAAATTGCATGACTACGGTCTGAGAATTTCAGCAGCAAGACAAAAAGACAAGCATGTTCACATGGTCACATACAAAGCCATTTTAAATTTGTTTCAAATTTTGGACTGTGAGAATTTTTGCAATGAGAAAATGTGCAAACACCATACAGAAAAGCTCAGATGCCAACATGCGTCACACAATGAAACCTGAACTTATCAAATAATTATTTGTCTTCCCTAAGGACTTTTCACTGAGCTGTAGTCACTGGAAAAAACATAGCAGCAACTGTTGCCAAGTAAGAGTTTTATCTAAATTTAAACATTAAAAAATATGATTTGTTTCATCTGCTCATGCTGATGTTACTATATCCCCAAAATCACACTGAAAAAACACTGAGTGATTATGAACCATTTACAAAGAGCAGGAAGGTATTATTTTTGCTCAATATATGAGTGAATTTTTTCATGCTCTGCTTGTAGAAAAACACAGATTTTTCATGGTGGCAGATTTTAATTAGGTGATAACAAGTTGGCTTACAGAACTCATGACGGTGTGAATGTTTTAAAACTCAAGATTATGCTTAGCATTTTCTGTTACTTTCATAAACCATATGCACATTGTTGATTGGAAAGTAGGCACATATCTCCAAAGGCTCACACCAGTTGGATTTTCCTACTCCCTTAACAATTGTCTACCCAAATTGAGATTGCTGCCATCACACACTCATTGCTTATTCCGAAACACACACACCGAAAATGTATTTCATACAGTCAGAGATGTAAAAGCGAAACATTTTCTGTTTCAGCTGCTGTAAACACACAAGTGCTAGAAGAAAATAAATGTTATCAATAGATTTTCAAGGATAATGAGATTACAAAGACTCCTACTTTGAGCTAACACAGTTTGCCTGCCTTTGATGATCTGCTTAAAAAGGAAACATGAAGAAGGAAAAGCTGTACACATGTAGTGGCCAAACATCAAAACAGGTCATATTTCATTTCTTTTTAACTTAACAAGAAAAACAAATGAGTTTAGAAAAACTTGTATCTGCAATCGTACACAGGAGGACATTCAATTCTGTCAGATACATGTGTTAAAAGCTATGAGGGTCAGATGGGTAAGTGGGGTCAGCTATTTGACTGAATTTACAGCACACAGAGCAGCTTTGCTCGTCAGTGACACAACATATAACTTCCAACTCTGTCAAAACTGATGATTATCTGACTGCATCTATCACACTATGAACGTGTACTGATTTTGAGAGCAAGAACTGACCAGACAGTGAATAACAATATCGATCTGGAAGAGTAAGTGTGTCTGAGAACATGACCTTCAATTCACAGAAAATGTATTAAACATGGACGCTATTATCTGCAGAGGTCATGAAAGTGAGAAAGCAACACTACGGAATTACAGACAGTGGCGCTTTTCAAATAAAAAATTTCAATCAAGGATATGTCAATGTCTAATAGTATCAAAGTTTTCTCCCTTTAGAGACAAATCGATACTAACATTCAATAGAACCATGACACTGGCTACAAACCATTTAAACCCAATTGTAAAATGTAGAGAAAAACAATAAAACTACTTATAATCAAATGACTTTACAATCAGTTTCAGAAAAATATTGAGAAGCTGTATCTTAATTCAATCTCAACAGAGTGGTAGTGCCCCATTTTAGATCATTTTAGTCTTATTTGTAGATTCTTTTGCTGTTCTCATTTTCTGCTTCTTTCCCCTGTGATTTATGGCTGGCAGAGGTATAAATGATATAGCCGTAAATGCACCAAAAATGGCCCTTCTTCATGCGCCCAATGAAGTTATTCAATCACCACCCAATATGGCAGGGACAAATGACAGCCATTAACGTGCAAAGCCTCCAGTTGCACTTTGGCTTTTCACCAAAGGACACACATCGAGTTGAAAAGGAAATTGACTCAAAGAGGTTCATGTGCAAGGTTGGACTGAAGGATTTCAATACACTTTTCATAGAGAAAAAAAATATCTAGCATTTTTCCAAGCCTGGATATCAGAGTGAAAAGTATTCCCTTTATACCAATTTGATGAATGTCGCAAATGATGAAATAACTGCTGTCATTACTTTCTGATTTTCAGTGCAGCATAGGCCAATTGGTTTGGTCGCATTTAGGCTAACTATGGTAGCTCTGTTTTAAAGTATGACAACTAGACTTGTCAAATAAGTAATAAGTATATGTTTCCAAAAAAAAAAAAGCACTGCTTTGTTTTAGCATTTTAAATAGAGTTTAGCTTAACAAGAATTTAAACTTTTGTTGTCAAATAGCTTTTTTCTAGCTTCTGAATTAGCAGGTTTTAGTATGTAAAACAAAAAAACAAACATAATACTGATGCGTTGTGTTAAAATTAATGTAGGTCAAAACATAGGTGCCTTAATTTTAAATAAACTATATAAAGCCAATGAATCATGTATGACACAAACAGATAACACGATCAAGAAATAATCAGTGCTGTTAACATCAGTTATCTAATGTTATAGCTCTAACCATTGGTATCTAGCTCTTAAACTAAAGTTATGCCAGAAACTTTTGGGTCTCAATGCCATGAAATCCCCCAGAATGAGCTGAAGAGTTTCATCACGGGGAAGAATATCTGTTTACCTCCACAAGCAAATCCTGGATAAGTGAAAGACAATGAATTTGTGTACAGATTGAGGAAGATGGCCTTCTGTTTTCAGGGGGTTGTACAAGTCCAGAGGGGTTTACCAAGGTTAAAGAATTCAGTTCAAAGGCAAGAACCGTGATTGCTTTCTGAAAATGCCAAATATAATCTTTGATGCTAAAGTCTGAATGAACTGCACCAAAAGAAGCAACTTGCTGCTTCTGAATATAAGGCACTGAAAGTGACATCTCGATGAGGAAATTGAACTGAACATTCGAGTGGAATAAAGGACAATGAGAGCAGAAAGGGTCATAAGAAATTCATACAGTACAAGAATAAAGAGCAGATAAAAAGAAGCCACTGGAAAAGTAAGACTATCTTTTAATCATAAAACCCCAGAAAGTCTGTGTGATAAGGAAAGGCAAACTTAAAATGGCAGTAGGACAGACTCCTATTGTCAGGGTGGAGAAGGCAATTCTAAGTCAATTTGGCATTTGGAGTCCAAAGCACAAACGTAACGTCAAGAATGGGAAAATTTATATGCTTTGACCATCTAACAGTTCCATGCTCTTCTACTCCTCTATCAGAACTTTCAGTTCCAGTCTGAAAAGACACAAAATAGAGATCCCCGTCTCATGGCTCTTCAACTGTGACAGTGCGTAACTTTGAGTAAAATGGAGCCTCATGAGACTGACATCCTACATAAAACTCTAGGTGTCATAATAGGTAACCTGCATGTTTTTATTGCTTCTCATGGCAATTTAATTAAGGTAATATTATGTTACTGTGCTGGAAGACCTTGCAGGTCTGACATAAGATTTAATATTGAGACATTGCCCTTTTCAACAAGCTAACATGATTTTTATTTTGTCTGCACGTTTCCCTACAACATGCCAAACCTTCTTTTAAATTCTACAGAGAGAATATTGCTTAATTTTTATGATAAACAACAAATATAAAGCATTTACTTACTTGTTCTTTACTTACTTTTTTAATTACTCAAAGATACTCTTTTGCATCAAAATTGATACAAACTAACCCACATTTCTTCCAGCATCCCCTCCCTGAAAGCCTCTCACCTGATCAAAATAATGAGCTGCTACCGGAAGTTCTAAGCTGTTGTATCATGTAGAGAATATCCAGAAAAAAAACCCCAACATATGCAATATTATGCATGGAAAACACAAAAATGTTGTTTTTAGACTCTCCCTACAGGGCAGCTGGACTAGAGAGAAACAAAATGCCAACAAGGTCAAATGCTAGCTGAACAAAAAGAGACTAGAAATGTACAGCGCCGCTGCTGAATACAGTGGCATGGACGAGATCCTTGTTTACCATGTTAAAAATATGTTTTCTATTTTTCACATCTGTGTTTGTTTTGGGAGAAATTTATTTCAGGATAGTTTTCCTATTTGTCTCTTAGTGGGAACATTGTCTTGTATCAACAGTAAATTGACAGGTAAGCTTATTCACACTAAACATAAGCAGTTAAAGCCTGCATCGCCACAGAAACAAAGCAGTGCATGTGCGCGAGTCTCAGTCCTGTAGTGAACACCTGAGCTAAAGTCCAGAGCACCAAGTAGTCAGAAATATGCATGTAAATATTTTGTAGATAACTACATAAATGTCAGATGTGACAACTGCCATTTAAAAGAAATACATCACTTCTTCTGTACTTGACACAAAATAGATGTCAGGTTAATTGTTTGTATATTTTTATATACACATGAACAATTAGCTGTAACGTGATAACTTTGCATTAAGATGTGCCATTGGTGTAAATTTCATTTTCTGCTCACACAATGCTCACTTTCTAAAATAACTTGTATCTTGTTTTATCTATACGATTAGGTGCACAGATGATGTATATGTATAAGCCAGCAAACATCCAGAAAAAAAAACCTTAATAAAGTACATTTCTGTCATAGCTATTGATAACACAAACTTACAAATTTAACATTCTGCCCTGAGAGCAAATGTCACACCTTATCTCTAACACAATTTCCATTCTGCTCATTTGTAACAAATCTATCCAGTAACGATCTGGTTTTGAAATATTCTCTCTTTCAGCACAGAGACAGCAGGGGAGATTCAATAGGGCCCGACGACTCCCTACAGTCAGACAGCACCTTCACTGTGCACCTTAAATCAGAACTCCATGGGTTTTCCAAGCCCTTTCTGCCTCAGTTAAAATAAATCAACCATTACACTTGCCAATGCAAGATGCAAATGCAGTATTACAATATGATTAATTTTATTTTATTTTTCCTTCTCTTGTGTGAAAAAGATTAGTCCTGCTGACAGAGAGCAATCATGTTTCCTCCCCACCTCTGTCTTGGAAAGGAAAATGAAAATCTTTGATTTTGTCCCTTTGACTGCGGCATGTAAAACTACTGCAAAGAATATAAGAAAAACAGAGTTAAGGAGTAGCATGGAAACTGAAATGTAAATCAAATTTCCTGAGTTGAAATAAAATGTGCATACTGAATACTTGTAAATAAGAGCATAGGAACAATATGTAAAAACGATTCATTCCTGTTAATGATGCAATAACAGAAACTGTACCAAGAGTAAGTAACATTTGTGCTTGAGGTGATTTAATGAAATGATTACAGATCTGCTAAAAGGTTGTCAAGAGTTCACCAACTAGTTTCAGGCAGTCGTAGTCAGCCAAATTTGGCAGCTTGACGATATGTGGTTTAGCAACCTGCGATCCCGGAGGATGCCAGTCCAGAGTCAGGTTGGATGATGTGCTTGGCCAGGCATGGTTTTCACATATGCCAGGGTAAACTGGGAAACTGATTTGCAATCAAAAACATTATGGCTCCAGATAATCAATTTGGGATAAGCTAAAGAAGCCAGATGGCGAGGATTAAATTATGTTCACTTATCTTCAAAATGCAACGAATCACAGGTATTTATGCAAACAAAGCTGTGTTTAAAAATACTTCCAAAGATAATTCTTATTTGTAAAGGAAACTTAAGTTATATATGCTTATTCCATTTGCACATAGAAGATCTAATAAGTGGTCCACCTGTTAGTTTTATTAGACTTTACAATTTTCTGTTTACACACAATACCTGAAACACACTTGGTAAAAAGCTTTACAGTTGATCCATCCATCCATTTTCTTATTCGGGGTGAGGTCGTGGGGGTAGCAGACCCCACCCCGTCTCTTCACCACAACTCACCGGTACAGCACCCGCTTCACTGCAAACGCTGCTCTAATCTGACTGCCTATCTCCTGCTCTCTTCTTCCCTCATTCGTGAACAAGATCCATAGATTCTTAAAGTCCCCCACTTGGGGCAGGACATTCCCCCTCACCCGGAGAAGGCACTCTACCCTCAAGACCATGTCCTTGGATTTGGAGGCACTGATCCTCATCCCGGCCGATTTACACTCGCCTGCGAATCACTCCAGCGAAAGCTGCAGATCACGACCTGATGAAGCCAATAGGACCACATCATCCGCAAAAAGCAAAGATGTTATCCTAAGGCCACCAAAACGGATCCCCTCAACACCTTGGCTTTGCCTAGAAATTCTGTCCATGAATGTGATGAACAGAATCTGTGACAAAGGGCAACACTGGCGGAGTCCAACCCTCACCGGGAACGAGCCCAACTTACTGTTGGCAATATGGACCAGACTCTGACACTGGTCATACACGGACCTGACAGCCCGTGTCAAAGGTAACGGTACCCTATATTCCTGAAGAACCCCTCACAGGGCTCCCTGAGGGACACGGTCGAACGCCTTCTCCAAGTCCACAAAACACATGTAGACCAGTTGGGCCAACTCCCACACACCCTCCAGGACCCTGCTGAGGGTGCTTTACAGTTGATGAAAATTACTTAAGACTGCAGCTGCATTCTGAGATGGAAAAAAATTTTCAGACCACAGAAAACAATATAAATGATGATATGCAAGAAAAAAAGTCAGGTACATTGAATAAGAATATTTTAACCAAAGGAATTGACACTGGTATTTTCGTTTAAAGCAAAAATTTTAAAAATGGTACTCATTTATTCATTCACACATTTCTCTTTTAACCTTCTCTTGTCACATTTTAGTCTCTCAAGCTCCTCATCTGTTCCTTTTTATCATGAAATATAATTTGCTTGCTCACTCCAACACCCCATCCACAGTAATAAGGCTCACACAGCAAAAGAGCCAAGTGTGAAGTGTGAAAAGTAAATATTTTACTAAATTTTCCTGACCCTTAAAGTGGAGTTGTTCTGACAAAATGAAAAAAATGTGTTATTAATGTCAGCAAGTCACTAGAAAGAAAAACACCTGCTTCTCAGTGGAGGTTTTAACAAAATGGCCTTCTTGACGCTGCCTGCTGTACTGAATGATGTCTGTGCGGTGGCGTGGGGTACACTGTGTGGGAACACTTGATTGCATTCAAGGGTGAAATGTTGAGGGTTTGTCAAGTATGGGTAGCTCTTTGTGTGTCACTCCATTGTAATGAGTATAAACATGCATTTCTGCTGTGTGATGCATTGTTTGTTGGGTAACATAATATTACTGTAATTATAGTAAGCTATAATCAATGGCACAAGTTTAAAAGTTTTGCAAAAAAGTTAGTGGCGCCATTACCCTTTTGAAGTACTGGTGTAACTTAAAACTAATATATTAGGTGTTTCTATTGGACTCTGCATATGTTAAGTTTTTTACTGTAATGTTTTTCAGAAACCTATCTCTTTTTATGCATATTAAAATCCCAGATTGTACAACTATTAGGTGCACTTGTGACTAACATCTTATTTAGTGCATTAATAAGCCAGTAATTCCTACCATACATCTTATTCACCCTAATTATTGTGTCCTAATTAAAGTGACCACCATTACCAGCTTTGAAATGCCCTCATTTAAAACACATCACATGTTGTACAAATACAAAAAAGTGCAGTCAAAGTTTCCAGATACATTTTGTCCTAAAAAAACAAAAATGTGTTTCTGTGATACGGTGCATTACAATATTATGAAGTATTTCTCCCCAGACTGTTGACCCTTGGCATCTGTTTGTAGCTTTATTCAACACTAATGGAACATCTGCTTGCAGTTTCTCCAACTGAGAGACCACTGTTAATTGCAGATAGATTACCCCACTAATTACGTCAATTTTCAATGTCCATGTTTGCTTATGAGAGCTTTTGAGTGGATAAGGAAAGTGGGACATGTGTGCTGATTTCTCTATCCTCCAACAACGTAAACATTTATGTAAATGATCCTTTGGAAGAATTGTTATCCGCCCATGTGTTGGTATATGTAGGGTATAATCATCTGTGCATAAGCAAATGTGACCGTCGTGTCAGCTTGTATTCTGGTGCCATCAGCTCTGTGGAGTGTTTGCATTTTTAACAACAAACTCTAAGACATAAACTATAAAAGCCTTATGTGACCCTCTTCTTTCTGAGTATATAGCATTAAGTGTGTTTGTCTTCCCACTGGCGTTTTCTCTCACGAAAACCACCAACAAACTGAGAAATTGGCTTTTAAGACATTTAGATTTCTCTCCTCCTCTTATCTTTATTTGTTTTAGCATCTGTGTTTTTGTAGTATAGTGGTGATCCCCCACGGCAGAGAAGCAGGACTGCAGACTGCATTAAAAGCCTTAACCTCTAACTCCTTGCTCGGTACATACAGGAGTAGAACAAAAAAGAGGTCATGGAGAAGCCGAAACGTGGTTTTTGACTTCAGTTCTCATTTCCCGATTGTGAAGGAGGTAAAAGGTAAAGATACTTTCCTTCGGAAGGAAGTAGTTCTAAAGAGAAAAAGAACAATGAAAGGTTGAAAGGGCAAAAAAAAAAAAAAAAAGCCAAGAAAACGAATGAGTGGATGTAATGAAGCACGCAGTGGTTCACAGATACAGAGCATAACTCACTGGACTTTTTACTTTTTTTTAAAGAATGACAGACAGATTCTAATGACATCTTCAAATAGTATCTAATAACAGATACTTTTTGAGAGCTAGTGCCTAGAAGCAAAGTCAATAAGATGAAATATGGGAACTTGAAATTAATGCAAAAGGAAGATTAAGAAAGATGGCAATCAGAGGAAGTAGACTGAAAATCTGAAAAGAAAAACAGAGAGATAGTGTGAAGCTGTGTGTCGGAAATAGAGTCAAAGTTGATCATCAGAAGAGAGGGTTCTTAGTAACTCTATAGTAAGCTTTATGGGAAAGTGACCCAGTTGTCCCTTTGGGCATTCCAGCAGACACTCATATGGGACTCAAGACGTTGTTTAGCGGTCAGCTCCAAAAGCGATGGCATAAAGTCTTTGGATAATACTTGCAAATCCCTCATCACAAGGGAATCCAACTGCAGCATTATAAAGACCTGACCTAGCATACATTGTTGAAGAACACAGAAAGAAATGCGGGGGTAAAAATGAAATAAAATCACTGGGGAAAAAATAAACAATTTTGCGGGTAGAGAAGCTGAATTAGATGTAGCTGGTAGAGATTCTTTGAATATGTGTTTAACTTTATAAAAAGAAAAAATGAAACTTGAAAACTTAAGCAGACTAGAACGTGTGCCCTGACAATGAAATATTTGCATGTGGGGAAATACTCATAATAATATATAGAGATGTTACATCTTTTTGTGTTAACTGATATTTCTGAGCAAGTGTCTTAAAATGAAAAATGAATGCTGGAATCAAGCATCAAATTTTGATTGTTAAATTCATATATTACTCTGTAAGACTTTGCATGATTTCTGCTTTTAGGTTAAAACATATCCTCAAGTCTGAGGCCATTTTAGGAATATTACAATCAAATCACAAGCTGATATCCTGAGCTACAACATGCTTGTACATGCAGATAAGAATGGATTAGTTTGTATAAATTTTGATAGAAGAAAATGTTTGAATTTAAATTTTTTTTTTTTTGTTTAGATTATTTCTGAATATCAGTTATTTTGACAACTCGACCGACTGCTAGGCCAAATGAGTTGTTTTCATTGGTTAGTTTACTGTAAATTTCCATTCATTGTGTCTGTTTCAAGTTATGTCAGTGACATTATGGGATGTTACGGTCAACGAGGTGTACCATAAGAAAACCCACAGGTATGCCAGAAAGTAAACAGAAATACAAGATGTAAATGTACTTCTCAAACCATTGAGCTACTTCTGAAATTTCCTACAAGATGTTACAATTTTAGATATGTAAATCACAAAAACGTGCATACTGGGAACAGTCAGATTCTCTGACTCACAAAGCACCTGTATTTAAGGAGTGACAGTAAAACTCTGCATCCAACACAGTGTAAGCCAGCAAGAAGACATATGGTAAGCCGCTTAATGTCATTGCAGAACAGAAGAAAGTAGAGCCGAGGAAGGAGAGAGAGAGAGAGACTGGATGGAGCATGGATGGATGGACAAAAAGAAAGAAGAAGGGATTTGGCCCTCTGATAGGCCTTGTCATCTGAGGATGACAAGGAAATAAAAGGATGCATGCATGTTTGAGAGAAAGTAGGGGGGAGAGTAGACAGAGCTACCCGCCAGAAAGCTTGTGACAGGCCTAAGTAACTCTACCCCCCAAGTGAGTTGGCACATAATCCAGGTAACGTTGCACGAATAATAGATGAAACATCAAACACTACCCCCTCCCATCTTCCCTGCCACCTTCTGCTAACCAACTTTAACATTTGCACCCTGCTACCCAGCCTGCCCATCCAAAATCTTCTTTCATGTTTCCACCATGCAGCATGCTCCAACAGCTCATCACTCTTGACAAATACTCTCTTTTCCAATGGGAAAGTAAAAAGAAAAAAAGGAAAGAAAAAAGATGAACATTTCCATAACCTCCCACCTCTGCCCCTCAGAAGAAAGAAAAAAAAAAAGATGAATATGCCTAATATTTATTTGTTCCAATGTGCAATTGTCGTAGATTATTTTTCCTTGGAGGGAGGGTGGTGTTGCTAATGTGCAGTGAAAGATGCATCGAATCCCAGTGTGTGGCAGGAAGACAGAGTGTTAGTGCTCCCACAGTGAGAATTTGAAGGGATCGTTGCATAAACATAGGGCCCATTAAGTGAGGGGAATGTAATTTGTGAAAGTGACACATCATTCTTTCTATGTTGTCTGGTAATTGCAGACGCTGCATCATCAGGGCTGTGAGTGAGACAAATACAGCAGGATGTGGTCAACAGGGGTGGATGTAAGGTGTTTTAGCTCCATCAGATATAGAGGTATCTGAGCTCCATCAGATTCCAGGGGTATGCGTATAAAATCAGGCATACACCTGTAGTACTTTCACATTTTGTTAATTTACAAAACAGAAATTTTTATGTGTTTTATTGAGACTAAGTGACAGATCAACACAAAGCGAATAATTGTGAATTTGAAGGAGAGAATAATGGCACGTAGTTTAAAAAGTTGTTTACAAAAAATACCAATGTGTTCTTTTATGCTCAGGTTAGGCCCTCTAGTCAATTACTTTAGTAACTTTGGCAATTATAGTTATAAGTCTTTTTGAGTGCATCTCTGCCAGCTGTACACATGCAAAAACTAAAATTGTCACCAATTCTTCATATCAAAGTGGATGAAGACAAGTCAGAGTGGATGGAAAGTAGATGTGAACTTCAATGTTTTAGTTTTGTCGCAGATCCTGAACTTGATTTAGGAATAGACTTCTGGATTATTAATGCTTTAAACCATGTGTCAAACTCAAGGCCCGCGGTCCAAATCTGGTCCGCCAGAAGTTTGCTTGTGGCCCTCGAGACTCTAGAAATAGAACCTTTGAGATTACAGTGTGGTTAAATATTATTTCATTGATCAAATCAGCAGTTTCATCTATTGTGCCGCGTTAATGTTTCAAGAACTCCTCAACAACTGCAGATAATTTGTTCATAATTTAACCATTTGTTAATGGGAAGTTTTATCAATAATCTCTGCCACAGTTGGTCCAATGAGACATTCTTGATCTTGATGTGGCCCAAAATAAAAATGATTTTGACGTGTTTGCATTATACTATCTAACTGCAGCTCTGGCTATACATTTAGAGTCCTGATTAACCTCCATAGTGGAGATAGTGTGTTGCCAATTTTCCACCACATAATTTTTGAACCTATGCTAAAAATTCATTTTAGTTATCTTTTGGTTGGAGTTATTTTAATATTTCTCCACCAGATGCACAAAGCCTCAGATATTGATTTTTTTAGTCTAACCCTGCATTAGACTTCTTGATAACTTTATTCTCAACCCGTCTGCTGTGTCATTACCTTGTGTTGGCCTGTCACATAAAATCACAATAATACATGCAATTCTATAATAGCGACATAACAAAATGAAAGAAATAAAGCTTAGGTGTCAGTGTTTTTGACACTGATTATGGGCTAATCACTTCTCTGCTATCGGGTAGCATTGGTGTTGCTATACCTTAGGCGTTGATGTTTTTGTTAGAATGACTGGAGCTAACCATCTCTTTTGCCACTAATGTCAATGTACAGACACATGAAAGGGAGCATGTTTTATGTAAAGTTTCAGGATTTACCTCATCAAAGCAAACACCTCAGGGCCTGCAGAGGTCTCTTCTGCCTTCCTTTCCCACTCGTGCCCTCCTTTACTTTCTTACACATTCTCTTGAGATCCTAAGAACCAAGACCTTAATGAAGACGAATGCGAGGAATCAATTTGCAGCAACTTCGCTCCATCTGGCTGGGGCTCATCTCTGTGCCTCAATTAGCACAGCAGCTGGGGGAGAGATCCTCCAAAACAGCCCTATTACACACACTAGTGTCTTGTGGAACAGCTACAGGCTATGGACTCTGCTGACAGAAAAATGAATTAAAGGGAAGGAAAATATGCTACCTAATGCTCAATAGACTTTTTTTTCTTCTGAACCAAGAAATGAAGCGACAACTTTGACAACCTCCGCTTTGCAAGATTAAGTATTTTCTCTGTCAACTCAGTTGATTAATAGTGAGAGTTTCTTCCAAATAAGTACTCAAATTCAATTACGATCTCTGATTGGTTGCTCAGGCAAATTTACTTAAACTTATCAATTTGTCAATATACTTCCTAAATAATTCAGACAAAAACCTTGTACTTTTCACCAGCAACAATGACAAAGCCCTACAACTGTGTACATCATGTCCAGTTTTATTCAAATCAAGATGGTATCAAAATTCACATTACTGTGTCAGTTCTTTTCCAATCCATGATCTCTCTTGTTCTTGTAATCGTTACAGATGGTCTCGAACACACAATACATCAAATACATAAACAGAGCATTTTGTGAATGCTTTGCTCACATGTGTTTTAAGCAGATTTATAGACGCCGATCCACCACAGAAAACAACATGGTCTGTATAAGCATATGATTTTCAGGATTACATCAGTGTAAGTGCAGCATTACACCACAGCTAAGGCAAACCAAATATTGACATGGAGCTATTCAACTGGCCCAGCTCAAACTGCTGGAAACCATCAGTCTACATATCAGATTAGCATGAGGCTAACAAAGGGCAAACCAGCAAGCTGCCAATATCGAGCCTAATCTTGGGCATTTGCACTGTAAGCTTGTTATGATGACAGGTTTGGCAAGGGGCAGCTGGGGTAGATTTAACACCAGGCCACAGAGCTCATTCAGGGAGCAGAAGCTCCACTCTTAAGAGGGAACCATCATTTTAAATGGCCCCAAAGAGTCTGTGAGACTCCAATGGAGGACATTCACTGTGTCCTGATAGAAGGAGTTCATTAGGTTTTTGTAGAGACAAGAGAAGGCTAATACTTTTTTTTTTTTTTTAAAGTCTAGTTAAAATTGTAAAATTTTGTCATGCAATAATGATACTATAATAGATTATTTCAAAACTTGACATTATCCCAGAAGAAGAGATATAAGGAGGCATTAACTTTTGCTGCATAATTAAGTGTACTTGGTTGAAGCAACTTCTCATTTGATTTCAGCTACATACACAGTAGAGTGAAGTGAAGTCACTGGAAAGGCTCCTTGCCTAGTGTTGTGGTACTCTGTTTGGTTACAGGACTGCATCTTGTCTCAGTAATGCTGCCATTGATATTTTTCTGTCAGTCCAGACCACAGCTCCAACAACCTTTTTTTATACTGCTGTTGGTGCTAAACAGCACAAAGTTTAACATGTATGATCTATTTAAAAATGTCTGGTTTTTACATTTAACTTTTAACCTACTTGTCAGACTATTGGAACAAGAACATGGAATATGTGACTTTTAGGGCTTTAATTGCTAACAAACTAGTTTACCAAAAATATTGTGGCAATTAAAAATGTAGGCAAACCCGGGCAACCAGTTTGTTTGGTGCCCTGTTTTAGGTAATAAACTGTCACCAAGAACTTTGTTGCACATCCTGCGCTTCATTTTCAGAGAAATGTGAAAACAAACAAACAAACAAAAAAGAGAAATAAGACCCATTTGCTTTGGTTCGCTTTCGCATTGCACTTCCATAACACTACCAAATCACTGGGATAATGTCATGTAGTCACAACAGCTGCTCATTTGGGTGCTATGACAAGATGTTGCCCAGAATGAGCAGCAAATGAGACTGTGAGCTATTTAACATGTTCACATTAAATATATGAATGTAGTAATACAACAGAAGAAGAGACTACGAGGACAGGGGATATTTCATATTCAGTAATGAAGATCAGGCTTGTGTCAACCTAATTTGGTGACGTTTATATAATATATGATCCCTTGTGTTGACATATAAAAAGATGCACAGAAAAAAAAAGCCACATGTACATTTAAAAATATGGCATCCTGAAGATTAGTATCTATTCCTGCTTCAAACTTTCCACCCTCTACTTCCTCCAACACTGATTCCAGCAGTGATGACTACACACTCTGCTGGATGTGCTAAGCTCCACAGGGATGAGATACGGGGAGGACCCCCCTCATCACAACACACAGCAACCTCTGACGCTTACAACTATTACTGTCTGTAAGCGTGTGTGTGTGTGTGTGTGTGTATGTATACCAGAGCTGATGAGTCAGAGTGAACACTGAGTCCTGCCCCTGGGGCATCACTCCTCCATGACAGCGACTTTGTCAGCATCAAAGACATCTCATCCAAATGTCAAGCACACTACTACGCATCTGTATAGCATTTATGTTTTCTCTGCAAATGAGCATATGTGCATGACCATGTATCCTGTGCAATTTGATTTTGCATATTTAATACTCCCTAAGGTAGTTTTTAATTTTATGTCAGAAGCTTGGGGATAAGTCAGCCTGCTTCAAATCTGTTCTTATGTCACGCTGCTTGCAGAAACTTTCATCTTCCATAGAAATTTGAAAGAGAAAACCTTGATTAAACTGCAGTTAAAAGAGAAAGCAAATTATTTAACATTTTGGTTACTGTGTAAGACATTATAACTCAATTAAGATCACATGCAAGAGAGGCATTGAGTCATGTTCAATGCAGCAAGCACATGTCTCACTATATGCCCTCTTCATAATGATTTAAGCAGTCACTGAAGACCCAAATAAGTCCCATGTTACATGATACTTTCACAATTTATCTCACAGTTGTACATGGCCTCATCACCTCCCCCAACCACTCAAACACTGAGTGGCTACACTCCTTCTGAAGTCGGTCCACACCAATTAGCCTTTGCTACAAGCTGTGCCTTCACACTGTCACTGTAGATCACCTGCTAGTTCAACACTGCCCATTAAAAGGCGGAGACAACTGAACATGTAGGTGGTTGAGGAGGCTTTTTCCTAAGGATTGCTGCTTGTTCACTCATTGCATGTTTGACTTTACCTTTGAACCAATTTATAAACTTCTCACATTTTCTTTCTCTTTTTTTTTTCTACAATCCAATTTATCAGCAAGGGAGAAAAAAGTGAAATTGGGTAAGAAACATGGAACTGTGTTATCTAGAGAAAAGAATGATTAATCTTTGTTATCTGTATAAATAAGGGCATATAAAGTAGCCATAGGAAAGCTGCATCTCTGCTGCCCCTCTCAGGTTATGGGGCAAAACTGCATAGTGCGAGTCACCAAAACTGTTCAACTTACAGTCTGCAACCTTGATATATTGCTTAAATTTATCTTTCTAAGCTTCTATCGGATCATTTCTGCCACAATTTTGTGAATTCACTGTTAAGCTTCCTTTGTTTTATTTCTGCCTGACAGAAATAAAACAAAGGAGAGCCTTTTGGTGCAAAAGGCATCTCATGCTGAAAATAAAAATTTAAAATAGCCCATTCATTTGACAAAATCAAGATGAAATTATTTAGAAAATATGACAGGCTTTGAAATATGCCCCCAAAAAAGTTTATGTATACATAGCACAGCATTTATCGTGATGTATGAAAGGCAAATTAGGGTCTTGCCACTTTTATTCCCCCCACAATCCCATAAAATTACCAAGATATCACAAGAAATTCCACAAGAGAGCAATAACAAGGACCACTGGTAATGACAAAATTAATTAAATGCCAAAAGCAATTTGAGAATCGGCATCTTTTCACTTTGGACTACCATCAAATTAAAGACCTGCCGTATATCCAGGAATCCATGATTACATTTCCATTAAAGCCACTCTTACCTTCTTAGTAATTAGGTTTTATGCTGCCACTAAACAAACAAAATCTCCAACATGCAATACTGAATTACAAGGCGATTCCTTTACCCCCCTAAATCCATCCAAATACCAAAAACAGTGGGGCAATTTCTCCAAACTCTTTAGTTTGTAATATATGCAATAATGTGGAGCAGATCCGTCAAAGTATTAGTCAATTGATTTGTTTGACTTAATCTCCAACGTTAAATTAGTTCACATTCTGTAATGTTCAAATAGATATGATACAATATCATGTACATTTGAGCCAAAAGGCAAATATCTTCCCTTCAGAGATGAGGATATCCACTAGATTGATATCAGTGAAAAGAAAATGTGACAGGACCGCTTATATGATTGGAGGCAATCATGTCTGCAGGAATACTTTCCAGTTTTACTTTAACTTTTATTGTTTTTTAGAACAGTATAACGATACATAGCACATCACTTTGCATGCAGACCTGGGCCTGCCCATCCTGGGTGTGTGTTATTTATATTAGGCTTTCTTTGGGCTTAAAGAAAGCATCATCTGACATGTTGTATTCTTCTGATTATCCAGGCATGGTTTGTGAGTTAGTGCTGTAGTAACGTTCATATCGGACAGAAGTCTGTTAGGGATATCTGTTCTTTGTTTTTTTATGACTACTTGCTTATAATGCTCTGAACACACAGCAACAGCTATTGTTTTTATTTAATTTGACATATTTTATCAGAAAATAAATGCAATACAAGAAAGGGTTTATATTTTATAAAAATACATTAACAACTCTTCCAGGGGAATCCCAAGTCGTTCCCTGGCCAGCCGAGAAACAGATTCCTTCCAGTGTGTATTTAGGCATACTTTAATTCTACTAAAGTTTTAGGGATTTGGACGACTCCCTAAAAAATTCCCACAAGACATAAGCTTATTGAAAAATGTAAAAAAAAAAAAAAAAAAAAAAAGCTGAAAACTTCTAAAATAACTCAAAATGCACTTGGAGAGAATTGCTCCTGGTTTTGTCCTGGCCAGTCATGTATGCAAACAGGGAAATGTTTTTATTTGAATGTGTTAGCAAGTTCTGCTCCAACAGTGTGTCTAGAAAATAAAAATCTCCGTTCTCTTCTCCCTCCTCTTATACGAATGAAACAACTGTGATTTAGTGTTTGGTATGAATGAGGAGCAATGGATTCTACTGTAAGAGAACAACCTCCTGTGAATTTTCTCTTGTACTTAAACCTGTCAGATAAAACCTGCAAAGACAAATTGTTGCAGTGGTGCAGCCTGTGGTTCTGAAAAACAGTTCATGGAAGCGAGACATAAGATCAGATCTGTAAATGGTTACTAAAGTTACAGAAACAAATTTACCACTGCCTCAGTTTTATTTGTAAATTAGAACAGATATATGCTGCATGTTTCATCTATATAATAGCACAAAGCACAGATTAAAACAGCAGATTTTGTGATAAAGGTTAAGAAGGTTCTGCTTGTGTCTGCTAGTGCAGTGTTGAGCCTGAGCAGCAGAAGCTTTACAGCAATGCGGTGACAGCACCACAGTTAAGCACAGAGACTTGGAGAGATGTACTTAGAGCTTTAGTGGCGTATGCTAGACAGCAAAAGCTGACTACAGAGCATCGAGCACCACAGGGATGCCAAGGGGAGACACAAGAGGGAGCAAGGGAGAGGAGGGGGATGAGAAAAGGGAATAGAGGTGTGACAGAAGGAACATTAAGAAGATTTAATTTGCCAAATGACAAAGTTTGATGCCTAAACGGTGACTGCTACATTGTAGTGGCGTAGATTACATTATTGTACTACATCTCTGAATATTTTGGTCTAGCTTACTTTAGTCTGTTCCTTCTGCTACTCTCCTTGCCCTTCAGACTTGTTGGTTTGTGTCCCCAGTTTTATTTTTAATATATAATACTGCATGAGGCTGGTGCATGTATACTTGGGCTCCCCATTTGTTTCTACCTCTCTATTGCCTTTGTCCCCTTAAGCCTTTCACAAAGCACACAAATAAAAATGCAAATAAGCTGGTGTCCATGCAGAGATTCAGACACTCAAATACATTCAACACAAGCAGAAATCCTTTCATAGATGCACATTCATTCAATGCAGTATGTGATACAGATAAAAGCAAAACAGAAACACAAAACTACAGGGAATAGAAAAAGTGTACGGCTAAAGTAAACAGAGCACACTCTGAATAGGAGAAGATTTACGTTTTAAAAAATGTACCAATACCCAGCTAAAGTAATAAAACGCATGCAAATCTCCATGGATAGTTACTGCTGTACATACAGCAGATAAAATTTGCATTTGTTCCCTTAAACAAAAAAAACAGACAAATTAACATTTTTATTTGACCATGGTAGGTGAAGATAGTGGTTCAGTGGGGGATCATTTGTTTTACCGAAATGTGAATAGCTGACTTCTCAGCTTTAGCCAGGTAATATTGACTTACAATTTTAGGTCAGAATTATTTAATAAACACATTTTTGATCACATTGTTAATCTCACAATTGTCCTTAATTTTAAGTATTGTTTCAGATTTTAGGGGGAAAAAACTCTTACACTTATCAGGAGATACTCATTTTTATGTAGGCAACAAATGCTTGTAGTATTATGTTTATAGATATTAGCAAAAATGGCAAAATATAAAATAATCTTAAAAACCCTGCTGAAATCAGGGAATATGTCACAAGATTTTTTTTTTTAAAAGTGCACGATAACCTTAAGTTACCAGCCCATATTCAATTCATTTTTGTCCCTATGCAGTTTCTTTTTCGTCTTCGCAGTTTTCTTTTTACTGAATTTTTTTCCCTCCTAATATATGATGAAGGGTTGACACGGCAGCAGGCCTGCTCTGTTAACCAGCTTATGTAACCATGCCCCGGCAGTTTGGAGGATGTGCTGACAGCAAGCTTTCTCAGCGTCATTAGCAGAGTTACACAGCTGGCTTCAAAATAGGGGGAGGAGTAAGGAATACTAAGCGATAAAGTAGATGGAGGAAAGGAAAATAGGAAAAGTGCGACTACGGCAATTGAGTCTGAGGAAAGAAAACCCAAGATGGGAGGGGTGTGGGAAGCAGAGTGATGGTGTAGGCTTGCCTTGAGCTCTGGAACCTCCAGGAGGTCTATCCCAAACGTCTCTGTGGATTCTGAAAAAATACTTTACATTTGCTCAATTTCTACTGCAGCACTGCAGCAAAATAACCTCTGTTCTACTTTTTTTTTTGTTCCTTTTTGTCTCAAAGGAGACCGCAATAAAAGTAGAAAAAACTAAACTGATATCACCCTCCCACTGGGCATTCATATAGTATGCATTCGCCTGACTTCAGAGGCAACACAACAACAATTCACATGCAAATACCAATCTCACTCGGTGCTGAGCACAGATAAGGAAAACAGCAACCTTGCATCACAGACATTGAACAATGTCGAAGAAGACACGTGAGATAACGCAGAAAACATCAAACGGATCTGGAAACTGCAGAGCAGGGGAAGCTGTCTGTCAAAATGTCTGAACTGCAGATCCCTGTGAGGATCAAACAGAGTATCAAGATAATCCTCTGTATGGGCCAACTCCTCATTTAATTTCTTATATTCACTCTGCAGTGAGAGCGATTAGTGCAGTCAACAAAAAATCCTTCCTAGTTTGGTTCTATGGCTGCGTTTTACAGTGGCCTAGGAAATATCCACTCTCTGTGAATCTGTTCACAATTTTGTGACTTTGATGCAGCACAAAACTCAGGTGTGTTTACCTGAAGCAGAGAAACAATGTCAGTGGTGTGGTCATTTATAATCAAATGATTCTGGTGATCTGGATATAATATCTGCAAATATTGGTTATCGGCCAAACGGCATAGGGTCACAGCATCCCGATGTGGGATTCATTCTCTTCTGCAGAGACATGATAGTTGGTTATATTTTATAGTATTTAGCTAGAGGCTGAAACTAAATATAAATCAACACTGGAAGAAAACTGCAACCTGCACCAGAGTCTGCATTTGTTACAGAGAACACTTTTCAAAAGGACAGTAATGCCACGCAGAACGAGAAACCATGCATTCAATCTGCCCGAGCTGGAGCTGTCTTGTGCACTTATTTTGCACTCCAAATGAGTGAGTGCAAAATGTACAACCTCATAAGAGACAATCTGCAGCAGGAATTGCTGGAGAAAAAAAAAAAAAAATCATTCTGCAAAGATTTGCATCTGATCTTACTTTTCAGATGCTAAATATTTTCCTCCTAATTCAGCAATAAGCACAACTTTCCACAGTTTCATCACATGAAATCAATCATAAAAAGAGAGACATTCAAGTTTGGAACATGACAAAATGTGAAAAAGATCGAGGGTTGTGAATACTTTTGCAAAGCTCTGCAAAATTGTGGGTTGTTTGTGAGAAACAGCTGCTCCTTTGTGCTCAGAGGTGCACGAAGGACCTCTAATAAGGTGGAGATAGAAAATTGGGGGGCGGATTCCAAAATGCACCACTGAAAGATTTGAGTTCTTCTTTTTCTTTTTTATCTAAAATGCATAACTTCTACAAAAAAAACAAAAACCAAAAAACAGATACTTCAAACTTTTCCTTCCCTGTGCAGTTTAGCACAAGCAGCTTGGCAGCTGATGTCTGTTTACGTGTTGGTATTCGAGCAGAGAATGATTGGTGGAAATCCCAGTCCACTGAGAGCTGCGAGCTCTGAGCCTGGATAAACAACCTCTGGGCACAGCACAGAGGCAGAGCAAGAAGCAAAGAAGTGGGGATAGACCGAACATTTCCAATACACTAACCCTCAGCAGCAGAAGAGCAGGAAGCACAACACCCCCTTTCCTTAAAATGTCTGTGTAGGGGAGAAAAAGTAGTGGTTTGGGGCCTTGCAAACCAAACAGAGGTGGAACTAGAGAAAACCTAGAAAGCTAATAATCTTGAAACCGTTAAAGGAAAAGGACTTTTTGAAGGTTCAAGAATCTTTTTTATAATAGATTTGCAGATCTGATATGTGCAAAAATTGAGAAAAAAGGAGTAATTTGTAAAGAGCATAAGAGTAATATTTGTTTCAGTGAGGACAGAATCAAAAAGACTTCATCTTATCTTAGAATTATTATGCTCGCCTCCCATTGCTCAAGTATAGTGACAGATAGATTTGATAATTTAACTCCTTCTTACTAATGTAATTCTCTGCCTTTACTTCTGTGGTAGTTTTTAATGCAATTTCCATCTCCAACTTTCCCCTCTTTCCATTTAGGTGTTTGTGTGGGACAAGTGCCACATCATGTTTTTAGTGTTATGTCTGTATTACCATGTGTCTGTGTCTAAACTGACGTCACAGACAGAAAGCTGGCTTTACTTTGACAAGCTGTCCCCCCTCCTCCCCATAAAAGCCTTGGGGATGTGCAGTGACCCCATTTTCTCACAAAACCACAAAAACAGCCGTGCTTAAAATACAGAAAACCCACTCTGAGTTGATGGTAATTATAAAATCTCCATGTGAAATCTGCTCAATATATAAAACTGAAATATGAAACAGCTCCAAGAAGAATAATTCTCTCTTTTGCTGCTGCTGTTTAGATTATTTTCTGTATATTTACAAAGGGAAGTTTGTAAACAACTACAGCATATTCCCCGTGGTTAACAATTAAACGTCGCATTATACCATTCTTTGAGTTATAAACTATGGTGTTTGTTGACATTTTAAAAACTGTCATTTAAGCTGTAAACTCAAAACCCATTTTCTCTGACAATAGATCATTTTACATCCAATTAGCTGTAGCACACAGAGCAGTGGTAGGTGGCGGTGAGTGAGTCGCCGTGATTTAATGAGTTGGTTTTCTTTGTCACTTCTATCCCCAGCCTGCCAAGTCCTTTAAATCCATTTTTTTCCTAAACAGGAAAGTGGGCTATTGTGTTGCAGCATGTTTTGTACAGATAAAACAGCTTCCTGCCTCTCTCTCAATGGAAAATATATGAATTTATGTATTGAAAAGACCATGCCCACCCATGGCTGAATCAGCTATGACATGTTAAAACTAGACCAGTAATTAAAAATAAGTCAATATTTGGTAGCAAAATCAGATTTTGACCAGATCAACCCTGTTTGGCGACCAGTCAGTGAATGCATCATACGTAAGAGCTACCAACAACAACACTCTTTGGTGTAGAGGCTGTTACTCATTGAAGAAAACAATGTCAGCAATTTTCAGTTCCAGTGCGCCCTTACAAGTTAAGTCAGAGAAAGAACAAAAGTGGAGGAAATAGTCAAAGGATACAAAATATGTGAAAATACTTTTTACAGCCTGCTAGCGGTTCATTCAGGCTGCAAAAATGATTTTCTGTAGATAACAAAAAGGCTGAACAGCAAACACACATTAAAGTGTACGTTAAGCAGTTTTCCAACACCAAGTGTGAAAATACTTGTAAAATCTGCTATAGCAGGATCTATATAATCCCACCATTCTCCCATCAGAACCATTATAGTTGTGTTTAAAGTAGAAGCCAGTAAGTTGCAAGGACTTCAAAAACGGAGTTAAAGTGGACAACGCAGCGATATGACAAAGCCTTAGGGCCACAAACCTGCCCAAATACAGCTCCTCCTCAGCCAGTTTGTACTCTCTCTGCCTTTGCTGCTGAAGGGAACATCCGTTAAAGAAAAAGGTGAGAGAAGACGACAGATGTGAGAAATGCTACTGATATTCTATTCTCTGTGAGGTATTCCGCCTGTGAGCGTGTGTCTCCTGCAAATTTCTTGTGTGTTTTCAAAGCTTCTTTTAAGTAGCTCACTGCAGGCGAACACAAATATCCCCGAGGCTGAGGTAGAGGAAAGGCTGTGAGATGCCACAGAGAGAATCGATTAGGACATGGACACATGCACGTACACACATCTCCCCAGATACTTTATGGTCTGCTCATGCTTGCATCCACATTCCTTTACACACGCATGCATAAATAAAGGTTACCCAATGCGTAGCCCCATATCACTTGCCCTCCAGAAGTTCCCCGTCTCTCCACTTATTTACTTTTCTCATTTTGTGCAATTTCCCAAGTCACTCTCTCGCTTCATCCTTGCTTTCTTCATAGAAAATCCCTAAAAACATCTCACTCTTCTTATTTCTATTGCAACAGAAACACATTCTATTATTTTAGCAGGTATAAACAGATGTGCTTTTTTGACTTATATGAACCAGCCTTCCCTAATGAGACCTGTAAAAGATGAACATAGAACAGAAATCAAACTTTTAGTGGAAGATTAAAAAGAAAGTGCATATAGGCCACACTTGTCTATAAGCCACAGGTGTCCATGTTGTTGAGATGTGTTTTTCAAACTCAATAAAATGCAGAGCAGCAACATACACAAATAAATGCTTTATCCGAACAAGTATTTGTTCTTATATATATATATATTTTTAGTGAAAGTAAAAAAAACTTTAAAGTTAAAATTAAAGTGATCTGCAGTTTATGTGTTCATTTATCCATCTCTGTCTCAGCCACATTTTTCACATGAGCCGTGAAAGCTCCAGTCCAGTCAACAGTCTCATTACTGGTGGCAAGCTTTTCCAAATCTAGGTTCCTTTAAATGAGAAAGGTGATTGTCCCAATGATGTTTTGCAATCTTTTTTTTTTTTTTTTTTTTTGTGGTTGTTGCTATTACTACTGCTGTGGGAGATTTTGAAATCATTTGACTAATTACCTCTGGAACAAGATTATAAACAAATTCAAGTCAATTTCATCAAAGAAAAATGTGTCAAACTACTGAAAGTTAACAGATTACATCTTTTCTGGATTTTGCAAAGATGCCACTTCCCTGGACTTAATCAAAAACTTTCAGATCTTGTTTGTAAACAAGACTAATTAGATAGTTTGGCCCTAGACAGTTAATGAGAAAGGTGTCACTAAATTAAAACAAGCAAATATAATTCAGCAGTATGTGCAGACAAAACGATTTATCAGACAAAAGCAGATTATTTTTTTCTTTTTTACAAATTTAGAAACTTTCCTAATGAGCTTCAAATTTATACAATTATACATCACTTCGTGTTGGTTTAGTTATATAATAAACCAATGAAACACTCTAAAGCTTTTGACTGCAATATGAAAAGATGTGGGAAGTTTAAGGGGTCTCAATATCTTGCCAGGTAAATGTAAGTTAGTGTGCATAATGCCCAGACAATGAAGTTTCAGGATACGGCCAAAGCTTTAGAAGAGTGCAAACCTCAGAGCATCAAATGGTTTCCCACAGAATCTGAACCCCACCATGCCATACGTAGAGATAGAGCACATGTGTAAATTGTGTATATGCATTTGTCCAGAAAAAAAACAAAAAACAGCTACATAACAGAGACATAACACAGACACTGCAGATTGGTTTTCATCAAAAGGTACTCAACCATGGTCTCTTTCTGTTTGATCTATAACAATAAAAAGGCAATTCTGAAGTAAGACGAGAGGGGCATTGATCTGGCTTCATGAAATATCAACTACGCATCAAGCCACACTTGGCTGAGCCGACTAATCGAACTCAAGCACATTGTGTGTGCAAGTGTGTATGTGCATGCACAAGTACAGGTAGGCGAGCGATGAAAAGAGCTCAGACCTTGACCACTACACAAAGTATCTGGGCATCCAATAAAACTGGGATTATGGGAGTAAGATTGCTGAGTGAAATGGAGTGTGTTGCCTTTGATACATCATTGCAGTGCGCAACTAAAACAATGTTTTGGCAGCATGCAAACTTTGAAAGCCCTGCCCCGAGAGGCATGCATGCCAGGTGATGTGCTCAAAAGGTAGTACTTAATTAATTCTTTTCAGATATGGTTACAGAAATGATCTTCTCTGTCCGTGAGAACATCTTTGACATAAGAGAAGAAAAAAAAAATAATCAGGACCCACGGCAGCCTGTCAAGTCATTGTTTTAATTTCAGAAGGTAATGTCACTCAGAAACAGCCATCAAGTAATCTCTGCAGACACCCAGGAGGCACAAAACAGTTTTTATCCTTTCAATAAAAAGATGACTTCTGCTTTTTTCTTTTTGATACATTGATAATTAGTGCAAAAAAGGGGAAAAGAAGACTGTTTCATCAGCAGAAGTTCTCACAAAATGGTTCAACAACATAAGGTCAAAACAGAAGAGTTTCATTTTACTTTTATTTTTGCATTTGTATTATACTATTGCATGAGCAGTAATTTGGGCATGTTGCACGCGATCTACATCGACTGACTGTGTAATTGATCACAAGCAACAATGGTGCAGACCTCCCCATTTTAATGAGGATTTTGTGTGAGTCACTGGCCGTCATGTCTGAGAAAGGAGCGGCCAGAAAGGAAAGTAGAAAATCAAATTCATCCTCAATACAAAGGCAGTTTAACACCTGTTTGCTCAACTAATTATCAGTAATAATTGTAAAGTGTTCTTCATTATAAATCAGGTTTTTATCAAATCAAATCAGGGCATAAATGATCATTTATGTAGTACTACAGTTAGGGCATCACGATGAAGTATAGAAAATGAAAAAATAAAGTTGGTCTAATAAATCAGTTATATACATTTTAAAACAAAATAAAGCCAAATGGGCCCCACCTGAGCATATTTAGTTGAGAACAAAAGAGGTGAACAGCAGAGTGTTGCTGTGGCTGTGTAGATCATAAATGGTGTGAAACATGCAACGCTTCAGCAACTAGCAAATCAAAAGAATGCAGGGAAACCCCGGAGGATGGTCTCTTTGTTCCGCTGGAATAACAGTGAACTTCAATCAGCTGCAGCTCAGTGAGCAATAGACATGGGCTGGCTACTGGTTTCAAGGTATACCAAAGTTATAAAAAGTTAGTTTAAAAAAACTAAAATAAAATAAATATTTCCATCATGCTGTTCTTATGTTTTATGATCCTTTAAAGGACATGTCAGAACTAAAGTCCTGGAGTGACTGATGTTTCCTCCAGCTGTACAGACAACTGAGTACATCAGAGTTGCCCATCCTCCTCCTGCTGCAGAACCATTTTAAAACTATAGCTGTTAAAGTGTCTCCTAGTCCTTAGAATGTTTTACTCGTGTTTCTTCGTACAGAATAGCATAAAAGCTCCTCAAACTGATATAGCATCACATGTTCAGGTATTAGGTTTTAGTATATTGGAACTGGATGGAGAAAAAACAAACATGCAAGTCAGCCACTACATAACAGAAAAGCTTTAATTTCATTACCATTTGGATTCTAGGCTAAAATAATACTTCAACAACAGGGAAGATGCTAGAAATATGCTAAATTTAAGAGCTTAATAACATCAATATAAACCTTAAGGTTGGATAATAGAGGCTCATAGGTATGAATTAAAATTACAATATGAAAAGATTCTAAACCTTCTGTGTTTTGTACCAAACTTCAAACTGCTATATTACTTTTTCACTGTAGTCTCCCTTCTAAACTAATCTAAAAATTCCTGTTACCCATATATTTACTACATTACATCCATTTTTGTCTACAATAGATCTACCAAAGTAGGTCAAAGAGAATGCAAATCTGAATAAGAAGCTCCAGCTCCCTTGTAAGAAATAAGAAATTCAATTCCTATTTCTTTCATAGAAAACAACACATGAACAAATTTACAAATAGAAATGATGAAAAATATCAGCATCCAGCTACATTTTCCAGTCTATTGTATTTTTCAGCACTGCAAGAGGTGACCTAAAAACCTAAATGCCAAAATAAATCAGTCTGTGCACTTGTTGTAGATAAAACACAGTTAAATTAAACATCCAGAGTAATATGCTTCAGCATAACAAGCTGGCAGCCTAACATTTAAGATGGATTTATTTAGAAAATGAACCCAATAAACAAATATAAAAGTGAAATTAAATTATACCAACAATAAGCACTGAGATATGATTAAAGTAAGATACTTATGCAATAGCAGTATAGCTTTCAAAGCTCTGAACACTCTTGAAGAATGATGGGTGATATAATTGTGGGTGTGTAAATGACTGATCATCCAACTTCGGTATATGGGCAGGAAAATCACTTGACATGGTAATAAACTGCGACAGACCAATGATTCTACCATATAAATGTGTGAGATTTATCTTATTTATAGTAAGAAGATATTGAAGCCTGCTGTTACTTTAATACTCCGTCATGAAAAGGTAGAACCTGAGCGAGTGAATTGACAACCATCGACAATTATGTGTGCTGGCTCCTGGCCAAAGCACTAAGGAGTTAATTAGGATATACATAGTAGGATTTCAAACACAAATGAATATGGAATTACTGAACTTAAAAACTCAAACATTTCCTTGACTTAGGTTGACGCTCATAAGTTCATATTCGCTGCCACAGTGAGTAACGTGCTTCGTTTTTCCCCATAATTATATCATAGCTCACAAAATGGACTCCATAAAGCCAGAATATTTAAGTAGCTTTACTTTTTAATCCAGGGTAATTTGACCATTTTTAATCAAAACCTTAAACTTCTTTAGACTTAGTTAATGACCAGAGAAGGTGGTTAAAAACCATACAACTGAATATTGTAAAGTACATGAAATTATGCATTACCCTGAAGCAACATAATGTGGTCTATTTGAAGGAAAAGAACCACCTTTTGTGGCAAAAAGATAATCGTCTTACATTTTATAACCAAATCGACAAGGGATGGATGCAAAAATGTTTTTATGGAGCAAATTAATGCAATAAAGATTCTCTGGAGAGAGGCCAAGATAATCCTTCAGATAAGTGTTGCAGGGTGTTTTATGTACCGCCATATCTTAGCTGCCATTAACACTTGAAAGTGTTCAAATAAGAAACCAGTCAGTTGCTCCAGGAGCAGAGGGAAAAGTCATCCACTCCAAACCACACTTTTCTTTATGTCTGTGTGTAACTAGTTTATTTGCGAACACAACCAAAGAGGGATCTTGACAATTACAACGTTTGGCACTGAAAGCCTGGAGCCACTTTCCTGCTGGAACTGCAGCCCGCATCACTCTAGTCTCAAAACAAAGAACATAAAGGACACAGCCACCCACACAGTCACACAATCACGGGAAGTCATGCCACAATTGTATAGGACAGATGCATGCTCTGCTGGCGAGAACAGCAAAACTAAAAGCATCGAAGGGCACACCTAATTCCATCACTGCGCTGAGAATGATGGAGGCAGCAACAGAAGAGAAACAAAACAGACAGCTAAGGGCAAGTAAATCAAAGAGGAAAATCCACATAAATCTCAACTGTAACCTTGAAGTCGAATCAATAAATTTCCGCAGTGAGGCCAGTCAAACCAGAAGAAATATAACACAAAATAAATATTTAAAAATTAAGGGGCTAAACAAGGGTGAACGTCAGAGCGCATCCGATGCTTTAATCGCAAAGAGAACTAATTTGAAGTGATGTTTAATTAATTTTCAGTTGATTAAGAAATTAATCAGAGAAAAAGGTTGAGGGAGAGAAAATGAGAGGAGGAAATGATCTGAAATGACCTTAGTTAAGGAAAGGGTTGTGTGTTTGGTGCTGGGTGGCCAATATCTGTGTGTATGCAATTAATCTGTCTTGACATTTTCTAGGTAGGGCAATTGCCTCAACTGGGAAAAAAAGAAACCATGACATTCGATGCTTTTTATTGTGGATCTTATCAGGAGAACATGGGTGGTTTTTCTTCCATAAGTTGGAGCCACAGTCTTTTGCCCAATTTAACCCCTAAAAAGTCTGGATTGGTCTTTTCTAGTTGACCAATCCAACTTTTCTTCTTGATTATAGCACAATTAAGTAACTGTGTTGCCTTCAGTTGTTGTAAAAAAAATATTTATATATCAAGCATAACTTGAAGAATCTCCTGCTGTGATGCATCTTCAGCACACCATTATAACAATACTTTTCCATTGTGCCATTTACATCTGTTCTTAAGAGCGTTGGCCTGAGAAATAGTTCATATTATGAGCTCTGCAGAACTGCAGCTGTATCAGGTGCTTGCTAACTGCTGCTGCCACTAGTCTGGAGGAGCTGTGGGGGGTCATCTAACTGTCACACTCAGGAAAAAGTGATGGGGCTTTCGTAGGTCTAAAAGGCCTCTAGTGATCCCTCAGTAGACATTAAATGTGTGATCACTTGTGAAAAAACCCAAAAAACAATGTTAGTGTGAACATCTTGTCTTTTCAAAATCTGTGACTGCTGTAAAAGTTGTGCATCGAGTCCCCAGTTTACATACAGTTACATAATCAGACAAACTGCTTCTGCACCAACTGCCTGTAAATGTTAGTTAAAATGAACTTAAAAAAAAACAAAAACCTAACAGATAATTTTTTATTACCTTTATGTTGGCAAAAATAAGAATTGGGTAAATAATGAGTTAACTGATTCATTAACCAGTCCCACTCGGCATACATAATTGCAAAGAATACAACTAAATAGGGGTAGAGTTCTAAAACTTGGAGCATTTTATACTTTCCCTTGGGATTACATGGAATGTTGTCAACCTGAAAATGCCTGTATTTTCTCCGTTCTTTAGTCACACTGCATAAAAATAAATTTATTGAGGAGAGGAGTTAAGGGACAAAAGCTTAAATGATCTTTCACAACTAGGTCATAGGTCAATGAGTCCAAGAGAAAACACTTTTGCCGAGCTTCACATCTGTCATGGGAAACTGATCCTAAACATCGAATCTACAACTTTCTGTCACCCACACACTTCCGTTTCCATGTGCCATGGCAAAGAGGATCAATGTGTCAACACAACAAAGCCAGGGCGGTGGCCTTCGTGCTGCATGACAAGGTGGGAAGATATTGAGTGGCTGGCCCCTGATCTCTGTGGTGAAGACAGCGCCTCAAGGGATGGAATAGAAAACGGAAGCACAGAAACGGCGAGATAACAGAGCTTGAGAAAAGGGACGGCATAAAGTATAGAGATGAAGAGTAATGATGAGCGAAGAATGAAGCGGGGCAGATCAAGGCCTTTGGGTCACAGAAGTAAACAAGCAGAGAACTGTGAGAAAGGAAAACGTAAGAAAGCCAGTATATAAAAGAACATTAAAGAAAACAGTGAATGTGTGAGAAATTGAGCAATATGGAGCAAAATGTCAGAAACAGCAAATCACAAAAATTTGCTGCTAGACTTCATAATATAAGGTTTGAAAAGATTTGCAAGACAAACAATATTTAAATGCTGTATCAAATAATAAAAAATAAAAAAAACATCATGCTTCGCTCTGGAGATGTGTTCATCCTGTGGTGGGCATCCTTTTTCTCAGCAGAGACATGAAAGCTGTTTGAAACTGATTGAAAGATTGATGTAGCTGGCAACAGGGCAATTTTGGAGAGAAAATCTGCTGTAGAAAAAATAGAGGCAGAGATAGAGGTTCATCTTTCAGCAGGACAACAACCCTAAACATGAAGCAAGAGTGACGACTGGGCTATTCGTGTGGAGAAATGGCAATTTTAAGGTTTTAAATGGTAGCAAAAATTTAGTGATCCGTTTTTAACATTCGAAGAATAGCGTCTAAAATTGTATCTAAAATTCAGAACAGTGCTGACTGAACTGTTACAACAAAAAAAAAAAAGCAATCCTAAGAAAACTTATCTACTGGCTTGTTGATCATGACAAATTCTTTCAAACATCTTTCCAAAGATTAAGCAAAAGCAGTCATGAATGATTTCTTTAGCAATTGTTCAACAAAACTTGTTAACAATATTATAGTTAAGTTTAGAAGTTTGTCGCCAAATCATCTGCACAGAGCAAGAAACTGAAAACTTAGTAGAGTTTAAAGAATAATCACAACTGTCAACATAAAAATATATATTTTTTGTGCTTTTCTACTACCGTTACCTTGTCTGCATCTACTCCAACTATGCCTCAGTCATCATGCCATGAATCACTTCTGCGGTGTTATTTCTTGCTTTGCTGCACACTGATTACTTAACAGGCGAAGTGACACTGAAAACAGTTGGCAGACGTATACTCAAAGAAAATCATGCTCAAGCTGAAGCTGTGGATCTAGCTCACAAGCAATTTCATGTGATTCGGTGTCCGCATGCAGCCAGTTTTTGATTAACGCGAACTGAAAGATACTAAAGAGCGTCTCCTGATTTGCAATGTGAAACGGTGGGGACCAAGAACAGCTTGTGCATACAGCTGACATTGCTTTCCTCCCCCCCAACACAAGTTTGTAATCATGATTTTAGTAGATCCCGTTTCCTTTGCCTTTTATCTGTGATGCAGAAAGTGCAGTGCGGCTGCGGTAGGAATAAATAACTGTTATATTTGAATATCCATATAAGCTTGCATCTGAGGGGTATGTGGGCTCACTCCACACAACGCTGCATTGCGGAGGATTTCCTTGGAATCCCTCAACACTGTAGGAAGCGCAGATATTAAAGATAAACTCTGTTTTAAAAGTCATACTGTCCCTTAGGTGGTTATATGGTAGTTTGGAGAATTTAAAAAAAAATTAAACAACATGATTTAGTAAGTATGGAACATATTGGAAGCATCTTCTATTAAAATAGAAAAAATAGTCTTGATATATCATTCTACTCCTATAAGCCTCTGTCTCTTTCTATGAGCTCTGCATCTGATGCAGCTTTGTTGTACAATTTAGTTTTGTTTACAGAATTTGTTGCATTTAGTATTCATACAGTATGCATGTTTGCTCCTCTGAGAATAAATACTTGTCGTTGTGTGTACACATACCAGTGTGTGTTGACTGAAAGCAGCCAGCTTCCAGTTCTGATGACCAGGCTCAGGGGGAAAAAAGAGGAGGAAGTGGAGAAGGGAAAAGAGTGAAGAAACTTCAAACCTGTGAGGTTGATGACAGTTTGTCAAAGTGAACTAACAAAGAAATTCGCATTGAAATTATCCTGCTGACAATATCTTTTAGCGGCAGACACCAAATATGTTTACATTTACAAACCTAAGGGGGAAACGGAGGGGCTCTGCAGAAAGGGACAGAGGCAGAAAGAGATGAAAGCAAAACTATTTGGTAAGGGTGAAGATAATGAGCGGCAGGATTAGGTAGAATAAAGAGCCAGAGCAGGAGAATGATAAAAAAAAAAAAAAAATGCTCAAAGAAAAGATTAAATACGTCAGAACAGAAAATAAGATGCTAGAAAATGTGCTGCACTGTAGCAATAGTTCAATTGAGAGTCACACTTGATAAGGATGTGAGTTAAAGAAAAAAGAAAGGAGAGGAAATGTGTTCTTGTAAGATGAAGAGGATTCAAACAGAAAAGCATACAAAAATAATAGGGAACTGGAAAAAACACGGTGTACGGGAAAGAAAGCATGAAATCTTCACAACATGAAGGTTTCTACAGTATTCTTGCTTGTTTGTTTTTCACATTTTGTCATGCTGCAGTCAAACTTCAGTGAATTTAACTACAACTTTTTGGGACAGGCCAAAATAAGTACATAATTATGAAGTGTAGGGAAACGGAGACATGGTTTTCTTCTCTCTTTTCTTTTTTCAAAAAAAAACAAAAAGAACACCATTGACTGTATTTCACAAATTAGAACCATGTTTCTCTCCAATTAAACTGACATTCCTTTGGGGTATGTCTCCAACAGCTCTGAGCATGCAGAGACTGAAATGTTTGGCTATTCTTGACAGATTTGATTGAGTGTGACTGTGAACATCGGCTTAAGTCTAGCAAAGGTTCTCAAATTGGCTTTAGTCTGGACTTTGACTAGGCCAATGTAACACATACACATATGTGAAGAAAATAACTACAAACCTCTTAACAAGCAAAAAGTCGACAATACTCACTCAAATAAATTGAAACAGTTGAATAAAAATGTACTAAAACTTAAAGGTATGTCTGATTTGCACTTGTAAAACTTCTAAAAGGCACTAAGACTTCAACAGAAGAAGTACATCATTTGAACAGTTTGTCTGCCTCAAGAGCTGCTGCACCACCAGCTACACAAGACCTGATAGAGAAATATGCAAAGAAATAACAGTGTTGGACAAAGGAGTGGTTCAAAACAAGAATTGCAGGGAGTTGGCATTTGCAAATTGCTTCCACAGGGTGAAATGAGAAGCCCTGTGTTGCCATGGTAATGGATACACAAGTATAGACGTGTGCATCTTAATCTGAGAAGGAAAATTCTCTCAATCTATTATAAATAAACAGCTCAATAGAATTTTATCATTTATTGCGCCCGAGCTTTTAATGTCAGGCTCTGCCAACCTAATCCACCTTTCAGCCACATTTATGAAGCTTTATCATGTTTGCACGCATCTCAGTCGGCATCAAGGCAATCTGTGCAATAAATGGAAAATATGCTTTCACAGAAAATGAATCTAGTGAAAGTTTGTGTGAAGATTCATAAAGCTTAGCAGAATATTTGGGTGGGATTTATTAATAAGAGACAGAGAGTCACTCTGCAGACATCGCTTTCAACAAACTGAATTGCCATATCCGACTGTGTTCAAATAAGCAAAGATTGCAAAACATTATTCATTAAAGGATCTGACTCGATGCAAATCCATAAGGGATCTATGGAATCCTTATTAAATCATGCAATAAAGCTTCAAATCAACCACTTAGCCTCTTTGTGTTGACTATTAAACACATCAAAAGGCAATCATTCAAGTAATCGCTCACTGTAAACTGACCAGTATCTTAATCCCTGTTTGTACTCGTATTATCTACAAATGTTAATGCAGGTTTACTTCAAACAAATACTACACAGCAAAAGAAAGGCAGCAAATACCCGTACAATCCCACATTAAGTATGACTTTTGCAGATCAAATCAGTAGCATTTACCTTAGGTTGTGTTTAAATGAGATAAGGTGAAGCAGAAAAATAAACAATCCCAGCATGTAATCTGATGCCGAGATGATAAAAAACAAATCCCTCACAGGCGGTGCAATTTATCTTTTCCTTTACTCCTAATTTTGCAATTAAGCTGCATATTAAGACAGCAAAATAAATAAATAAAACATCTTTCACCATTCTTAAATAAAAATGCATGAATAAATAAATTACAATAGATGAACAACTAAGGGGAAAAATTTCACATAGGAGCAGATTTTTGTTGTGCCTCTCAGGTTAAAAGTGTAGCGCATGCTGGAACAGATGCGATGAACTGCGGTTTAAATTTAAACTTTGCTTCGTTTGTTTGCTCTCTGTTTATTATGATAATTAGCCACCATTTTATGAGGATGGGCTTGTAGTGGCTTTCTCCCTTCTTGCTGCAGTGATTGCAGCATTGCTTTGCTGCTTGGTAGAGGAAAGGATGTTTCTGGGTCACCAGCTGCCTCCACTTTCTGCAAGCACTGCAAGACCTCACCAGCTGTTTTCTCCCACCATCTCCACCCTGTCGAACTTCCTTTTTCTTTGTGGTCCCCCCCCCCCCTTTTTTATGTGTTTTTTTCCCCATGCCTTTAACAGATGCTTGCCTCTGGCTAGAGGAAAATTAGCTGTCTCCTCTTTCACTACAGCCCTACTGCAGCGTTTAATTTTGTTTGCATATTAATAAAAGAGATATCCAGCGGAGTTGTGCAAGCATGAAATGTCAGAGAAAATCAGCGGGGGTCAAAAATTAAACAAAAATGATTCCTTTAATTTGACTTTGGTGACATTAGATGTTTGTTTATACTGATAAATCGCCTTCTGTCCTCTACTTCATTTAATTACCACTATTACCCATAAAATGATTCATAGATAAAAAGATTGAGAGGAAAATAATAGTAATAATTACAAATGCAAACGGCACAAAATGAGCCCAGAGTGAAAAGAAGAGCAAGAATGCAAATGACACTGGGAAAGGAATAATTGGACAAGGGTGATAATTTTAATCCTACACTAGTTAAATATGCATAAATGGGATTTAATCCACAAGGCAGCAAACGCATGGTCCTTCTGTGGTAATAACTTCAAGTGTTTTAATGCATGTCCCATATTATCGTTAAGCCATTTACACTGCATGATGGAGTTTGAAATTGTATTACACATGGTTTATTTTAATGAGCTCATGTGTTTGTAGGTGGGTCATATGATTCAGTTTTGTACTTTTGTTCAATATTCTCTATGAAGAACAAACAGAAGAATTTAATATATAAAACATTCTAAAGACAAAAACAGAGAGAAGAGCAAGTAAGCAATAAAGATTATTGAATAAAGACACTTTATGTGCTCTATCGAAAATGGTGAAAATGCAGAGCTAGACTATAAGATAGTATTATTATTTATTTATTAATATTTAAGTTTCAAGTTAGATGGGGATTTACTGTTTAAATCAACAAACATCGACAAAACTGGTGGTAACGTAAAAACCTTGAAATACAAAATTACAATTTTTGATTATTCAGTTAAAACTTTGCCATCCAATTTTTTTTTTTATCTCAAGTTACTTTTCCGATTTAGCATCACTGTCTGCCTCTAACCTTAAATCAATGGAAAATGTACAGGCTATCCTTAAAATCTGTGTAGATGCCAGAAAACAAACCCATTTAAAAAGGAAATGTTCAGAATCATCATCAGATTTTCAACCAGATTTGTGTTTCTTGGTTGATACAAGAAGTGTACAGAGTTCAAATAAATCTCAGCAAACCTCAATATCGACACGACTTTCATGAATGTTACAGATGTATGCAAATTTCTAACCGAAACCATACATAATCACAAATGAGATCAGTTTTGTACTTTTGTTCAATATTCTCTGTGAAGAACAAACACAGAGAATGTTTGTTCTCTCTTTATTAACATAGATAAATAATAATAATTTTGTAGTGTACACACATGCAAAGAAGATACGGCAACACCTAAGGGCGACTGGGGGACAATTTGAATTAAAAAAAATAAGCAATCACTCACTTCAGGCAAAAATTATTATTTCACTCACATGCTCTAAGCTGAGGCGGGTGGAAAATGTTAAACACCCCGACAGCAGCCAATATGCCCTTGAACACAATTCATACTGTGCCACAGTTCAGTAAATCTTCTGAGAATAGCAACAGCACGCAACAGCAGCACCACCATACCATCATATGCCTCAGTTCTCCTCTCTGAATAGATGTCTTATCAGACTCTGAGTTTTTACTCAAACTTTCAGCTGAGCTAGCAACGGCGTTACGTTTATGCATTATTTAGAGTTTATCTTGCCAGCAGTCAAATCTTGATCAAAGATGGTTTTATTTAAATGTTGCATTGTTAACATATTTACTTCCATCATGATTCCTTATAACTGGAGAACACAAGAGGAACAATTAAATTTTAAGCGGGTTTCTTTTCAGAGACAGAGTTTATAAGAAGTGGCTACATTCATTTTGAAATAAAAAAAAAAAAACATTCAAGAGTAAAATAAAAGTAGAAAAATATCTCTAATTTTCTTAGGATTTTGACACTGATCCAGTGTCTATCCCAGAGATCTTAGTGGATCCTTAAGATTACAGTTGATCTGAATAGTAAAAAGGCTTTAGTATTGCTGTTAGCAGTTTCAAGTAAAGGTCCAGGCAAACACAAAACTATTAAAAATTGACACTATAAGAATCTTTCTGCTGTTCTCCTAGTAGGAAAAAAGACCCACAATATAGGAAGACTACCCTCTTCAAGGAAGAAATGACGTGTTCTTCCTCCTCAGTATAAGTGGAAACTGTCTGTGTACCAGAGTGACTAGTAAGCACAGTAGTTGATAAAAAGATTTTTAAAAATATTCAAGATTTGCCTTTTATAGGAGTGCCCAAGAATAAGTTTCCACTGAAAGGCATCTATTCCAGAGCCAGCAAAAAAAAAAGTTGTAAGATCAGACAGTCAGCAAAAGTCTGGACGAATCCTAAACTTTTACATTGACATGAGGTGGTCTGTGCAATTTATTCTGCAGTTCTAACTCCTCAGGATCTGTAACAAGATAAAAAGTTCTGCACTTTTGTTCCACTTCAAAGGCAAAATACCCCAAAGTTTTTGTGAGAATAAAACATACCAAAAGCAAACTTTCTAGCTCACAAAAGCTGGCACAATTTTGTAGCTGACTTATCAACTAGACATTGACAAACAATGTAGGAAAAGAAAGCAATGTACTACCATTAATCAAGCTGAGTAGATAACTTGCGCAAAATAATTCATCAGTTCATCTAATCCAGGTTCGCAATCATTAATAGTCTATACTTGGAAGCAGCAAATGGCCAAAAGATTCAAAACAGTAGCAATAATCTATCTGTATTAATTCATATCATGTCATTATTAATCTTATAATGTGAATAAAGTGAAGGGCTGCAAAATAGTAAGAGAAGGTCCATTATTTCCTTTATGTTACAGAAAGGGAAAATTAATAAAGTTTACATTAACACTTTGTCCTTGAAGGTTTAAGATAAAGAAGGTCTTACAATTCGATACAGAAAAAAATTGATTGGAAGTGTTTAAGAATCACACAAGAACATAAAAAGGCTACAATCAACCTCTTTTAAGCTCAATATGGGGCTCATGTGGATTGACTAAATACAACCCAAAAAAGCTGGGAACCCAAAGTACACTTCAAATATGAATAAAAAAAAAAAACTCATTTAAAATTGAACAACACGTTTAAAACCACTATATTACCCACTCTTTACCCTCTGCTGGACAAACAATAACATGAGGGCATTATGGAAGATTCTGCTCAACAACCATTAAAATAAACATTTAAAATATATCAGTTTATGTGTGACAAATCAATATAGTGAAGAACATATTGTGAAAAGTGAAATCACTTTTTGATAATTTCCATTGCGCTGTACCTTTAATAGTTGGCTGGGATGTTTCTGCACAGGACAACATGTTTCCATTGTCAAGGATTTGGATTTTTACGCAGATAATAGTCAAAATGAACTCAAAATAATTGTTTTCTATTTCTGTCGCTAACAAAGTTCAACCAACAATGTGTCAATCTTTGAAAATTATTTTTCATTAAGTCCTTTTTGACAAAATACAAGGCATCTTTTCTACAAAGAATGACCTTTATTATTGTTCCCTACAGAAATGGCAATCATGAAACTCTTTCAAGAAACCAGCTGTCATCCAAGATAAGCAACAAAGTAGCAAAAAGATGGCAAATCTATAGCAAAAAAAATGACTTTAAGGGAATGAAGACATAAACAGGGACCTGCAAAACATAAGACTATAACAGAACACTAAAAGTACCACAATTGAAAACGATGGACAGGTAAGAGACTAAAACTCAAAAGGTGGTTGGAATTAGAGAAAGAATGATGGTAAAAAGTCAAAACTTCAAGGCTCCATCAGCATGACACCCACATAGCCACTAGTTTATTTTACAGCTTAATCAAAGTCTGCTGTGGGTAATTATGTGGCTCTTTTTTTCATGGAAGTGCCACAATTTAAGAAAAAGAAAGCTAATACCACAGTCGAAGAATCCTTTCTAATTTATTCTCACCAGTTCTGATCTGCCAAACAAAGCTATTACAAAAGAGTCTGGATGATGGGCTGTCAGAAGGCAGTGAAAAAGATGTAATTCGAAGCAATAGGCCTGTAATAAGTATTGCCAAATTATTTTCAAGGACTAAGTAACTTTTTTCCTTATCTTCCCATTTGGCCTCTAATGCCTCTTTTGCAGCAGTGTAAAATGCTCATCATAACTGCTAAACTAAGCATTTAAGATGTTAAGCTGAGGCAATATATGTGTCGTCTCATCAACGTACAGGAAGATTAACTCCACTTGTGTACAAAAGCATAATTTATAAAGGACCCACTTTCTCAAACATCTGGGAATGATACATCCTCATGCATCAGCAGTGCAGCCTTAGCACATATACAATGCCCTGCAGAAAGTATAGAAGAACTGCTTAAATACCATAACATCCTAGAATATACAGATTCCTTTTCTTCTTGATATAAAACACATTAGGTGTGCTTTATGCAGGATGGGGGAAAATAAGTGAATAAAGGGGAAAAAGTCAAAGGGGGTGCAAACCCAAAGACCACTTGTTTCTGTTTATGGTGCCTTATTGTAGTAAAAGTGACATTTTGTTGAGATGTGCACTTTCCAAATGCCCTGTGGGGGTACAAGGGGCATGCCCAGCCATGACAACCTTCTCTATGCCGTCACACTCTATCCTGACACTAAGTGCAACAGACAGAGCAGGCCACGCGCCTAAACACATTACACTCCTCCCCATCTAATGCTCAACCAATAAAGCATTCTTTTTATCGTACCTGATGTACACCGAATGTTTGCAGATCAAAGATGAAATATTTACATGTACACACATGCATCTGGAGCTAAGACGGATTGCAATAGTGTGGACTCTAATGCCCTCTGGAAGACCATCCAGAAATTTGAGCCTAATTGGCTCCACAAAGGCAACAAGCTGTGGCATCAGCTTACAAACTCTGTGTGTTTTGCAAGCGAATCAAACTGCTAAGCTTTAGACTTCCACATTTATTTATGTCAATACTGTGTATGAACAGATACGAAGTGAAGCAATTGGACAAAACAGAAGGTTCACCTAAGTGATTGAGTGAGACAATTGTATGTTTTGAACTCTGACACCCTGTTCATAGAATCATCCTTGGTGGATTTGTGGGTCTGAAAGGCTAAAAGGCATTTTCACTTTCAATAACTTAGAGAAGGTTTCAGACCTGACTGAAGAGAATATTGCTTGAATCAGAGCATTGACAGCAAACACGCGTGTGTACGTGTTTGCGTATGTGCGTGTGCAGGGGTGTGTGTGCGTACACACATTCAGTTGACTATCCTGGGGAGGGGAGTCAAAGGAGGGTAAAGGCGAGCAGGCTGATTTTTTTCAATCTGACAAAACCCAGAAAGCTAAAATGTCAGTACAACTGGAGGAGCAGGTGAACAAAAAAGATTTAAAAAAAAAACTAACTAACTAAAAATCTCACTTCTAATAAGCAAAGGTTTCAAAGTTTCCAAATGCTCTAGTGGATAGTCGATCCAACACAACACTGGACAAGAATGTCATACACTGATTTAGAGAAGCAACAGAACCTACATCATCATACGGCTTCACATCTTTGTGTTGACAGGACAAATCTTTACACATCATGTAATGGCATAGTAATGTGCTTCTATTGTTCCTTATAATTAGTCACGCAGGATCTCGTCTCAAAGCTCAATACCTGCTTTGAGATTACTACCGAGACCATCTTTAATGTCTCAATATTGTTCCAGTAAAGATTAAACTGATAAAACAGACATGAAATGATTAAATGCATGCATGGATTTTATACACAAACTGTCATGCTCAGTTGTGGCTGATGGAGAAGTTTCAGACTACCTAATGAAAGATGCTATCAAATTCAGGGGACTATACCGTACGTCTCAAAACGTGTTGGTTAAGTTATTGGTTGTAGAGCAGAAAGTTTACAATTTAATTGTCACTCATTTCAGAAAGTGAATCTCATAAATTGATTACACGGAGTAGAATATCACAGGCCTTTATTATAATTTTGATGGTTATGGCTTATAGATAAGCTAGCAATTATGGTATTGAATCCAAGCATAGTCACAGAAAGTTGAGTGGAATGAAAAAGTGCGGTAGGAAAGGTGCGCCAGCAACAGGGAGAATTGCAGCCTCAAGAATATTGCTAAATTATTTCAAGAATTTATGAAGAGTGAACTAAAGACAGAGTCAGTGTATCAGGAACAATTACACTCTTGATGCACAATTAATAGTTTTCCCTGAGCTATGAAAAATAACTGGACTGTTTATCAGTGGTCAAAAGTCATTTTTTCAGATGAAAAGCTGAAATTTACTTTTTATTTCAAAACCAACGACCTGTTCTTCAGTATAAAGTATATTTATACTTGCACTCAAACATTTGATCTTAATATTGCAGACAATACCCAAATAGACTTTTTCACACATAAGCCAGAATTTTCTTTTAATTTGTTCTCAATAATATAAAACAAAGGCAGAAATGCCTATTTTGGATTTTAAAATATGTCTAAAATTTTAGACATATGTAAAATATGAAGCACTAACATGTCTTGTATTAGCACATAATATGAGGACAATGTTTGAAAGTGCAACCATTAATGTCAGTCAAACTAGATTTGCATTTCTGCTGCTTGAGAGGTACTTATATGCTGTACTGAACTGGATCATGTGATGGAGATATAAAGGTGACGTGTCCATTTTGACGTGAGGGAGTGAGAGAGGTTCATCCATCACAACGAAAATTAACAGAAGCCACAGGACCAGCTCTGGAGCCAGATGGATGAGCTGCTCCATGCTGTCAACAAGAGCTTTTATTATCAGCTGAAGAGAAATAAAACCAAGCTCACTGGAAGACAGATAATGTGAAGGAGATTTGATCGCAGTATGATTGGACACTTTCAGAGTGTAGCAAAGAAACTCATCCAGTCACGGGTGCAGAATATGCACTGGAGTCACTTCTTGTAAATCTGTGAATTGCCATTCTTAAAGAGTAAAAAATAAGGCATTTAAAAAGTCGGAAAAAGTTAGAAATATTGAGCAAAAGAATGTTTAAAAGTGAATCAGATCTATCTGTGCAGCTCAATGACTCTGCAAAAAAATAAATAAAATTGAAGATTTCCCACAAATGTCCCCGAAAACAAGCAAGTGTAGAACTAAACTGTGAGTTTTTTTATTATTATTATTATTATTTAACTTCTTTCACCCCTCCTGGAGTGAATACTATTAGACAATGATGAAACTTTCAGCCCAAATGAAAAATGGCCATGTAAATGCTTTCATACAAGAGCAGCAATACAATTGAAAAGTGTCGTTTTTTTTTTTAAATCAGAGACTAGTTTATGTTAGGGTTGACTTTTGTTCAACTTCTTTAGATGGTGAACTATGAACATGAATACATTCAGTTTCAACTACAGTGAGCTAAATTTACAACTACGTGAAGTCTAATAATTTGAGCTGTAGAAGTTGGACTGACAATTTAACGCAGGTGAAAATGACTTTTGTTTTTCTGATTCATAGTTCACAGAAAAAAGCATTCATAGAAAAATTGTTTAAGAAATCAGCAAGAAAAAGAACCCAACCTTCAAGATTTTGCATTGCTCAAGGACATTGCTGGGCTACGTGAGTCATCTCAAATGTAATACAAGAAGTTTGATGCTTCGACAAGCACAATCAACTAAAAAGTGTTAACATTGCTGACAGAAAATGTCCAATCTCACCGTCTTCCTCTTTTTCTGTACCTTATAAAGTACACAAAAAATGTGCATGTGTGGGTAAGAAGGGGTATACACACACACACACAAAGATTGGTCTAATGCTCCCGAGACATAGAGTGCCCTTTCTCTCTCACTCTTATTTAATCCTGGCAATTAGTAAGAAATAATTAATGATAAAACTGAAAAAGTTTAGGGCAGAGAGACTTGAAGATAGAGTTCTGCACCGTAAGCATCCAATCCCCTTCTCAAGGTCCTTAAGATCCATTGCTCTGGCTCTGATCTGCACACACAAACTAGGAGATTTGAGCAAAAGGCTGTCCAGTCTACCTCTCTTACTTAATTTTATATTGTCTATGCAATGTGTATAGTGCTTTGCCATTTCTTGTTTACCCAACTGACTAAGCTGCATGCATTTACCTAATTCTTACCCTTGCCCTGTAAGATCAGACTTGCAGCCTCAAATATAAAAGTCAGAGCCAGTGATCAAAAAGCTTGCAGATGCAACCGTGTTATGCAAATGTAGCACATTAAACTTTTACTCTATCACATTTGTGTAAGAAGTATACATCTAAAACTCATCGTCATGCCACATCAATATGGCACCAAGCCATTTAACTAGGTTCTAAAATTTCCACTGTCTATCAAAGACTAAAAATATACAGAGCAGGAAAATGAGCACAGACTGTACAAAATAAAAAAAGACTGCTACTAAATCATCCACAGATTAAGAAATGCAAGTGCCACCAGTCTGTAAAAGTTAGACTACTGAAGTATTTCGAGTGTTATGAAACATGTCTACTGCAGCCACCAGATAAGACTTTGATTGCCTTCTTGCAAAATTTATAATAGTCATTAACAAACTGGTACAAACATGGAGCTGGCAGATGTGTTACTGTGAATGTGTGTAAAGCAACTGAACCTGGACAATGCAGTGCAGCAGTGGTGCAGGAACAGAGGTTATGACCTTGTGAAGACACTTTGGGGCTACGAGCAAGCATAATGAGGATCTGCATTTAAGCTCAAGAGAAAATGCAATCTCATTCGAGGTTAAGGATGACATAATGAACCTTGTACAGACGTTGTAAAAGTGCATGTAAAGACTTTACCTCCCCCAAAGATTAATATTCACCTATCTTACAGAATAAATCGGCAGCTATTTTATTTTATATGTATGCATGTCAGGCTGCAGTGTCTTAGCAGACAAACTGCTGAGGAAAAGTGATTCGGAAGCCAGAGCGGGATTAAAAATATATATAAATTACATTCCTGAGCACTTCTGCCCCCTGCTGGACGTTCATAAAAGCTTGATGCTGTACTGTGCAAAGAAGACATCAGCAGAGGTACAGTAGAAGAGGGACTGCTAAGAGACAGTTGAGGGGTTTCTGCTTATTGCACCACCTCAGCCTCCTGAAGGGTAGCTTTGATCTTTGCATATATTTAAATTCCAAAGAGGCAATAATACCAAAGGGTGCGACGGCTCATTCATTCATAAACGCAATAACTGGGATTCGAGTTTGAATTACAGAGGGACTAGACATCATTTCATAATACTTTTGAGCAAATTGTGCTTCATTTGCACACTATTTGATATCAGATTGTTAAAAGCTGCCTCCATAGGAAAAGTTGCATGCTACCATCAGTTAAAATGTAATTCAGATGTAAACTGGGGACACACAGGTAATGTAAGTAGGTTATGAAGCACACCGTTTGCCTAAACTTTTTGAAATCAATTAATTGAGAGGCACCAAAATTGGGCTAAGGAAGACTGGTGATAGCAAATTGGAGATAAGAGGTGATTATCATACCATTAAAAACACTTGAAAATAATTTACCGAGTTAGATATGACTGATCATTTCTGTAGTTTATCATTTTAGCCAGCAGATGGCATCAGCTGTTAGTGCAGTACATTGGAGTGAAGCAAAGCTACTCACTGTTGGTTGCTCTTTGGATCACTGGCTGCGGTGAGGCAAACACAAGAAAATGTTTCTCGGTCTTTCCAGATACATTAGGCTTCAGCTCCAGGACTTTCACAATATTAGATTTTTTTCAGTTCCTGTCTTTATTTTTTTCATCATCTTTAAGTATCTCAAATATGTAGCTATGGTAAACCTGAACATAATCAACCCAGTACAGTAACTTGTGTAGAAGGCAAAGAAAAAAAAAGGGGGGGGGGATTGGGGGGTTCTAGTAAGCCAAAGGCATATAATGTGCAAGGAACCATAAGATGTCAGAAGATGAGTAGTGAGCTTAGATATTTACTAAGAGCTTTCATGGAAGGAAACTGCACTTGTCTTGTTTCTTGAAGATGTTCCACCTGTTCTCCAAAGGGCTTAATCAGTGCTCTCTGATGAAAGGTGAAACCTCTTCAAGAAACAAATCCAACTGCCTTTTTCTTAAGCTCTTAGGATGTTCTGGTTGACTGAGAAGCTACGCCAGCACTTTGCTACTTGCTGAACCAATAGGAGGAGGCTGGAAGAAACTGTGATAGATCAAGTGTTTTCACAATTTATATAAACATATCCATTTCAAGTGGTATGTTATATCTACCCATCTTTTAGGCCAAAAATTAAACTTTATATAGCAATTTTTCAGCAGAACTAATTTTTAAAAATGTTAAATGTTTTATATCAGGTTTGTGCTTAATACAAAAGTCTGATTTAGAAATAACAGCTTAAGTTGTAAAACAAGTACTTTGTTTTTCTTTGTGAAACAATGTGAATCTAAATGTATACTTCTAAGTGTTTGTTTTTCAAGACATGTTTATTAGGCCTAATGAATATTTTTAAAAGGGTGAAGAAAATAGACTGAAATCCACAGTATCTGGAAACACAGTTTTATACGTTTTAACTAGCATTTTGCAAACACAATTACATTCCATCCCCACTACAAAACATGGCAGCATCATACTGTAAGAATGCTCAGTGTAAGAAGAGATGGGAAATTTGGTCATAATTTGTAGAGAAATGGGTAGAACTAAGTTAAAATCCTATGAGAAAATGTGTAAGGCTGAAAGCGGCTCCACATACAGCCAAGGGTAAAATCAAGTGGAGTATAGTAAATTATATTTTCATTAGCACAGCTCAGCTAAAGGACAGGTCTAAAAACAATAAAAAAAAAGAAAAAAAAAGAAAGTAAGACTTTAAACTTAATGTTCACAGAAACCGTTTATTCAATCTGCCCAAGTTCTAGCAAGTTTGAAAAGACTATGCAAACATTTCCTGTCTTTAAAGCTATTCGATTCACTCCCCTGCAATTACTGTTGCAGCAGTAATTGCAGAAATGTTTGTTCAGCATGAAAGACTACATTAAAAGTTAGTCTTTCATGCTTGCTTTTTAATAGTCTTTTGCTAAAAAGGCTTTATAGCCTTTAACTTCAGATTTCAAGAGCTTAGCTTTTTAAAAAAAATTACAAAAGCTGGAGGACTAGAGTAACAATGAACTGTGCCTTCTCCTAAACAGTGGTTTATTTTTGACACTGAATCCAAGATTGTATCCTCCCACTTAAAAAATGAACTTTGCAAAGTAAGTATTCTAAATACAGACTGTTACAATGACTCCAATTTCAGATTTATTGGACAATGGTTAAACTCCCTTGGAGACATGTGATGCTATTCAGCTTCACGTTACAAATGATCATAGAGCAGTAAAGGGAATTTTTCTGTATTTAGCCAGGTTTGAAACACTGCAGACAGAAAAAGCAATGGTTGTTCAAAAACATACATTTAACACTTTTGTTTGAGCAATAGCAGCATCAATAAAATAAACATTGAGGTAGAAAGGTTTGTTTCATTCCTTAAGTGCCTTGTGGAGCTATTTAGCATCATACCTAAATTTACACTGATAGGTTGATATTCAGATTAATCTAATTTTAGTCAATTGCTACATTCATTTCTTAAACATTTTGACAGCCAAAACTGCTAAATAGCCACAACAAAATCTAGCTTCCAATCTTACCAGCCACACAGTGAAATAAACATAAAAGGGATATTGCAATTGTTCCTGTGGGAGAAAACTAATTAGCAATTCCTCTCAAAATTTGAATCAAAAATCAAATTTGATAAATATTGCATAACTAAAAACATGGGGGAAATAACTAAGTAGGCTTTAGGTTTACATAAAAAAAATAACTACAAGGAAGACGTTGCATTTAAAAGTCTAAGGGGAAAAGCTTTCAAAAGCAGCAAAGCTAAACTCCCCAAGTGTTTAAATGTTAATTTATATACTGGAAAGAGCTCTAATCTGCAGGATTGCATATTGCTTTACAAGTTAATTTATATACTGGAAAGAGCTCTAATCTGCAGGATTGCATATTGCTTTACAAGTCCACAAGTTCTCAATGTGTGCGAGACGTATCAGGTCATTCTAGGTATGAAAAAAAATGTTAACCCCCTAAAATCCGCTAGAAAAATACAGAAACGCAACATGGAGTTTCCCCCACGATAGAAAAAGTGTACAACTTGTAAAATGAGAAAGTCTAACTCGGGGGGGAAAGTACTACAAACATTCTGAGGGAAATGAATAATATTCAAAAACACTCGAATGTGATTTGTTTTTGGTTTTTGTTTTATTTTGAATCTTTTTGCAAACACTGATCTCCGGTTGGGTCGGATCCGGAGCAGCTTATTTAAAACCGGAATCATGAGAACTTCCTGATCGGCTGCTCTCCGTCCGGTCACGTTATGTATCAGGATGCTTGTTGGGTTTATTTGTAGACACACACCTTCTTACCTGAAACATCATAGACGTGGATGTATACCCTTTTTTTTACGTGGGTCCAGGATTTCCACTAGTTTTGCCTTAAAAAGCTGAAGCATCACCTAAAACAGGTAGAAGAGAACATAACTTCACAACCTTTTTGCTCACTAACATCAAAATAGTGTTGTCTAAAACGACAAAACGAAAAAAAATATTTTCAGCATTTGATACACATTTTAAGCAGGTTAGAACAGTATCTGACTGGCGACAGTTCAGCTGGTACCGAGTCACAACGCTTTGCATCAACTTACAGTCAACTTGTGGTGAAATAAAATGGTCGTATACGTAGAAAAACCTGACGTTGGAAAAAGCAACAGTACAAAATCTGACTGTGTCTTGACGACGGCCATCTTTCACACACCTGGGCAGCAGTTTCTCATTAGGAAAGTTGCTTAATTCGACGCCCACCTGTCGCAGCCGTGCGGTGGAGCGTCCTGACGTAAAATTAATGAAGAAAAAAAAACATAACTTTTCAAAAATAACTTTTATTAGTTAAAACATAGGAAAAATCACTTCGAAATTATTTTTGCAGTAACACCTTGTTGATATTTGCCCGTCATGTATTCAATGTAAGCCCTGGTGGCGTCAGCAGCGTGTTCCCACAGCGACGTCTCACGAGACCAGCGCGGCGAACACGACGTGAGTCCGTCATTCGGCGTTGGCTGAACCAGGAGAAGAAAAGGGGCGGGAGGAAACGCGGCGTCTCACTCGATCCTAAACATCAGAGTGGATAAATGAAGCTGAGATGATTAAACCAGCCCGTCTACTCAAAGGTGGCTTGACTGTCCGGATACGTGAATGGATTAAGAGGAAAACGACATGAATGAAAGAACAATGAATGAATTCAGTGTATAGACTTTCTAAATGTCTAATCTTCATATGAAAAATAAAAGAATTAATATTATATAACATAAGATTTTTTAAAAATAAATATCTAATATTTATAAAGGTGTTTATAAACTTAAATATCTTTATAAACTTAAATATATTTATTTTGCCTCTGGGATTTTTTTTAAAACTAAAAAAATATTTTAAAAAATACATCATAAAATGTTTTATCTGTTTTGTGAAAATAAACACAAAACAGATAAAAATATGAAATGACTTCAATAAACCACAGTTATTGTAATCATTTTAACAAGCAAAGCATTTCAGCAGCTTGTGGCAGAAAGCTACAAAGCAGCTTGTCTGTGCAGTTTTGGACATTGTGTGTCATTTTATTTGTTTATAGTGTTATTAATCTCGCATGTCTAAAAGGCACTATGTTTCTTGAGATATAAAATAAAATAACCAAAGAACTTTCTTACACTTTATTTTCAAAATTCGGGGAAGCAGATACTAAATTAAATGTCATCATAATTAACAGAAATAAAGGCTTTCAAACGTCCACACACGAGTCATTAAAGTATTTCACTTAGTCAAGTTCTTGTTCCTAAAATAAACTGGCTTTTCAGTAGTACTGTAAATGTTTGCATTGTCCAATGCCATTATTTTAGCTTCATGCCATGTATTTGCTTCTCAAATGTAATATACCTCATGGAAATACTTCTACTGCTTTGGAAAAACCCAACTGCATGTTTGCTATTTATTCAGGCATTTGTAGAATGCTTAATTCCTTATTTTTGGCATCAAGGTGCCCACAACTGAGTTTTCTTTTCTTTTTTTTAACAAGAGATTAAAATGCACCAACAAAGGTAAGGAATTTAAGTATACCAACAAAGAATATTCTTCACATGTTATTTTACAAAAAAAAACTTATAAGGTTCAACAAGATTTCTAAGTGACATGATCAGACAAAATATAATAAAATGTGTAAGGCTGGGGTGGTGGTGCCAGGATAAAGTGTATGACCCACGTACACAGCCGTCACAGGTTTGAGTCCCAGTCTGTTGTCATTTACCGAATGTTTTCCCTCTCTTTTACTCTACTCTGTTACATCCTTCTTTCCTGTCCACTCTGTCAAATAAACAGCTTCAAGCAAAAAAATAAAATGTGTGGACCAGGGAGAGTTTATGAACCTTGAAATCTCCCAATTACGTTTACTCAGGACATTAAAACACACACAAAACTAAACAAAATGAAAAGCCGAAGTATTATTCACAAATCCACAAGTCAAGGACATTTATAGCTGTTTTGTAAAACTTAGTGTCAAGAAAATTTTCAGGTAGCTACACTGCTTAACACAACATTAAAATACTTTAACTCATTTTGTTACATACTAACTATCACCCTGAACATTCCATCCACTGTGTGCAGAATGGTGGTGGCAGCATCATGGTAAGGGTATGCTATTCTTTAGTACCTCTGGCATCAAAATAGCTCATAGCTTAAGAGAACAATGGACAACAACAGAGTTTTTAGTTACACGGATGTGCAAAAAAAAAAAAAGAAATCTGTGCATCAGAGGCAATCTAAGTTTTTTATTTTAAAGCAACATTAAATTTATTTATTCTGTAATCAATTCATTTGATTTCAGATTGAAATCTGTTTGAGTGTTGCAGCATTCAGGCAAATAAGAAACAACAAGACAAAAAGTAGTCATTGCAATTTATCTTGGAAGTGTTGTAAAATAATATATGGATGTAAATGGGAAGGCGCAAAAATTGTATCAGCTTGTTTCAAAAATCCCCAAGACAAGGTGCAACGGCTCTTTCAAGAGATCAAAATGGTTGATAAAACAGACATGACTTCAAAAGGTATGCATGTGTCTAGTAGTGCTCCACATTTAGAGATATTACAGCCATAGTCTTGAACAGTTCTTCTGTAGTGTGAAGGATAGGTTTTTAGTCTATTCCACAAATGAATGGATTTGTCTACATGGTGTAAATATGGCTTACATACCATCCTATCAGTGGTGGCATCATCATGTAGTAGGACTGCTTTCTTCAGCACAGACAAGCAAGCTGGTGAGAGCTTAGAGATGTATGGATAGACAAATTGGGTTCGCACCAGAGACAGTGAAGTTGTGCTGAAGAAACCACTCAGCCTAAAAGAAAAGCTCTATATTTATGGTACTCGCCATGTTTTGCCTCTCAGCATTGGTCATGATATCTGGATCATGGCTGAAAGAATTAGATACTAGATAAAGGTGACTGAAATTGGCTTCCTTTGTGAGGAAGAGTTCATCTTGAACCCAAGCGGAGCCGTGGGATCTGCACATTGAAGTCTCAGAACTTGTTGAAAGGAACCCATAGGGAAGAAGTTTAACTGGAAAAAGGGATTCCTTGGTTAAAATATTCATCTGTTGGGAGGTAACAGCACAGAGCCAAGGACTTAAAAAAGCTAAACAACCTGATAAAGGAAGCTAGTTCTGTTCCTGGCACTATATGTGGAACCTCTGGAGATTGTGATGCAATGAAGGATTCTTCATAAACTAAACGTCAAGCCTGCATTTCTTTCCAAGACTGCTTTTAACCAAAATGTCTTCAGTCAGAGGTCTCTTAAGACTTTCTGTAATACAGACTGCTATAGGAGATCCTTCCTGCCCTCACCCACCAGCATCGACAACCCTTTGAAGAACCTTGGTTAAAATGAGTTACAACAACTTTTAATTTCTATTTGGGATAGACAAAGTATTTTTGAATCGACTGGATTTGAAATGAAGTGAAATAAAACACAGGATCATTTTGAAGAACACCTATAATAAGGTCCAAAATACTTGAGTGAGGATGTACCTTCCAGTAGGACAACAACCATAAAAACAACGCAAGCCTTAAAATATATTTAAGTTTTTAAGTTTGAATTTGGGCAATGCATGGAAGAACGGACAGTTCCCCAAAAGTCTTCACAATGTACTCATCCGAATGTTATCACAATTATGGATTTGTGTTCAAATCTGATGTTAGTGCAATTTACTCAACTCTCCCAAACAAATGAATAACAGGACAAATGGGGTTATTATTTAATAAAATAACCTAGAACTGTATTTGGGATGAATTATTTGATTCAGTTTGTAAAATTAAAACCATTTTTGAATGTCCAATGGTGATTCTAAAATATCAAAACTAGATATGTACGTCTCTGTTTAAGAATAGAAAACTACTGAGGGAAACTGAGCGAGTAAGGACCCAGTAAATGTGCGTGTGTTTCCCGCGGGGATGAGAGGGTCAGATTAAAGATTGATAGAAATAAATAGTCGCCAAATCCAGCCCTCATCTACCCCCTTACCCCAAACCTCCTTACCCCAGCCTGGGGTTTGAATTAATGTGTTTCTATTTTTGGCTCTCCCGTGTTTCCAGGGGAAACCTAATGACGCAATGACGTCAATGCAGGTCACCAGCAAGAAGCAGACTGGAGGAATTGAGTGGCTTCCATTTGAGGTTTTGCAGCATTTTCCCGAGACGGGGGGGAGAAGCGGGACCATGTAAACAGATTAGGACCGGAGAAACGCGCCGACGAAGAAAGTGAACAAACGCGGAGCGAAATGAGCGGGAGCCGATGCAACTGACGTCTGGGAAGAGACATGATTGAGGGTGGGTGAGAGGGTGGAGGTGGAGGGGTGGAGGCGGTGGTGGTGCTGAGGGGACCCTACTGCTGCATATCAATGGGTGCCGTTCAAATTCCCAGGGAATATTGGAGGGGAAAATGGGGGCTCGGATGGGGGGGTGAAAGGGGGGGAGACGATGCACGCCGCCTCGCATCGGTGACGACTGGGTGAGTCTATTATTATTATTATTATTATTATTATTATTATTATTATTATTATTATTATACATGATTTGCTTGTCGCTGAAGTGAGTAAAAACAACAAGCGGCCGTTCCGTTTTCCGTTCTCATGAACAGTTCACCGTTGAGAAATGTATCCCCGAGTTTTAACGTTAGAGCATGAGTGGCCACCAGAGAGACGTGCTGATGTGAAGAAGAAGAAGAAAGAGAGAGAGAGAGAGATAGAGACACACACACACACACACACAAAACAGATTAGAGCGAAAGTGTTGACTTCCAGCGAGTTGATTGCGATTCTTCGTAATTAACGCGCCTCTGTAGAGGAGCCCCATCTGGTCCACAACACCAACTCCGCGTCCGTATAACGACGTATAACGGCTGTGTTTACAGCATCACTCCGAGGGGAGAAACATCTCCGCTATAGGCTGTCCGCAGCTGCATTTCTTTTGACGGACTCGATGTAATTTGTTAAACAGAAAGGAACAAACAATTTCTGCTCTGCCGTCTAATTGAGACGCCAGTCATCTTAACGTGTTGCATCGCCTCAGACAGGAAAAAAACCCCATCAAAGATTCAGGATTATCTCAGGGAGAAACTGATCGTCATACACCAAAAGGCTACTTTTCACGCGTCTCTCTGTTTCTCTCTCTCCCTCTCTTTATGTGTGTGGTGTGTGTATGTGATTGTGATGATGGGGGGGTGGATACAGTCGTGCGCGTTTGAAGTTGCGTTACTTCTTTAACCACAGACAGACTCACATTACACCGAGTTTGACGGACAAACTTGCCCACTTTGCGGATATCAACGCGTTTTGGCAACAAGTGTCAATTTGTGGGAAAGCAATCCGATCGTGGCCTATGTTTAGCTCCTTAAAGCCCCGAACAGGAACGATTGAACACCTATGGGTTTTATTTATGTATGCATTTTAATCTTTTTGGTGGGTTTGCTTTTTTTCACCAGTTTGACTGCATACACCTTATTTTATGAATTTATGCTCTTTTATATAAACTGGGATCGCAGAGGGAGCTGGTTTCAACACCTTGGACAGCTCAGAGTATCTTTGGACCATGGAGAGTACTCTCTCTTTTATTTGCTAATCATTGTTTGATGTAAGGGTGGGCCTAAAACTGGGCGCTTAGATGCACTGGTTGTAAGAATCAACAGCAGCAATAATGAGGATGACAGAATGATTGCAATAATTTAAAAAATGAATATGAGACAGTTTTGTGACTCTTTTTTTTTTCTCCTATATATGAATGTGAGCAAATGGTCCAGTCTGCTGGTCCACGTCCATCCAAAGGCCCCTCCAAATGCGGCTGTGTACATCCTCAATACACACCACCTTCATGATCAGACCTCTTTTAAACCAATCTTCATAAACCAGTTATGCTTATTCAATGTATTGGCATTCTCAGTTCAGGCCTTTATTTTCTTATCCTGGACAAATACCCTGAATAAATCCAAGTAATTCAGACTTTTATGCATGGGTAGCTAAGACTAAAGCAGCCCTCTTTAGTGTGATGACCTCTACATTAGAGGTCATAAAGGGTAGGAAATTTTTTTTGCACAATAACAAAATGATTGAAATAAGGAAGCTTTTTTTACACTGTGTTTCAAAAGTCATTAAAATGATAAAAGAAAAAAAAAGTGAGTTATATAACTTATAGCAATAAAAGGGACAATAATAAGGGTAAAAAACATTAAATAAAAAAATATAACACAGCATGTTAGCAGTAGAAAAGAATCATTTATAACATATTGCATAGATTAAATGTTTAATTTGACATTTTTAAAGATGTGACAAAGTGTAAACCACTGTGATTTTTCCATGGGCAGCAAAAACCAGCCAATGTATTTCAGGATGTGGGGTTGCACCTAAATATTTTCATCAAAACATGATAACAGTAGCTATATTGGGTATTTATTTGATTTGTAGCAACATGTTCAGGTATGTTGGAAGTTTTTCTCTTTTTTTTGGTTTGCTGGTGTTGTGATGGTTGTTATAAAGCAAAAGTTTGACTTTCATTCTTAAAAATACTTGTAGTGAATCTGGAAAATGCTACTATAAAGTGATAAGATGTGCGACTTATGTGTGTTTTTTTTGTTGTTGTTTGTATAAATGCATTCCCCTTTAAACCTTTCCTTTAATTTACCGCTTTTAAAAATAGTTGCGTTTTAAAGCCAATCGGGGGAGTTTAGAGTAAATCTTTATCTGTCTCTGCAATTATTGCTAGAATAAGCAAAGCAGTTGCTGAATCAGTAAATGCGATCCACTTCAGATTGTTAACATTTACCAGAATAAAACATGTCACATGAGCTTTAATAAAACTGCCACAAAACTTGCCAACCCAGTGTTCAAATTCTCTCAGTTGGTCTTTTTTTTCAGTGAAGATCTTGAATGTAGAGACGCAAGCTTTCCACACAATTTATTTGTCAGCAAGAACTATGTGCTGCTGGTGTCAACTTTAGAAAAAAAACACGATTCAAAGATGTTGCTCATATCATGGTGGCTAAAGATTCAAAGGAAAACAAAATGGTTGTTTGACTGCATGGACGACACCAAAGTCCCAAACAGGTTGAGGGTGTACGGATCTCATTTAACATTTTATCCAAATTTTGGTTTTTGTTCAATTTTAGTCTTTCTGTTGTAGGTTGGCAGCATCTGTTTTCATCTATTTTATTAATAAAAAATGAAAAAGAGAATGTGTGCCGCTGTGGAGAACATTGATAATGTTTTATAGTGCTTCAGTGTGATCTTGGCTTTCGAAACGAATCTCAGTTTTCTTCCACAGCAGCATAGAATCTATTGGACACATAAAAAAATAAATAAAAAAAAGCAAAATCATGTTCTATTTGGTGACTGCACACAAAAATAAAACAACTAATGTCACGTCAGTCAAGATGCTGACTTACGTAGAGCAGAACAAAATAAAAGACGTCTCCATAAGCAAAGTCTCACATCACAACGTTTGATCCACTCACCCTCTACATTTGAAATCTGAAAAAGTGGAATAGTTAACACACTTTAGACATAAACTGTGCTTTTATGTGTGCATGTCAATAAAGAACATTTGATTTTAGTTCATGTCTTAAATCATATATTCAGAAGACATCAAATGTATCTATAAATATATAAAAGTCTGTTTCATGTATTATGTTTAGTCTGAGAAAGCAGCGGCAAGAAGCTTTGAGGGAAATGACCATAAAGTTCTGTGTTCCTTTTCAATCTTGATCTGACCTGAGAAGTTATGCCTCTTTTGTGCAAAGTACATTCATTACCTGAATGTGCTTACTGACACATGAAGGATAAGTGAGTCTTGATTGCTTGAGTCCACCTGTCTTATACGTCGCTGCAGATTTATTCAAAGTTTCTCTTCTTCCCACCAGATTCTAAAGACGCTGCCTCTGGAAAACAGAACAGAAATCTCAAACATTTTGTCCTTTGTGGGTCTTTTTGCGGTCTGGGCTTGCTGTTCCAAAGCCAGTAGCCAGGAAGCCCTTACCCCAAAAAGTATCTGCAGTGGATACTGGCATCTGAAACAGACGTCCTTCTTCCTCGCTGATGAATCCCCACTTATCTCACTCCAGCTAGAAAGACCAAAAGCTGTTGGTCCTTAAAAAAGACTTGACAAAAGAGGGTGTGGCTTTTGATAAGCATATGATGTGGTAAATAATATATTATAATATAATATAATATGGTAAATCTGAAATGTGTCATTAAGATACGGCTGAAGATTCACTATCTAGAGAAACGAACATGAGAGAAATTTCACTGAAAAGAATCCAAATAGATATTAAGATTTAGAAGGCAATTAGCTTCATCTTTTTTTCTTTTAAAAAATTTTTTCATACATAACTGGTTCATTTTCCTGGTTCATTTTCCTTGTTTCCTTGTGCAAATATTTGAAACACTGCCCATCTAGAGCAGGGGTGGGCAACTACAGGCCTCGAGGGGTGGTCTTCTGAAACTTTTAGATGTGTCTCTACTTCAACACACCTGAGTCAAATAATGAGGTCATTAGCAGAACTCTGGAGAACCTGACTGCACTTAGGAGGTGATTCAGCTGTTGGAGTCAAGTGTGTTGGACCAGGTCCAGGAAGACATCTAAGAGTTGCAGGACACCGGTCCACAAGGACCAGGATTGGCCACCCCTGATTTAGAGATTACATTTAAATTGATTTAATGCATTTAAATCAATTTAAATGCATTTAAACGCATGTGGTCCACATTTTTAGTATCCGGTCTATTTGATTCAGATCAGAAAGTCACTGTGAACAGTGACTTTTTTCTCTCTCTAAAATACACACTGCAACCTCAAATACACAGCAAAATATTAACAGAAGCCTCCCCTTCCCTTTTGAAAGCCCACAAACAGGAGGCATGCAGTGAATGAAAAAGCGGAGGGAAAATGGACGCCTTGCTTGAAGCCTTTGATGTACTATGTGTTACATTAATGCGATTATTTATCCAAAGCCATGAGCCTTGACAGTGGAGTTTATGTACATCAAAACCACAGGCACTTTTTGTGCTTTAACAAAGACTTTGTGACGTCATTGCTCACAGAGCATTAGCATGCTCTGTATAAACACTGCACACAAGCAGGAGCAGTATTCTTTTACAGGAAACACAATTAGGAGCAGAAAATGGGTTATATTACATAGATCAGCTGGTCCTCGCCATGGCAATGCTTTCTCTTTTTATATGTTTGCATCATGTGACTGTTTTCTGTTTAAGCCATTCTATTAAATCAAGCGCCGTCTGGAGAAATCTTAGCGTTTACACACCTTACAAGATTTCAAATCTTACATGAGAAAGAGAAACTCCCAACTTCCCTCACAAAAAAAAAAAAAAAATACAATACACACCCTCTTTCTGAATGAGACAGAACAGACCAGGTGCAGGTGGAATATTTTTTTACATCATGTCTGATTGCTGCAGCCACCAATAGCCAAACAAATTCTTCTAACTGGAGCTGGATATTCCCAGTTTAAACACACACCCTCTATTTGTGTGTCACACATCGCCCCAGGAAATAGGGCAATGACTCATCCGTGTCATCAGATAGAAAAGTGGGGTGTGGATGCACTTTTGCTCTTCTTCTTCTTGTAACAGAGTAAATTGATTTTGTAACCACAGGCAAAAGACAGAGGTTTCTCTCTACTTATTTTGTCTCCTGGTTTTGCTGAATGTCTTTTTCTCTTTATCAATGGCTTCTTATTTCACAAAATAGTTGCCACAATAAAGCCTTTCTATTTTCCAAAAGATTTTGAGTGCCTTACTAATAAAAAAGAAATAGACATAACTGAGAATTAGAATTACATGTGAGAACTCAGACTCCAGGTAACACCTCAGACTTGCTTGAGATGTGCGGAAATCCAAAGTAAATTTCCCAGATACCTCAAGGTCTTTTCTTAAAGCAGTGAGATATTCTAAACGGTGGAAGAAAAAAAAAATCATAAGAACTGGAGGGGGGAAAGATGCTGTGGAGAGCAGACAGTTTTGTCAGAAAAACCTGTCAATCTCTGAGTGAATATAGCCCTCCAGAGGATTTAATTGGTACTGCATCCAGCAAAAAGATATGTATACGTCACAAATGCAAACAGAAAACCAGAACAACTGCAATGGTGTTGCTAAATGTTAGAAATGCCACCTAGAAACATATCGTAAAGGTCTGTTTATCAGAATATTTATTATTGTTTCCTCACTGTGATGTATTTTGTTGCAAAGCCATAATGTTGGTGCTGCATATGAACTATAATAAAAGGTTTGGACAAAAAAATTCAATAACAGAAAGCCTTTTGTCATTGCTAGAATGTTAAACACTGTGGCACTTGAGTTCAGAATGTTAGTCTTGCATCACGGAAAAAATATATATATTTGGGAAAATACCTTATCTTCTGATGGCAAAGTTGTGCAATCTTACCCAATGTGAATGCAAACTCATTGTCCATCCCACTGACTCAACCCACTGCTCCAGAAAAGAAATCAGACACCTGATACTCCAGTGACAAAGGAAAACAAGTATTTACAAGTGTTGAAAGGCAAAGCAGATCATAACCAAGTGCCGCTATCATAAATTTAGATATGTGTAACAAGTGGAATGATCCAGAAGAAGTATTAAAGACGTTCCAAAGATGGAGGGAGAAGAACATAAATGCAAAATGGAAGAAGAAGAGGATTGGCAAAACACTACCACCTCAACAGTGATGGGAACATCATGGTTTGGAGCCATTATTTAGCATTTAGTACTGACAGACTTTATGTAACTGAAATAAGAATGACTGTGACATTAAAGATTTGGAAGATGCATATTTTCCAAGCCAGATATCAGTGGGGACTATATCTTTTTGTGGATTCATATCCTGTTACTCTTATCCAACCACTGTGATTTCCTGAAAAAGGTGAATGAGGGGTCAGTGCAAACTGGCCCTCTGCCATGTTGTCTTACTGGAATTGATTAAATCCTGCCTTCCAATAAATATCTCCTCCCAGTTTCTATTTTTTCCACATTGAGTATTTCCTTGTGCCTGTTACATCACATAAACATAAGTTATTGTGAAAGAGCTTTTTGTCTGGAAGGTCTGATGTTTTTTTGTTTTGTTTTTTTCCCCCCAATGAAAACAGCTGTGAACTTATTGAAATTTCTGCTTGCAATCATGGAGGATTCAAAGAGCAAATGTTTTTCTAAAATTCAAAATGAATTTAGAATATGATAAAATAACTATTCTGACTTTGAAAATGTGGAAAGGATCCAATCTTCAATGACCATGATGTTCTAACCTTGTCAACAAGTCTTGCAACATAGCTTAACTGTCTCAGATTTCAGGTTGCAATTTATAGTCTTATCAATATCAGCTTAACAACAGATATCTCGTCTAGTTGGAAAAACCAGCTCATGTTGCTGGGAATGCATGCAAATGCTGCCAAGCAGACATATTTCTTAGGAGAAACGAGAACAACTGACAGTACATTTTCAATCTAGTTTCACTTTTGCCTTTGTGGTGTGCTTTTATAATTGAAGCAATTCTCTTTAAAATATGACAATTATTGCAACCGATAATGTCAACAAGGTTTTGAAATGAATAATCAGCACCTTCCTACTTCAAGATTACCATTACTTCACTCACTGAGCCACAGTTCCCACAATGCTATTTACTTATTCCATGTAATAAAATCTGAAATACTCTACTTTCTAATACAGTGCTGCAGTGTAGTCATGTTTTTCCAAAGATAAAAAAATGCAGACTTCGACAATTAATTTAAATTTTTTATATATATAATGTAACATTTACCCATTTCAATATATACACAAAACAAACAGCTAAGTGGTTGAATAATCTTTTATCTCAGTCCTCTTTGATCGGAGCCTCTTAGCACCCCAAATCGTGAGTCCTTAATATCTATTCCCTCAAGTAAACCAGTAAGTTCAATGGTTTGACTGGGCTTGGTGAAGTAAGGCTCCAGCTCTCTAATTCTATGTTCCTGAGCTAATGTTAAGGCCATGTGAAATTTGGAGGTCTGTAGCTAGAAAGTATCCAACCTCTAGCCACTCTGCACTTCAACATCCACAACAGTCCACAGTAGAACAGACTTTTCATTAAAGGATTAATTGCACAGGTGAAGTCCAATGCATTGTTGAAATTGTTTGCATGCTGTGGTGTTGAATTTTATGCATCTGTGATCATGAAAGTGATTGAAATGCCTGGATTCAATGATTTGGAGAGGTGAGCAAATGCATTTCACAATATGCTCTATGTAATAATGCCTTAGATTTTTTGGTTCCATTCTTCTAACCGATATAGTCTCACAATGAGATGCTTTTGCTCTTCTGTAACCTCTCTGCAAACAGCAGCTTTGCCGAGCAAATACTTGGAAAACCCTAATAAAACAGGTGGATTTTATTTCTCATTCGTCAGTTTTTTCTGCAATTGATGAGTTACATGAGCCTGTGAATACTAAAATGAAACAAGGTGTTTTAACCAACTATTAACGGGTGTTTGCAATTACGCAACTGTCCCTTTCCATGTCATGTCTCTTTTCAGACGTTTTTAAATATCTTACTTCACCTGTATGTCAAATTACAAGTGGTAAAATTATATGTTGTGGTCTAATTTTTTAGATCAAACAGGCATTTTAACAATTGCCCTTTATCACCCTTAATTACAACTGATGCATCACATGATCACATCCTACCCTACCCTATAAGGACATTTTCCTGTAAATTACATTGAAATCAGAAACTAAAACCACAAAAATCCCAGGATGTGTGTGGGTTCCAAAAAACTGAGTCAGTGTTTCAATACCAAGAAAACTGTTGTGCTCAAAGCTTTTCCCTCATTAACCTAGCAGGATCACACTCAGGTTTGAGCCAAAGGGGGAAAAGGTAGGAGGGGAAAAGACCCATGCAAGATCAGACAGGATTTATGACGGAAGCTGACTACTTAAATCTGTAAAAGGGATGTGCTATCTCTTTCATTCACTGACACTGGAGGGGAACCAGAAGTTGACAATCAAAGGTAAGGAATACGATGTGACCAAAGGGACTGTTTTTATCAGAAAAAAATTATTTTTAAGCACTTTATTTTTAACTTTGATTTAAATTGCACTCAAAAAAACAGAACAATGACAATTAAATGCTAAAATGTAACAGGTAAAAGCATTAGTTTTTTTGGAGATTAATTAATCTATTGTTTGTAACGTCTTTGGATGATTTTTTTCCAGTTCATTTTTCAAGATGTGCATCCCTCTGGCCCTGTTGTTCATCTCTCTAATGGCAGCTCCTGAGTTCTCATGTCTTCCAACAAAGACTGACTCCATCAGAAACAACATACACAACATAGTAAACATTGCTCAGATAACTCTGGTTCACATAAACAAACTAAAAAATAAGGTATGAATAGTGCTTCAAGCATTAGAAGTTTTAAATGGGTTTCTGTGAGCAAGATTACTTACCCCCAAAAGCATCATAACAAACATTTACTCATATATTTTTCTATTCTCCTCTGTGGCAGACGCCCCTACAGATAGAGGTCTCCACTCCGCCCATGAATGGATTAACTGATATCAGCCTCTACCTTGGACATTTAGATGACGAGCTGCAGAGCTCCTTCACAAATCTCCTGAGTCAGATTCAAGCTGACGTTTCCAGCCTGGACTCAAGGGTGCGCTCTCTTGCCTTAATGTTGGACTGCCCCATCCAGGACAAACCGAGTGTGGAGCCCAGGGAGCTTTTGTTCCCTGACAGCCAGCACTATGTGACACTGGCAAAGGTGCAGCACTACCTGGAGAACATTTCTTCAAATAAGGAGAAACTTAAGGTTTGCTGACAAAAGCACATGGATTTCAAATGCAATATGCTGCAATGATGTCAATATCATTGCAGCGTGGTGTCTAAAAAAAATGTTTTTTTTAAATTTGAAAATACAGTATATAGATTTTATATTTTCTATGAATAGATGTTTTGTTTTTTAAAAGCTGTGGACTATTTAATAGTTAAGCTAGACATATATTTTTATGTGAAGACAATGTTTACATGAAAGTATATTTGTTTAAGACATATAATAGCTTAAATTATTGCACTGAATAAAATATTTATCTATCTATGAGTATGATTTGCTGGTGAATTATTGATTTGTTATTACAAATGGGATAATTACTGAAAGTGATGGCAAAAACTGTTGTAAGCAAAAGTGAAAAACAAATGTGTTAAAAGTGGCACTTCATTTAAAGTGAAAAGTTAATGCTTTTTAATGTAGTTATTTTTGTGGTGATTTTAGATTTCTTTTTAAAAGCATGGCTACTCTACAGTGCCTCACTGAGGTGAGACATTTTATTACCACCACAAAACTCAAAGTGTTTTATTAATGTTAGGTGATAAACATTAAACAAATGCAGTATTAAATAGTCGCCAACATTTAGGAGACCTTTGCAACATGACTTTATTGTCTATTTGATTTCAGTACAGTACATAGATTTCTAATAATTATCATAGACACTTAAAACATCATGAATAAATAAACTGTGACTGATAAAAGTAAATTACTATGCATTCCAAGAGTAACTGTGTTGATCGCAGAGACATAGGCATTTACACTGCTGTTATATCCAAGGGTTTCATGCATCTTAACCTCTCCATGGCATGAAGGCCAGAATGAAGTTTGCCAGAGAGAATATGAACAATAGAAATCAACTTCTGGAATGATGTTCTTTAAACTGATGAATTGAAAAATAAATTACTTGGACATCATAAAAGAGGACAATTTTCATACACCAAATACAGCCTACCAGAAAAAGAATCTCAACTGTAAAATGTGAGCGCGTCTGGGTAAAAAGCCCTTTTCTAGCAGCAGTGGGCCCTGTGACATGACAGTGACCAAAACATTAGAGTAAATTTACCAAAGACAGGCTGTGTAAAAGGGCATTTCCAGTCAAAGCATGGACTTAGACCTCACTGAAATACTATGTAAAAAATGCTCTAAGTGCAAGAAACTCCAGTCAGCATCTTACAGCTAACTGTCAGCAGTGGGGAAACGTCCTCAAACTAACACTAGGGGGCAGGATATCCTAACATTTTTATGAACTGCCATATTTTTGTTCATATTTTTTTAATGAGAAAAAAAGTTCATATTTGTTGTCTGGAGCAATTAAAATTATTTTTCAGACATTGGTGACCTCATGCCAGTTAAGAGGCTAAACATCAAAAGGTTTTTTTTATAGGAATAAATAACCTCTTTGAAGTTGAAATATAGCTGTTCACTGAGTCTCTCTCACCAAAAGTAGGTCATTCACATCACTAATGGCATCCACTATCTGATGTTAAATCCAAATCATGTCCAGCAGAGGCGACTATAACATCTGGCTTGTTCCTCACAACTGACCTGTACTTATTAATGTAGTATAGAAACATAAACCAGTCTGGAAAGCTTGCAGATTTCAGTTAATAGTCAGACAAAAGGTAAAGATAAATTATATCATGCTCAGTGCTGGTTAAACCATAAACATGCTACAAGACGTCGCTAGAGATTTGGGCTATTATGTTTACAATGAGATAGAAAAAAAAATATTTTAATGAGTTAAATTTTTAAAAAAGATAATTTATTAGCAACGACTAGAATGCTCAAATAAGAAACACTCCACTTCTGAGTGGGGCATCAGGACACTGTGACGTCGTCTAAAGAATCCGAGGGTCTTACAAACATGTATTAAACACTTCAAAATGAGCTTAAAAAAAAAACCCAAAGCAACTAAAGTAAAATGTATAATCTTCAGACGCAATTAACAGACACTTTTTGTCCCCAGTGTAAAAGTGCTTTGTGTGCTTTTCTCTTCACTCAAAAAAGAAGTGCATTTTGTGAATCTGTGCTCAGTGAGGCATTTTACATTGAACAAAAGACCATAATCTCTACACTCATCCTAATGGACTGATATTCTGTACATCTGGTCACTGCATTTCTGACCTATTTTATCGCTGGTTGATATAGGCTCCGCCCAAATGGACTCACTTCAGTAAGCTGGAACAAAACCCCTTTAGTAACCTGTCACTGGTTGCACCAATGGCCTTTAGCCAACACTCCTCTACCTCTTGTATTAATTCAGATTACTCATTGGTGATACCGACAGGTTTAAAATAATGAAATCTGTTCACTACAGTAATCTAAACGGTCATTAAAGTGAAGACGCATGGCTATTTTCTGTCTGAAATAATGAAAAAAAAAAATTGCACATGTAAAAGCTCACATATAGTTTCCAAATTCTTTTTTAATTCGTGCAGTATGTATTTTTATTAACAAATAACTAAATAGCTATTGTGCAAGACAAACAAGTGTTACAGTATGTTCATAAATACTTCAAATGTAACTTCAATTACAATGACAAAAGTAAAGATGGCTTAAAGGTGAAGAAAATATTTTACAGTTACATTTTTTCAAAAAAATCAGAGGTATATGAAAATAGTTAAAAGTGCATTCTCTTTGAACTAGCAGTGTATGTCGTGGAAATGAGTGAAAATATTTGAAACTTACAATTTGCCACACAGTTTAAATGTTAGATTTATGGGAAGGAACTGACAGGGAGTTCAAAAACTGCTGCAATGTGGAAACATACTCTTCTGGGTGGCATCGCAGGTGGGCGGCATGTGTTGACTTCTTCCACTTCCTGCCGTCCACAGAAACTCCCCTCCGCCTCCACAAGTCCATCAGCTTTTCCAGGACAGTAGTGCTGCACATTGCATCGTTTTCGCTGAAGAAGAAGAGGGCCGGAGAAGTAATCGGGCTGTTGTAGAAAACCTGGACGCTGTTCTCGTACAAGTCCGCAGTGTACGACTTGAAGAGCCTGAAGTATAGCATGGCGGTGGTTTTGACGAATCCCTCTAAACGCGGCACTAAGGTCTTCCCAAGCCCTGAAAAACAATTAATTTACTAATATAAATGTAATTATTTATATGTAATTATGTAATTATTGCATTATTCCTGCAATGGCATGCACTCACTGGACAGTACATCACTTCTAGTTGTGCTGTTTATACACAAACACAGCATATAACAGGATAAATAATCAATGCCTTGCAAAAGTTCTGATCGCGTTGAACTTTTTTAGATAATGTCAAGCTACAATCACAAGCTGCAATGTATTTTATTTGATAGCTCAGAGTAACGCATAGTGCTTAAATGGAAATAAACTGTATCCCTTGTTTTAAAACAAGCGTTGCATACGTCCTCAGGCTCTATTAATGTGATACTTCTAAATTGTTTTCTGGGTGAAATTTACTCCCAGTATAACTTCCAACTGTTGTGTGAAGACCAAATAGGTGTGGTTTTCACAAACAAGACTGTTTGCTGTCTTCATGCTGTTTGCTGTAAAAAAAAAAAAAAAAACAATATGAAGAGCAAGAGACGCAGCAGGCAGGTCAGGAATGAAATGGAGAAGTTTAAAGCAGGGCAGGTCTGTAAAACATCATAAGAAAACTAACTCTGCACATCAGACTAAACAGACCAACCCCACTGTAAAATTTGGTGATGGCAGCATCATGGTGTACAGATGGGGAACCTGGTCAGTGTTGATCTAGAGGCTAATAAAAGTCAATAACGGAATACATTTTTCGATTATAGACTACTTTGTGTTAGTCTATCACATAAAATTGTGATAAATTACGTCTGCGTTTGTGGTTGTTTGTAGTTATGAATTTAGTATGTATACTTTTGCAAGGCACTGCTTATAATTTGCGTAGAGTCACAGAAGGCATCACTTACAGTCAAATAGAGTTAAAACAGAAATTTCATGCAGTTTTATTTGAACTATTAGTCTTAAAAACCATTACCTAAGTAAATAAAGTGACAATAAGAGAGCTAAATCTCATGTGTTGAAGTATTGGAATATTTACTTTGGACTAATTTAGCACTCAAAAAATAAAGATTAAGTTACTAAAACTGACTATTGTCCTAAAATAGGGGGAAAAAAACTTGGAAATCCTGTACTTCAGACAAAGTGGGGCAGTAGGTCAACGGTTAATTAATTATAGAGAGTTCTGAAACACAACACAAAAGTAATCTGAGCTCCAGTACAATCATGGCGCATCACTCTCACTCACCTGTTGCCATGTGATCCAGAGAGCCGACCACTAGACTGTCATAAATGTGCCCTATAACTCTATGCGCCAGAGGAGAGTGTTGTTTTGGTTGCTGAGCAATGTGGGTGAGCAGCTGCGTGAAAGTATAGCCCCCAATGGAAGAAGCATGCACCAGTATGAGCCTTCCTGTGAAAGGAGGCTCCTCTAAAATATTCAAAATCTCCAACCCGTAGTTGAGGCCCCATCGAGGCCACAGGAAGTGCATTACGCTGCTCTGGATGAGGAGAACATCCATACCACGGTCAAGGTAGAGCTCCCTGTACTTTGCTACGGCCCCAGGTTGGGCACCGAGCCAGGAGAAGAATAGGAGAAGAGGGCGAGAATTGGAAGCAGCATCTGACTGCATCTGGGAGGAAACAGCTGTGTGGGAAGGTGTTTGTAAAGACACTGGAGACGAGACGAGGAACAGAGTTGATGGGGCCTGAGAGTCTTTGGCAAGGGTTACTGTCTGCTGCTCAGCTGCTGCCACTGGAGTGTAGTAATAAATGATACCATTGCAGATTCTCCTGGCTACAAACTTCCCTGAGTTGTCTGGTTCAGTCGTGGTTGCATCTGTCCTGAAAAGACTAAAAATAAAGGAGATGAGTCAGATTTCATAATAAATCATTCTTGCAGTCTATGAAGGGAGAACAGACTTGCAACATCTTAAGCTTTTAGTTTTTTTCTTTGAGCTATGCATGTTAATAATAGTTTAGACTTGAAGTGAGCCATGAATTGCTAACATGTCAAACTATTTAGTAAAGGAGGTTTTGACTGATGTAAACAATATCTCAAATTCTGTTAACACTACCAAACGCTGTAAGATTTTTTTCCTTTGACACAGGAAAAAAAAAACAATATAACACTGAAATTAGTCTTCTCTTAAAGATATGCTAAAAGACAAAAAAAACCCATTTAGTTTGTATTATAAAACAGATAATGCTTGTTACCAAAACAAGCATTAAAATAACATTCCACAGAGGTGTTTTACCATGAAAGATGTGGAAAGCTTTTTCACTCTGTAAAAGATTTTGGATCCGAAATACAATAACTTGTAATAAAATAGCAATCAACATAATCTTATTAACATTTAGATATTATTACTAGTAATTTCTATCACCTCTACTATAAATAACTTGACCCAGTACTTGCAAAGTCAAATCACAAGTATGCTAATGGAATGAAGGCTTATTTAAGCAGAACAATGTGAACAACTCATAAGATGTGATTACCTAATGTGTATTACAGTTGTTAAGCAAGACTAAAGAAATAAATCAGACTGCTGTTAAATAATTAAGTGATGCAATAAAAGGCTCCTTGCCCAAACCGTGTTGATTTTGGCTCCCTGCAATTAGCAAATCAGCACAACCTCCCAAATACAACCTTTATTTTTCATTTGTATGTCTAGAAAATATTTGCAATTTCTTCTCATTTACATTTAGCCGAAAAACATAGAATTTCATTACCACGTTATAAAAATAGACTAAGAGAGCTTTTCATATATCGGCTTAATGTAGATCCTTGAATTCCTGAAGAGACTTGATAACCAAACGCCAACAAAGGAAAGGAAGCAGCTTGTGAAACCCTCCTCCTTTACAATTGAAGCTAAATGTAAGGCTGGATGCGGTGAACTCGAGCATCTTAATACATTCCCACCGCGTCTCAAAATGATACATTAGCAACCTGTCCTTATTTTTCCTGAATCATATCAAAGCAACGATTCGTTTCATGTTTTACCTGGTGGAGAGCGCAAGGTTCCCCATGCCGAGATGGAAAACGCGTCCTTGTCCGCTTGGTGGTCTGGAAAATTACTTTGCACGCACGGTTCAGATACCACGTACTGCCAGCTCGCCGTGGCAACAGATAGCCGTGGATTTATATGACGACCGCGCGCCCGTGACAGTTCCACGCGCTCTCACACGCACGGTCTAAAAACCCAGTTCCGCAATATACCGTGCACGCGCAATTTTCTGGCGATGCTCGCTCCCGCCCGCCACCAGAACAAAATCAAGTCGAGTAATTAACATAATCTACATAGCAAGATGAACATAACGCAAAGGGACTCATTTTAAATATGATGGACATTCATGAAAATGTACATTTCAGCAGAAACAGTTTCAGACTTCATAACTGATAACTCAAGGGCGCAAAGTGTGAATGCAACAAACTCACACTGATAACCTCAGTAAGCTAAATAAGGAAACATTACAAGGTCATACTGAGACAGTTTATCCTGACCTACTAAACATATACCTGCAGTACTTCGTAAGCGCCACAAGATGGTGCCATGCTACCTTGTTTATCTTTGTAAAACACCAGAGGACAACCAGAGGATATAAGTAATTTATATTTTAAAACATAAAATGTCGCAGATAAAAAAAAAAAATGCAGTTAGAAACTGAAAAGCATAAGTGCATTTTTCTTTAAAAAAATTAACAAAATAAAGATGCAAACTTGAAAACTATTTTCAGATAAAACGCATTACCCCTCAGGAACATAACATTTTGGTCACATAAAATTCACTCAAATCCTTATGCTTGCCCAGTTTTCTGCTTGTTACTCATAAACTCTGAGGACAAAATGATAACTTGATTCTCAACATATCCCACCAATTATCTTAATCTGTTAGCGATCATAATATTATGTGGTATATGGAATTTCTTTTTTGTATAAGTTGTTGTGCACTATATAGTTTTAAGTGTCACATTTCACAAAGAAAAGTTTGATAAGATTTATTCACAGGGATCTAAAGAACCTGTTATTGATGGATTTTGTTGCTACAAATGGCAATTCAACCAGTTGTTAGGTTTAGGTGGAAATTATTCTTCCACATGAAATTGTCTGGTGAAATCTTCATTATATCCTTGTAATATAAGTATTTTATTACATGTAAAGTGAGCATGTCAAAACACTATTGCTAATTAGATTTTATTTGAGCAAAAGGAAAAGTTTTTGGTTTTTTCTAATGATGCAACATGACCACTTTTAGGCTCAGCCAGCTAGGAAAATATTTAAGTTCCACAAAAACATTACTCTTGCCCTTCCCAGGCCATGTTTCTGTAGTACGTTTTATACCAGCAGCCCTTCCCTCTGCTTTACACCCCTGTTTCCCATCTTACATCATTATTTTAAATAGCCCTTCTCCCTTATCCCTGCCAATTTTCTATACATACCCCAGCAAACCCCCTCAAATCTCATTCTCTAAAGAAAGGCTGTGAGGTCCACCTCTCCATTTGCTGCCACAGCACCCCACAGCCTTCCCTTTTTTGTATTGTTTCAACATGGCCTCTATTATCCAAGGAAAGAGAGAAAGTAGGGAGGGAGGGGAACGCATAGAAGGAAAAGAGGGGACAGAAGGGGAAATGTGCCTTCTCCGTTCTTTAATGCAAGCAGGGTCCACCCACATAAGGGTGTGGAAATTCCACTGCAGCTTCCTGCTTTTTCTCAGTCTTTTCCTTTTTGCTCGTCACTCAATCATACTTTCACACAGCATCACATTTTCTTCAAACGATTCATCTGCACAATGAAATCAACACAGCACAACGCATCTGAGCTGTCAAAGTATTGCAATATCTAAATAACTACTTAGCAATTATGATTTTGAGGTTACTATGAGAAATACAAAGTACAGTTTGGAAAATATAACTAGACCCAACTGGAAATATTAACATACTTTATGGTGTTTTGTGATTGAAGGGTGTAACAAAATATAATAAATCAGAAAGTAAAAAAAAACTCTGGATCCTACTGAGCCTGAAGCACATAACACCAGACAAATACACCAAATCCAGTCAGTAAGTTGGAGAATTTTTACAACTTTGTCCCGTTTAATCACAAGTTTGGGAAGCACAATGTGTGATGAACCAAAACAAAGGAAAGGATATTTTGGATAATGGGTATGTTCTTTGTAAAATAGTTCAAGCTCAATTAGACTGGATGCAGTGCCTGTAAACAGGAGTTTACAAGTCTTTAAACTTGTCCACATCTATATCCCTGATTTTTCTGCCATGTGTTTTGGTCTTCATGACGCAGCTTTTCTTTCTAATCTCTCAGGCTTCATTGGACAGTCTTTATTTCTGCTGAGTTTAGGTAACACACAAGTGTACTCTAGCTAAATAAATGTGCTTACATTCATTCCACGCAATCTATGCATCTTTCAAGATACCTACTTACATATCTAACTGAATTTAACGTTTGTTTTTCAAGGCAATTTTATTAGTATCATGCCTTTGCATATCATCTGTTAGGATATAAGGAGAACATATAATTTTGTAAATAAAAAATGACAATGCAATGTTATGATGTAACATGATCCAGATATTCCATATGGATATAACATGTCAAATCCACATGGAAGTTCTTCATCAATTTATCATGCATTGGAGGTTTTTGTTAGAAAAATCTAGGCAAATTTACATTTTTAAAAAAGTACTGAATATTGGCAGAATCTTTTTAGAATTTATTTCCAGGTGTTCCTAGTATTTCGCCAACTTTTTACATCTTGAATCCTGTTGTCTAAAACAATTTATCCTCTTTTTCGTAGGATAGAGTTTACATTCAACACACAATTAAAGACATGTAGCTTTTGGAGTCAATGTGTGACACTGTTCATCAGAGAGAGAAGTGTGGTTGTTATCTTTTTAACCTAAAACAATGATAAATACAATTTAAAACCTCTTTTACAATATTTTTGTGTTTTTACGCATAAGTTTTGCTTTTTAGCAGAAATAGAGGGAGAAGTAGACACAAAAATATGCTTTCAATAAAGTTAAGTACCAGCTGAACAGAGAACAATTATTTTCTGCAATTGTAAGATCTTGATAAGATCATTTTAATATAAAAAATTGCACAAACAAATGCCCATACACTATTGTGAGTGCCCATTGTTGTCTCCATTTTTGTGAGGAACTCCCTTTGACCCTCACAATCACCCATTGTCCTGGACTTTCCGTCAGCTGAAGCCAGCGGCATGTTCAAGGAGAGAGGACAGTCACACAAACGCAGCACGCCTAATGCTTGCTGTCCTAAAGACTCCAGAAAGACTTGAGAAGGCACAAAACACACAGTAAGGTACAGAACAGTTTGTCACATTGATAAGGAATATATGTGATAGGTGACTGGTGCTAGCTTCATTCGGTGAGACGCCCTGGACAAGTTGCTAGCCCATTGCAGTGCAACATTGAGACACACACTCATATCTGAGGACAATTACGAGATGCACTGCACGCAAACTCCATGCAGAAATACCCCAACACCAGGATTCTGAACCAGCATATTGTTGGCAGTAGCTTCACAACGCAGCCCTTTTAATTATCTTATGTAGATTATATTTTTCATGATCATTTCTAAAGAGTTGCCAAATTACAGAAAAAACTCCAATCACAAGATCTGCATGGGCATATTTTGTCCATGCAGACAAATTATGCAACTACAACTGTCATGGTGATATATTTGTATTACTCAATTTTTAAATAAATCTACACAAACAATGGCATGCTGTACCATTGAAATATTAATTGTATTTTAAGTCATTAACCGTGTTAGAAGAGTTTTATCAAAATGTTAACATTTTCAAAGAATTACTCTTACCTGTCCTTTTGTTGCCCCACATCACAAGGGAACCCAAATAGAGGTAATGTGAGTGTGTGTATTAATGCAGTCTGAAACACTTGCAGTACTTGTTATATTAACGCTGTCCTCTGGCACAGTTCATAGCTTAAATATTTATGTCTGCCCTAAGCTTAACCTTACCTGTGACACCAGTCTCTGCTGTGGAGCAAAAGCTAAAATCTAGGAAAATATCTCTAAAGAATAAATATAATTTCCTTGAAAAGCATGGATCATTCTGGATCCTGTCATTTTATGCTTGCCGCCTGCGTGGCAGAACATATCACGAGAAAAGGAGAATCGGTTAACAGTATCTGGGCTGTCGTGCTCTCAGACGTCAAAATAATGTGCTAGAAATGCAATTATTTGATATGGCAATCCAATGCATTTGAAGAAAGTGCTCAGACAGGGGAAATTAGTTTTCAATGTGACTGGGCTAAAACAAAGGTGATAAGAATAGAAAGGAGAGTCAAGGTGAAGCATGTTATCAAGGCAATCTCCCCTCAGTTGGGGGGACCCGGGGAGACTGAGGAGTAGGCTCTGGCACTGCTCAGGAAATGATGTTTCCTTACTTTGCTGATTGTTCTATATTTGAAATTCCTGGGGATCATTTGACCAAAGATGTTCAGACTATTTTGCTAAAGAGTTTGGCAAGGAACACCCTTTGACTGCATGTTTCAGATCTAATCAGAGATAAGTTTGTTGCTCAAATTTCAACACAATGCTTCAAACTGTGCCAAAGGTGAACTGGACCTTACATAATATATACTTTCTAATAAGTGGACCTTTGTAGATTAATACAATTATAAATGAATATGATTCTAGTATGTTAAAAGAAAATATACAGGCCTTATCATATTAAACTGTATATATAAACAATTTAAAAATAATGAATATGTATACAGGTATTCCACAAGGATGGGTCCTTGGACCATTGTTTTTTAATCTTTACATCAATCATCATAAAGCTGTACAGTTTACAACCTAATATCTGCCTGAAATATAATTGAGAAATTATAATTTCTCAAATCATAATTATGAGAAATTATGATTTTATCATAATTACTAAGTTTACTTGTAGATAAATATTTTTAGTGTATCAGGATAGCTAAAGGAATAGTTCTTAATAAGCAAAGATTGTGATCCAATTACAATTGACTGAGTATTTCTTTTAAACTCAGGTAAAAAAAATGATTTAAATGATCCAATTTCAATTAAAAAATCAGAGCTAAATCAATGTATGTGTTGTACAGAAATAGAATAATTACCAATTTAAATGTTTTTTTTCTCACATGCATTTCTGTGATGTTATTCTGAAATGGAATAAAGATGTAAAACTATGCAAGAAAGTAATTCTCCGATTCAATGCTTAATAACATCTAACAATATTGCCCTTTTTTTTCCCATTTCTGAAAATATGTGAAGCTATTTCATTTACCTAGCTCTACCTTGTTTATATTGTGAGAAGTCAATATCATGTGCCGTTTGATTTCAATGTTATGCTTTAAAAAAAATAACTGCATGCAAAGGTCAGCAGCTTTGAGGTTGGGGATATGTGTGCATGAATGTGTAGGCTTTGCATTTCAATTTCAGAAAGCTTGCTTGCTTAAGCCAAGGTTGTTTTAACCGTGTGCCCCGGTGTCCACGGTGGTGGATGATCTCTGGTGATGAACAATTTGCTCAGTGAGGTGTGACCGTGGGTATTATAACGGGGAGCCGTGCAGTGAGTGAGAGCGACAGAGACCAACAGGGGGAGAGTGAGAGAGAGTGAGAGAAAAGAGAGAGCGAGTGGGAGGGAGGGAGACTGGAACTCTATTCCACACGGACAAACCCACAGAGGCTCGCAAAAAGCCGTCTCGCCTGCAACACACTCGCTCTCTTCCTAACACCGCTTGCAGTGGATTCTCCATCTTACTACATACGTCTGCAGGTAAGCAGCTGACATTCTCTTGTTCTCTTAGATGTCTCTGTTCAACCCTGGATGGTTATTTTAGCAGGCTTGCCTTCAAGGATATGGAACGTATGGGTTTGAGTCATACTAAATCTTGTAGATACTGAAGAACAAACAGAGCTGCAATAAGACAGCAGGTTAAAAAAAATCTGACAGACACAAACTAAATGTATTTAGTCAAAAATGTAAGAAAATTGCCAGTGCGTTAATAAATAAAGAATGATAAATTGGTAAGATGAAATCATTTCTATAAGCTATCATACAAGGTTAATGACAGTGTCTCAGTGTGACATTTGGAGAAAAACCATGGTAACATATTTCATTAGCATGTAAATCCATGGTTATGGTGTATCCATGACTGCTCATCCCATTTTCAGTGAAGCATATAGGGAATATTTGCAAGCATGTGCATCTGTTTAGATGTCAGTGAAACAGGAAACATTCTAGTTGAGATGAACTGCATGAGAAACTGCTCATTTGCAATCAAGAGCAAAATCTGCACTTCTTCAAACGCTGCAGGAAAACCCAAATGGTTCTCAAATCTGTGAGATTACCGCAACGTCTTTGGCTTCGGCTGTCACCATGGCAAACGCAGCCAGTGGAACGTCTGTGCTAGAGAGCATCCTTTAAAGTAATCATGTTCAGCGCATTCATCAGAGCTTAAATTAACCCAAGCGACTACCCGAATCAATAAATGTCACACTCAAGCTGTGTTCTAAAGCTTATTTTAAAGTATCAGAACACATTATGTATTAATTCATTCATCAGAAATGTTTAGCATCTCACTCTAAATCAGGGGTGTCAAACTCAATTTCACCAAGGGCCACTTCAGCATAGTGGCTATCCTCAACAGGCCACATTGACGGTATAAATCAGGAGTGCCCAAGTGCAGTCCTCCAGACTGCAACTTTTAGGTGCATCCCTGCTAAAACACACCCCAGACTAAAGGTCGACTTCCCTCATTAGCAGCAACTCAGTTCTGTAGAAGCCTAGTGATGAGTCATTGATCCAGGAACGCATCTAAAGTTGCAGAGTGGTAGGTCTGGAAAACTAGACTTGGGCACCCCGAGCATAAATGTATGAAAATACAATGTTAAAAAGAAATTAAACAACACCTCATATTGTCAAATAACTCATTTTATGTATTCAAGTTTTAAATATTACATTTGAGTTTACATGGATGTAAAGTTACTGCTCAGTTTAAAAATTACAATTCTTAAATCAGTGTTTAAAGGTAAGCAAGCAAATAATAAAAACAAGTTTTGATATTAACTCTCAACTTCATTCACAAAACGTTTTTGTTATTACACAACCAACATGTATTTTCACATAAGAACAAAACAATTAGGTGATGTTGCCTGTCCTCTTCACCCTGACACCAACTCACACACATCCTCATTCATCGGTCCTGTTCTGTAAATAAACACAAAACAAAACCAAGCAAAATCAATAAACTATATGCATATTCTAGTATATTTAGTCTTGGTTTTACATTCTATTTTAATTCAGTTCGTGCTTACCGATGTTTTATGGCCGGATGTCTGGCACCGTTTTTCCTTGGTCAGTTCGTCCATGTCTGGTTTTAGTTCTTGTGCTGTGGCAATCCGCAAAACGGCGTGCAGGTTTTCGTCAGTAATGCGCGATCTGTGTTTGGTCTTGCTTAAATTCATTATTGAAAACATCTGTTCGCACAGATAGGTGCTTCCAAACATGGACAAAACACGAGCTGCATGGAGTCGGAGCTGTGGCATCAAATCAGGGGGCAGTAGATGGTAAAAGTCCTCGATTGAAACATCACGAACTTCGCTCTCAGGCCTCTGTGGCTTTGAAGCTCAATAGCTCCATCTGAAGGCGGTGGGGCGCACTGCAGACATCGGCGGTGAAAGGATTGGTAAAGGTGTCAAACTCAAGAGTGCTGCGATTTAAAGTCAGAAAAGCGCCGATCAAACTCGTTTATTAACAGTTAGTTTGGTAGTTAACCGAGCACATGAAAAGTACCGGGAGGCCGAGATGATCTGACAAGCAGGAAAGTGAACGAGATTGTTTTGTACCACCTGGCGCTTCCATAGGTCGAGTTTACGCTGGAAAGCTGTGATCATGTCGGACATCTGGGTGATGATTTGTTTACGTCCTTGTAGTTTCTGATTTAGCTGAGTAAGATGCTCGGTGACGTCACATAACATTGCAAAGTCACACAGCCATTTCGGATCGGACAGTTCAGACAAGGGTTTTCTTTGTTCTTCTTGAAGGCTAAATTTGGCGAACTTAGCTCCGTGTTTGGTTTCAAAATGCCGACGTACATTGTTTTCTTTCACGACGGACACGGTCCCAGAACACAAAAGACATACTGGTTTTTCACATTGAAGTACAAACAGGTATTCGTTTTCCCATCGTTCATGAAACAATCTTCCTTGTAAATCGATTTTTCTTTTCTTAGACATTTTTGACGTTAGCTTGTCGATGTCTCAGTTTTATTCGCTGGGAAAATTAATAATGAGCTTGAGGTGACTCTGCTGCACTCTAGTGGAGAGAAGCCGTAATGTTGGCTGGTAACAATCGGAATGCATTATGGGAGATGTAGTTTGTAGTCAATTCGTGATCAAAACCTATTTTAAGTCAATCATGGGCCTATAAAACGGTGGTGGTAGGGGGAAGGGCCACATAAAATGACGTGGCGGGCCACATGTGACCCGCGGGCCTTGAGTTTGACACATGTGCTCTAAATGGTACCTTGTATGTACTAACTGGAGCTGCAAGAGCACGTGCCAAAGAAAACGCAAGAAATAAATCTTGTTTGTAAACAGAGGGAGTCAGGCCGGTAAAGCTAACTGTAGTTAAATCACCTGTTAGAGTCTAACTTCTGGTGCAGACCTTTCAGAAACAACAGTGTCTTATTATTTTTTGTTTTTCTTTTACTATTCGACAAGACAGCAGCTTTCATTAGGGTCGATAATGTCCAGAGACTATTGACTGCAGCTGGTTGCATAATTCAATCTGTGGATCTGCTGCAACTCATGAGTTGATTATTGGACCTCTGAAGTGGAAGATAAAATTCAAAATAATTGGAACTTGAGCCCCATTGAGAAACTAAAGACTGCATATTAAATTCTTTGTTGAGTAATAATAAAGATGGGCAATGTTAAATACATTGCAAAATGTTACATTTTACAGTCTTGTGAAAATGTAAGTGGTTGCACATAGCAACAAACAATTATTTCTAAATATATTATTGCAATATTCTTCCTTCAAATTTTTTTTAATATTACTTTAATAGTACAGTTGGTGCTAGTATTACCTCTTCTAATAAGAATAAATAATATAGTTTAAAGTGCGACTAAACTCAGAATTATAGATAGCATGCAATAGTTAATCCCTGTGTTAAAATGCTAACGTAACAAAAGAAAATAATTCATTAAATGCTGTAAGAGAGCTTAAAGAGGTAGTTCAAAATTATGTTTTGAATTTTGTTAAAAGGTACAAACTGTTCATATGTTAAATATTTCAGTCGCCAACTAAAATACCAACTTCAGACTCAAAAACTTCAAGCCACCATATGCAAATGAAAAGAAAAAAATAAAGAACTAAGAATTAAAGAAAAATTAGTCCCAAAACAGTTTACAGTGCCTTACAAATTCCATTCTCAGCATGTGTTTCACTCAGGAAGGTTATTGTGTTTGTGGTTCTGTCCTTCACCACATCCCATATTAATAATCATCAACTTCTGCGTAAATAACTGCCTAATGCAAACATGATCATCCCTCAAAACATCATTATGGTTAATTGTTTCATAAAATGGTGTTTCAAGAAACCACCATGGCATTTTCAGAACTGGAGTTGTATAAAAATAGATTTTAATGACAATTTATTGCCAGTGATATTTTAAATGGTTCTATTCACAACAAAAACGTCAACTGAGGTAAAATCTCTTGAGGAAAACTTGACTTGGGTTCAGTCTGGCAGTAGAGAGGAATAAACTTGCAATGTTTTAAAATGAAGCGGTGAGTAGAAATTGGCAAAGGGGCAAATGACCTAAGCTCAAACACAAGCAGCAGAAAAAGATTAAACTTGCAGCTTAGAATGTTAACAATAAAACTATCAAACTGAGAATTTTCTTTTGTATCTCCACTAAGGTGGAAGAATTTTTTGAGTTATATTTACATTTTGATTTTACACTGCATACATTTTTAAATGCTTCGATTTATCATTTTTAAAAAGCTGTTGAAGTTCATTTAGAGAACCGTTTTAAAATCTTGGGGAACCCGAGTCATGTTTTAGTTCACTTCAATCTTGTTCTAACCATAGTGGGGGGGAAATAACTCCGTAGTAGTAGTAATGATTTTACTCAGGGGGAGGCACAATGATTCATTCTAAAGTGCAAAACAAATCTGGAATGCTTGAGCTAATCAATGTTTATGGTAATGTCTGGGCAATAAATAGGGCATCGTGTTGCTGCTGTTTACAAAAACATGAACCACTTAGTTTAAAATCGAATGGGGCAAATTTACAATCATATCTTTCATATGTTTAGGTTTGATAAACTTAAAAAGAACTTCAGAAAGCTTTTTAGGCTTATGTATTTTTCTCACAACAGCTATTTTCTACTATTTTGTCTTAGGAATAAATTCTTAATACTGAAACAAAAGACTTCCCACAGTTGACATAAAATACCTCCCTGCTGGTTTAAAACACCCAGTCACTTTGAATATTTGCAGAACTGACATCTGGAAAAGGTCACTAGATGGAAGACCGTGAAGTTAAAAAGCCTTACTTAAAAACATGCAAGACCATGAGGGGGGAAAAAAAAAAAAACATGTGTGCCCACATGCAAGAACACTTACATATAACCATGGAAATAATACTAGAGTGAAAAAAGTACTGCTTGTAAATATGCACACCCACACACGCAGGAAAAAAGACAGCCATCACCCACAGCAGTAGCTATTTACAGGAAGGTAAATTACTCTATTATACTGGACAGTTCACTGATACACAAACCAGCTAAGAGCAGGTTTGTTAAAAAGTAAGGACATGGGCAACTGTCAGATTATCTCAGTTTGGATTGTAGAGTCTCGGTTTTAGCCAGTCAGCAAAGACAAACAGCTGTATTTTTTATAGTGTTTCTCTATTTCACCTCAGCATTTTCTGTCCTAATTTTAACTATCTGATCATGTTTTTTCCCTTTCAATAAGGGCAACTACAACTGCAGCATTAAGATTTGTGAAAGATTTAAAGAGGCAAAATTCTGACACCCGATCAGTAAAACAAAAGAAAAACAAACATCCATACAGAGGTAGACTACAGCAAGATGAGGGCATATTATGATCAAGATGGCAGCTTTTGCTCAGAAAGTGAATAAAAAAAGGGATTTTGAGAAACACACAGAAAGACTCTGGCAAGCAAAGATGCACATGACAGAGACTGCTGCAGTGTTGAGCTTCTCTCTTGCACTGATAAGTGTACAATAGAATAATGACATGGTGGTTTGAGTTTTTGCCTCTGTTCTGCTGCCTGTATTGTTTGCTCTGTGCACCTCTGGTTCATTGAACGCAGCACAGCATCAGATTCATCCTTCTATCTGAGAAATGGAAACAAAATAACAGAAGGTATGTGGTTAATTTCCTGACTGACACTTGGTACACTTTAGTTCCATTTACAACCACAACTTAACCAGGCATGAGTCAGATGTGGTGGGTGATTGCTGAAAAAAGAAGGATGGCAAGCAGTTAATGAGGAACCTATGTGGACTTGCTTGTTCATTACTCAAAATGATGGATGTGACAATCAAACTGATGGGAGCAATTTATGCAAATTTAGTATTTGCTAAATCTATCCTGCATATTGTTTACCACCTTTTTTGAGCTTTCCTTCACTTTAAGATGATGAACTAAAGTGATACTAGTGAAATGTGAGAATGTTAGCTAAACTAAATTATACATACCTTGTGCTGTTTTAATGATAAATATTTTATGGCAGAGCAACTGGAGAGAAAATATAATTTACTTCAATAGATTATTCCCTTTTATTTGTATTTGTAGCTGTGGACAAAATCTCTGAAGAAACCAGAAGGAAGAGCACGCGTGGGTGTTTACACCAACTACAGAACAGTACAAGTGGGCAAATAAGTACACAGTGTGCAAACATACAGACTGAAGTCCAATCTCAACTACAATCACATCTCTGCATGTCTGAACAGTGTGCAAGTTGGTCACTGCAAGCTCCAACGAACAACTACCAAAAATAAGCATTACCCCTATGGAAACTGATCTTCACGCTGCTCAGTCAAACTGTTAAAAGTAGAGTATGTGTGGGAAGCTCTGTTTAATCCTCCGTTAGTCAGAGTTCAGACTTTTATTAAGAAAGTGTCGTTCATCTCTTGAGGTAAAAATACTGGGAGAAATGGGTGATTAAACAGGTAGTCTACTGACCATCGAGACCTTTTTAGCTCATAAGTGATCTAATTTATGAGCTTTTGAAAAGGAAAATAATGTACTTAAGAAACTAAAGAAACATGACATGAATCTGCAAAAATAAGATGCAAATCAAAAGAGCAAAAAATCATTTCGAAAAAGACAAAGCATCAAAGAGAAAGAGAGCTTCATAATTGTTGCAGATTTCTGGGAATATTGATGGTTTTTTTTTTTCACTTTTTCACTTTTTTTTTCACTTCAAAAAAAAAGTTTATTTGTTATTTGTTTGAAATAACAAATAAATCTGAGATTTAAAGACAACAAGGCCAAAGCCTGGGTATGTTCAGAGGAAGTTAAATACAGCTGAAGCACACAGGTTGTTGTTCTCCCAGGGGAAATTCCTTTGGTGCTCCAATCTTTTCACTGAGGCAACACGCTGGTGACTTTAAACCATGTAATGTTTTACAAAAGAATAGGAGGTCCCCCTATTCTTAAGCTGACTAGCCAGACTTCAATTCTTCAGTACTCGAGCTCAGCTTAGAGAAAATCTCTCTTAACTGCTGCTTCTCAGTTACATATCACTGCATTAATGGATGGATGTGGACAGATCTGAACTGATGAGAAATTCTCATCAGGACTAAAATATAGTCTCTTCTGGAACTTCCTTTGTAGTTCAAAGACAGTTTTTTTTTATCACCACAATTTTGCATTCTTCCTGCATATATGATGCTTGAATGCATTTTCCGTTACGTTTCTTCTTTTATTTAATTGTAAAGCACTTTAAATTACTTTATGTATTTAAATTCTTTGTGTTACTAAGAATTGGTGACATAACATTCTTTGCTGCCATCTAACTTCAGCATTTGGTTGTCATGAATTTTATCTTTTCAGTACTTAAATTACTATTAGTGGGCCACTAAGTAAAGTTCTTCTTTCAAATGTGTTCCTTGGAAAAAGACGAATGAACTGATGCCAACTCTTTCAAGTCAAGTCAACCCAAATGTTGCAGAAGAAAAGTGTGTCACCAAGTGTCCTGTGTGTTCTTGTCTTTTAGGTCATTTAGTAGAGAAGCCAGCCCTGCCCGCCTCAGGGGTCAGAAGAATAGAGAACAACATGTGACAATCAGGGCTTCGCAGACGACAGCATGCTTCGATTCCTTTGGACCATGGCTCTCTTCTTCTGGTATTATTTGCTACTTCACAGCCGAGCTCTGGCCGACGAAGAGGCCACTGGGGAACTGACACCATCAAGCAAAAATTCTCCTGAAGAGAAGTTGAGCATTTACTCGTGGCTTCCATCCATGCCCAAGTTTTCCTCCATACCAACATTTGGCTTTTTTGGGAGCTCAGGTGGCAAAAATGAAGATGCTGTCTCAACTACAACTGCCAAAGGGGTGACAGAAATAATCGGTCTCTTTCAAGACCACACGGGATCAGGAGAAGGGAGCAATTCTGAGGAATCTCAACAAACCACAACATTGACTCAAGGGCTCTTTATGAGTGTGGCAAAGATAAGAACTGAGCCACCTCCCACTGGGACATCAAATTTGCCATACAGCAGCATAGCTCAGAGCAACAGTGAGGCTTTTGTTTCTCCCACAAGCAGCTATATCAGAAATATTCTGTTCACAAACAGTCCTCACAGAACTAACACTCGTGAAAAAAACACAACACATATGCTAACACCATGGAGATCCACAACAGCGGCGACTTCTAGCACAGGTGCCACTGAAAATCCCCTCCCCAATAGTGTTTACCGGGAGACCATCTTTCATACAGAAAGAATTTCTTCAACAATTCCACCAGAAACTACAGTTCCCACTGCCCTGACATGGAAAACAGTCCAAACCACAACGCCCAACCCGGGACTGGTGGAGACTATTCGAACCAGCACACACCTTCTGGGGCTTGTTACTCTTCCAGCCATTTCAGAAAGTAATTTTGTTGGGGAACAAGAAGATTTATCTGTCAGTGTTGCACTTCACTCAGTTAAAGGAACATCAGAAATTCACTCCACACAAAGTAACTTGAACTTGGGCTTGTCTGAGATCAGTCTGGTGAACACTGAGCAGCAGCCAGGAGTTACTTCAACTTATCCAAGGACAGATCCTACCATGGTGGAAGGCACAACCTCAGACATTAACCCCACACAAAACCCTTTAGGCTTAGGTTTCTCTGAGACCAGTACAGTGAACGTCGAACAACATTCACTCACGACGGATCATAACTTAGAAGTGGTCAGGACAACATCAGAACTATACCACATACAAAGCTACTTGGACTTGGGCTTCTCTGAGACCACTATGATGAATCCCAAACAAGAGCCAGGAGTTTTCTCTTCTACTCTCAGGAAGGATTCAAATTTAGTGGAGGCGACCACAAAAGCAGAAATCCAGATGACACAAAGCGATTTGAACATGGGCTTCTCTAAGACAAGTATGAGGAATGCTGAACAACAGCCTCGAGTATTCTCTACCACCCTCTGGATCGATGGTAATTTAGCTGTGGAATCCATTCCAAGCACAACTCAAAGCCAAAGGGCCACCTTTCCAATTGTAGAAGGTAAGCAGACTTAAGCAAATCCATAGAGACTGAATTGATTGAATAAATGTGATCAATCATGTGCAGGCAGGACTTTAGTGTTCGATAGATGTTTGTCAAAAGGCTACTGATATTTTGGCTTTTTTCAGTGATACCTCTGCCACAAGGATTGACATTTATATAAAACCTAAATTTTATTGAAAGTGTAGCAAATAAATCCTTTGTGTGTATCAAAACTCTTATCATTCTGGTAAAAAATATGCTATTTATCTTCTCATTCTCAAATATATCAATAATCAATCTGACAGATGAATAATCTGGCTCATGAAGCTTTACTGCATAATTTAAAGAGAAACGAATAACATTTTTATAATATATAATCAGAATACCTTTTAATCACAATGTGAAATGTCAGATTTCTGAAGTTGCATGTCAACCCTTGTAATCAGCTGTAAAATGCTACACAGATGAGTACTAGTTTTTAACATGATATGAAGTTGCTTTGTGGTCAAATAATTGGTCTATTGAACTTATTAATAAAACTGCCGGCACTATGAGAGCTTTTGGAAAAAATATCTGCTGTTTAAACACAGGAACTCAATTACACAGCCTTATTAAATTTCCAAAGCATCCATAAAGAATAAAGGCATGGAATTCAGTGGGCAATATGCTGTGGGTGACACAAAAGACACTTTGGGTGATGTGTTGTTTACTTATCATCTCCCCTAAGTCCTATGTTAATTTTCTTCCAGCTGTAATCCATACCACCCTGTTTTTAAGCCTCTTTATTCCTCATACCACAACTTTAACCATCGATGAGTTTCTTAAAAGCATAACCCATAAGTTTAAGGCAATCTAATGTGCATAGTTTGCCAATCGAAAAAGGAAAAGGTGGTGAACAAAACCATCTAGTGGAAGAGTATGTTTCAGCGGTCCCTTGTTTGACATTGAAACAGTAACACCTTTATTCTGTCCATCCCCCATTACTGGTGTGAGGCTGGTGTCTGTATGCTTAATGAGATTTCAAAAGGAGATCCTCCTGCAAGTACAGACACATTCATCATGTTAGGTCAAAGGTTAGGCAAGAAAATCATGAGTCGATTATTCCAAGCAAGGGAGGCTTTGGTATGCATTTGCATTTGATGAAATCATGATTCATGAGCGTCAAGTGTCTTATGCTGCCAACCCAACCCATGTCTCTTATTATATTCTTTAAATGCACCATGGCATTTAAATTAATTTTACACTGTAATTTATTGCATTGTATCATCCTGTTTTCTTTTTGGAATAATGTGAATCTGCTTGACATTCTTAAATGACCCACATGTTTATCCTTATTCTGATTGGATTTAAACTTCATTAATGTAGAGCTACAGTTTGTTAACGTATAAGTTTAAGATTTTCTGGATGCATCAAGGCTGATTATTAATGCTTAAATCGTTTCCAACTTTGGGAACTGATTTTCAGTGTTTGCATATTTACAAGTAAATATTATGAGGTAAAATAAAACTTTCTTTTACTATCAGCTGTGTTGGAATGCAGTGATCCCAGATTCTGATCTTGCGCCCTGAGCCGAATGTGCCGAATGTTTTGTCTGTGGCGATTGTTGTGTCTGCTCTTGTTTTCAGCTGTGCATTATACTGTGGCAAACAGCAAAGAGAGGGGGTTTCAGCTGGGCGGAGAGGGCTTCTGTATTCATGTATCAGTATTCTGAATGCAACCTCAGCGAAACCACCATCTCTCCTGTGGGACCGTCTGTTTGCCAGTTGCTATTAGGATGGTGAACGGGCTTCTTGCCATTTAGACAGATCCCTCCCTCCCCACCCCATTTCATTTTTAAAGTCATTTTATCTTTTTACAAACACAAATCTCTTTCATTTTTGTCCTTGGACATAAAATTCAGCTTTACGGTCACTGATACTTGGAGAGAGTTAGATAAAAAATGTGTAAGAAAGGAATACATATAAATGTACACACAGTACTTTAGGATTATTGGGGATTAAAATAAGAACTACCCAGTTTTTGCAATTTGAGTAATTTCATGTCTGAAGATGTTAAGCATCTTCTCCGCAAAAATGTGTAGTTTTTCCTGCTTTAAAAGAGCAATTCTACGTGACCTTGCCCTTGAGAAGGCTGTCAGGAATAAAAACGAACAGCAATGCTGCACATTTGTGTCAGATAATCCATTAAGGCACCATGCAACACAAGCAAACAAGGGCAATTAGGAGAGAGTAGGAAATGTGTTTATGTGCTAAATCAGTAAGAATAAACATAGCATGCGTGGATATACAAGTAAGTATTGAAAGCCAAGCATTTTTGTATTTTTGAGAAACCACTTTTTACGACTGACCAAGTTCTGTTTTAACCAAATAAAAGAAAAAAAAAGCTTAATAAAATTTACAAGTTTTTCTTCCTATATTTTACAAAGTACTTTTAAGTTAGATATTATGTAAAATTGACTTTTTTGAGCTTTAGTTATGTTTTCCCTCATCAAAAACATACCTGCAGTGTTACTTGATTTTTTTAATTTTTGATTTTTTTTTATGCATGTATAAGGAATCCTCAAATCAGTAGCTCCTAAAAAATGCCACCAATTTCTACAAAGCCCCAGAAAGCTGCAGGCTCCAGCTCAGCTTCTGTCTCACAGAGCAGCTTTTCCTACATCTTTCCCACTCAGCTCCTCCAGACCAGCAGTACAAGCAATTTATAAACACCTGGTGGAACTCCGAGTCTGCTGAGCTCATCATAGGAATTACTTCTCATTTCAATGCTGCAACATCAACCCTTCAAATGTTGTAAAATAAAAACAAGCACGCTAATTCCACCCTAAATGGTAGGAATAGAAAAATTGAGATTTATTTTGCCAAAGGTAATGTTCTTTTCTGCCACCGGAGGCACTGAAATAAAAATTCAATCATGACCGACATGAGTTAAATGGATAGTCATAAAGAGCTGTAATCCAGAAACCATTGCCCTGTCATCTAGATATTGTTTAATACCTAAAAGTAGAAAATTATACAATCTTGGGAATGTGAAGGGGAAAGGTGAAATCATGATTATCAAAAGCTTTGTTTCATATAAGCAGCATAAGCAGCAGATATTAAAACAATAAAAAAAAACAACAATAAAATCTGAATTATCTTAAACCTAACGGGGGGAAAAATCCATACATCATAACACAGAAATACTTCATTCATTCTAGTGTGTTTTTCTATACAGTCATGTATAGACTGGCATGTAACAGGGAAAGCAGGGCATCTCTTTATTTTTGTTATTCTCGATTAGATTATCATGCTGCTGGTTTCTTCTGTGATGCCCTCCATTCTCTGCTTTCTTTGTCTATTCAAGCCCAGGGTATTTCTAAGAAACCCATGAGTGGTTTTTTTTTCAGAAAACTCACTCAGGCTTATCCTGGTCATGATGAAATAGGGAGCAACATCATCTTTCTGTTGAACATAATTGGGAGCTCCAAAACATTACATGAAAACTGCTGAGCCAAAATCAGTACAGATGGCTCAGAAATCCTTGTTTCAGTTCTTGTAACATTAATGATTATGATAAAACTGATTTGCAATTCACAGAAAGGCTTGCTGATCATTTTCGACCTATTTCTGCAATCTGGAATAAACAATGAATTGCAGGAATTTATAGTGATATCGCATCAGAAAAAGTCAAACATTTACCATAGATATAAAATCTTTCATATACTTGAAAATGGTTAAGGAAACTGAGCTATCTGACCTCTTTAGGACATGATAAAAGCAGATTATACACAAACTCATTAGGCACTAAAGTAATAATTCGGCACTAACATGAAAGAGTGACCTGAATAGCAACTAAAGAGGAAATTTAGCTTCTTCAGCTTTCCTTACAACCCCTTGTGTTTTTATTTTGCTATTTAAGCATTCTGTACAAGCAGTCGATCATTAGAACTGTTGCCTATGATGAGCTAATAACCCGGACTCTGACTGTTCTTACGGGATTAAGTCAGTTTGTGCACATGTTTACTCTCATTAAACCATTTGCAGCAGATTTTATTATACATAATGTAATCTCCTGTCACATGCACATGTGATCCAGTCTGTAACCAGATCTGAGAAACTGCACTGGGCTGCTTGTGTTGTCGACATAAAGCAGTAACCCTCTCATTAATTTTTAAAAGCTTATCTTTATGTGTTTTTAACTGCACAGCTAATCCACTGTTCCATTTATCTTAATCAAGAAAAATTATATTTTACATTTTTCAACTAAATTTAATTAAGGTTTGAACATTACATTCTTACAAAACCCTGAAACAACACTTGACCTAACCAAACAGTTCTCCACTTGTTCTCTTGTTGACAATCATTAATTTTACCCATAAAACCCTAGAGTGTTTTAAATAAATCATGAAATCTTCCAAATTAATTATATTTTTGTCATTAATTTAGATCTACAAAGAAAGACTTTTTATTTTTGCTTAGTTATGAAAAATCTTCTAAAACTAATATTTCTCCACTTCTGGTTACACTAGAAAAGAGTCTAGATTTGTAGTGAACCAGGATGTACACACCCATCCACATAAGGATGTCAATGTAATTAGACCACAAAAGGCCCAGTCTACTGTTCTATGGATGGCTGCCTGCAACTAAGTGGTTGATAGACCAGTTCTTGACAGAACTGGGTTGAGAAATGTAGTCGTTCCATTTTCTGCAGAGTTAAGTCTCAGATATACTGTGTGCAGAGTAAAGAAATGGTTAAGCTATCCTTTGGAAAGCTTCAGGTCTACTAATCTACTTTTCTACTCCAGAGATGCAGTGCTTCGTGAATTAAATTATATCTCATAATAGTTGAGATCACTATGAGGTGAAACTGCATGTGTCTTCCTAGAGCTACCAGGCAAAGAGACTAAGGAAGAGGATGAAGCTGTGGTTACTTCAACTCCAGACGGGGATGCTGACACACATTTGACAGACACTTCCACATCATCTGCTCAGCTACTGAAAACATCCACGCCACACAACACAGGTAAGAAAACACATCAGCAACAAATCAGAGCTTCTTTTAAATTACAGTCCTGTTCAATCATTTATTTTCAGCCAATTAAGCCTGCTTGCTGCCTTTTTTATACAAGTTATCCTGCATGCTTCTATACCTGAAAATGTGTGACAAGTACCCTGCGTCCTTTCCTTGTAACCATTAATTGCCTCCAATGGGAGAGGAAAGCTGCTCACACAAGCTGGCTCTTTAAGAGGACACGAGAGAGCAGAAAAGATAAGGATCGATGGCCACCCACTGAACAAATACGCCCCAGAACTGTTCTCAGATATAAAGAATTGGTTCAAAGACAAGCAAGCTACTATTAAAAAAAAAGCACTTAATTTATTAACTGATTACATAAAAGGCTGCCATTTTTTCAAATAAACTATATTTCTTTCTAAAATCTGATGAGACTGGGTGACAAATAGAGTCACTGCTTCAAGTAATACAACACACAAAGATAGTTACTTCAGCTAGAACAGAATTTAAAGAAACATTCCCACACTGCAAATAAAAAACAGCTTTAAATCAACAAGAAATAAAAGATAAAAAACATCTCTTTGTACTTCAACCCCATGCCGTCTTTCACTCTTACTATGATTTTATATCTATGCAAATTGAAGAAGTAGTTCCAGAGAATATTTCAGGTGTCAATTTAAATTATAGTGGTAGTTAGTTACATTATCCTCATTATTGTTTCTAGGATTAAGTGTAAAAGTTTAGGTCAATGAAATATTTGCATCATGTCAAATGATAAAATATTCTCACGAAGCCTGTTTTATGTGTTGGTCGATTCTAAATTTACATAATTATGAAACTTATTTCTGTTCAGATACATTTTTGAATGGATCCACTTTTGGCCCAGATCACAGCAGCAGATGTAACCTACATTACCTCACCCAGAATAGCAGATGATGTGATGTGATTTTCAAAAATAGACCTGTCGAATTTTCCACACGTTAATAATGAAGAGATACGTGCCATTTAATCGAGTAGGTCAAAAGTGAGTGGGGGAAAAAACGACAAATATTCTAAGTCTGTGAATCTATTTATTTTCTAAAAATACCCAAAGAGACTGATGAACCAAATTTGTTGTTACACACACTCTTGACAGCAGGTCTCTTTTCACTGCAAAATAAATTATTTAAGAAGTTGCTGTTGTTTCACAATTATCCTGAAGTAAACTTGTCCTCCTTCTCATGTTTAATCTAACTTCCCACAGCGCTCCCATTTAATTGCTTTTCCAGAGGTGAACCTAACAGAAAACAAAGACAAACAGCTTCCATCTACACAAAGATTTTAGTTTCATGAGGCAGAATAAACTTGCAGCCAGTACAAGATTGAAATGGGTTTTATAGTCCTTTGACGATAAAAAGAGTACTTTGTATGTATTACTTTCAATTAACTATAGGTTAGGCGCCTCAAGTGAGACACTGCAGTCTTTAAAAGTGAGACTGAAAGAAATTACAAATCATGTGCACAATATGATTTTTCAACATTTCTATTACTAGTCTTAATAAAATATATATTTTTAAAAGTCTCAGTTTGGTTTTATAGGAAATAAACCATGTGAATTTGGTCACAGAGGTAATGCCATGACTAACACTTTGCTATGCACATTTTCAATTAAAGTTTGTTTATTTCTATAGCATTAACTGACAACAAATGTCATGTCAAGGTACTTTACAAAAAATCATTTCAATTCAATCATACACACAGTACATTCCAATTGATCCAATAGTACATTATGCTCAATCAGTTATCCCGAGTAAGTTTTTATTTAAGGATACCCAGCAGATTGCATCAAGACTTGTTGCACATCTCCAAAAAAACAAAAAGGGTATGACACCATCGACCGCCCATCCACCTAAACTAACATTAAAACTGAAGTGCATGACACACTTTTCTTTTTTGGGGGGAGAAAATTGGAAAACTATCCTTTTACTTTCATTCAACTATGTGTTGGATGAATAAAACTGGGGGTGCTAAATACAATAGCTTTCATGAAAGCATCTTCTTTCTGTTCTCGACAATGTTTATAATCTTTCCCTTGGTATCCATCATGGTTACTTTTCCGTCTGCTTCTCATGTGTCAACTTAGCCTAACACGAGAGACTTGTTAACACAGGAATGTGTCAGATAACCAAGCAGCATGAAGTGGAATGTCAAGCTCCCATCTGTCCATGTACCGTAGGCACCCACACAGCAAGTCGGCAGATCAAATGTGACACCAGCTGACAAGAGCAAAGAAGAAAAATATGGGCCTAATTCATCACTGTTTCCACTCAGTCTAACTCGCTGGCTTCCAAGCCATTGCCCTGAAAAGTAAACAAATGGCTAGACAAGTCACTGACCTAACACTGTTCCTAACCCCACCTACTTTATCAGCAGCCCCCACATTTAAAATACCTACTGTTGCGTGTTTGTTTTACACTTCAGCCAAATTTTCTGTACCACTACTAAATGCTATGGCAAAATCAGAGAACAAACATATTGTTGGAGTATTTGACAAATATGTTGACAAAATGTCAAGCATATGTTTTTAATTTGCCTTAACGTTTTCATTTAATCACCAATTTCATTATGTTTTATTGTAATATGACATCATGCATGCACTTTCAACATGAGTCTCTGTAGCATTCAGCAAGACATCCTGTAGCCTGATTCTGCCTCTCACTGCTGACCTTTCAACCCCAACTCTGCTAATTAGCATCAAGAGGAAAAGCTAGTTAGCTAGCCTGGGTACTAGGCATAATTTCTATTAAAAAAAAAAAAAAAAAAAAGCAACCACAAGCGCATTTTTGATGGCATACTTTAATTGTAGTGTTATTTTTTGTCCACTGTGACTAATTTTATTTTGGTAACACAAAACAATATTAGCTTTATATGTGCTTTCCATCTTCAGTTTCAGGCTAGCTTAGACTTCTGTGTGAAGAGTGTTGCATTTCAAATAATTAGCTGAAAATTCAATGGCTATATTTGGAAATTTGGTTGAAAATTGTAAAATTGAAAGACATGATAATTTAAATTTATTCAGACCAAGAAGCAGTTGGTTTGCTGATTTAATGGCTGCATAACATCCTTTTCCTGTCTGACCAGTGTGACTGTAAGGCTCATGATAAGCCTTAAATTCCTTACACAAAGGAATATACAATGGTAATGATTTTGATTAAAATACAAAAACAAGTTCATTTTGTTTGCAAAGTCATAAAACAATAATAAAAAAATAAGTGCATCAGCTCACAAATAAACAGTTTTAAAAAAAGGCTAATTATTGTTGGGGGGGGGTTTGTTGTTGTTTTTGCCATTCTTGGAGAAATGACAAAACTCAGGACAAAACAGCAGACTCTCTGAAGTAAAGCTGCTGTATTACACTGACGTAAGCTTGAAATTTTCATCCAAGCCTGGGACAGTTATCCAATACTCAGGTCAGAAAACAAACAAGGAAAACGATAAAGACAAGCACCAGGCCAGGAAGAGAGAAAAATAATGGTTTTAAAAACATATTAAGCAACTCGGAGGACAAGATAGTGTCCTTTAATATGGTTACTTGAGGTATGTGTAATATTGTTACACATACCTCAAGATGACCACGTATTGTTTGAACAACACCCATGAGCATTGTGTGATGCAGGCAAAATGCATTAGAGGGTAAGGATGTTTTCCTCTTATTGCAAGAATATTAAAAGGTGTTTTTCATTCTTTCTTTCTCCACCTGCAGCGCCAAAGCCAGACATTAACATAACACAACTCGCAGCAGTCATGCATTTAGTCTATAACCTAAAAGACAGAAAAGAAATCAGAATAAATAATATAAAGCATGCTAAATTACTTGCACATTTAATACTTGTAAAATAAAACTATGTAACTTTAAAAACATGGAGAAAAAAAAGCTTAGTAGATTCAGATTCACCGATGGGTGTTTCCCCTATTTTTGTCAAAAGAAAATTAAAACAACATCACTGAACTGATGGGAAAAGGTTGGGAAAAACACAAGAATGTAACTTACAAAAGTGAAGAGCCTGAGACAAAAAAAAAAAAATTCAAAACCAGAATAAAAACTTAGTTGGAGCTGGAAAATAAAACATAAGACAACTTCAATTTATATGGAAATATTTTTGAGGTTTTGTGGTGCCAGGCCAGGACATTTATAGTTTTAAACTGGCACCACAAGGTTTGATGAATTCTCCAGGTATTGCTAAATGGAATATAACCAATGTTTTTCTCAGTTTGTGTAAACTCATGTAGCTACTTACACAAATTAGAAAATGTGAGGAAGATCCTTGTGACATGAAAAGAATTGCAAAAAGCTAATGCTTCACACTTCTCTAAAGCTGCCCACAGTGTGATTAACTGTGCTGTCAGTGTATTCTGGCTGCTGCTTTCTGTCATTGGGGGTCCATTATAGTCCCTGACTGTTCATGAAGGTGTTATTGTCTCTGATAAGCCAGCAGCAAGATCACTAATGAGTCTGTGTGTGCAAATCAGATGCCGTTTCTCCCCGTGGGTTGCTCTCGCTCAGCCAAAGCAGCCAACTTTATTATTATTATTATAAAAAGGAACAAGCAGAAACATGAGAAGCTCTGTGACTGTGGAGTCTGAAAAAGAGACATGCTTTCTGTACTGAACTGGTTTGCATTCAAACCACATTAGCATACGACAACATGGCCCGAGAATGCTTTTCTGCACATTTCACACAGACGTGGTTACTCCCATATCCTCAAAGCTAAATGAGTTTCTTTGTAGTGCCAAAACATGACGAACACGGTCATAAGTAAGTTACATGGAAAGTCCAGATGGCTTATGTAATGCAGGAAAAAGTAGTTCTGTGGTTGTGACACACACACACACACACACCCCCACACACCCATACATACACACACACACTTTTCTGGGCCTCGCTCAGTTGAGAGTTGTGTACTTACAAGTCTTTCCAGGATTAGCACATTACAGGCAGCATTATTTTTGCAGTGTGGATCAAAGCAGATTGTTTTCCACTCTTGTTCTTACAAGTAGCTAAATGTTGTGAAAGAAGATTTAGACCAGTCCTCCAGAGTTGTAAATAATTCATCCTCTTGTTCTGTCTTCTCGATTTTTGACTGTCATAAAAATTTTATTAATACTATCAGATATGCAAAGTAAATTTAATTGTCTCATCATCTGTCACTGCAGGTATTCTCTCTGAATCTCCATCATTACTTCTGTACACTGAAGACTGGACATCTAACCTACCAAACAGTGACAGCACCTTACTCCCAGACTGCAATAAGGAACGCTCTGGAATCTGCAACCTCTCCTACACCTGGGATGCCACTACTTCCCTGAGAATGAAACCCACACAAAATATCACTGCCACAAACCAGTCAACCAACGCCTTCCTAATCCCAGCTACACCCATGTTGGTGCCCTTATACACTGACTGGAACAGTGCCATAGCGGACTGGGGTCTGGCATGGGAGGCCCATGTCTATGGTGCAGGCGGAGTCTTTGCAGTGCTAACACTTGCCTCTGCACTCAATCTTCTTTGCTTGCCTCTGAGATGCCCATCTGGGTGTGGCTATTTTGCTCTAGTCAGCCTGTTCCTTCTAGCTGCTGCATGCACCAGGTCCTTCTCCCTTCTTTATGATGCCTATGGCCACCAGGATCGCATATCCTCCACAGAGGCCTCGTTAATGCTCTCTGAAGCACCTTTTCCCTGTCTTACTGCAGCTTTCGGTTTGGTTTTTCTTCTCCTCTCAATGCGCTCAAGAATGCAGCTCTCATATTCAGCCTTTCAAAGACCCTGTTTCCTGGCCTGTCTAGTTGTCCTGCACTTTGCTGCTGCATTTGGTCCAGTGACTTTCTTGAAGTTCTACCGGCAAACGCCCCCTTTGTGCCTCTTTCTGTCATTGATCTCTCGTGGAGCCTTTGTGGCACTCGCAACATTTCTATCTGCTGCCTATTTTGTTTTCTATATCTATGTTCGGGCAGACTCAAAACACATCTATCATCTAAACAACACATCTCCAACACCAGCTGAACGCTACAACCGCTGCCCATTTGCTGAGAGTCGGGATTGGAACCGTGCAGCTATAACCGTTTGTCTTTCAGCACTGTTTTCTTTAGCTTGTGCAGGACTGCAGTTTTATGCAATGCTTAATGCTATGGGTGTTATTGGTGGGGAGGCGGTCTTCTACCCTTGGCCCTGGTGGGCTTTCCAGTTTAGTTGTAGAATGTGTGAACTTTTGGTCTGTCTCACCTTAGCTTTAGTGGTTGCTCAACCAGTTTTTTGTTCCGACCAGCTTCCAGCATCTGGAAGTTGTTGGACTGAACTCCTAGCATCCAAGTCCCCCATCCTGCCTGGGACCTACCAGTGGACACTCAGCCAGCAGGAGAAGCTTGCTATTGTTGACACTGTTGGACTTGGAGAGACAGAAAACCTTCCACTTTACACTCTGATGGATGAGAGGCTTGGAAGCAGCCTAAATGGCTTGGACCTCCTCTACCACAGCAACCGGGCCTTAGTATATAGAGATCTCGACTTGGACTTAGGGTTATTGGGTTCAGCAAAACCTGAGGACAGGGGAGGCAGAGAGCCCTCAGGTGGATCTTCATGTTCAAGCGACTCCACTGCAGACCTGCGACCCCCTTCACCAATCAACTTGCGCCGTAGCATCGACGAAGCACTCTTCAGTGAAGCATTGTTTCCCATGAGCCTCTTCAGTCCGGTTAGACCTATTCGCTGCAGTGGCACATCTGTAAACAACCACTGGACGCTTCCAAGCAGTGGCCCTTGTGATCCTCTCTCCACCGACACCTGTCTTTATCGACCCTCATCCTGCCTTGAAATG